>OY757022.1:48248244-48946302 GCA_963580285.1 Lucinisca nassula
ATCCAATTTATGTTGTGTTCGTAACCAACGTACTGGTTGATTCTTACTTGTACTCAATAGACTGCCACAACAAGGCAGCACTCTTATGAGTACCCACGATCTTTTTAAATGTTAACACATAATCACTAAAAGCGAAAGCGACCAGAATACGAGCACTCCTGTGAATTTGCCCTATTCACTGAAAAAATTTAAAGTTTATGATAGTCAAAATGCCAGCGTGATACCAGAAAGTAACGCATGTAACACTTAATAACGTATGTAACGCGTGGAAACCCTCGTAGTATTTATAAGACGAATACTTAAAATAAGTTAGTGCATTAAAAGAGCAACAAAAACATGTGCCAGCATGCAAAAAATTACGTACATACCATGTTGGCGACATTATCAGGAGGTTTCAATGCTATTTTGAGGGTAACGTACGTAACCTGGGTGTTACTCGGTAACGCTGCCACTCTAAAAGGGCTAACATGTTTCATTTTGTGTCTTATATAATGTAGTATCAGAAAATCATAGTGTACAAAAATCCCCCTGGGGGGGGAGGGGGGTCTATGGCCAGCCCAAGGACTATTATCTTAATCTTTTTGAACTTTCTTCAGAGATTTGTCACTATGGGTAAAACATTGGTTCATCATTTTACTACAGAGGCCAAACAACAATCGAAACAATGGAAGCACCCTAACTCACCCCGCCAAAGATGACAAAGACTGTACCATCAGCTGGGAAGCTTCTGGCCTCAGATTTCAGGGATGCAGATGGTATTCTGCTGATAGATTATCTCCAAAATATCAATGGCACATATTATGCTTCACTTCTGACGCGGTTACGGGAAAATATTAAACTTAAGCACTGTGGAATGCTCAATAAAGGTGTGTTGTTCCATTAGGACAGTGATCCTGTTCACAATATGTCTTATGAATTCTACAGAGTGGAGTTTGAAGCAAAAATTTCGTGAATTATTTAGATCAAGGTCAGGATATATCCGGTTATACAAAAAATGCTCTATCTGACGCCAGACGTCAACACACTACAGCATTTCACTCCAACACAGAGAATACACAGAGGCACCGTAACTATATTTTTATGCATTGGAGTCTTGGAGCCGAATCTTAGAAAAGATATTGGAATGGAGTGTAGAGTCAAATTTTGGTGAAAATGTAAGGCTAAGCCTATTACATAGGATTGGTTTATACATGTACTGCGACGGCTCCAAAATTTGACCCAAGCCTCCACTTAATCTCTCCATTGCATGACTCTACTCCATGAATCCAGAAGCATTGTCCTAATGGAACAACACACCTTAAGTGAGCTTTCCACGACGCTTAAGTTTAATATTTTCCCGTAACTGCGTCAGAAGTGAAGCATAGCTTGTGCCATTGATTGTTTGTACCTTTTAGAGATAATCTTTAAGCAGAATACCATTTGCATCCTTGAAAACCGAGACCATAACCTTCCCAGCTGATGGAACAGTATTTGCCTTCTTCGGGTGCTTCCATTGTTTTGATTGTTGTTTGGCCTCTGGAGTAAAACTATGGACCCATGTTTCACCCATAGTTACGAATCTCTGAAGAAAGTTAAAAAAAAAATAAGATTAGCACACTATAATGTGCGCCTGGTGTGCTTCTGATCAACTGTTTCCGAAAAGGCTATTTGTAAAGAGAATGTGAAGTTTGAGTACACTGGCAGCCTGAATTTGGCTGTCACTCTTTCCAGAAATTGTCAAATTGACCTCCGATGCAAAAATGATCTAAACATGGCAGGGAAAATGTGTAGATTTTTAAAAGTATGTCTTGGGAGCAGATATGGTATCGCCGTATCTGACTGCAACAATAATTGCTCACTGGAAGCTTGTCATTGGACAATCAAAGCAAATTCACCTCTGTTTGCTGACTTTCTACTTTCGATTTCACCTCTGAGCGTGCGGGACAAAAATGATTGCAATGAAACGACTGAAAACCTTTCAATAACACTTGGTATGAACATGCAGGTGCAAAAAAAACTGATAGAATATCATTCTCCGATTTTTAAGATATGCTTTAGATCAAGAAAAATCTTACCTGCGACCTTCCTGCAACCCACGAATACCAATAACAGGAAACGTTCAAATTGATCTCCGGATATAAGTCAAATTGTTTTCAATTGACCACCGGCCGAGGTCAGTTTGAATGTTTACTGCCCGTGTAATAAGATTAGTCACGAATCAAAGTCCTATCCAGTCCGGCTGCCAGACTTATTTCTCATATTCTTTCATGCTCTCAGACAGGGTGCTGGACCCACACTGAGCCGCCAAATGTCACAGGTGTGAAAAAAGAACAAGGCTCTACCGTGACTTGAACCAGGGCCTCTGGCATACCGTGCAAACACTGTACTGATTGAGGTACCAAGCCACACGGTCGACCTGTTACAAGGGCATGGACAGGCACAGTCATTTGCTACTTATGCCTACTTTCAACATGTTTGGCTGAACCAATCATGTAAAAAGTAAGCAAAAGGAGCATGTGTATTAATTCACAATAAGACTTTAAGGGGAATGGGAACACCTGGCAGATTTTTCCGCCATTTTTCAAAGGGAGACAACTTTTGGGATTTCCTGTTCGCTTTTCTGTTAGCCCTGTTCCACTGAAAAAGGGGTCAACTCTTAAAGGGAAGAATGCTTCTTAGGAGCAAATTCTTTCCTTTAGAGTTGACCCCTATTGACATGGGAGACAAAAATACTTCTGCAGGAGTTGCCTCCCGTGAAGGTGTTGCCATTCCCCTTAATTAACACAAATCTTCGACTTGTCCCTCTTTTTCACAAAATCAGCATAATTGATCGGTTAGTGATCTTTTAGCACTGTTACACCTTTAGGGGTGGCAACTCCTACAAAAGTATTTTTGTCACCCATGACCATAGGGGTCAACTCTTAAAGTAAAGGATTTGCTCCTGAGGAGCAAATTCTTTCCTTTAAGAGTATACCCCTTTTTCAGAGGGACAGGGCTTATAGAAAAGTGAACAGAAAGTCCTTAAAGTTATCTCAATTTGAAACATGGCAGAAAAATCTGCCAGGTGTTCCCATTCTACTTTTAAAAAAGTTGGTGTCAACATGATAAACTTTTTGAAAATGTACTGGTGACCAGAAGTGTAAGATTTTATATGAATCACAATATATATGGTTATGAGAATCTCGCATGCGTGGTTACATTGTTAGAAAATTCATGGAACTCATGTAACTTAATGAAGCCTTAAGTCAAATTTTTATCTTTTTTAACATGTTTTTCGGCGATAGCTTCTTTATTTTTAGCTCACCTGTCACATAGTGACGAGGTGAGCTTTTGTGATCACTTTTTGTCCGTCGTCCGTCGTGCGTGTGCGTGTTGTTCTTCAAACAACATCTCCTCCTAAACCACTGATCGGATTTTGACCAAACTTCACAGGAATGATCCTTAGGTGGTCCCCTTTCAAAGTTGTTCAAATGGTTCCGGTCTGTTGCACATCTAGGTCACAGGAGCTAAAAATAGATTTTTTAAATGAAAACTTTAAAAATCTTCTTCTCTGAAACCGCAAGGCCCAGGTCTTCGATATTTGGTATGAAGCTTCATCTAGTGGACCTCTACCAAGATTGTCCAAATTATAGTCCTGGGTCCAAAAACGCCCCCGCCCTGGGGTCCTTTGGTTTTACATGGGCTTATATAGGGAAAATCTTTAAAAATCTTCTTCTCTCAAACCGCAAGTCCCAGGTCTTTGATAATTGGTGTGAAGCTTCACCTAGTGGACCTCTACCAAGATTGTTCAAATTATAGCCCTGGGGCCGAAAATGCCCCCGCCCCGGGGGCCTTTGGTTTTACATAGGCTTAATATAGGGAAAATCTTTAAAAATCTTCTTCTCTGGAACAGCAAGGCCCAGATCTTGGATATTTGGTGTGAAGCTTCATCTAATGGACCTCTTTCAAGATTGTTCAAATTATAGCCCTGGGGCCAAAAATGTCCCCGCCCCGGGGGCCTTTGGTTTTACATAGGCTAATATAGGGAAAATCTTTAAAAATCTTCTTCTATGGAACTGCAAGGCCCAGATCTTGGATATTTGGCATGAAGCTTCATCTAGTGGACCTCTTTCAAGATTGTTCAAATTATAGCCCTGGGGCCAAAAACGCCCCCGCCCCGGGGGCCTTTGATTTTACATAGGCATATATAGGGAAAATCTTTAAAAATCTTCTTCTCTGGATCCGCAAGGCCAAGATCTTGGATATTTGGCTTGAAGCTTCATCTAATGGACCTCTTTCAAGATTGTTCAAATTATAGCCCTGGAGCCAAAAATGCCCCCGCCCCGGGGGCCTTTGGTTTTACATAAACTTAGATAGGGAAAATCTTTAAATATTCTTTTCTGAAACCGCAAGGCCCAGGTCTATGATATTTGGTGTGAAGCTTCACCTAGTGGACCTCTACCAAGGTTGTTCAAATTATAGCCCTGGGGCCAAAATGCCCCCTCCCCTCTGGGGCCTTTTGGTTTTACATAGACTTATATAGGGAAAATCTTGAAAAATCTTTTTCTCTGAAACTGTCAGGCCCATGTCTTTGATATTTGGTATGGCGCCTCATCTAATGGACCTCTACAAAGATTGTTCAAATTATAGTCCTCGGGCCACAAATGCCCCCGCCCCGGGGCCCTTTGGTTTAACATAGTCTTATATAGAGATAATCTTTGAAAATCTTTTTCTCTGAAACAGCAAGGCCCAGGTCTTTGATATTTGATGTGAAGCTTCATCTAGTGGACCTCTATCAAGATTGTTTAAATTATAGCCCTGAGGCCAAAAAAACACCCAAGCCCCGGGGCCATTTGGTTTTACATAGGCTTATATAGGGAATATCTTTAAAAAAATCTTCTTCTCGGAAACCACAAGGCCCAGGTCTTTGATATTTGGTGTTTAGCTTCATCTAGTGGACCCTAATCAAGATTGTTCAAATCATAGCCCTTGTTGATATTTGGTATGAAGCTTCACCTATTTAGACCTACCTCAACATTATGCACATTATAGCCCTGGGTCAATAATGGCCCTCCACGGGGGCCCCTTTGTTACTCTATGGATCAGGTGAGCGATCCAGGGCCATCATGGCCCTCTTGTTTTATTTTTGATCAAAACATCCAGCAACAAAGTTGTAGAGAACAAGCTCTGCCAACTTCTTGTTCAGGACTCAGCCTCCTGAATGGTTTTTATTTTGCTCTAATCAGATGGACTTTTTACAGTTTCTGAATTTTTTTATAAAAACTGTCCAATTCTGTCACTCACGCTATCGTAATGTGAACAAATGACTAGCCTAGTTGAAATGATATCTATATATGGATAAATGCTGGGCAGCCAGCGAAGCATCCAACTGAAGGGATGTGGTACAAAGCATTAGTGTCCAGACAGAAAAAAAACACATGAAATACGTGGTTTTAGTCAGCAAACCTATAGTAGAGACAATACAGATCCTACGCCTTTGATCTATAATGTTCATATATTAACCCTTAAGCCAACAAAAACAACCCTTGAAAATGTTGTCTGCTTATGTAGTCTGCCAAATCTTCTAGCAAACAGTTTTAAAAAAAATTTTGAACAGTGTGGGCCCATATCAGACTGCTCCTACAGGAGCAGTCTGATCTGGGTCCACACTGGCTTTTAAGGTAACTGGCTGAAGGCAAAGCAGACGACAGTTGTCGTGATTGACATATTATGGGTTAAAAAATCCTACAACAGTAATTGTGATTTTCTGTTTCACTGTCAAATGTGCACATTCTAAACACGCAGTATATTTGAATAACCCTCATAATTTTCCATCAGTGAAACACTGAAAATACGGTAAATCGACAAACCACACCATCAAGATGGCATATGTGGAAACAGAAAATTTGGCACAAAGTTTAACCCACAGAAGTCTCCATCTGATTACAGCTTTACATTGACAACTTAGGGACGTGAAACATTTTTGAGAAGTTGGCGGAGCTTCTCAACTGGATGTATTGATCAAAAATCAAAAATAAAGAAGTTATCACCGAAAAATGCGGCAAAAAAGATAAAAAATCAACTAGGGTTTCATAAATTTCATACGAAATGACCTCATGTGGCTGATCTCTTATTTTCCCATATTCTTTGTCATAGATGCATAATTTTTATGCCCCTGCATAGGCATGATGCCGGGGGCATATAGTTTTTCGGTTTTCCATACGTGCGTACGTCCATCTGTACGTGTGTGTGTATGTACGTATGTGATCCTGTAACCTCAGGTTAAGGTTTTTGTAACAGGTAGAGCCTGAACTTAGAGAACTCATATTTTCCTAACCATTCGATGGAACTGGTTCATATTTGGTATGATGATAGATGTAGGTCCAAAGTTTTATTAAGCGATACACCCACCCGTGCCTGTGACCTCAGGGTCAAGGTCACAGGCTTAGAAATTTTCAATGTTAAAGACTCGGGTTAAGGTTTTTGTAACAGGTAGACCCTGAACATTTTAGAACTCATATTTTCCAAACCATTTGATGGAATTGGTTCATATTTGGTATAATTATAGATATAGGTCCAAAGTTTTATTCAGCGATACCCCCACCCATGCCCATGGCCTTAAGATCAAGGTCATGGACTTAGAAATTTTCAATGTTAAAGACTCCAGTTATGGTATTTGTACCTGGTAGAACCTGAACTTTTATGATGGCTTTGGTTCATATTTAGTATGATGATAGATATAGGTACAATGTTTTATTCCGCAATACACCCACCCATGCCTATGACCTCAAGGTCAAGGTCACAGACTTAGACAATGTTAATGTTAAAGATTTTAAAGAGCTCAAATTTTCCAAACCATATTATGGATTTGGCTTATATTTGCTTTGATGATAGATACAGGTCCAAATGTTTATTTGGCAATACCCCCACTCATGCCTATGGCTTCAAGGTCAAGGTCACAGACTTAGAAATTTTTAATTAGATATTATAAGAGTTGATATTTTCCAAATCATATGATGGATTGAGTTTATGTTTGGTATGATGTTAGATACCTGTCCATTTTATTCAGCGATACCCCCACCCATGCCCATGAGCTCAAGGTCAAGGTCACATACTTAGAAATTTTTAATTAGATATTTTAAGAGTTTATATTTTCCAAATCTTATGATGAATTAAGTTAATATTTGGTATGATGTTTGATACTGGTCCAATACCCCCACCCATGCACGTGCCCCAAAGGTCAAGGTCACAGACAAAGAATTTTTTATTTAAAGTTTATTAAGAGCTCATACCAAACCATATGGATTTTCTTCATATTTGGTATGATCATAGTTACAGGTCCAAAAGTGGATATACCCCCACCCCTGACCTCAAGGTCAAGGTCACCGACTTAGTCTTATGATGCTTTTAAAGTTTTAGGGCTCATATTTTCCAAACCATATAGATTGGCTTCATATTTGGAATGATGATAGATACAGGTCCCAAGTTTCATTCAGCCATACCACCGACCCTGCCCATGACCTCAAGGTGAAGGTCACACTCATAGAAAATTTTTAATGTTATAGTATTTTAGAGCTCATATTTTCAAAACTTGTTAATTAAGTGGGTTTAAATTGGGTATGATGATGGTTTTTTGTCCAAAGATCCCCATCTATGGGTAGGACACTTTTGTATGACATCTGTTGTTGCAACATGGATTTTTTGGGTGAGGTGGGCCCCTGGGCCGGGGCATCTGTGTCGCCTGGACACATTTTTAGTTTTTTTTTTTCAAAATTCTGAGACTTTATGGTTTCATCATACACCCCAACCTCTTTATATCACTATTGTTGGGGACCAAAGCAGAAACCGTGTTAGTTAAATGACCGTGTTATATCCAAATAAAAATGTATAGATTATATAGAAAAATGACCATTTATGGTCATTTTTCTATATAATCTATACATTTATGGGGTCCATCTTGAAACCTTGTTCTTGATAAATACCTATGCGCATGGCTGTTTGAAGCCATTGTCAATTCGACCAAAAGCTGTGCTCAAACAGCAAAAACCATGTTCAAATCATGAAATGCGCATGCTGTTTGACCATGGATTTGTGCTTTTGATATCACAAGACGGGCCTTGCTTTGTTTACGTTATGTTGAGCGACATAACGTTATCGCCCTGAATGTGTTATTGCTGACATTCTATGATGACCTCAGAGGGTTACTGCATGACAACGTCATTGTAAACAACATTCTGATATGGCCGCCATTTTGGTTTGCCTGTCGCATTTGAAGAGTTTATATGGAATTTATATGGAGCTTTTGGGCGTTTTCTTCAAAATTTGCTGTTGGAATCGTGAGTTATGCAAGAACAACGATCATCCATGGTTATTTCATTGCATTAACATTTGCCGGATCCCTCGGAATATATTTGAGCATTCAACACACAGCTTCCTCGGGACCCGGCGAATGTCAATGCATGAAAAACCATGGTTGATCCCTATATTTTATTCAAAACCGTGTTATAACGAACCATGTTATAATGAGGCTCTGGTGTATTTTTCTAGCTCCAGCATATTCCCGAGACTGTGATTCAAGAGACAACCGAGTATAAATGTCTGCAGTCCCAGTTCTCGGTTCTGTATAACGAGAGTCTTCAGATGAAAACACAGCTGGACGAGACCAGAAATCTGGCACAGGGTAACAAAATCACACACCTGCGGCAGATTGAACAGATGGAGGTAGAGTCACAAATTTATTTTGTACACAATCAGGCAGGCCCCCGCCCATAGGGGCTTGAAGAAATATATGGGCTGCATGATGCTTCCACGCAGAGCTGAATCTGGCCCGCACACTAGTATTGGTAAACCGCTTAGAGGATCTAAGCCTGTCCTGGAACCGCGGTGCGAGGCAGACCGTCCATGCTAATAAACCCTATTGGTTTCATTGGGCGACAGGGCTTGAGATGTCATTTCATCTCATCTCAATGTCGGGTAAAAGTCCCACAAAATTTGAAGCAACGTCTCCAAAATGACCTTTACAGTGTTGACGGGGACGTTAAACCTCAAATCAAACAAACAAACACAATCAGGCATTGTTAAATGGATGATCTTACATGAGTGTTCATGTATTATTGATTTTATTAACTCTTATCATGCTGTTCACGACAACCCCTATCTTTGCAAACAGTGTAGATCCAGATCAGATGGCTTCTGAAGAAGCCATCTGATCAGGATCTACACTGTTTGACATTCAATTTATGAATTTGTAGGAATAAATCACATCAAGAAATCTGATTGGTTCAAAGTCAGAAATGGGTGTGGCTAAACTGAATATTCAGCAAGAGAAGGGTTAAACGAGTTGAGGAAAAGGGATAAAATGCGAGGCTTTGCCAAGTAATTTATCCCTTTTCTTAAGCAAGTTTAATATATTCAATAATACATGAGCACGAATGCAAGATTCTATTTATCATATGACATTTAAAATGGATTTTATTCACGATTGTTCAACAAAAATGTCAATATTCTGCCAGTAGTAAACGCAATGTCGTAAAGGACTTCGTACATGTAACGTTACGGGGCATATCTAAGATTTCCAGACACTTCGGCCCCACTACCACCTCGGCCCCTAGACAGGTCGGCCCAAAACCAAGTCGGCCCTGGACACCTCGGCCCTAGTCACCTCGGCCCTAGACACCTCGGCCCCACTGTCACCTCGGCCCCTAGACATCTCGGCCCCAAAGACACCTCGGCCCTACTTTTGATATCTGTTAGGGTATGGGCATTTATATCATGTTAAAATCGGCCCCGCCCATCGGGACTTCAAGAAACCGACAGCCTGTGACATGAGTACTGGCAAACCGCTTAGAGGTTTTAAGCCTGGCCAGGAAATGCGGTGCGAGTCGGACCGTTCATACTTATAAACCCTATTGGTTTCATTGGGCTGCAGGGCTTGAGATGTCATTTCATCTCAATGTCGGGTAAAATTCCCACAAAATTGGAGACAACGTCTCCAAAATGACCGAGATAGTGTTGATTGGGGCGTTAAACGTCAAATCTAACAAACAAAATATCATGTTAACAAGCCCGTGTAATGAAGACCCCGCTCAACCCCAATTTATATGGGAAAAACTAGGGTTCATAGGGGCATACATTATTAAAATCACGAAGACACGCCTTCATCACTAAAACAGGCCTATATAATTTTGAACCCCACTTTTATATAGTAAAACTGGAGTATACAGGGGTAAACCTTATTTTTCGTATTTGTTCTAAAATATAGATTGTGGGTGGTTCTAACGAGTACCCACAATCTATATTTTGAGCAGAAACAAGAAAAATATCACAAGTTTTCATCTTAAAAGTTTCGTTTTTCGGCGGTAAAGTTTCCAATGTATTTGTATAGGTGTGTTTTCGTAATGTGTAATTTTGACCCCCTTGAACCCCACTTTTTTAAAGTAAAATTGGGTTTACAGGGGTAAACCTTATTTATCTTATTTGAGCAGAAATAATAAAATATCACAATTTCTCCTCTTATAATGTTCGTTTTTTCGGCGTTAAAGTTTTCAATGCATTTGTATAGGCATGTTTTCGTAATTCTTATTTCTGCTCCAAGATACAGGTTGTGGGTACTGGTTAGAACTGTCTCAATGTGCAGGACTGATCAGAATGCGTCTGTGACAACCTTTAATCACAACTAGTTTAATCTGTGTTTATACAAACTAGTCATTTCTTAGGTCCCTTTCATATAAGTTAACAGGTATGTGCGATGAACACCCCCTTGAGAATTATTGAACCAGTATCAAAGATCTCTGTTTTCAATATAATTCTTATCAACCTTTCGTTATATAATTTTGGTTTTAATCTTCTATTAAGTTATTAGGAAATAAGATCAAATTATTTTATTGCTATTTTTATTTCATGTACTAACCTAATTTCATTAATCCTTACCCCGCTGAACACGATAATCCTTAACTTTGCAAACAGTGTAGATCCTGATCAGATTGCTTCTGCCCTCTGGACCGGATCTGCACCGTTTTTCATGCAGTTTTTGAATTGCATGCATACATTATATTATTTGGTTTACTAACGAGGATAGTTCTAGCTCAGCGAACCTGAACACTGTTAACTACTTAATATATAAATTGTTTGTATTGGAGTTTTACGGCCCAGTCAACACTATTTTAGTTCATTTTCGTGCCGGTCAGTTTACCTATACCACACTTATCCTGGACAGGCTTATACGTAAGCGGTTAACCAATACAGTGCAGATTTTTGTCGTCAGAAAATGATAACTGTCCTTCTTGAATCAGCAGAAGGGAGAGAATGGCCGTAGAAAAGATTTCATAATCAATCTCCACGAAATAAAGTTGCCGACACCGGTAGGTGCCGATCACCAGTCAGACGCACATCCGACTTAGTTACCGAGGCCAAAAAATAAATAAATTAATAAATAAATATATAAATTTGTTAACAAATATAAGATTATCCCCCATCATCACCATGATTGACAAAACAGAGAAAAAAAATTTTTTTTGGTTTGTTTTACGGCCCCATCCACCGATCCATATAGATTTCCATCCAATAGGTAAGGATAATTAGGTATCATGTTCTTATTGAAATTAATTTAAAAAAAAATATTTTAGCGGTGTGGAATTATTTCGTATAATAAAACAGCAAAAGAGCATAAATGTAGAAAAAAAAGCCTGCCCTAAAGCATGCCGCAATGCAATTAGAATTATACATTGAAATAAAAGAGGGGGGATTTTCAAATGTTTCTTCACTGTAAATGGACATATAGATTTTCTATTTAGTAACGTTATAATATATAATAAATATATATATTATAGGTTTAAATATTCGTGGCTCCCTATCAAAATAATCAAATCAGCAAAAAAAAAAAAAAAAAAAAAACTCATCGGGCATCCAATCCGATCGCCTATTTAAGTGGAAGCCCCGTGAAAAGCAAAGTGGGGCCGAAGTGTCTAGGTATATTGGGCCGAAGTGTCTAGGGACCGAGGTGTCCAGGGGCCGACCCGTCTAGGGTTTCAATTTTATGTGGGGCCGAGGTGGTTTTGGGGCCGAGGTGTCTAGGGGCCGAAGTGTCTAGGGGCCGAGGTGGTTTTGGGGCCGAAGTGTCCTGTTACCTGACTATCGATGCCAATTTTGACTATCGTGATAGTATTGCTATCGTGGAAACTACTATCACGATACTATCACTATCGTGGCATACTATCACGATACTATCGTGATACTATCGGGAACACTTATAAATGATTCATAGATGTTATATCACTCACATGAAATGGCTAAGAGTGACAGAACGAGTTAGGAAAATTCCAATGGCCTACAATTGTATGTTTATTGTGTGTTTCAATATCAGCATTCATTCCCTCGGGGCTATTCCAGAAAAAAACATCATGGGGAGAATAAATAAAATAGTTTGCTGCTTCCAGTATATATGCCTGTAAGTGATGGTTATCATAGCTTTAATACCTTTGCAGTGTTTGAGATTTTCTGCTTGTGAAAACTGACACATGCTGATCGTTCTTCGATTCTTTGATGTTTGCCGCCTGTGTTAAATTAATCTATGGATTCAGTTAATTAGGTAACCCGATTATTACATAGTATTACGTAATCACAGCACGCTATTTTAGCACCTCTTTAAGGGCGACATGAATCTAACAAACTGCATTAAAACTTGAACTTACATTTTTTTTATTTGAAGTTAGCATCAAAAGCTAGACTATCAAAATAGAAGTAAAGCAATTATCAAATCGGGTTTTTCATTTAGCAATATGTACAGGGCTTGACCTAGGCTCTTTGACTCTGTGGACATTTAGTCCTTGCACAAAAGACAGCTAAGACAAGCAGCAATAATAAAACAAAGTTTTCATGTAATGAAATTTGGCCGTTTCGACATGTTATTTTTTCTGGAATATCCCTCTATTATAATACAAAGACAACCAAAAATAGAATCAGAAAGACCCACGAAAAATAAAAACGCCAATTTTGTCCCAGGTTGTCCAGTGTCCACCATCAAAACGTCCAGAATCACCTTAAGAAAGTACTTGATAGACGGAGACCTAAGGCCTTGCGCTGCACGTTTTTTCCCCCTACAGGATGACGACAGGAAAATAAAACTTTGTCTGCTTAAATATTCCCCCAAGAATTCAATACCAATCGGTCAGGCCAGCCGACTGATGACATCATCATTGATGCATTTGTGCATACTTACCGACTTATGTGAGTCTATCATGTACTCGCATGCACAGTCTGTGCATTTTTCGAGAAATGCATTTCTAATGAGACCACAAAAGTGCGGTTTAATAGTCTGGTCCTTATGCGCAAAAAGAGTCACATATACAACAAGTTAAACTGCATTATACCGTCATTTATTACGCATTTATTTACCTATATGAATAAGTCAGCACACAGCAAAAACAAACATTTCTTCATACAAAAGATCAGCTTGTGCATCTTGCAAATGTCTTTGAAACTGAACAGGGAAATGGCGTTTGTCCCAGAAGTTATACTACGCAAGGATAGTACAAACAGCAAACATTTATATATGACTGCGCAGGCTGATCTGAGCCTTCACATGTCGCACAGGTTTCACTGTCATGTTTTCAAAAAGTTGCATGCAACACACGCGTGATCAAACTATCATTGACGTTTTGTTATTGAAAAACGCGGGAAAATTTCTGACTGCCTCAACTGCACGTGCAAAAATGACGGCGGGAAATTCATCGCCGCGAGAAATTCACCACACGGCAAAAAACTATGATACACATGTGCGACCAGCGAAGACTCAGATCATCATGCACATATGTGAAGGCTTATCAGTCTGTCCTGATTACAGCTGAATGGATTTCCTAAGCAAAAATACTTGCGTAATTACACAACAGTACAGGTATATTTTCAAAGTATATTCAAGAAAAATACAAAAATAATCGAAACTATCGATAGTTGAGTGAACTATCGGCGATAGCTATCGATAGTCCAAAGTACTATCGATGCATTGCTATCGAGGCAGTCCCTATCGCGATGCATCGAACTATCGATGCATCGTTACACCCCTAATATCTAACTAATTTGCATATTTAATCTACTAATGGATTATTGAATTTATGACATGGCATTATTACACTCTCAGACGCAACGTCATATGATAAAACCCATTTTTCATTCTGATATAAATAACCAGGGGTGGGTCTGCTGGTCTGGGATCTCATAAGTTGGTCCTTTGATCCTGGTCTGGGATCAGCTATTTTGGACTGAGACCAGTTATTATGAGCCATGGCGTGCCTGGTGGATTAACCCATTTAGTACCGGAAAACCCCAAAACGGGTAGTTTGCAAACAGTGCAGGCCCAGATCAGATGGTCATTCTCTCCCTTCTGCTGATTCAAGAAGGACAGTTTTCAGTTTCTGGCGAAAGAATGTGCACTGTACTGGTTAACCGCTTACATATAAATGTGTGAAAGTGTAGATAGGTAAACTGACCGGCTCAAAAAAGGACTTAAATAGTGTTGACTGGGACATTTAACTCCAATACAAACAAACAAAACAGATGTCTCAGAAGAAAATAGGAACAAAGTTTTACAATATTATGGTTATTTCATTTGAAATTTTTATCCCCCGACTTTATAGGTTCGGGGGATATAGCGATCAGCCTGGCGTCCGTCCATCTGTCCGTCCGTCCGTCCGTAGACGCAACCTTGTGATGGCCATAACTCCTATACCCTTTGAGATTCGTTGATAGTTCTTGGCACAATTGTTCACAAGGCTGAGACGGCGTGTCATGCGCAAGAACTAGAACTCTGGATGCCATACTTTTTTAGTTATCTCCCCTTTTAATAAAATAGAAGGACTACTTTGTGATGGCCATAACTCCAATACCCTTTGAGATATATTGATGGTACCTGGCACAGTTGTTCACAAGGCTGAGACAGCGTGTCATGCACAAGAACCACAACTCTGGCTGCCAAGGTTTTTGAGTTATCTCCCCTTCCAATAAAATAGAGTGACTACCTTGTGATGGCCATAACTCCAATACCCTTTAAGATATATTGATGATACCTGGCAAAGTTGTTCACAAGGCTGAGACAGTGTGTCATGCACAAGAACCACAACTCTGGCTGCCATGGTTTTTGAGTTATCTCCCCTTCCAATAAAATTGAGTGACTACCTTGTGATGGCCATAACTCCAATACCCTTTAAGACATATTGATGATACCTAGCACAGTTGTTCACAAGGCCGAGACGGTGTGTCATGCACAAGAACCACAACTCTGGCTGCCATGGTTTTTGAGTTATCTCCCCTTCCAATAAAATTGAGTGACTACCTTGTGATGGCCATAACTCCAATACCCTTTAAGACATATTGATGATACTTAGCACAGTTGTTCACAAGGCCGAGACGGTGTGTCATGCACAAGAACCACAACTCTGGCTGCCATGGTTTTTTGAGTTATCTCCCCTTCCAATAATATAGAATCACTACCTTATGATGGCCACATCTCCAATGCTCTTTGAGATATATTGATGGTACTTGGTACAGTTGTACATGAGGTTAAGCAGGTGTGTCACATGCAAGAACCACAACTCTGGGTGCCCTGGTTTTTTTTAATTATCTCCCCTGACAATATAACCTTTTGATGGCCATAACTCCAATATCCTTTGAGATATATTGATGGTACTTGGCACAATTGTATACAAGGTTGAGACGGCGCTTCATGTCTAAGCACCACAATTCTGGGTGCTATGATAAATATTTTATGTTATCTACCCTTCCAATATAACAGTATGACCAGCTTGTGATCTCCAACACCCTTTGAGACATATTGATGGTACTTTGTACAGAAATGCATGAGCTTAAGCAGGCATGTCCTGTGCAAGAACCACAGTTCTGAGTACCCTGTTTCTTTTAGTTATCTCTCCTGAAGTATAATCTTGTGATGGCCATAACTGCAATACTTTTGTGCTATATTGCTGGTTTAATTCTGGTGCACTCTCTATTGGTGAACAATCTTCTGAAGGCCATATTGGCTTTTGGTCGGGGGATTTGCCATCTCTTCCGATGGCTATTTTTGAACTTGCCAAAGGCTCGTTTTGCAAATTTCATATAAAATAACCACTCGCCTGTTTCTTCTTTCTCTGCTAGAGTGATGAGCTGATGTCTCAGAAGAAGTTGAGGACGGAGATGATCCAATTAGAAGATGCCCTTGGTCAAGTTAGGAAGGCATATGAAATGTTACGGATAGAGTTTGAACAAACTCTAGCTGCTCATGAACAGACAGGTTTGTACTGAATTTGCCACATCAGTTGGGGGTATGTCATCACCTCTGACATTGGACATGTTCACTTGTAGTCATCCAACATGTTCACTTGGCGAACTCTCTAATTGGTCTCATTACGATAACACATCTGTGCAGTATAGTGCATTTTTTCATACCTCAAAAAAGGTATATTTATGATGAAATTTTGTGATATTTTTCTTATTTATACTCCAAACATAGGTTTTGGGTGCTCGTTAGAACCGCCTCAGTGAGGCGGTTCTAACGAGTACCCACAACCTATTTTTTTGAGCAGAAATAAGGAAAATGATGTTTACCCCCTTAAAACCCAGTTTTCTATATATAAAGTGGGGTTTTAGGGAGGGGGTCTTTAATTTGTGATGTGCCTGCACGCCCAGTCAAACCAGTCTTTCCAGTCTGCAGTAATATGCTTTTGGTCAAGTGGTATGATCACATGGTGAAGATACAGATCTGATAGTGTGGATATGCAGGCTGATCTGAGTGTATGCTCAGAAGACCCATTATTGCTTATCTCAGCTATTTATGTCTCCCCCGAAAATTTTTTTTTCAGAGAGACATATTGTTTCTCCCCTGGGCGTCTGTCTGTCCGTTCGTCTGTCCGTCTGTCACACATTCGTGTCTGCTCTATAACTTGAAAACCGTTTGAGCTATCTCATATAAATATTAATCAGCATTAGACGATGTGCCGTGCGCAAGAACTATAACTCTCACATTTATACTTTTTGAATTATCTCCCTTGGAAGTTTGTCGGTATGTATATATGTATGGGCAAATCGTGTCCTGTCAATAACTTTCTTATTTTCAGATGGATTTTAAAATTACTTGGCAGAAATATTAACAACCATAAGACCATGTGTGATGCGCATGAGGCAGGTCAGTACCTCAAAGGTCAAGGTCATACTTAGAGGTCAAAGGTAAAAAAAAGGGGCCTTTTTTTCGTGTTTGGTCAATAACTTTCTTATTTTGAGATGGATTTTAAAATTACTTGGCAGAAAGATTAACAACCATGAGGCGATGTGTGGTGCCCATGAGGCAGGTCGGTACCTCAAAGGTCATACTTAGAGGCCAAAGGTCAAAAAAGGGGCCTTTTTTTGTGTTTGGTCAATAACTTTCTTATTTTGAGATGGATTTTGAAATCGCTTGGCAGAAATGTTAACCAATATAAGACAATGTGTTGCGTGCATGACCCAGGTTGGTACCTCAAAGGTCAAGGTCATACATAGAGGTCAAAGGTAAAAAAGGGTCCTTTTTTATTTGTTTTGTCAATAACTTGCTCATTTTTAGATAGAATTTGAAGTTACTTGGCAAAAATGTTAACTATCATGAGACGATGTGTTGCATGCATGATTCAGTTTGGTACCTTAAATGTCAAGGTCATACATAGCGGTCAAAGGTCAAAAAGGGGGCCTTTTTGTGTTTGGTCAATAACTTTCTTATTTTTAGATGGATTTTGAAATTGCTTGCAGAAATGTTAACCACCATGAGATGATGTGTTCCACGCATGACCCAGTTTGGTACCTGAAAGGTCAAGGTCATAGAGGTTAAAGGTAAAAAAGGTGGCCTTTTTGTGTTCTGTCAATAACTTTCTTATTTTTAGATGGCTTTTGAAATTACTTTGCAGAAATGTTAACCACCATGAGACGATGTGTTGCGCGCATGACCCAAGTTGGTACCTCAAATGTTAAGGTCGGACTAAGAGGTCAAAGGACAAAAGGGGCCTTTTTTAGTGTTCAGTCAATAACTTTCTTATTCCTGGATAGATTGTGAAATTACTTGGCAGAAATGTTAACCATCATGAGACGATGTGGTGCGAGCTATACCCAGGTCGGTACCTCCAAGATCAAGGTCATACTAAGAGGTCAGAGGTAAAAAAAGTTTTTTTTTTTTTTGTGTCCAGTCAATAACTTTTTTATTTCTGGATGGACTTTATATATAAAGTAACCATGCAGAAATGTTCACCGTCATTAGACCATGAGTCATGTGCAAGACCAAGGTCCATACCTCCAATGTCAAGGTCATACCTAGAGGTCAAAGGTAAAAAAAAGGGACAGTCAATAACTTCCTTATTCTTTGATGGCTTATTGAAATTACTTGGCAGAAATGTTTACCATCATGAGACAATGTGTTGTACCTCAAAGGTCAAGGCCATACTTAGAGGTCAAAGGTAAAAAAGGGCTTTTTTGTGTACGGCCAAAAACTTTTTTATTTTTCTATGAACATTTTTAAAGTTACTTAGCAGAAATGTTCATCTTCATTAGATGATGTGTTGCACACAAGACCAAGCTCAATACCTCCAATGTCAAGGTTATACTTAGAGGTCAAAAACGGGGGAGACATCTGTGTTTTTGTAGAAAAACAAATTCTAGTATAATATGATGTTACTAATCAAGTAATTTCATATGTGCCAAGTTGCAAGTTCGCCCCGCCCATAGGAGCTTGAGGAAATTTATGGGCTGCATGCTGCTTCCACGCAGAGCTGAATCCGGCCCGCACACTAGTACTGGTAAACTGCTTAGAGGGTCTAAGCTTGTCCAGGAACCGCGGTGCGAGGCAGACCATCCATGCTAATAAACCCTATTGGTTTCATTGGGCGACAGGGCTTGAGATGTCATTTCATCTCAATCTCGGGTAAAAGTCCCACAAAAATGGAAGCAATGTCTCCAAAATGACCTTTACAGTGTTGACGGGGACGTTAAACCTCAAATCAAACAAAACAAAACAGGTTGCAAGTTGGAGGTCTGCTGTATTGGCCCAAGGCTGAAGGACGAGGGCCAATACAGCTGACCGAGGACCTGTAACTGAGCTGATATGAAATTACTTGCTTAATGACCCCCAAATTGGATCCGAACCCCCAAAATGGGAATGCTGCATTTCCAACCCGTGGGAAGCCCACGTTGCTTGGAATCAAGGCTAAGCCTTGAGCTAAGAATTCATTCTACTGAAATTGTCGTTGTAATGAGTTTTGCCTTTAAAACAAATGTCAGTATAAAGAGGGTTGACTGTAAATGGCTTTGAAGGATTATGTCCATCCTTGAAAAGTGTAGTTGGGGTAACTGACTGGTCAGTATAGCCTGAGTAGCATTGAGTGTCTGTCAAATTTCAAAGCAAAGGAAATAAATAAATAAAAAATACTTTGAAAGGGCATTGCATTCAGCCATCTTTATACCAGCATTATATATAGAGAATCATACTTGAGTGTTCATGTATTCTTGAATTTATCAAACGAGTTGAGGAAAAGGGATAAAATGCGAGGTTTGGCCGAGCATTTTATCCCTTTTCATCAACAAGTTTAATTAATTTAATAACACATGAACACTAATGCAAGATTCTGTTTATTATATGACATTTAAAACTCATTTTATTCATGATTTTTTTATGAAAATGTCAAGTTTCGATCATAAGTAAGCAATGCTGTTCAGGATGTGGTAAGTGTAACGTTATGGGACGTGTCTAAATAATTTCTTTAAAACAGCAAAATGTAAGAGAACAAATAGTCATTACAATGAGGGTCCCTGTAATCTACTGATTTCAACATTTCCACAGGTCCTATAAACCAAGAAATGGGAACTTGATCACTCCTTACATTCTTTTTAACGGCAAATTCTTTATAACGGCAAATCGTTATTGAACAGGTACTTCCCTTTGAATAAGGATCCCCTGTAATCTACTGATTTCAATGTTTCCACAGGTCCTATAAACCAAGAAATGAGAAACTTGATCCAGAGTCTACAGAAACACAACCAACAACTGAAAGCTGAAGCGCAGAGAAATAGGCGGAAAGTGAAAGAGACGCAGAGTGAAATTAACAAGGTAAGGGAGAGAATTTGATTGTACACCACAACCTCTTTATAACACTATTATTGGGGTCCAAAATAGAAACCATGTTAGTTAAACTACCGTGTTATATCCAAACAAAAATGTACAGATTATATAGAAAAATGACCATTTATGGTCATTTTTCTATATAATCTATACATTTTTGGTTTGTTTGTTTGATTTGAGGTTTAACGTCCCCGTCAACACTGCATAGGTCATTTTGGAGATGTTGCTTCCAAACACAACCAACAGCTGAAAGCCGAAGCACAGAGAAATGGGCGGAAAGTGAAAGAGACGCAGAGTGAAATTAACAAGGTAAGGGAGAGAATTTGATAGTACACCACAACCTCTTTATAACACTATTAATGGGGTCCAAAATAGAAACCGTGTTAGTTAAACAACCGTGTTATATCCAAACAAAAATGTATGGATTATATAGAAAAATGACCATCTATGGTCATTTTTCTATATAATCTATACATTTTTGGTTTGTTTGTTTGATTCGAGGTTTAACGTCCCCGTCAACACTGCATAGGTCGTTTTGGAGTTGTTGCTTCCAAACACAATAAACAGCTGGAAGCACAGAGAAATAGGCGGAAAGTGAAAGAGACGCAGAGTGAAATTAACAAGGTAGGGAGAGAATTTGATGGTACTAGAAAACCCCTTTATAACACAATTAATGGGGTCCAAAACAGAAACTGTGTTAGTTAAACAGCCGTGTTATATCCAAACATAAATGTATAGATTATATAGAAAAATGACCATTTATGGTCATTTTTCTATATAATCTATACATTTTCGGTTCGTTTGTTTGATTCGAGGTTTAACGTCCCAGTCAACACTGCACAGGTCATTTTGGAGATGTTGCTTCCAAACACAACCAACAGCTGAAAGCTGTAGCACAGAGAAATGGGCAGAAAGTGAAAGAGACGCAGAGTGTAATTAACAAGGTAAGGGAGAGAATTTGATAGTACAGTAAAATTCCTATATTTAGACCATCTTTGGAACTGTTCAAAAGTGGTCTTTGTCAGATTTTTAGCTCACCTGAGCCGAAGGCTCATGTGAGGTATTAGTATACCACGAGCCGGCGTCCGTCATCCGTCGTCGTCGTCCGTCGTCGTCCGTCGTCGTCCGTCGTCGTCCACACTTTCAAAGAAGTATATCTCCGGAACCAGTGGGCCAATCTTGATCAAATTTCATGTGAAGCATTATCAGGTAGGGGGAAAGGCTGCATACTGTTTTCGGGCAGATCGGATTGGAACTCTGGTTGCCATGGCAACAAATAGCTCCCATAGACTTAACATAGGAAAAAGTTTGTCATCACTCTAGCTCCGTCAATTTTTTTCTGATTGTCTTCATTCTTGCAGATAACGAGGACAGGCATGAAATCTCGATCAAGTTCGATTTTGGGCTGAATCGGATTATTCACTCAGGAGTTACGTGCCCTTGAGCGTTCTTAACATAGGAAAAAGCTTGTCATCACTCTAGCTCCGTCAATTTTTTTCTGATCGACTTCATTCTTGCAGATAACGAGGACAGGCATGAAATCTCGATCAAGTTCGATTTTGGGCTGAATCGGATTATTCACTCAGGAGTTACGTGCCCTTGAGCGTTGAATAAATTGCCTATTGACTTAACATGGGGAGAATGTTGTCATCACCGTAGCTGCTTCAATTATTTTCAGATTGGCTTTATTCTTGCAGATAACCAGCACAGCCATGAAATCTCGGTCAAGTTCAATAACTGGCAGAATCGGATCATTCACTTAGGAGTTACCTGCCCTTGTGTGTTTTTGCATTAGGGTTAATGGGAATTTCAAAAATGTATATCTTAAAGACTACTTGGCCAACTTTGATCAAATTTCATGTGTCGCATTATTGGGCAAGTGGAAAGGCTTCATTAGGTTTTCAGGCAGATCTGAGTGGAACTCTGGTTGCCATGGCAACATCTAGCTCCCATAGACTTCACATAGGAAAAAGCTTGTCATCACTCTAGCTCCGTCAATTTTTTTCTGATCGACTTCATTCTTGCAGATAACCAGTACAGGCATAAAATCTCGGTCAAGTTCGATTTTGGGCCTAATCAGATAATTCACTCAAGAGTTACGTCCCCTTGAGCGCCCGAAAAATTGCCTATCGACTTAACATGGAGAAAATGTTGTCATCACTGTAGCTGCTTCAATTTTGTTCGGATTGGCTTCATTCTTACAGATAACCAGCACAGCCATGAAATCTCGGTCAAGTTCGATAATTGGCAGAATCGGATCATACACTTAGGAGTTACCTGCCCTTGTGCATTTTTGCATAAGGGTTAATGTGAATTTCAAAAATGTATATCTTGAAGACTACTTGGCCGACTTTGATCAAATTTCATGTGTAACATTATTGGGCAAGTGGAAAGACTGCATAAGGTTTTCATGCAGATCTGAGTGGAACTCTGGTTACCATGGCAACATATAGCTCCCATAGACTTAACATAGGAAAAAGCTTGTCATCACTCTAGCTCTGTCAATTTTTTTCTGATCGACTTCATTCTAGCAGATAATAAGGACAGGCATAAAATCTCGGTTAAGTTCGATTTTGGGCAGAATCGGAATATTGACCTCGGAGTTACGTGACCTTGAGCGACAAAAAATTTGCCCATAGACTTAACATAGGGAAAATGTTGTGACTACGATAGCGACTTGAATTTTTTTCAGATCAGCTTCAAACTTGCAGGTAACGAGGACAGACATAAAATCACGGTTAAGTTCGATTTTGGGCCGAATCGGATTATTTGCCTTGGAGTTACCTGCCCTTGAGCATGAAAAAATACGTTGTGACCACGATAGCAACTTTATTTTTATTCAGATCAGCTTCAAACTTGCAGGTAACGAGGACAGGCATAAAATCCCGGTTAAGTTCGATTTTGGGCAGAATCGGAATATTGACCTCGGAGTTACGTGACCTTGAGCGACAAAAAATTTGCCCGTAGACTTAACATAGGGAAAATGTTGTGACTACGATAGCGACTTGAATTTTTTTCAGATCAGCTTCAAACTTGCAGGTAACGAGGACAGACATAAAATCTCGGTTAAGTTAGATTTTGGGCCGAATCGGATTATTTGCCTTGGAGTTACCTGCCCTTGAGCATAAAAAAATACGTTGTGACCACGATAGCAACTTTATTTTTATTCAGATCAGCTTCAAACTTGCAGGTAACGTGGACAGGCATAAAATCTCAGTTAAGTTCGAATCGGAATATTGACCTCGGAGTTACATGACCTTGAGCGACAAAAAATTTGCCCATAGACTTTACATAGGGAAAATGTTGTGACTACGATAGCGACTTGAATTTTTTTCAGATCAGCTTCAAACTTGCAGGTAACGAGGACAGACATAAAATCTCGGTTAAGTTCGATTTTGGGCCGAATCGGATTATTTGCCTTGGAGTTACCTGCCCTTGAGCATAAAAAAATATGTTGTGACCACGATAGCAACTTTATTTTTATTCATATCAGCTTCAAACTTGCAGGTAACGAGGACAGGCATAAAATCTCGGTTAAGTTCAATTTTGGGCCGAATCGGAATATTGACCTCGGAGTTACGTGACCTTGAGCGACAAAAAATTTGCCCATAGACTTAATTAGGGAAAATGTTGCGACTACGATAGCGACTTGAATTTTTTTAAGATCAGCTTCAAACTTGCAGGTAACCAGGACAGACATAAAATCTCGGTTAAGTTCGATTTTGGGCAGAATCAGAATATTTGCCTTGGAGTTACCTGCCCTTGAGCATAAAAAAATACGTTGTGACCACGATAGCAACTTTATTTTTGAAAGTTGATACTTGGTATCAAGTTTCTATGTCATTGCATTTCTACTTCCGGTACTGGACCGCGTTACTACACTTCCGCTGTTCGTTCGCTGCATAAAATAGTCCAAATTAAGCACTTGCCTCATTTCCTTTTCCAGCGCATTGATTTCTTAACATTTGCGCTGACGGCGGACTTGATTCCACAGGTGTTCCTTCCCTTTCACCCCTCAGTTGCCGAACTGGAGTTTTCCAGCTTTGATACTCGGTGTATCCTTTTATATCAAGGCAGACTTGATGCCACAGGTGTTCCTTCCCTTTCACCCCTCGGTTTCTGGACTGGACATTAGCCCATATATAACTAGCGTCACTTTTTCTGGCATGTAAGTATTGTAGGCCCAGATCAGACGCAGCACAACTTGGCGTCTGATCCGAGTCTGCATTGATTGCTAAAAAAACATATATTCTTGCAAAACCTACCTTTAAAAAAACAAATCTGACAATCCTGTTCCGAACTTATTTGTTGGAAGATTCCATTGTCATATATTGGTTAAGCAAATTCAGAAGCCACTGATCAGACACCTCATTATGTGATCTCGAATCAGAAACCTTCAGTGTTACAAGTATAGCTTTAACAAAAAGCTAGGTCTACGCTTAGCACATATTAAATGTGAATCCCAGAAGTGTTTTATACAATTAACTGTCTTTGGCAATATTCTAATTGACATCCTGTCGACTGAAGTATAATGTCTAAAAATGCTGTAATAATGTCAAAAAGTAGTTTTTCATCTTTAAAAATGAATATGTATGCTTGTGACATTTTTCAAATTGAATGCTTGAAAACTGTTGGAGAAGTTAGGACTTTATAGAAGACTAACTGAAGATTAAACCTAATAGTTTGCTAACGGCGAGGTATGTTTTTAGCTCACCAGAGCCAAAGGCTGCTGAGTACATGTAGCTTATAGGATTAGCAGTGGTCCGTCGAGGTCGAGAGTTTGTAGATGCATATTTTTGTATTAGACTGTACAGTATGGCAGCAAATATAGGCTTGTACAAATGTAATAGCAATTCTTTGCCAGAGCTCTGCCCGCCGGCCTCTTTTTGTGTGAAAGCTTATACTTGTTATGGGCTGCTTTTTCTTCTTGTGAAAGCTTATACTTGTTGTGTTGCATAAGAATGGAAAGGTCAACCTGCACTGTGGGTAATTAATGGCTGTACTTCCGTGTTAAACTCAATCTCTATAATGTCTACGCCCATGGGCGTAGACAATAAAAGGAAGCTGTGCATTTGTGGGTGCATATGCACTCGTTTTATAGACACTTGGGAAGACGAATCTAAGTCGAAGCGTCTCCACTGTTTAAAATGTAGAAATAAAAGGGCCCTGCTGTAACGCCTCCGAAAGCAATGTACACTTCATTTTTGGAGACCCATGACTCGCCGAAAGAAAGCAATAGGGTTTAAAGTTCACTCCCGTCCAGTGCTCCAGATAAACAGCGTATTTGCGTAAATACTCAATTAAACAAAGTGCTGAGAGAATTAGTGGATCGAGTTTGGAGAATAGTCATGAACTGAGAATCAGACTGTTCATTTAAGCAGGTACATTAGATCTGATCGGACTCTGCATTATGTGGCGTCTGATTATGAAGGTTCTGTTTGCCAATGGCCAAATGCACGAGCACAGTCCTACCGCCCCCGCCAATCAGGGCTTGAAGAAATAAACGGACTGCAAGATACTTCCACGCCGAGCTGAAATCGACCGCACATGAGTACTGGTAAAACGCTTAGAGGATCTAAGCCTGCCCAGGCAAAGTGGTGCGAATCCATGACACAGGCCTATTTGGTTTCATTGCGCGACAGGCTTGATAATTATGTCATTTCATTTTAGTGTTGGGTAAAAGTCTCACAAAATTGGAAGCAACGTCTCTAAATGACCTAGTCAGCGTTGACGGGGATGTTAAACCTCAAAACAAGCAAACAAACATACAAACAAATAAACAAGCACAGTCCAGAATTTTCTTCTGACGTTCCGCTCTGACATCTTAGGGGTGCTATCAATAACCAATACCTGGATTTTGTTCAGGGTCGGCGCCAGTCAGATGGTCAGTGATTGTCACGAGGACAATAACAAGCAACAGGAATTTTTTTCCTAGTCGAACCTGGTTAAACTCCTTTTTCAACCTTGTCAAAAAGATACTTAGAGAACTGTTTAATCTACCACTACCATTTTATCATGGTGAATATATACCCCATAAATCAACTTTCCTCAGTACTTTCGGTACTTTGATTATTCATATCAGCTTCAAACTTGCAGGTAACGAGGACAGGCATAAAATCTCGGTTAAGTTCGATTTTGGGCCGAATCGGAATATTGACCTCGGAGTTACATGACCTTGAGAGACAAAAAAATTTGCCCATAGACTTAACGTAGGGAAAATGTTGAGACAGAAATAGCGACTTGAATTTTTAGCTCACCTGAGCCAAAGGCTCCAGTGAGCTGATAGTATACCAAGGCTCCGGAGTCCGTCGTCTGTCGTCCGTCCATCCGTCGTCCACACTTTCAATGAAGCATATCTCAGAAGGCAGTCGACCAATCTTGTTTAAATTTTATGTGTAGCACCATTGGGCAAGGGGAAAGGCTGCATTAGGTTTTGGAGCTAGTCTGGTTCATTTGTTCCTTCATTCTTCTTTCTCTCCATATAGAGATAATAGACCAATGTTAAATTTTTAATCAAAGATTTCTCAGGAACTATAAAAGCTAGAAGCATCAAATTTGGTATTCAATAGAATAATGATGACTTATTTTGTGTAAGAGACATTGGGCTTTCTCAGCTTATTTGTTCATCTGTTCTTTCATTCTTCTTTCTCTCCATTTTGACCAATGTTAAATTTTCGTCAAAGATTTCTCAGGAACTATAGAAGCTAGAAGTCTCAAACTTGGAATGCAATGCAATAATGATGACTTATATCCTGTAAGGGTCAATGGGCTGGATTCTATTAGCAGATTTAGTAGTCAAGTCTGTGAATTGTTAAAACTTAAGTTCCTCAGGTGAGCGGTTTAGGCTCATTGAGCCTCTTGTATTGTGTTGGGGTTTAATGGCATGTCAACCCTTGTGGGTCATTTTGTGTCATCTCCATGAGAAAGGGAGAAAAGAGATAGAAGAGATAGATGAAAGTGAGGGACAGAGGAGAAAGAGGAAAATGAAAGGAAATGTAGATACTGAAGAAAAAGAAACAATATTCCCCTTCTGCCCTTACCTGCTGCAAGGACAGCAAGCCAACTGTAAGCCAATATCAGTTGGACACACCAGTGATGCAAGATATGCAACAACTTTGCCTCACTGCATCTCCGCTTGCAGTTGTCAGAGATGGGTTATTCCGACAAGCTATGCATAATCCACATAACAACATCACACCCGTGCGACATAGTGCATATTTCTCATCTCCAAAATGGCTACTTTTCTGATGAAAATCCCTGATATTTTTCTTATAAATACTGCAAACTTAGGTTGTGGGTGCTCGTTAGAACCGCCTCATTGAGGCGGTTCTAACGAGTACCCGCAACCTATGCATTGGAGTACAAATAAGAAAAATAATGTATACCCCTGTTAACCCCCGTTTTCTCTATATAAAGTGGGGTATAAGGGGCTCTTCATTTCACGGACAAGTTCACGTGATGAGCAAGTAGATAACTGAAGGTAGAAGCTGCTATTCATAATTTCGTGCCGACAGTGGAAAGAACTAAAATTTTATGAAGATGAAGATTAAAAAATGAAACTTAACCCTTCTCTTGCTGTTCACAACAACCCTATCTTTGCAAACAGTGTAGATCCAGATCATATGGCTTCTGAAGAAGCCATCTGATCAGGATCTACACTGTTTGGAATTCAGTTTATGAGTTTTTAGCAATAAACTACATCAAGTAATTTGATTGGTTGATAGACAGAAATGGGTGTGGCTTAAATGAATATTCAGCAAGATAAGGGTTAACCCTTGTCCTGATGAATAAAATAGTTTTGCAATGTCCATTTGGCGATAATTAACCAATCAAATTACTTGATATAATGATCTAAGCCTGGCCAGGCAAATCGGTGCGAGTTGGACCGTCCATGCATATAAACCTTATTTGTTTCATTGGGTGACAGGGCTTGACATGTCATTTCATCTCAATGGCGAATAAAAGTCCCACAAAATTTGAAGCAACATCTCCAAAATGATCTTAGTGTTGACGTGGACGTTAATTCTCAAATCAAACAAACAAAACTTAATATAATGTATTCTTTCAAGTTGCTCAAACTATTGATAAACTGTAGATCTTGATCAAAGCCATCTGATCTGGGTCTACACTATTTGCAAAGGTAAGGGTAATTGCGATCAGTAGTTATGTTCAGCAGATCGAAGGTTAAGAGAAGAATGGTCTTTTGTATTTCCTTTGTTACTGAGAAAAATCATTGATCTCAGTCGATAACAAGTCTAATGCGCATCTGACTAGTGATCAGGAAGTCACAGGTTCAATATTATAAGAATCTGATATGGGGTTCGGTTGTAGACGAGCGTTTCCAACCCGAGGGATGACCGTGCTGAGCGGAACCGAGGCTATGCCGAGGTTCCGCTCAGCACAGTCATCCCGAGGGTTGGAAACGCCCATCTACAACAGAACCCCATATTGGATTTTTCTTGCACAACACCTCCGGTTGGTTTTGACAGCTCCCACATGTATATTGTTTACAAAATAAAAGTAGTTCGGGCAGTTGAATAGAATTGAAGCGCAATTATGTTAGTTGCCTGGGTCGGAACACCAAGGTCAGAACATAAATTTTTATCCCAGGGTAAAATCACGGATTTCCTTGTCTGGTGTGCAAGAACTAGCAAGTCTGCAGCATTCTTTCGTGGAGATTGATCATGAAATCATATCTACAGTCATTCTCATCCTTCCTTTGATTCTAGAGGTGCATTTATCAGTATCTAGCCAAATGAATGTGCACTGTACTGGTTAACTGCATATGTATGAGCCTTCCCAGGAAAAGTGTGGTTAGGTATGACCTTGAAGGTACGTATGACATTGATAGTGTCAACTGGGCTGGCTGTTAATCTCCAAACAAACAAACACACTAGATGAATTTGTTTCCCTAATATGTTGTGTCTTGAATTTCAGCTGAGAATGTCAATGGGTGAAATTAGTTCAGAAAGCAAAGATGTTGGAAGTGGAGATAGTAACCAGGGGTCATCATCGTCAGACCCGTCTAAGTCTGCTCAGCCCCTGAAGTTAGACTCCTCAGATCTCCTCAAGCTGCCAGGGGATGATGATCAGGACGATCTGGAACTGGCAAGAGAAAAGGGAAAGTCGGACTCGGAAATTTTTAAAGATCTGAAAGCTCAGTTGAAGTAAGTGGATATAGAGGATCTTACACTCGTGGTCATTTCATATAAAATTTATTAAACGAGCCTCTGGCGAGTTTCATAAATTCCATATGAAATGACCACGAATGTAAGATTCTGTTTATCATATGACCACTTTAAATTGGATTTTATAAATTTGACAGTTTTTTTTTTTTCCACAAAAAATGCAAAGGTTGACATGGATGTTGTCATGACCTTACTTAATCCTGCCAGTGTTATTGCAAGTGTGGTCATACGATTTTTATTACACGAGGTTATCCACTGTTTTCATTTTTCAAAGGGAGACAATTTGGGATTTCCTGTCCACTTTTCTATAGGCTCAGTCTTGCTGAAAAAGGGGTCATTCATTCCCTTCTGCTGATTCAAGAAGGGCAGTTGTCAGTTTCTGGCCAAAGAATGTGTATTGTACTGGTTAACCACTAACGTATAAGCCTGCCCAGGAAAATTGTGGATAGGTAAACTGAACCGCTCAAAAGTGGCCTAAAATAGTGTTGACTGGGCTGTTTAACCCCAAAACAAACAATCAGGAGCAAATTCTTTCCTTTAAGAGTTGACCCCTATTGTCATGGGAGACAAAAGTACTTTTGCAGGAGATGCTTCCACTGAAGGTGAGAAGGAATTTGCTTTTGGAATGGTTTTGAAAACAGTAAGAGGCAAACATTTTTCAGTCGTTTGTTGATGATAAATGATAATCAAACTTATTTTGAAAAATATGTGTAGGCCATCCTACAAAACAGCTGTATTAGGGTTTCACAAGAAGTCTTTCTAGCACATCATAGTTGAGAATTCTTGAGTGAAAGGAAAACCAAACAAAGTGCAGATGTCTGTCGGTAGGCTATAGCATTGGCACATAGGGCCTGAGTGTGGCGCACTTATTATTCTTTTTCCCCAGAGGTGGATGGCATACCCTAGGGATATGACAGCCAAAAAATCCAGGCCTTCAGAATTTCACAAAATGCCTAGAATCTTGTGTGTGGCCCTGGATGCAGTTGTAGTATCTTCTTTTGGTTTAAACATTATTTATTTTGATTTGTCAAACATTTAGAATTTCATACATAGACAGAATACAATAGTACATGCATACAGGATTTGAAAACAAGCATTCATGGTTTTTTAAATCATTTCCTGAAATCATTTTGAATCATTATCTTCTTTTACGGGGAATGTGAACACCTGGCAGATTTTTCTGCCATTTTTCAAAGGGAGACAACCTTCACATCTCTCTGTTCACTTTTCTATAAGCCATGTTCCACTGAAAAAAGGGGTCTACTCTTGAAGGAAATAATTTGCTCCTCAGGAGCAAATTCTTTCCTTAAGGAGTTGACCCCTATTGACATGGAAGACAAAAATACTTTTGCAGGAGTTGCCTCCCCTGAAGGTGTACCCATACCCCTTAAGAAGATATACAAAAAATAACCCATGTTAAATGGGAAACTCTAAACTGGAACCCTGGCAAACAGTGAAGGCCCAGAGCAGATGCCACATTTGGCAGCCTCTGATCAGGGCCTGCACTGTTTGAAAAAAAAGTTCAGCCAATTTGTCATATGCCGGCTCAAATGTATCAGGTAACAGTAAATCTGTTGCCAAGAAACTGTACACAACAAGGTCTTAATGACACTGTTATTGGGGTCAAAAGCAGAAGCCAGGTTAGTTAAACAACCATGTAATCTCCAAACAAAAAAGAAATAGATTGGGCTGCATGATGCTTCCACGCAGAGCTGAAACCGACCGCATATGAGTACTGGGAAACAGCTTAGAGGTTCTAAGCCTGCCCAGGAAAAGTGGTGTGAGTTGGACCGTCCTTGCATATAAACCCTATTGGTTTCATTGGGCAGCAGGGCTTGAGATGTCATTTCATGTCAGTGTCTGGTAAAAGTCCCACAAAATTGGAAGCAACGTCTCCAAAATGACCTATCCAGTGTTGACGGCCATGTTAAACCTCAAATCAAAGAAACAAACATATCCAAACAAAAATGTATAGTTTATATAGAAAAATGACCATTTATAGTCATTTTTCAATATAATCTATATATTATTGGAATCCATCTTTAAGCTGTTTATTATATCCAAAATCAAAATAATGAAGAAAACCAGTAATGTACCATGTGAAGTCACTCGCAAAGAAAGAAAGATGTTATGTGTGACCTTTTATTCAAATTTTAATGAAGGTTTTTTTTTATAAGAATTTCCTCATAATTCATTCACGATATTTTTTTTATATATATATAATAGAAGCCTCTGTGGTGTGGTGGTTACGCTACTCACCCTGTAAACTAGGGGTTGCAGGATCAATCCCAGGCTTCTCCAGAATTTCGGATGAGTCCATAAACCGAGGCCTTGTCTCTGTATGACCTTAGCTGTTGGTGGGACTTAAAACTCAAACACTCACTCACTTTTATATATATAATACTTTGAATATATAGCAATATTAAGGAGAAAAATAAGAAGATAGAATAAAACATTAAGACTATTTGGTGTCTTTTAATCCATTGTATGTGGGAAACCCCTAAAGGGGTACCTTGGCAAACAGTGCAGGCCCAGATCAGACGCCGCAGAACACGGCATCTGATCAGGGCCTGCACTATTTGCTAACGGAATTTTCTGTCATAAATAGAATAAAAACGAAAAAATAGGCCTGACCCCTCTTATAAGACAAATAGACTTGTCTAACATTTAGCAATGGAAGAGTCCACTAGTATACATTGGGTTAAAAACATGGTAGTTTCTAAAACTGACATTCGTATCACCAAGTTTGTACTGTATTTTTGCAGGAAATCTCAGGACAGTCAAAAGGAACTAAAATTGTTGCTTGATATGTATAAGAGTGCCCCAAAAGAACAAAGGGACAAAGTTCAGGTAAGAATCTTGTGGGCCTCATCATGACATAATCTGTCTTCAGGGTTCGTGACTGGGCATGACACAAAGAAACCAGCCTGCTCAGCTACCGTAAAAAATCTAAAAATCAAAAAAAAAAATTGGACACCTTGAGGACTTCCTCTAATTGTCCTTAATAAAATAGAAATCCTAAAAAATCGGACACTTTGAGGACTTCCTCTAATCGACCTTAAAATTTTTAACAGTTTTGATTCATTATCCAGGAAAGAGTCCAAAAAGGTGTAGACTGAGTGGCAAACAGTGTAGACCCTGATCAGACTGCTCCTTCAGGAGCAGTCTGATCTGGGTCTGCACTGTTTAGACAGAATGGCAAACTTTGTAGACCCTGACCAGACTGCTTCTTAAGGAGCAGTCTGATCTAGGTCTGCAGTGTTTGCTTAGGTCTGCCTGTCCAAATACTTAGAATCATTAGGGTATACACACTGGCAAGATTTTTGACATTTTAGAGATAGAAACTAGAGGTACTGCAGTACATATATCTAGGTAGTGAGCACAAAGGTGTTGACCAGACTGTGCAGATGTGTAGGCTGAGCTGCTCCTTTGTTGTTGCATATGGCAGAAAAAGGTTTTATCATGTCTTGGCTCATCATCATCATCACCACCAACATCATCATCCTCATCATCATCATCAGATTTTTTTATTAACATGCAAGTACAGGGGCAACATCCACAAAAGTGGGCCCCTTCCAGGTAGCTGTCTTGCTCCACACATGGCAGATCTCCAGGTGTGTCTATCATGAAGGTCGATAGCCGAGAGCTGCCACTCTCTGCAATCTCTCTCTCTCTGTCAGCTGCTTTCAGGTCATCTTGGGCCTCCCAGGCCCACGTTTTGCCTCCACCTGTATGAGGCTTGATGTTGCAGATTTGTCTGATCACTGCCCTGTCATTCCGCTGCAGTCGATGGAGGTTTGGCTTTGTCAATGGCCAAGTCTCACTGGCATGGAGCATTGAGCTCTGCAGACAAGAGCTGTACACACGGCCATGTGTTTTGAATCCAAGGTAGAGGGAAGAGAGAACTGGTAATACTCCTTGAACTTTTTCCAGGCTGTTTTCACACGTAATGTGTTCATTTGTATACTTCCCATTGCATGCGGGAAACCCTAAAGGCTAAATAACTGTTCCATAGTTACATTGTTATCATCTGAAGAATACATCTATCACACAACTGAGAGTCTTTTAATTAATGATATCACCCGAAAGGGCGTTGGCCCATTTCGGATGTTACAGGTTCCTTGGCAAACAGTGCAGGCCCAGATCAGAAGACGCAGAACGACACATCTGGTCAGGGCCTGCACTATTTGCTAGCAGAATTTTCCATCAAAAATAGAACAAAACAGAAAAATAGGCATGACAAATGGAGTTGTCCAACATATAGCAATGGAAGAGTCTACTAGTATATAATGGATTAACAGAAAACAACAACAACAGCAAGCAAAACATAGAAATGAAAAAAAAAAATGAGCTGAAGCATGGCGAGTAGGGCTGGCTAATCGGAGCTGAGTGAGTGAGTGAGTGTTTCAGTTTTACGTCCCACCAACAGCAAAGGTCATACGGAGACGGAACCTCGGTTTAAAGACTCATTCGAAAGTCTGGAGAAGCCCGGGATCGAACCTGCGACCCCTGGTTTACAAGGCGAGTAGCGTAACCACTCGACCACGGAGGCTTCTAATCGGAGCTGAAGGATAATCAATTATCAGTCCTGTCATTGCGATCGATAATCGATTAGTAATCGCTAATGTTTTTGTCATTATTTCACCTGTCTGGCTTTCTGTCTGAGCATGACTCTTACCATATGTTGCACTTTACCATATGTACATTTGAACAGACAGGCCTGAGCAAACAGTGTAGACCCAGATGGGACGCCGCATAATGCGGAGTCTCATCAGGGTCTGCACTGTTTGCCACTCATTCAGCTATTTTAGGCATAACTTTGGGTAGTAAATTGTACCTATCAAGTAATCGATTAAAAGCAAATCAGAAATGATAATCATATTTGTGGAATTTATCAATCGATTAATCGATTATAAGATTAATCGTGTCAGCCTTAATGGCGAGTGGTACAAGAAGGCTTGTTTGACCATATCAGAGCACACATCTTCGAAATCAGACCAGAGACATTGCATGTAAATCTTTGGATAGGAGTGGTCGAACTTCGATAACTCGAATACCTTAGGGACTTTCAAAATTTGATCAGATCTGGAATACCTTCCTTAAATATCCAAATATATACATAGCTGGCGGTATTGGTTTGTTTGTTTGTTTTGGAGTTTAACGGTCCAGTCAACACTATTTTAGGTCATTTTTGAGCCAGTCAGTTTAAGGCCCGGTCCCACAGAGCTTGCAACCGCGATGCGACCTCTCAACGACTAAAAAAATTGGCAATCGCGGAGCGGTTGCAGAAGTCGCAGAAAGGTTTTATAAAGGTTGCAGCAAGGTCGCGGGTAGGTCGCCGATCAAATTTAGTCGCCGATCGTCTTTTATGCATGCACAAAAGACTGGCTGCGACTGATTTTGATCGCAGACTAATTGCAATGGTTTTCTAGACGTCGCAGACCAATCTCTGATCGATCGACGATCACATTTACGGAGCAAATTTGGTTGCAACAGTTGCAAAGGTCTCGGGCCAGTTGCAACGAAATCAGTTGCAGAGAGGTCGCATCACAGTCGCAAGGTCTGAGAGACCGGGGCTTTACCTATCCACACTTTTCCTAGGGAGGCTTAAACTTAAGCGGTTAACCAGTACAGTGCACATTCTTTCGCCAGAAACTGAAAACTGCCCTTCTTGAATCAGCAGAAGTGAGAGAATGACCGTAGAAAAGATTTAATGATCAATCTCCACGAAAGAACGATGATGACCCCGGCAGGTATCGAACCCGCGTCCTCCTGTTCACCAGTCAGACAAACATCTGACTGAGCTAACGAGGCTGGCACTGGCGGTATTGGATTTATCATATGACGTCGCGTCAGAGAGTGTAATAACGCCATGTAATAAATTCGATAATCCACTAGTGGATTAAATATGCAATTTAGTTAGATACGACCCCTAACGTTACATGTATGACGTCCTTAACAACGTAGCGTTTACTAATGGCAAAATATTGACAATTTTGTTAAACAATTGTTAATAAAATGCGTTTTAAATGTCATATGATAAATAGAATCTTGCATTCGTGCTCATGTATCATTGAATTTATTAAACTCGTTGAAGAAAAGGGATAAAATGCTCGGCAAAGCCTCGCATTTTATCCCTTTTCCTCAACTTATTTAATAAATTCAATAATACATGAACACTCATGTAAGTTCGCGCTCATGTATTATTAAATTTATTAAACACGTTGAGGAAAAGAGATAAAATGCTCGGCAAAGCCTCGCATTTTATCCCTTTTCCTCAACTCGTTTAATAAATTCAATAATACATGAGCACACATGTAAGATCCTGTATATCAATAATTTATTAAACTCGTTGAGGAAAAGGGATAAAATGCTCGGCAAAGCCTCGCATTTTATCCCTTTTCCTCAACTCGTTTAATAAATTCAATAATACATGATCACTCATGTAAGATCCTCTATGTATTCTCTAGGGACTCAAGAACAAGTTCATACTAGCCATGGTAAACAAGCCATCAATGTGCGAGTTTTAGAAGTTTCACTTTAACTAACAAAGACTCTGGTCAGACTGTCCAGATACACAGGCTGATCTGAGACTTAGAGTTTGCATAGGTCATCTTGCAGGTTTTGTGTGGTGGCAGTAAAAATTCTCTCTGCCTTTCATCATACGCATTAGAATCACCTCATCGAGGCGATTCTAGTGAGTAAACACAACATACCATTTATAGATGAAATACAAGCCCACCCATCTGGGCTTGGAGAAATAGATTGGGCTGCATATTGCTCCTACGCAGAGCTGAAACTGACCAAACTTGAGTATTGATAAACAGCTTAGAAGATCTGAGCCTGCCCAGGAAAAGTGATGCAAGTCAGATCGCCGCTATTACCCTAGCAGTTTCTTTAGGCGGCAGGGATTGAGATGTCATTTCATCTCAGTGATGGGTAAAAGTCCCACAAAATCACTAGCAATGTCTCCAGAATGACCTAACATTCTGATAACACACCCATGTGACATAGTGCATTTTTTCATATCTCAAAAATGGCTATTTTTCTGATGAAATTCCATGATATTTTTCTTAATTTTACTGCAAACATTGGTTGAGGATGCTCGTTAGAACGGCCTCATTGAGGCGGTTCTAACAAGTACCCACAACCTATGTCTTGGAGCAGAAATAAGAAAAATGATGTATACCCCTGGAAACCTCAGTTTTATCTTTATAAAGTGGGGTTTAGGGGGGTGTTCTTTTCACAGACTTGTTCATGTGATGATAGTGTTGATGGGGATGTAAAACCTCAACACAAATGAACAGACGTTAAAGAAAATTTCCCTAAGTCATCCTCAACCAGTACATATCAGCAGCTTTAGAAAGAATTTCCTAGGGACTCAAGAATGTTTTTCTTGCACACCGGATAAGGAAATCCATAGTTTCAGCTTTGGATAGAAATTACCTTCTAACCATGGTGTTCTTACCTAAAATCGAATATTCTCAGATCTTTGATAAACGCACTGGTTGAATACGACCTCATATGCGCCGTCGTTAAGGCTGAAGTCACAGCATGTTACGTGACGTCATTAAACATGACTGTAGTGTCATCACAATATGGCGGACATCGGCAACCAAAGTGACTGCAAAATCAAAATCCACGCTCAGAAATGGGAAAGTATACAAGAAATAGAATCCTGCATGGGTGTGAGAGTAGAGGATGGAAAAATCCTTCCCTCGGGATCACTGTCGGTCATCACTCGGCAAGCCTTGTGATGCCAGACAGTGACCCTTGGAGCAGATTTTTCCATCCACCCCTCACACCTATGTAAGAAGAAAATTATAGTCTCAACCATAGTGAATGAACAGTCAGTTTTTAACCATCATAGTAGTTTTATTGTGTTTGTTTTGTAAATGTATGCACTGATATTTGAAATAAATGCCCATCATAGCCTGGCTCAAACATGTTTTTGTGTATATTTCTGCAGCTGATGGCAGCCGAGAAAAGACTGAAGCAAGAGATAGATGATCTCCGGCAGCATATCAAGAGGATGCAGGAGGCCGAGAGAAAAGAGAGACGTAAACTGGCGGAGGAAGATGCGCTGCGTAAGATCAAGAAAATGGAGGAAACTATCACTGATCTGCAGAGAAATCTTGCCACACAGAAGCAGGTATACAGAGAGGATCTTACCTGAGTGTTCATATATTATTGAATTTATTAAACGTGTTGAGGAAAAGGGATAAAATGCGAGGCTTTGCCGATCATTTTATCCCTTTTGCTCAACGAGTTTAATAAATTCAATAATACATGAGCACGAATGCCAGATTCTATTTATCATATGACAATTAAAACGCATTTTATCCACAATTGTTTAACAGAAATATCAATATTCTGTCATTAGTAAATGTAACATCATTAAGGACGTCGTACTTGTAATGTTACGGGACGTATCTAGCTAATTTGCGTATTTAATCCACTAGTGGATTATCGAAAATATCACATGGCGTTATTACACTCTCAGATGCAACGTCCTATGATAAATAGAGGATATTTACTATTTTGAGATGAATACCAAAAATATTTCGAGTGTGTTGAAAATATCAGAAAATCGCGTGTGAAAATTCTGATGTTTTCAACACACGAGATGAAATGTTTTTGATATTTATAGAAAAAAAAGTAAATTTTCTTTTTATTTTATAATATTTTCGGACACTTACTGTAATTGATCAATCGGATCTTACATCACAATTGACATCACAACTGTCTGTTGCAAAACATAAACAGATCACCATTTTTAATACAGCATTTTTACAGTTCAAAGAATGCTTTTTCAAGGTATTTTAAAGAATTATTTCATTGATAACTTATGACTTTGGCGAAAAAAGTAGACCGGGCTGCAACTGTGAAAATAACAAGGTCTTGTTATTTTTCACGGTATGAAAATATCATTATATTTCACACTGTGAAAATATCACTTTTATTTGTTTCAGGTATGCATTATTTTCACTGCTCAGTATAAAATAAAATGGTTTATGTGACCGGGTACACCCACAGGGGATTGGATGCATCTCTTCCAAAAAATGTTCAGTTATTCATAGGGGACTGCACCCCTGCAAAAGGGTGCTTGAAGAAATAGATTGGGCTGCATGGTGTTTTTACACAGAGTTGAAACTTATGGAACTATTGAGTACCTGTAAACCACTGAGAAGGTCAAGGCCTGCCCAGAAAAAGTGGTACGAGTTGGTCCATCCCTTAACCCATTGAGTACCAGAAACCCCAAAATGGGTAATTGGCAAACAGTGCAGGCCCAGATCAGATGCCGCAGAATGCGGCATGTGATCAGGGCCTACACTGTTTGCAAAAAGTTAAGCCATTTTCCAAATCAATTTTTGAAGAAAACACAAACGGACACCCCTAAATTTTTTAAATGGACATGTGCTATATATAAGAAGGAAGATTTCATTTGGTACAAAAAGGGTTAAACCGTAAGGGTTTCATCCAGTGGTAGGGCTAGAGATGTCATTTCATCTCAATGTGGAGTAAAAGTCGCATAAAATCAGAAGCAACTGCTCCAAAATGACCTTAATTGTGTAAAACCTCAACTTAAATGAAATTCATAGGGGGTATACTCTTCAAGGATAGAATTTGCTCTTTTAAGAGTAGACACCTTTTTTCAGAGGAGTTCCATTTTTCCAGTAGGTTTCTTTCTCGCTGAAGGTTTTAACTCCTTTTCAAGAGAATCTCACTTATTTAGAGCTGATTGTTAATCAGAGGTAGGCAAAAACGGCAGTACCTGGAGAAAAATCACCTGACCTTCCCTTGCAGAACTTGTCATTTCACATTTGACCCAAGTGAGGCTTGAACCCACAGTGGTAAGAGACACATTGATTAAGAGGCAGCTCTCCTACCAACTAGGTTACGGAGGCACTTACAGTACAGTGAACATGCATTCTTGCATGAAATCCTATAAACACAGCTGTTTGAAGCTGTTCTTGAATGGGCAAGAAGCCGTGTTCAAACAGCAAAACCCATGTTCATATCATGAAATTCACATGCTGCTTGAACATAGGTTTTGAACTTTGGATATCACAAGATGGGCCTTGCTTTGTTTCTGTTACATTGAGCGAAGCAATGTAGTTGCCATTTACATAGCATTTTAAAATTTTATGATGATGTCAGAAGTGATTGCCAAACAGACTTCATCGTTAACAAGGTTCTTAACTAGCCACCATGGGGGTTTTTAGGGTCGCTTTTGAAAAGTTGATAATGAGGTTTTGGGCGTTTTCGTCATTTTATGCTGTTGGAATCTTATGTAAGTTATGCAAGAATAACGAGTTTACATCGTTACTTCATTGCAGTAACATTTGCTGGGTACCTGGGAATATATTTGAATACTCGGTTTACCAGTCTCATGTTCAAACAGCTACCTCGGGACCTGGCAAATGTTAATGCATGAGGGGCTGATAATTTCAGCTGTCTCCAAGAAAGGTATGAAATAGTTGTTTATTATTGCACAGTCACTAACATTATCATATAACCAATCCATTGTTTAACCCTTACGATGTCGAGAAAAACTACATCAGAAAATTTTGTCTGCTTATGTCGTCTGCTGAATTTTTTGCAAACGTTTTAAAAAATATTTTGGCGTACAGGCAAACAGTGTGGGCCCAGATCAGGAGCAGTCTGAGCACTGGTCAAGAAATGTCCTCCATTAAGATGCCAAGAAAAACTACATCTGAAAATGTCGTCTGCTGAATTTTTTTGCAAAGGTTTTAAAAAATACTTTTGGATACAGGCAAACTGTGTGGACCCAAATCAGACTGCTCCTACAGGAGCAGTTGTAGGATCCACACTGTGTGCAAAAATGACTTTTAAAGTAACCAGCAGACGACATAGCAGATGACAGTTGTCGTGATTGGTATTTTATTGGTTAAACTGGAACATTGTTGAAGGTTCTGTCAAACTCCAAAGCATATCTTTGAGTGAGTGTTTGAGTTTTACGTCTCACCAACAGCTAATGTCATACAGAGACGGGACCTCGGTTTAAAGTCATCCGAAAGTCTGGATAAGCCCGAGATCGATCCTGCGACCCCTGGTTTACAAGGCTTGTAGCATATAGACTACACCACGGAGGCTTCTAAGCAGATCTTTGAGCCCAAGCTTATTGTGATGTGTACTTTTTCCAGCGAGAAGAAACACTGCTAAATGAGATGGATGTCACAGGTCAGGCATTTGAAGATATGCAGGAACAGAATATGAGGTTATTACAACAACTGAGGGAGAAAGATGATGCCAACTTTAAACTTATGTCAGAGGTGAGTACTTAACAAACTAGTAAGAAAACCAGTCTTACTGGCCACCTCTATTAAGCAAGCAACCTGTCTTAAGCAAGCAGGAATTCAGCTCCCAAATAAGGAAAAATGCACAAAAATTCACCTGTATTAAGCAAGCACCTGTCTTAAGCAAGCACATTTTAGTTATCCCTTAGGTGCTTGCTTAATACAGGTTGGACTGTAGTAAGAAAAGGTCACTCGGGAAAGGCCACAATCCAAGAACGCAGCTGCCTCAAGTCACCTATAGAAACTGACACGGAGGCACACACGAAAACAGACGAAACATGAACCAACGACACAAAGCCAAATAACAGTTAAGACCCTGCAAAAGAACGACCGCCTTGGGACGGTCAGTAGTAAAACTACTGGGGGGACTTCACATCCGGAGTTTACAAATTTAAGGCGAATCAATACGATGTCAGGGAAGGCACCTCTTCCTAAATTATGTTTTTCTCCCTTTTCAGTGCTCAATAGAGTTTTACTTTTAACCCTTTAACTGCCAAATATACAGTAAAATTCCTATATTAAGACCACCTTTGGGACTGTTCAAAAGTGGTCTTACAGACCACTTTTGAACAGTTCCAAAGGTGGTCTTCAACTAGAGCACACTGGATCTTTCAAACACAAAGAAAATATACCTGAAATCTTCTAAATATGCCTTTAAAAGCATAATTTATCTTTAATTTTAGGTGGTCTTAATAGCGGAATTTTACGGTAAAGTGAAAAGTTCCAGTCAGCGCTGAATATTTTTTTGCAGTCAGAAAGAGATGGGGTAGTCAAGTTAACATGCTTATTTCTTTGGAAATAATAAAGATACTGAGCTCAAATTTAAACTGCACGATGAATATATGCTTCTCATCATATGACGTCGTAGATAAGCAGTGGATAACGTCATGTAATAAAAATCGTATGACCACACGTGTAATAACACTTTGGCAGGATTGAGTAGCGTCATGACGACGTCCATGTCAACCATGCTCTTTTGAAGATAAAATTGTCAACTTTAAAGGCGATAAAATCCAATTGATAAACAGAATCTTACACTCGTGTTCATTTCATATGAAATTTATGAAACTCGCCAAAGCCTCTTTTCATAAATTTCATATAAAATGACTACTCGTGTAAGATCCTCTATTTATAATTTTGCAAAAGAAATATTTTATACTAAAAAGAAGATTTACATATCATTAGCATCAGAATGATCTTAATGGGCTAAATATTAAAAAATCATTGGTGAACATTTTTAGCTCGGCTGTTTTCGAAGTAAACGATGAGGTATTGTCATAGCTCTGGCGTCGTCTGCGATGTCATCGTCGTCGTCGTGCAAAAACTTGGACATTTTGTAATATCTCTGTCATTACTGAACATATTTACTTGAAACTCAGACTAGTTGTTCATTATGAAAAGGGGATTTCATACCAATAGGTGAGATAACCCTCAACATATTTTTGGTATAGTTACCGTATTCGGGCGTGTATTACCCGCAGTTTTTTTCCCTCAAATTACAGGCCCAAGTTCTGGGTGCGGGTAATCCGCCCGAATTATTTTTGGACCATTTTATTTTTACTTTTGTCAGCTGGAAATACGATGCATCTCATGTTATGCTCTATCCTTTTACGATTCCCGACATAAATAACGTTTAATTGTCCACTCAATTTTACTTACACATGAGTAATATAATAATCTCTATTACTAGCAAGCCCGATTTTGTGAGTATTATTCCTAAAACTCTGATTTTAAACAAAATAAACAAGCAAGTTCAATGCGAACATCAAAGTTTTCCGGCATCCAAACTGCCGCCCACAAATCACCGCTAGTTTTTTTCTGCACGCGATCGGTAAATGACGTCATCGTACCCCAGCAACCCCACACGTGTCTATTGTTTTATCTTAATGGGGCGTATCTGTCTCATAAAAAAATGTTTGGAAACGGTAAAAGTATTCTCGCTAGCAAAACAGCGCTTTCCGTAAGCTCCGTGTCAATAACCAACAACAGAATACAGATGTGTTAACACAAAGAGTTCAACTTTTCTCGCCAAGCGTCTGCTATTTGGCGCCAAACCATAACCATTCACGAGATAGCAGAATAGTCGTAGCAACTCGTCTTAGGAACAATTAAATAATTTTCACACTGATTGCGGATTAAATTTCATGATTGGGGAATAAACGCAAATTAGAGACATAACTTGACCATATTTTCACACCTTATCGACACGCACCGCAGGGTGGCAATTATATGACAGGGATTAACAATAGTGTCATAATTGAACCGTTATGAATCAATAAACAGTGTAAATCCAAATCAGACATCTGCGGCGTCTTTCTGAGGTGTCTGATCTCGGTCTGCACTGTTTGCCGATGTCCCAAAAAGAAACGTCTGCGGCGTCTTTCTGACGCGTCTGATCTGGGACTGCACTGTTTGCCGATGTCCCAAAAAAGGGCCGCGGGCATATGTGGGTTAATAAATAAATAACAATGGTGAACAGGTAAAGTTTTTTCAACAAAATACATGCTTTCTGGTGATACTCGCACGCACGTGCATTTTCCCGCCTTTTGAAGACGATCGCGCGTTCCGTTGTGTGCTACAAAAACTGGCCAAATTCTTACTTTTTCTCAGGGCTGTTCCAGCAAATGAAATAAGGGTGACCCGGACAGCAGTTAATAGATCTTCTACACTAGATTGTCATCACTCTTAATTGTTCTTCTACACATGGCTATCGGAAGGGAAAAATCGCTTCTATGCTAGGCTGGTCAAGGGAGCATAGTGGGGCAGGTTATTTTGAGTAAAATAGTTTGGATTTTTTCCCTTGGCTGGTTTCAGCTGGTTTCCCGTTTATTGGAAATTCTACTATACAAATACTCTGTAAAGCCGAGCACCAGCACAAATACAGAGTTCCCACTCACGCAAAATCTTACGTGAATCACGCAAAGAAAATAAAAATCACGTACGATTTTTTTCCGTCGGGCGAGATTCCGCGTGTCCGAAATTGACGGGGGCGAATCGGCCGATTCGCTGAAATAGATTTGGGAAAAGCCGCAGACTTGAATCCGTCGCATAGTAGAGCTTCCGCGCTTCCGAAATTTACTGGGGCGAACCGGCCGATTTTTTCGAGCGTCCGAAATTGACGGGGGCGAATCGGCCGATTCGCTGAAATAGATCTTTGACAACCCGCAGACTTGGTCGGGCTCATCGGAGTCTAACTGTTGGTTTTCTTTTGCTCCAGCATTTCAGTGGTTTCTTGCTGTCGAGTCCTCACCGTTGTCTCACCTCTGTGGTTCTTTGATTTTTGTGTTCACGGAGATGTTGCACTGATGAGTTAGGAGGCCTTCATGCGGACTGAACAAATTATTTGTCTAAATCGCGACGGAAGTAAGGGCGAGGATTGTGGCCACGTAAAATCGATTTAAGCCCCCCAGTGGAAATCTTCCACTGACCGTTCCAAGGCGGCTCTTCTGTGGCGATTTATTTATGTTGTTGTTTGTTACTTACTGTGTGTATCACTTGTGTCTTTTGGTTTTGGATGGCCATATGGCCATTTTGTGGGAAAGCAACTGTCCTTATGGCCTTCCTTTGTTTAGGTTTCCATTATGGTCTGGTCGCTTAATGTTTGTATTTCTTTCCCTTTGGTGTCTTTTATGGGTGGAGTAAGTTAATTGTATCAATTCCTGATCTTTGTTTTACTTCTACTTTGAATCCGGCGCATAGAACTTCCGCGCATCCGAAATTGACTGGGGCGAATCGGCACGCAATCGGTAAATGACGTCATCGGACCCCAGCAACCCCACACGTGTCTATTGTTTTATCTTAATGGGGCGTATCTCTTTCATAAAAAATTGTTTGGAAACGGTAAAAAAATTCTCGATAGCAAAACGGTAGTGGAAAATAGCGCTTTCTGTAAGCTCCGTGTCAATAACCAACACCAGCATACAGATGTGTTAACACAATTTAAAGCGTTCAACTTTTCTCGCCAAGCGTCTGCTATTTGGCGCCAAAACATAATCATTCACGAGATAGTAGAATAGTCGTAGCAACTCGTCTTAGGAGCAATTAAATAATTTTCACATTGATTGCGGATTAAATTTTATGATCGGGGAATAAACGCAAATTAGAGACATAACTTGACCATATTTTCACACCTTATCGACATGCACCGCAGGGTGGCAATTATATGACAGGGATTAACAATAGTGTCATAATTGAACTGTCATAAATCATCAAACAGAGTAAATCCAAATCAGATGTCTGTGGCGTCTTTCTGAGGTGTCTGCTCTGGGACTGCACTGTTTGCCGATGTCCCAAGAAGGGCCGCGGGCATATGTCCAGGGTTAATAAATAAATAACAATGGTGAACAGGTAAAGTCTTTTCAACATTTTAATGTTAAATACATGCTTTCTGGTGATACTCGCACGCACGTGCATTTTCCCGCCTTTTGAAGACGATCGCGCGTTCCGTTGTGTGTTACAAAAACTGGCCAAATTCTTACTTTTTCTCACTTACGCATCCACCAAAATTTCAGCAAATGTTCCATGCGGGTAATACAACAGAATAACTGTTTTCCCCCAGATTTTGGAAAAAAAAGGGTGCGGGTAGTATGCAAATGCGGGTAGTACACACCCGAATACGGTAACAATTATGGACAAGTATACAGGTTTTCTCACACATTTCTTTTCGTTGCAAAATTTCATACCCCCTGAACTTGATTCTTACCCCCAGTTTTTGTACCCAGGGGGTAAGGTTACCCCCAGAAATTAACATGAGTGGGAACACTGAAATATTGATCTTATTTCCGTTTCCAACATGGCTGTTTCCTGTAAAATCATGAAATAATGTAGATCGTTTTTTTTTTATGAATTTAACGGCTGTCTGGTGAGTATTTTAAAAAGAAAATGAATTTCAGGTGTTTTAGATACCACAGGCTTGATATTCAGTTCACAACCAAGCTGAACTAGCGGAGAATTCGAAGTGAGAGCTGTTTGTAATTAGTTTTCGTGGTCCCATTTAGTGGTTATACTCGCCTGTCACGCGGGAGACCGGGGTTCGATTCCCCGCAGGGGAGCTTTCTTTAACCTACCTGAGAGTATTTACTAAGAGGAAGAGTACTAAGAAGACAACATAACTGAGAGATACTTTGACCAAAGCGTCAACAACAACAAACAGTGCTGCATGCAACTGTGTGCCGGTTGGTGGGAGGGGTGGCCTGGGTAATATGGGTGGAGGCGAGATGAGAGAAAAAAAAAGATGCTTAATAAAAAATCTACCCTGTCCATTTTTTTTTTCAAAGTTTTCTTTGAGCTATTGTCTTAGGATTGTCTTAGGACGTATCACCAGTAAACAATTCTGATTCTATTTGTTTGTTAAATTGTTTGTTTGTTTTCCAATACTGAGACACCCTCAGTTTTGAGGATTATGCGCAGGGGCACTTATGAGGTGCACCGGGACTGAACCCGGCCGGTCCCTTTATCCTGGCACCGAGGAACCAGTCGTAATGCTAACCCCTAAACTCTGAGCGCCAAGGGGGGCAGCCAATACTACCAATTTTGTAAGTCTTTGGTTTGACTCGGTTGTGGGTTCGGCGGGGTATCGACCCCACAGGTTCGGTGGGGTATTGAGCCCACAACCTTCCGATCCGCAGGCGGACGCTCTACCACTGAGCTATTTATTTGGACTTAGTACAGTTTGCAAGGGAAAAACATTTGTCTACCATAACGGACATTAATTTTGCCCGTTCAAATACATGTACATTTGTAAAATCTTAAGGAAAAAAATGAAAATTTTCATAGGAAAAATCTTTTTATTATTTCATTTCAAAACATTGATTGTGGGTTTTTATTGAAATTCTGGTTAAATTCCAGTGACACACACTACTTTCAGCTCATTAAAAACTACATTTAGATTTTTGTTGCTGTTTTATGTTTTTTAGAGAAAATCAGACTTGATATTTCATTTGAATGGTCTGCCTTGCAGACCATTCAAATGAAATGTCAAGCCTGATTTTGTCTGAAAAATCAGGAAAAAAAAGTATTTGAAAATATCATTTCCTGTTGTTTGGTACTTAAAGGGTCAAATATCTTATCAGATCTAAAAAAAAAAAAAGACCTACCTACCTACCCACCTCACAAATGATGGGTAGGAGCACAGCAAACATACATTTTTAGCTCACCTGAGCCGAAGGCTCATGTGAGGTATTAGTATACCACGAGCCGTCGTCCGTCGTCGTCGTCGTCCGTCGTCCATACTTTCAAAGAAGTATATCTCCGGAACCAGTGGGCCAATCTTGATCAAATTTCATGTGAAGCATTATCAGGTAGGGGGAAAGGCTGCATACTGTTTTCGCGCAGATCGGATTGGAACTCTGGTTGCCATGGCAACAAATAGCTCCCATAGACTTAACATAGGAAAAAGTTTGTCATCACTCTAGCTCCGTCAATTTTTTTCTGATTGTCTTCATTCTTGCAGATAACGAGGACAGGCATGAAATCTCGATCAAGTTCGATTTTGGGCTGAATCTGATTATTCACTCAGGAGTTACGTGCCCTTGAGCGTTGAAAAAATTGCCTATTGACTTAACATGGGGAGAATGTTGTCATCACCGTAGCTGCTTCAATTATTTTCAGATTGGCTTTATTCTTGCAGATAACCAGCACAGCCATGAAATCTCGGTCAAGTTCGATGACTGGCAGAATCGGATCATTCACTTAGGAGTTACCTGCCCTTGTGTGTTTTTGCATTAGGGTTAATGGGAATTAGGAAAAAGCTTGTCATCACTCTAGCTCCGTCAATTTTTAGCTCACCTGAGCCGAAGGCTCATGTGAGGTATTAGTATACCACGAGCCGGCGTCCGTCTTCCGTCGTCCACAATTTCAACGAAGTATATCTCTGGAACCAGTGGGCCGGCCTTGATCAAATTTCCTATGAACCATCATCAGGTAGGGGGAAAGGCTGTATTAGGTTTTCGTGCAGATCGGATGAGAACTCTGGTTGCCACAGCAACAAAGAGCTCCCATAGGCTTAACATAGGAAAAAGCTTGTCATCACTCTAGCTCCGTCAATTTTTTTCTGATCGACTTCATTCTTGCAGATAACGAGGACAGGCATGAAATCTCGATCAAGTTCGATTTTGGGCTGAATCGGATTATTCACTCAGGAGTTACGTGCCCTTGAGCGTTCTTAACATAGGAAAAAGCTTGTCATCACTCTAGCTCCGTCAATTTTTTTCTGATCGACTTCATTCTTGCAGATAACGAGGACAGGCATGAAATCTCGATCAAGTTCGATTTTGGGCTGAATCGGATTATTCACTCAGGAGTTACGTGCCCTTGAGCGTTGAAAAAATTGCCTATTGACTTAACATGGGGAGAATGTTGTCATCACCGTAGCTGCTTAAATTATTTCAGATTGGCTTTATTCTTGCAGATAACCAGCACAGCCATGAAATCTCGGTCAAGTTCGATAACTGGCAGAATCGGATCATTCACTTAGGAGTTACCTGCCCTTGTGTGTTTTTGCATTAGGGTTAATGGGAATTTCAAAAATGTATATCTTAAAGACTACTTGGCCAACTTTGATCAAATTTCATGTGTCGCATTATTGGGCAAGTGGAAAGGCTTCATTAGGTTTTCAGGCAGATCTGAGTGGAACTCTGGTTGCCATGGCAACATCTAGCTCCCATAGACTTCACATAGGAAAAAGCTTGTCATCACTCTAGCTCCGTCAATTTTTTTCTGATCGACTTCATTCTTGCAGATAACCAGTACAGGCATAAAATCTCGGTCAAGTTCGATTTTGGGCCGAATCGGATTATTTGCCTTGGTGTTACCTGCCCTTGAGCATAAAAAAATACATTGTGACCACGATAGCAACTTTATTTTTATTCAGATCAGCTTCAAACTTGCAGGTAACGTTGACAGGCATAAAATCTCAGTTAAGTTCGAATCGGAATATTGACCTCGGATATACATGACCTTGAGGGACAAAAAATTTGCCCATAGACTTTACATAGGGAAAATGTTGTGACTACGATAGCGACTTGAATTTTTTTCAGATCAGCTTCAAACTTGCAGCTAACGAGGACAGACATAAAATCTCGGTTAAGTTCGATTTTGGGCCGAATCGGATTATTTGCCTTGGAGTTACCTGCCCTTGAGCATAAAAAAAATACATTGTGACCACGATAGCAACTTTATTTTTATTCATATCAGCTTCAAACTTGCAGGTAACGAGGACAGGCATAAAATCTCGGTTAAGTTCAATTTTGGGCCGAATCAGAATATTGACCTCGGAGTTACGTGACCTTGAGCGACAAAAAATTTGCCCATAGACTTAATTAGGGAAAATGTTGCGACTACGATAGCGACTTGAATTTTTTTCAGATCAGCTTCAAACTTGCTGGTAACGAGGACAGACATAAAATCTCGGTTAAGTTCGATTTTGGGCCGAATCGGAATATTTGCCTTGGAGTTACCTGCCCTTGAGCATAAAAAAATACGTTGTGACCACGATAGCAACTTTATTTTGATTCATATCAGCTTCAAACTTGCAGGTAACGAGGACAGGCATTAAATCTCAGTTAAGTTCGATTTTGGGCCGAATCGGAATATTGACCTCGGAGTTACGTGACCTTGAGAGACAAAAAAATTTGCCCATAGACTTAATGTAGGGAAAATGTTGTGACCGAAATAGCGACTTGAATTTTTAGCTCACCTGAGCCAAAGGCTCCAGTGAGCTGATAGTATACCAAGGCTCCGGAGTCCGTCGTCTGTCGTCCGTCCATCCGTCGTCCACACTTTCAATGAAGCATATCTCAGAAGGCAGTCGACCAATCTTGTTTAAATTTTATGTGTAGCACCATTGGGCAAGGGGAAAGGCTGCATTAGGTTTTGGAGCTAGTCTGGTTCATTTGTTCCTTCATTCTTCTTTCTCTCCATATAGAGATAATAGACCAATGTTAAATTTTTAATCAAAGATTTCTCAGGAACTATAAAAGCTAGAAGAATCAAATTTGGTATTCAATAGAATAATGATGACTTATTTTGTGTAAGAGACATTGGGCTTTCTCAGCTTATTTGTTCATCTGTTCTTTCATTCTTCTTTCTCTCCATTTTGACCAATGTTAAATTTTCGTCAAAGATTTCTCAGGAACTATAGAAGCTAGAAGTCTCAAACTTGGAATGCAATGCAATAATGATGACTTATATCCTGTAAGGGTCAATGGGCTGGATTCTATTAGCAGATTTAGTAGTCAAGTCTGTGAATTGTTAAAACTTAAGTTCCTCAGGTGAGCGGTTTAGGCTCATTGAGCCTCTTGTTTTAAGGATGGCCTCATATAAGACTCAACACAAAGGTCTGTTCAAAGATTTATTTTTGAATTTATTTTCTGTTCATGTTTACAATCAAGTTCTCGTTTTCTGTTCAAAATAAAGTAAGATAATTCTTTTTGCTGGTCTTCTTTCACTAACCTGTAAGGAAATCGTTTATGCTACGGTTACATTTGGCTTACGGCGCCCGAAAGTCACGTTTCGTACGGGCTCGTACGACATCGTACAGTCGCCGCATAAATAAAAAAACATTAATGTAAACACAGAAATCGTAGCTCCCGGCACAAAATTCGATATTAAATCGTACGGCGCCCGTAGTCAAATGTAACCGTAGCATTAAACAGACTGCCGGATCACTTTTGAGGTTCAACTAGAGTCCAAAATCGGACAGCTAGCAATACAATATGGCTGAGAATGGGCATTTGAAAATGGCTGGTACAGAGATGACAAAAGTGCAAAACTTTGTTGGTAAGTTGTATTGTTGCTTTACATCCCAGTAAACACCTAAGGTCATGTCAGGATGGTCAGTTTTCCTAAACACACTTTTCCTGGGTGGAGGACTCAGTGCACATACCTTAGCCAGAAACTGACAACTGCCCTTCTTGAATCAGCGGAAGGAGGATCATGACTAGAGAATATCTCATGATCACTCACCACGAAAGAATGGTGCCAGACTCTGGGATAGAACCAGCGAGGTCCCAAAACACTTAGGATCGTAACGCACTACCAACTGTGCTAGCCGGGCCGGCCTAAAATATTTTGTGATGACACATTTAAAGTCATTTAAGGGGATGACAGGTATCCCTAACTTAATGAATAATAAGCATTACTTTGGAAGTCGAAAACACTTTGAGAGATGTTAATAAAAACCTGCAAAAGTAAAGTACAAAATGCAACTACTGTATAAAACTACTGATTGTGTCCTTTTAACGGGATTAAATGACTGAAGTGCATGTCACTGACGATATATGTTTGTCATAAAGGCAAAAAATGGAAGGAATATACATCTCTAGCCAGAACAAGTTGGGATAACAAATATTTTGTTTAAAGAAATAATGTCAACATGCTCAATTTCTTGCAACATACACTGTCAGGTCAAACACTTAAATTTATAGCCCTTTTTCTTTAAAAAAAAAAAGTTCTATGCATGGGTGATATGAAGCTAAAATAACTTCTATGCATGGGTGTAAAACAGCTAAAATTGCTTCCATGGGTGGCTAGTCAAATTTCAAGCTGGTGTCCACCCCCCCCTGATATGTTTTGCTGGAACAGCCCTCACTTACGCATCCACCAAAATTTCAGCAAATGTTCCATGCGGGTAATACAACAGTATAACAGTTTTCCCCCAGATTTTGGCAAAAAAAGGGGGTGCGGGTAGTACGCAAATGCGGGTAATACACACCCGAATACGGTATGCCATTTTTTGGACTTAGAATTTTTGCAAAAACTTGGAAATTTTGTAATATCTCTGTCATTACTGAACATATTTACTTGAAACTCGGAATAGTTATTCATTATGAAAAGGGGAACTCATACCAATAGGTGAGATAACCCTCAACATATTTTTGGTATAGTTACCGTATTCGGGCGTGTATTACCCGCAGTTTTTTTCCCTCAAATTACAGGCCCAAGTTCTGGGTGCGGGTAATCCGCCCGAATTATTTTTGGACCATTTTATTTTTACTTTTGTCAGCTGGAAATACGATGCATCTCATGTTATGCTCTATCCTTTTACGATTCCCGACATAAATAACGTTTAATTGTCCACTCAGTTTTACTTACACATGAGTAATATAATAATCTCTATTACTAGCAAGCCCGATTTTGTGAGTATTATTCCTAAAACTCTGATTTAAGGTGAGTTAACCCTCAAAATATTTTTGGCACAGTTATGCCCCTTTTTTGACTTAGAATTTTTGCAAAAACTTGGACATTTTGTAATATCTCTGTCATTACTGAATATATTTACTTGAAACTCATTATGAAAAGGGGAACTCATACCAATAGGTTAGGTAACCCTCAAAATATTTTTGGCACAGTTATGCCCCTTTCTCGACTTAGAATTTTTGTTTAACTAAAAGAAACTGCAGCCGAGCGTTTGCACCCGCATGCGGTGCTCTTGTTAATCATTTCCTGCCATGTCATCTATGTGTTCATCTGAGTGTTCTTTGGCATTATCAGTGTCATTTAACAAAAAAAAAAAATGATGATTCATCTATTTTCACAGCTGAAGCCAAAGCAATAGACCTTGGTTTAGATTTCGTTAGCACTTCCAAAATTAAAAAAAAAAATCATATTTTCTGATTCACTGCGCTAACCCATTTAGTACTGGAAACCCCAAAACATGGTACCAGGGCAAACAGTGCAGGCCCAGATCAGGGCCTCCACTATTTGCAGAAAGTTCAGCCATTTTCCAAATCAATTTTGAAGAAAACACAGCCTGACACCCCAAAACTTAAAAATGGACTCCTCCTATATATAAGGAGGAAGATTTCATTTGGTACAAAAAGGGCTAAAGGCTTTAGAATTGGCCAGTCTAGACCAATCACTTTATTTGTCTTTTCCAGAGAATTAAAGCGAATCAGATCCAGAAGTTGTTACGTGAAGAGAAAGAAGTATTGGTGGAGCAGGTGTCCACTATCAACATGCAGGTGGAGGCCCAGTTACTGGTGGTCCGGAAGCTTGAAGAGAAGGAGAGAATTCTTCAAAACAGCATTGCTACCATTGAGAAAGAGTTAAGGTAATAATTTACTCATCAACCATAGCAGTGCCATGCTCTCATAATACAGTCTAACATAAATACCTTGATTTTGGTTTATATTGGAGTTTTAACGGCCCAGTCAACACTACTTAAGGTCATTTTTGAGACTGTCAGTTTACCTATCAACACTTTTCCTGGGGAGGCTTATCCGTAAGCGGTTAATCAGTACAGTGCACATTCTTTTGCCAGAAACTAACAACTCCCCTTCTTGAATCAGCGGAAGGGAGAAAATGACAGTAGAAAAGATTTCATGATCAATCTCCGCGATAGAATGTTGCTGACCCTGGCAGGTATCAAACCCACATCCTCCTGATCATCAGTCAGACACGCATTAATCAGACTAATTCTGTTTTTAAAAGCTTATAATATTTAGTAGGCTACAGTTTCTATTGCTGACCTCTGGTCAGAGACCACATTTGGGACTGTTCAAAAATGGTCTTAAAGACCACTTTTGAACAGTCCCAAAGGTGGTCTTAATATAGGAATTTTACTGTACCTTGAATACCTTTGTGGTCATGGAAACTGGTTTGAGACAGGGATAGGTTGAACTAATGAGGATTACTAGCAATACCAGGCCATGAGACATTTTGCGGATGATGTAAGGATATTTATTTCTTATTAAATATAGGAATTGTGTATACTCATTAGAATCTCCTCATTGAGGTGATTCTATTGAGTACACACAACACACCTTTTCAAGATAAAACCAGAAAGTTATCTATAACCCATAAAATGCCAATCACGACTATTGTCGTCTGCTTTGCCATCTGCCAGTTACCTTCAAAGTAATTTTTTTGCAAACAGTGTGGACCCAGATCAGACTGCTCCTGTAGGAGCAGTCTGCTCTGGGCCCACACTGTTTGTCTGTATGCAAAAATATTTTTAATAAAAAGTTTGCAAAAAGATTCATCAGATGACATAAGCAGATGACATTTTCAGATGTAGTTTTTCTCGGTGTCTGAAGGGTTTATAGTTATAGATGACTACAGATGGAACAGGCTCAAATATAGCTGAAATCATTAGGCAACTAAAACATGGTCCTGAAATGAAACATTTATGCAACAAAAGGTAACTGCTTTACAGCTTAATAGTAAAAGACATCCTCTTAACAATAGATGTATACTTCCAAAATGCAGATATCCAGGAAAAAGACAAAATACCGAAATATTAAACAAAAATGATCTTTGAACCAAAGAAAATGAACCGTCTGTAACTCCAGCAAAAATTGAAATATTTTTATCAATTTTTAGCTCGGCTGTTTTCGAAGAAAACGACGAGGTATTGTCATAGCTCTGGCGTCGTGGTCGTGCAAAAACTTGGACATTTTCGTCTGCGTCGTCATCATGCAAAACTTTGGACATTTTATAATATCTCTGTCATTACTGAACATATTTACTTGAAACTCGGACTAGTTGTTCATTATGAAAAGGGGCTGCAGCCGAGCATTGGCACTCGCATGCGGTGCTCTTGTTACAATCATCTGCCGGCTGACCAAAATCCAGTGAATCAACTAATCACACATAACAATAAAATAGTGTGATCAAGATGCTTAATATACAGTAAAATTCCTATATTAAGACCACCTTTGAGACTGTTCAAAAGTGGTCTTTAAGACCACTTTTGAACAGTAAGGTGGTCTCTGACCACAGGACATGGTATGGAGGAAACACAAAGCAAGAATAACTGCAAACTGCTAAATAAACTTTTTAAAACTGTATTAGTCTTATTTTTAGGTGGTCTTAATAGTGGAATTTTACTGTATTTTTGTAGAAGCCTCCGTGGCGTAGTGGTTACGCTACTCGCCTTGTAAACCAGGGATCGCAGGATCGATCCCAGGTTTCTCCAGACTTTTGGATGAGTCTTTAAACCGAGGTCCTGTCTCCGTATGACATTAGCTCTTGGTGGGACGTAAAAACTCAAACACTCACTCACTGTATTTTTGTGTGTCATAAATTTTTGTAATTGTTATTACAGCTGCACACAGTCTTCTATGGAACTTCATAAACGTAAAGCTGTGGAAAGTTCACAGACAGCAGCGGACTTAAAACTGCACCTTGACAAATACCAGGCTCAGCTGAAAGAGGCTCAGGTTGCTGTGGCTGAGAAAACTGGGGCTATTGAACAAGAGGCTTATAAATACAAGAGGATGCAGGTAGAGGTCTTGTCTTTGCATAGGTTTGAATGTGTGGAAATGTGCTGTTTGTTTGTTTGATTTGAGGTTTAACGTCCCTGTCAACACTGTATGGGTCATTTTGGAGACGTTGCTTCCAAATTTGTGGTTGTTTGTTTGTTTGTATTTGTATTGGGGTTTAACGGCCCAGTCAACACTATTTAGGTCATTTTTGAGCTGGTCAGTTTACTTATCCACACTTTTCCTGGGCAAGCTTCCTGGGTAAGCAGTTAACCAGTACAGTGCACATTCTTTCGCAAGAAACTGACAACTGCCCTTCTTGAATCAGCGGAAGGGAGAGAATGACCATAGAAAAGATTTCATGATCAATCTTTACGAACAAATGTTGCCGACCCCGTAGGTATCGAATCCGAGTCTTGATCACCACTCAGACGCACATCCGACTGAGCTGCTGAGGCCGGCTCCCAATTTTGTGTGACATTTACCCAACATTGAGATGAAATGACATCTCAAACCCTGTCGCCCAATGAAACCAATAGGGTTTATAAGCATGGACGGTCCGACTCACACCGCTTTGCCTGGGCAGGCTTAGATCCTCTAAGTGGTTTACCCGTACTTGTGTGCAGTCTGCTTTGGCTCGGTGGAAGCATCATGCAGCCCTATCTATTTCTTAAAGCCCAGATGGGCGGGGGCTGGGAAATGTGCTGTTACATGAGTGGCTAGCAAAGGCTCAGATTAGTCTGTGCAAATGCACAGACTGATCTGAGCCTTGCTATCCACATGAAGCTTAAAGGCATTTATTCTGAAACAGTAAAACACACCGTGTGTTCATAGTTGTTTTATTGCCCCCTGAGGTATTCTATCTATAGCAGATCAAAGGCGGCCCCTAATAGGGTGATTAGTAGCTCTTGTTGAATCCCCTGACTGAGGTACATAAGGGGAAAATCAAAAATATACACTCCAGTCAACAGTTAGTAAATTATTGATTTTCCCCAGGGAGGCCCCTTACCTGTTGAAGACAGAGGACTTGTCTTCAGTCAGTACTGAGGGCTACATAATATTATGTAATGAAATGATAGTCCTCAATAATCAAGAATAAATGCCTTTAAGTATACCCCTGTCTATCAACAGGGAAAACAATGTCTTCATCATGCCGGGCATATATAGTGAAATTCCGCTAGTAAGACCACCTAAAGTGAAGACTAATTCTACATTGAAAACTGTAACCTTCTTTTATAGTGTGTTACCCCAACCTGTGCCCATGACCTTGTAGGGATGGGTATTGTCAGAATTTTCGTATCACGATATATCGCGATACGGTTACTGCGTATCCCGATACGTATCACGATATATTATGTAGCAATCTGAAACACACTGGTAATTGGAAAACCACAATATATATGGAAAAGAGAAGGGAGTTTTCATGGGTAAATATCATTTAACCTACTTACAAAACAAAGGTACTTAAAAGAATTGTCCCAATGTTATGAGGGGAAATAAAGATACTATCTGAAAGTGCTATTAAATGTTGTATTAGATTGATGGTCTCAGTCACTTTATTTGTGACTGTCATCTTTTGCAACCTGAAATGTTGCTAGATATCGGTAGTTGGCCATGGTAAAGTTTGTTTTGGTTTTCACTCTATTACACAATCTTGTAAATGCTGGGCAGCTTACACTAAAGTGACGTATACAACAACAACAGCCGCGTGATTCACCGAAATCCTAGCTCGGCCTACCGTAAAAATTCGGCTATAAGACGAGGATTTTTCCCTCCAAAATGACCCCGTCTTATAGCCGAGGTCATGGACTGCAGGCTTTTTTCAGGCAATGTCCGGCGAAGACCAGACATACAGAAAAAGCCAATCAGTGATTTTTGAATTGATATAAATCGCCGCCCACAAACCACCGCTACCATTTTTCTGCATGCGATCGGTAAATTTCGTTATCCGACTCTAGCACCCCCATACGTGTTTAATGTCATTGTGTGTATCTCTTTCATAAAAATGTTTGGAACAGGTAAAAAACCTTTTCTCGATAGCTAAATGGTTGTGAATAGAGGTGGATAGAAAACCAGCGCTTTGCACAGCTTCTGAATTATCCCCAAAGGCTCCGTGTCAATAAACAATAGCGTTCGACTTTTCCCGTCCAGCGTCTGCTATTTGGCGCCAAAACAACCATTCATGAGATCATAGAAAAGTCCGTTTTTATAATGCAAATATCTACCGTTAGATATAGCTAATTGTCTGAGGAGTGATTAAATCATTTTCACATTGATTGTGGATTAAATTTTGTGATTGGAGGATAAATGCCAATTAGAATCATAACGACCATATTTTCACACCTTATCGACACGCACCGCAGGGTGGCAATTTTATGACAGGGATTAACAATAGTGTCATACTTGAACCGTACTAAATACACAGATGGTTTGTCTCTGAATTGACAGTGCCGCAATTATTGCGATTTACTTACTGGTCTAGTTTTACCGTATTTAAGGACTCACAAAGACTGACAGACTGAGCTGTATTTACCGATCAGTTATGAAAGAAAATATGAAAAAATGGATAAAAAAAAGAAAATATCGAAAATATCGGTATTGGCGGACCGTATTGTGATATGATTTTTTTCTGAACTGTATCACGATATACCGATATACTGATAATATCGCACATCACTATGACCTTGAGGACACTTTTCCAGGCGAGCTATGCTGTCTGATGACAACTGTTGTTGCAAAATGCTCTTTTTCAGGGTGAGGAGGGCCCCTGGGTGGGGGCATCTGTGTTGTGTGGACACATATCTAGTATCTTTTTCATAAATTGTCAGGAATACTTTGCTGCTAGTCTACAGGGTGGCTTCCAATTTCTAATAATACATAGAAGCCTCCGTGGTGCAGTGGTTACGCTACTCGACTTGTAAACAAGGGATCGCAGGATCGATCCCGGGCTTCTCCAGACTTTCGGATGAGTCTTTAAAAACGAGGTCCCGTCTCCGTATGACCTTGGCTGTTGGTGGGACGTAAAACTCAAACACTCACTCACTCTAATAATACATACAGACCTAAGATGTTTGGCGATCACTCAGTATATAGACTAGCCATAGACAATCAAAGCGCCAAAAGGCACTGAAATGACAGATTCTGTGAAAAATTTAGATTTACTTTCTTTAGTGATAAGGACAATGGCGCTGGAGTGCTGATTTTTAGTTTGGTTCACAAAACTGAGGTGAATTGGCTGTTATACACTTTCATCATCATTTTACTTGGACAATATAGATAATACAACATGCAAATGACTACCCAGCAGGCACATGTCGCTAGGGCAACGTCAAATCAACGTTGATGCAACCGACGTTGATGTGACGTCACAATTACGTCATGTGCCTGCTGGGATAGTTGCCAGTTTTATGACAACACAAAGCGTAGACGCAACTTTCTTGTAAAAGCTTACACTTGTTGACTGAGATGTGTTTCGCGGCTCAGTCAAGAACCTGCCTTATGTCGTGCGCTACAATAAAGGAAAACACTTTTTGTGCGATGTTTGAAGTTTTGCGGCATATGACTAATTATTTATCACAACATTGTGCTTACATATTCAGTTATTCAGACCTATACAACAGAATTGGACAGTGATAACTGTTAGGAGTATATTATTGCTGGCTTGCTACCGTACGGTGAAGTTTCTAGCGTCACATACTTCGCATTTAATTAGGTCATGTAAGTGTTATAAGTCTGTACCCTTTCAGCCCTTTATAGCCAAGTACAGATACCTACAGATGCAAACAGTGTAGAACCTGGTGAGATGGCTCATAATGATACATCGCATTCTGTTCTACATGGTTTGACATGCTGTTGACGACTATTGACTAGACACCCAAATTACATGTGTAGAATGGAGGCGTACAAATTCAGTGACTGAAGAGTGAACTGGAGAAACTCCTGGGTGGAAGGGGTAAAATCTTAACCTGGCCTGTAACTGTTGTGTGCGGGACAGGACCAGACAAAGGGGCTTGGCCGATAAACAAAAGTTAAATACAGCTTATTATATGCTCTATTTTTTTTTATTTTTCAAAGTATATCTAGATACTTAAATGGTGTGCACTGATTGTAACTGTATACATATTGTTTTTTTTTTTTTTGTTGTTTTTTTTTTTCTAAAAATATACAAAGGCACTTTAATGGCGTATTGATACAAATATAATTAATCATAACCCATTTTGTACTGAATGTAATATCACTTATCTGACGAAGATTTCATTTCGAAATCCTGGTTCAAAATTAAGGGGGGTCAGCTAGAAATATAGGAATTTATTTAGGAAAAAAATGGGCTAACTTTTGACAACAGTGAAGCCCGCAGTAAAGGCCGTGGTTAGACGCCACCTCCAAGATTCGCCAATGACCCATTATGCTGTCGTCTGTATAAAATGGGAACTTTCCTTATGCGTATTCAATTAACTTTTCCCGTTTTGTTTGTAATTTAAGAAAGATCATTTTTGTATTTTGATTACAAATGAAACAAAACATGTAATCAAAATGCGGAAATAATGCCATGAGAAATTAGTTTTGAAACAGCGAACATGAAAAGTCAACAAACAACGGACTATCCGTGTTTGTGCGGAGTCATATTTCAAAAGTAGTGGAAGCCGGAAGTTCGGACGTTAAAATTGTAAACATGCAGCACAACGAAGAATGACAGAAGGAATCTGTCATTAAAAAGGGGAAATACAGATTTGAGCAGGTGCATGACAAAATGCTATGGTTGAAGACTCAGTTCAGCCGGCCCGTCAGGTCAGCCTGGTCCTAGCATTTGAATAGCCCAGAGGCTATAGAAGACTCATGCGAACAGTGAAGACTCTGAGCAGACTGTGCAGCTGTGCAGGTTGATCTGTGTCATCACTGGTCGCTCAAGCCTTCTTGTAGATTTTGTCATGCGCTGGCTCATTTGAAAAACAGAACACCTTAATTATCAGACCAATAGCTTGTCTAAATTCACATACTTGGGTGACTTGGTTTACCTTTTTGTTAATAGAGTATTCAAATTGATTGATTGATTGTTTGATCAGCCTCATCCAGGTGAGGGATTTCTGGCTTTCTGGTTTACAGGGGTAAACCTTATTTTTATTATTTCAAATCTAAAATATAGATTATGGGTACTCAATGAGGTGGTTCTAATGGGTACCCACAAACTATATTTTGAGCATGAATAAGAAACAAATGACAATTTTCCATAAAATTTTGTTAGTTTTTTGACGGTAAAATTAACAATGTATATGTATAGACGTGTTCTCATAATGCTAAGTCTGTTCAAATGAATACCCACAACATAGTTTTATTTGGAGAAATAAGAAAAATTATCTAGTGAATACCCACAACATAGGTTTATGTGGAGAAATACGAAAAAGTATCCTTATTACCAAATACCCACCTTATCTGTTGCTATTATATTATTGTTTCATTATACTTTTGTTTTACAGGAAGAGATCGCTAAATTAAATCGTAAATTGGAGAGAAGTAAGAAGATAGAGATGGCTGGAGCTGCAGATGAAGTTTTAATGGCTGAGATAGGAGAATATAAGGTAGAAATTCTTTTTGCTGCCAGAGATGGGTGTAGAATATGCCAGTACACCAAGCTTTGATATAACACTGGGTTTTATAACGGGGTTTTGGCTATAACACGGTTTCAAGATAGAGTAAAAAAAATGTATAGATTATATAGAAAAATGACCATAAATGGTTATTTTCTATTTAATCTATTCATTTTTAGCTCAGCTGTTTACGAAGAAAACAACGAGGTATTGTCAGAACTCTGGCGTCGTCTGCGTCGTCGTGCAAAAACTTGGACATTTTGTAATATATCTGTCCTTGCTGAACGTATTTACTTGAAACTCGGACTAGTTGTTCATTATGAAAAGGGGGTGAAGCCGAGCATTGGCACCTGCATGCGGTGCTCTTGTTGTTTGAATATTACACTGTTGTTTAACCAACACGGTTTCTGCTTTGGAACCCATTAATAGTGTTATAAAGAGGTTGTAGTGTATGTGAATTTTGAAAATGTTACTAGCAATGATGTGCCTCCACCCATTGACACCTGGAGAAAAGCCTGCCCAGGAAAAGTCGTGCGAGTCCAAATGTCACAACCCTCAGCAGCTTCTTCGGGCAGTAGGGCTTTAGATGTGATTTCATCTGAATATCAGGTAAAAGTCCCACAAATTTGAAAGCAACTTCTCCAAAATTACCCATATAGTGTTGACAGAGATGTTCAACTTCAACACAAACAAAAAAAAACTAGCCATGATAGATTTTGAATTTAACATATAACCAAAGATGAGGTACAGTGAAATTCAGCTATTAACCCTTTTTGTACCAAATGGAATCTTCCTCCTTATATATAGCAGGTGTCCATTTCAAAATTTAGGGGTATCAGGTTGTGGTTTCTTCATAATTTGTTTGGAAAATGACTGAAGTTTTCGCAAACAGTGTAGGTCCTAATCAGATGCTGCGTCTGATCTGGGCCTGCACTGTTTGCCAGGGTACCTGTTTTGGAGTTTCCGGTACAAAATGGGTTAAGACAACCTAAAATTTAGACTAATTCTGCTTTAAAAAGCTAATTTAGGTTGCAGTTTTTCTTTTGAGTGTTTTCTGCATACAGTTTCCTCTGGTTATGGACCACCTTTGGGACTGTTCAAAAGTGGTCTTCAAGACCACTTTTGAACAGTCTGAAAGGTGGTCTTAATATAGGAATCTTACTGTAATTGCAAAATGACAAGTGTAAGCCTTGACAGTGCAGAGCTAAAGCTACTAACTTCCTAAATCAGGATTAAATCATTTCTATCAATTTTAATTACACATTCTCAAGCCTTTCTAATGAGATTTTAGAAGCCTCTGTGGTGTAGTGGTTATGCTACTCGCTTTGTAAACCAGGGGTCGCAAGATCAATCCTGTGCTTCTCCAGACTTTTGGATGAGTCTTTAAACCAAGGTCCCAGTTCCTTATGACTTTAGCTGTTGGTGAGACGTAAAACTCAAACACTCACTCACTCTAATAAGATTTTAAACAAAGGACCCTGCCTTGTTATGATCTAACTGTTGGTAAGATTTTAAATTGATAGATAATGTTAATCAATAACTCTATTAAATGGGCCACTGTGGCCTAGTGAGTAAGTCTCTTAATCATGAGGTCTCTCTGTGGGTTCAAGCCTTGCATGGTTCACATGTGAGATACCAAGTTCTGAAAAAGGTCTGGTGGTGGGTACTCCAGTTTTTACCCTTTTCTGATTAACAAACTGCTAAAAATAAGTGGAATGACTTTGAAGGGGAATGGGAACACCTTTAGGGGAGGCAACTCCTGCAAAAGTTTTTTTGTATGCCATGTCAATAGGGGGCAACTCTTAAAGGAAAGAATTTGCTTCTGAGGAGCAAATTCTTTCCTTTAAGAGGTGACCCCTTTTTCAGTGGGAAAGGGCTTACAGAAAAGCGAACAGGAAGTCCCGAAAGTTGTCTCCCTTTGAAAAATGGCAGAAAATCTGCCAGGTGTTCCCATTCCCCTAAAAAGCAAAAGAAAACAAAATGAAATACTCTGTAAGCGAGAGTGGATACATATGGCATGTCTATAGCTATTATTGAGTTGGTTCATCAATCAACACAAAGTTACTAAGCACAGTAACTCCTCTGTGCTGATGTCCACAGGACTACCACTGACTTGTAGAAAATCCAGGTAATGGTTATTTATAGAAATAGCTGCATATTCTTATCATTGTGAGGTCAAGAGTGTTGCCCAAGAGGGTTATCTATAGAATCTAGACTGGAATCATGTGTTAGGCTTGGCAAACAATATAGGCTCAGATCAGACACCACAGAATGTGGCCTCTGATCAGGGTCTACACTGTTTGCTTACTGTGTAAGTCCCCTTTCAGGACGATTTTTCAAGCCTACACTCAGAGACAGCGACCCACCAGTGTTGTCATGTCAGTGCTTTGATTTGGAAGTGAGACAAGTTTCAGTACTTTGATTTTACTGAGCACTTCATTTTACTGAGCATGAAGTGCTCAAGGTGAGCTATTGGGATCGCTTTGTGTCCGTCGCCTGTCTGTACATCTGTCTGTCCGTCAACAATTTCTTCAAATGACACCTCCTCCTAAACCACTGAGCCAATTCCAAAATAATTTCACAGAAATGTTCCCTGCATGACCCTCTACCAGAATTGCTAAAATGGTTCTGCTCTGCTGAAAGAAATGGCCTCCTGAGCTAAAAATAGAAAAACTTATAAATGACATCTCCTCCTGGGCCATTGGCCCGAATTCAAAATAATTTCACAGAAATGTTCCTTGGGTGACCATCTACCAAAATTGAAAAAATGGTTCTGCTCCATTGAAGAAAATGGCAGAGCTTTAAATAGAAAAACCGTCAAACGATTTCTCCTCCCCTCCTTGGCCAATGGCCGGATTTCAAAATAATTTCACAGAAATGTTCCTTTGGTGACCCTCTACCAAAATTGCTAAATTGGTTCGGCTCTGCTGAACATAATTGCCACCAGAGCTAAAGATAGAAAAACTTCTAAATGGCATCTTGCTAGGCCAATGGCCCTATTTCAAACAATTTTCACAGAAATGTTCCTTGGGTGACCATCTACTAAAATTGCTAAAATGGTTATGTTCCATGAACTTAAGTAGCCGCCAGAGCTAAGAATAGAAAAAACCTTTAAGCAACGTCTCCTCCTAGGCCATTGGCCCTATTTCGAAATAATTTCATAGAAATGTTCTCTGGATGACCATCTACCAAAATTGCTAATATGGTTCCACTGCACTGAACAAAATGGCTACAGGAGCTATAAATAGAAACACCTTTAAACCACATCTCCTCCAAGGCTACACTGTTTGACATTCAGTTTATGAATTTGTAGGAATAAACTACATCAAATAATCTGATTGGTTCAAAGTAAGAAATGGGCATGGCTAAACTGAATATTCAGCAGGATAAAGGTTAAAGGAAATAATTTGATGGCTCAGTTTGACGTTTGCATGACTGGTGATTAGATGGATGTGAGTTTGATCCTGGTTGAGTCTGGTAAAATTCTTCAAGGAGAATGATCATGAAATATTTTCTGTGGTCATTCTCTCCCTTCTGCTGATTCAAGAAGAGAAGTTGTCAGTTTCTAGCAAAAGAATGTGCACTGTACTGCTCAACTGTTTATGTACCAGCCTGCCAAAGAGAAAACTAGGATTTATGGGGGTATACATTATTTTTCTTATTTCTGCTCCAAGATATAGGTTGTGGGTACTCATTAGAACCGCCTCAATGAGCACCGACAACCTATATTTGCAGTGTAAATAAGAACACTATAACAGATTTTCATCAGAAATGTAGCCATTTTGGAGACGTGAAAAAATGCACTATGTCACACGGGCGTGTTATTGTAATGGGGGGTGTGAATGTGCACTAGTTATCAGATTCCTTTTCTGTAGAAGTGACTGGTTCAGATAACCCTTTTTATACCGACATTTGATATAATGACAAAGCTAGTAACAACAAGTTTGCCAGTAGCTCAGTTGGATGCGTGTCTGACTGGTGATCAGGAGGATGCAGGTTCAATACTGCCAGGGTCGGCAACATTCTTTTGTGGGCATTGATCATAAAACCTTTTCTATGGTCATTCTCTTCCTTCTGCTGATTCAAGAAGGGCAATTGTCAGTTTCTGGCAAAAGAATGTGCAGTGTACTGGTTAACTGCTTATGTATAAGCCTGCCCAAGAAAAGTGTGGATAGGCTCAAAAATAACCTAAACAGTGTTGACTGGGCTGTTAAACTCCAGTACAAACAAACAAATGAAACAACGACAGTTTCAATGGAACGTATCCGTGGCTCAAGATGGGAGGGGTTAATGGAGGTACATTAATAATGATTATTTTAATATCAAATATAACTACCCATCACTACAATTATAGCCTTTTCACCAGACGCAGGTCTGGGACAGTCTGACACAAAAAAAAAAATCTAGCCAGAAATGCCACTGGCATGTCCCTTTTCCCGTGACCTCCCCAGCGTCGAGTCCTGATTGGTCGCTGATGTCACATGACCTATCAGACCAATAGGCAGACGATACAGGTCACGTGACCGCGATTTTTCGCGCCGAGAAGGTCATTATTTTTTCAGACTTGCTTGGGATAGGATGGTCAAACTACATTCCATGGAAGAATGAATAAACGGATAAGTGTTTTATTCTTTTTTGATTTTGCACTTACCTTGAGTTTCCACAACGTACTTAGGCTTTTTAAGCTTACTGTTTATTCCGAAATTCTTAGAGACTTTATTTCGCGTGTTTCTGCCGACATTACATGTGTAGTGGTTGTCCGCCATTTTGAATTTTCACTTGGAAGTTTTGTTTATCATGTGATCAACCGTTTTTGGTTTTTGATAAGCACCACACTTCTTTTCATGTTATGTGCCAGGGTATACGCTCGTATTATTCCTGGTAATGTTTTAATAGAAGTCGGCGTTGTGGAAACTTAAATTGCCAGAAAAGAGGACGGTTTTTGTGCGTGTTCCTTCCACTTCCGGTATCGGAAGACGTTGTATCGCTGAATAAAAATTCTCAGCATTAATTTAGTTTTGAACATGTGCAAGACCCGTCTTCGTTTAGCACTTATAAATCCCACGATGCAGATGGATAATATTCAGGTCCCTTTGTGGCCTTTCTATAGTATCTTCTAAACAGAATCCATCCAATTCGTGTGGGTCACCTTTGCCGAATCAAGATGAGCCAGTCTATGTCCCCTCCTCCCATTTGGGCCTGGGTTGACTAGGATAGGTTCGTCCACCGCCCCGTAGAGACCCTGCTCATAATTGCGGGGACTGCGGGGAACCTATGCCCAAAATTTTTTTCCGAATCCATGTTACATACGAATTTTGGTACGGTTCCGATCCCGGTTTTTATCGGGTAACCTTTCCGGACCTTCGGTACTTAGTTTACCTTGGTCATACGCTTCTTTCCTCTTATTATGATAAATTTTTGTTATCATAATCATTTAATTGGATTGTTTTCCCTTGTAAAACATACAGACTTGGGCATCGTTTATTGGAATACCGTGACTATTGCAAGTGAGTCCGAGACGTTTCGGTACGGAGTCGTTTCGGCCTGGGTCGTTTTCGGCCCGAATTTGCACCTGGATCGATTCGGCCTATTTCGGTGGGTCGTTTCGGCCTTGTGTCGATTCGGCCTTGATCGTTTTAGGCACGGCTCCTTGAATGCTCAATTTTGATTCGGCAATTTCGCATGTTCAGTGCACGATACACAATAAAGGGCCTAACACTGGGGAAGTTTAATTGAGCCTCGAGTGTTTTGCCCCTAGAGCTGAATCTGGGCCTAGTGAATTATCCTCTGGGGATATATCAATACTCAGAGGTTGGTCTTTTTTCGTCTTTACTAATTAGCGATTATGAGAAGGACATATTTAGAGCCTCATCACCTTTTGATTCTAAAACTATAAGCGGACCATGTCTTCCCAACGTTTTCAGAATCAAGCTTCAAGACCGGGGGCACTCGTGCGTAAAGAACTTGGAACATTGGTTCTAACAACAAAAAACATCAATTTGTTTTGTTCTTATGAAATTCCAAAATTCTACCCAGATTCAGACTCTGTATATATGACGTCAGGGAAATTGGCATTACTTCCTGTTTCGACGCTCTAACATTGGAGCTTCTTACCAGGACTATTATTAAGTGGGTTCTCATTATGACTGGTATTCTAATTCTACCCACTTTGCCTTCAAACAAGAGCATTCCGACCATATAGATGCTATTCTAATGCTTTTGTTTATTTCCCGGTCATTTTTTCACATGCCATGGCTGTCTACCACCATGTTGCATGTTTGGCGCAACTCTGCTCTTGATAACTGGTTCAGTTTTTACTGAGCATAGTAAATGAAAACTTAGAGCCTCAGCGCCTCTTGATTCTAAAACTATAAGCGGACCATGTCTTCCCAACGTTTTCAGAATCAAGCTTCATGACCGTGGGCATTCGTCTTTTTTGAAGTCTTCGGAGAGCGTATCAAGTACAGGTACCGCAACCAAGAGACGCTCTTCGACTACTTCCGATGACTTTTAAGTGCTTATCACCCTCGACTAGAAGATCTCAATCAGTCCTCGTCTACTAATAGATCATTCTCAGATCAGGGTACACGGTCCTTTCGTTCCAGAGGTCGGACTGGAACGAAATCTCCCAATAGAGGAAGACACAAGTCTAACAAATGACTTTCTTCCTTCCCCTCCTCTTCATCTTCTCCCAGTAGGAGCCGAACTTTTTCAGTTCTATCAAGCCTTGGCTTCTTTTATTAAATATTTTTTGAGTTTTATGAGTTGTGAGAAAGGGTTACTGGATTGCGTTCGTTAGGAATCCTTTCTCTTTCTCACATGCAAATACTATTTCTGGTAAATAGTATCAAGAAAAGAAATCTTTTTATTGGAAGAGGAAGGGTTCTTCTCCAAAAGAAAGCCGTGTAAGTAGAAAAATTTCTCCTTTCCCCAGGCTTCTACAGGCGGATCTTTCTGTTCGAGAAGAAAATGGGAAAATCGACTCATCATCGAGTTCTCACACTTAACACAGATGATGCAAGTCGATCATTTCAAAATGGAAACTTCGTCCTCGATTAGTCAGGTCAATTCTCCCAAATTCGGGGACGATTTCCGTAGTTTTTAAAGGACGCTTACCTTCACATCTCCATCCATAGGTCATTACGCAAATTCCTTCGTTTCACCTTGGATGGAATTTTGTGTATCAGTCCGTTGCCTTTCCTTTGTTGGATTTGTCAACGGATCAATGAAAGGAAAAGAAGAAAATGGGAAAATCGACTCATCATCGACTTCTCACACTTAACAAGATGATGCGAGTCGATCGTCTCAAAATGGAAACTTCGTCCTCGATTAGTCAGGTCAAATTTCCCAAATTCGGGGACGATTTCCGTAGTTTTAAAGGTCGCTAGCCTTCACATCTCCATCCATAGGTCATTACGCAAATACCTTTGTTTCACCTTGGATGGAATTTTTGTGTATCAGTCCGTTGCCTTTCCTTTGTTGGATTTGTCAACGGATCAATGTTTTCCCTGTTCACCAACTTATTGGAAATTAATTAAGCAGCTCTCATCATAGAATTAGGCCCCAATCTCGTGTAGTGTTCCGATGATGGGTTTTGTCATCATTTTTACAGATACTGTTTATCATACCTTGTCCTAACGTGTACAGGTTATTGTGAATTTAGATTTCATACGCTTTATCGAGAAGTTGAAATTGACTCTACCTCAAAGATACTTCTCCAAATTTTTTCACGCTCCGAAAAACTTTCGATTTATGTCAGGGGTTTGTTTCCCCTTTTTAGAACTTAGTAATTGGATCCAGTTTCCCTGGACAATCTCATCTTAGACTTTTCCAGTTTATTTTTGGTAATATTATCACTGGAAATACCATACGGTCTAAAGGAGCAATAAATTCCATTATCAAGATTGTTCTCTACGATTTATGAATCCCTCAGTATCAAATGGGGTCTCCTCTTTTAGAGACTATTCCCTATTTGTTTTTTCGCATGCCAGCCTTTCAGGTTGGTTTTCCACTTCGAACCTCAGGGATTAGTTGTTCAGGGAACGTGGGGCCTATATTAGGCGGGGCTATATATATATATGTGTGTGTGTATGCGTATATGTATGTATATATGTATATGTGTATAAACATTCTGAAACTTCAGAAAAATTTCCTTGGTTTATCAGTTCTTCATAGCTCCAAACTGAGGAACAGCTTCATTATTGTTACTCCAGACAAATGAATAGTGTAGTTTTTTCTACTTATCAGGGAGTGACTCATTACTCTTCCCTGTTGGCTTTTACATGGAAGATTATAACTTGGTGTCTTCAGGAAGGTATGTCTATCCTTGTCGGACACCTCCAGGGCAGATTATGTCATTGGGATCGCCCCTATAGACCAGTTCACCATCCGTTCTCTACAGGGCGTTTTCTCAAATGGAGAGAACCTTTATTGGGCCTTTTTTAATCAAATGTCCAAACAACTCGGTTCTCCAATCAACTTCCTTTGTGTTTCAAGTTTCAGATCATCTGGAACGTGCAGTTGATTTAAAATCTCTAGATTGGGGGAATCTTTTACATATGTGTTTACACCATTCAACTGAATTCCTCTAGTTCTAGGTAAAAATTCAAGCGTCCAAAAGCCGAGCCATTCTGATTACGCCTCCTATGGCCTCAGAGATCTTGGTTTTTTAGTCATTCTGAGCCTAGTCTCAAGACTTGCAACCAGTCTTCCAGTAGTTCCAGATCAAATATCTAAAAGGTGTGGGTCAAGCATTCCATTTCAATCCAGAAATGCTTTACTTACACATCCAGATGTTGTCAGGAATCAAACCAGAGGTAGACACTTTTCTGGTTTCTCTGCCGAGTGTATCTTCAAATATAGAAAGATCTCCACTCTCAAGTTTTACTCTGGAAGATGGAAGATATTTTCTAGTTGGTGTAGAAAAAAGGGAAATAAATCCAGACAATTCCTCTAGGGAGGTTTTTTACTGGATTTCTTTTTCTGTCTGTTCTCTACCCTTCAATTTCTATTTCATCTAAGAGAAGGGTACAGATCAGTAATCTCGAACATGTTAAAATTTTAGTCGGCTTCACACTTTTTCATTAAACCCTACCATCACCAGCTTATTAAAGGGGTTTTTTCACTATGCCGACAGGTTTTCAGGACTTTGAATCCAAATTTATGGAATCTTGCATGGGTGTTGTGGTCTTTTCTAAACCACCTTACGATCCGGTGAATTCAGCTTCTTTTATTCATTTGATAGTCAAGCTGTATTTCATTTGACAATTGCTTCAGTTCGTAGAAGTTATAGTCATGCTTTGCCAATTACAGAGGGTTGTTTTCAGGTATGAGAAGAACAATGACTTCTTTTTCTCTTCTCATTCAACCTATTTTTGTTTCAGGCTATAAATAACCTTGTCTGAAACTACTATTTGTCCTGTCATTTCCAGGATTCGTGGATTGTAGGCTAATGTGAATTTTTTGTATACATTAGAATGTTTTAAAACGTTTCGAGATTATCATGAGAATTTTTTCTTTTCAATCAAGGGGTTTTGGATATATTTCTAACCATCCTTGATTGCAAAGTGGATTTGTAAAGTGATAAAGCTTCTACCAGTATATGCTAATTTCACTTCTGCCCTATTATCATTCAGAATACAGTATGAGGTTAGAACCTTCTACATTTTGGGCATATTGGAACTCCGTTTTTTTTCTTCAGAATGTTTTTTCTTACTGCGTAATGGATGTTCCAACGCTACTTTTCATCCCTTCACCTAAGGTGCTTGGTTCCCATTCGTAGTGGTACTCATTCCTTGGGTAGTTTAGTAGCTTCTCAATCTATTATGAGCAGCACTTATTTTGGGATTTTATTTTCCTTGGTTGTTTGTTAGCCTGTTTGAATAGGTATGAACCTTCTATTTTGACTCCGGTTCCTGTCCATTTATCTTTTCCACTTGTGAATTTTGGATTTGGATCCCTTGCAGTCATCGTGGATACTCTCTTACATTACCATCATTGGATGGTTTTAAAAGGGGTATAAACAACCAAGGTTGGAGGAGTTAGGTATGTGTAACTTTATTTTTCATCCAACCCTCCACTTGCTTTGAATTCAGGCTATAATTGTAGTGATGGGTAGTTATATTTGATATTAAAATGATATTTTTAATGTAAAATTAATTTTAATTAATAATATACCTACCCATCACTACAATGGTATGTCCCGCCTCCCAGCCCCGCCTGAAATATTTGTTTTCCTGAAAGAAATAATGACCTTCTCGGCGCGAAAATCGCGGTCACGTGACCTGTATCGTCTGCCTATTGGTCTGATAGGTCATGTGACATCAGCGACCAATCAGGACTCGACGCTGGGGAGGTCACGGGAAAAGGGACATGCCAGTGGCATTTCTGGCTAGATTTTTTTTTTTGTGTCAGACTGTCCCAGACCTGCGTCTGGTGAAAAGGCTATAATTGTAGTGATGGGTAGGTATATTATTAATTAAAATTAATTTTACATTAAAAATATCATATTAAAGAATATTGAATATGTTACTTCAAAAACAAATTTTGTTGATATTAGTTAGAATTGCCTCGGTGTTTGTTGAGTAATAAGGGTGAAAAGAGCCTTTATTCCTTATTATACTACTCCTTATTGAGATTGTTTGTAGTGGCATATTCTTTATATAGAGGATCTTACATGAGTGCTCATGTATTATTGAATTTATTAAACGAGTTGAGGAAAAGGGATAAAATGCGAGGCTGTGCCGAGCATTTTATCCATTTTTCTCAACGAGTTTAATAAATTCAATAATACATGAGCACGAATGCAAGATTCAATTTATCATATGATATTTATAACTCATTTTATTCACTTTTGTTTACAAAAAAAAAAAAAAATTCTGCCATTTGTAAACACCACCTCGTTAAGGATGTCGTACATGTAACGTTACGAGACCTATCTACCTAATTTGCATGTTTAATCCACTAGTGGATTATCAAAAATATTACATGGCGTTATTACACTCTCAGATGCAACGTCATATGATAAAAAGGTATAATGTTATTGAACATATACTGTTGTTATACTGCAAAGAAATTTCTAGGCTTTTGATTGGACAGCGCAAGGGCAATTATTTTCCATATACCCAGTGAGCAAAAATATATACCCCTCTCGTGCTTGCCTTCATTGATTTGCGATGTCCGCCATCTTGGATTTACTGCAGTTGAGAAAAAATATAAGTAAAATAATTTTTATACTACACAATAAAATAAAAACTTTTGTTTTTCATTCATTTGGTACTTTATTTCATTGTTTTCTGTCAAAACTCATTATAACATGACGTAAACATTTTACAACTGAGCGTCGTGATTAATGTAGTGCGTGCAGGAGGGCGCATTTGATGATGTCGCATATAAAAATCTACTTCTCATGACGTCTCATTGGAATGATGTACAAAATGTCATGAAAAAGATTTGCTGTATTACAAATTTGTTAAATCGATATCTGCCCTCGCCTAATAGCTCGGGCAAATATCGCTCTCAGGGGGGGTATATGATCCCATGTTCCCTGTCAAGAATCAAAATAACTTATGTTGTTACATCGAGGGTCCACTCTAGTAATTTATCAAATGTTTTTAAAGTTTTTGTCTTTTATTTGTTTCAGGAACAGCTGACATGTCCATCGTGTAAAGTGAATCGTAAAGATGCAGTATTGACTAAATGTTTCCATGTATTTTGTTTGGAGTGCTTAAAGACTCGATACGAAACAAGACAGAGAAAGTGCCCCAAGTGTAATGCCGGGTTTGGTGCTAATGACTATCATAGACTTTACTTAACCTAGCATATTGTTTACTTTTAGGTCTTGTCTACATGTTAGATCCTTGTGGAATTCATCACCATTAGTTTATACTAATCTGTTTTAGTTCGATTGCGATGAAAGCTTCAAGATTATTGAATCGCTCTCGAAAACTCATTCCAGGTGTTTTCATGTGCGGGAGAGAGAGAGGCGCTGGCTTTTACACCACTGCTACCCATTTACACCTGGGTGAATACACCATTATATTTGCTTCAGTTTGATTCAGCTCAGATGTCTTCACTATCAAATTGTCAAATTCAGTTTTTCCATCAGTGAAATGTGATGGAATTCATTTTACACCACAACTTCATTATAACATGGTTTGTTATAACACAATTTTGGATATAACGTGGTTTCAAGATGGATCCCAGAAATGTAAAGCTTATGTTGAAAATTGACCGGAAATGGTCATTTTTCTATATAATCTCAAGAATGTGTAAATTATATAGAAAAATGACCATAAATGGTCATTTTTCCATATAATCTATACATTATTGTTTGGATATAACACCATTGTTTAACTAACATGGTTCCGGCTTTGGAACCCATTTATAGTGTTATAAAGAGGTTGTGGTGTACTGGAAAAAGTCTAGGAAGAGCTATTGTACTACCGCCAACGTTTGCATCAGAATACAGAGAATACAAGGTGCTGATCCTTTATTATATTGCTATAAATATTTTGGCTCATTATTACAAAATTTTGACAATACAACAAATTACATTTTATCAGAATATGTCTATGACTTCATTTGATGCAAAGTTGCTGGACAGTTAGAAGTTAAAAGGCATCCAAGTGAAGGTGCAATATAAAGTAACCATGCTGATAATATATAGTTATTTCATGGCTGTTTTGGGGATAGTCAAAACTATTGCCCAGAGGTGTCGAGGACGATCACGTACTATTGCCCAAAGTCATAGGCTGAAGGCAGTGTCATGGTTTATTATGTCTCCCCCGAAAATTTTTTTTCGGAGAGACATATTGTTTTTCCCCCGGGCGTCTGTCTGTCTGTCCGTCTGTCCGTCTGTCTGTCTGTCCGTCTGTCTGTCACACATTCGTGTCCGCTCTATAACTTGAAAACCGTTGGAGCTATCATCACGAAACTTAGTATAAATATAAATCAGCATTAGACGACGTGCAGTGCGCAAGAACTATAACTCTCGCATTTATACTTTTTGAATTATCTCCCTTGGAAGTTTGTTGGTATGTATATATGTATGGGCAAATCGTGTCCGGTCAATAACTTTCTTATTTTCAGATGGATTTTAAAATTACTTGGCAGAAATATTAACAACCATAAGACAATGTGTGGTGCGCATGAATCAGGTCGGTACCTCAAAGGTCAAGGTCATACTTAGAGGTCAAAGGTCAAAAAAGGGGCCTTTTTTTCGTATTTGGTCAATAACTTTCTTATTTTGAGATGAATTTTAAAATTACTTTGCAGAAATATTAACCACCATGAGACGATGTGTGGTGTGCATCAGGCAGGTCAGTACCTCGAAGGTCAAGGTCATACTTAGAGGTCAAATGTCAAAAAAGGGGCCTTTTTTTCGTGTTTTGTCAATAACTTTCTTATTTTGAGATGGATTTTAAAATTACTTGGCAGAAATATTAACAACCATGAGACGATGTGTGGTGTGCATAGGCAGGTCAGTACCTCGAAGGTCAAGGTCATACTTAGAGGTCAAAGGTCAAAAAAGGGGCCTTTTTTCGTGTTTTGTCAATAACTTTCTTATTTTGGGATGGATTGTGAAATCACTTGGCAGAAATGTTAATCAATATAAGACGATGTGTTACGTGCATGACCCAGGTTGGTACCTCAAAGGTCAAGGTCATACTTAGAGGTCAAAGGTAAAAAAGGGGCCTTTTTTCCGGTTTTGTCAATAACTTGCTTATTTTTAGATACAATTTGAAGTTACTTGGCAAAAATGTTAACTATCATGAGAGGATGTGTTGCATGCATGATTCAGTTTGATACCTCAAGTGTCAAGGTCATACATAGAGGTCAAAAGTCAAAAAAGGGGCCTTTTTTTGTGTTTGGTCAATAACTTTCTTATTTTTAGATGGATTTTTGAAATTGCTTGGCAGAAATGTTAAACACCATGAGATGATGTGTTGCACGCATGACCCAGTTTGGTACCTGAAAGGTCAAGGTCATACATAGATGTTAAAGGTCAAAAAAGGGGCCTTTTTTTGCGTTCTGTCAATAACTTTCTTATTTTTAGATGGATTTTGAAATTACTTGGCAGAAATGTTAACCACCATAAGACGATGTGTTGCGTGCATGACCCAAGTTGGTACCTCAAATGTCAAGGTCGTACTAAGAGGTCAAAGAACAAAAAGGGGTCTTTTTATGCCTCCAATAAAAATCAAAAGTTTGAAAAAGTTGGAGGGGCATATTGGTTCTGGTTCGTTTGTCCGTTTGTCTGTCCGTTACGCTTTTGATGCATAGCATAACTAAAGAACCGTGTATGCTAGGGTTTTGAAATTTCATATATGGATTCCTCATGGAAAATTAGCTGACGCGTATTTTTTTTCTCGTCCGGATTATGCCCCCGTTCAAGAGTTATTGCCCTTTGAATTTTTTTTAATAAAATCTTGTCATTTTGGTAATTTGTGCCCATTGTAATGTATGCTAAAAGTGATGCATAGCATAACTTTAGAACCGTGTATGCTAGGGTTTTGAAATTTCATATATGGATTTCTCATGGAAAATTAGCTGACGCATATTTTTTTTCTCGTCCGGATTATGCCCCTTTCAAGAGTTATTGCCCTTTGAAATTTTTTTAATAAAATCTTGTCAGCAAGATATCTCAAAAAAACTATTGGAGCTAGAGCCTTGAAAATTGGTGAATATATTGGTGGTGATGAGTAGATGAACTGTTTAACTTTTGACAAAATTCCGAAAAATACTTTGTGAGTTATGGCCCTTTGTCATTTTGGTAATTTGTGCCCATTGTAATGTATGCTAAAAGTGATGCATAGCATAACTTTAGAACTGTGTATGCTAGGGTTTTGAAATTTCATATATGGATTTCTCATGGAAAATTAGCTGACTCGTATTTTTTTTCTCGTCCGGATTATGCCCCTTTCAAGAGTTATTGCCCTTTGAAATTTTTTCAATAAAATCTTGTCAGCAAAATTTCTCAAACACTATTGGAGCTAGAGCCTTGAAAGTTGTTGAGTATATTGATGGTGATGAGTATACGAACTGATTAACTTTTGACAAAATTCCGAAAAATACTTTGAGTTATGGCCCTTTGTCATTTTGGTAATTTGTGCCCATTGTAATGAATGCTAAAAGGGATGCATAGCATAACTTTAGAACTGTGTATGCTATGGTTTTGAAATTTCATATATGCATTCCTAATGGAAAATAAGCTGACACGTATTTTTTTTCTCATCCGGATTATGCCCCTTTCAAGAGTTATTGCCCTTTGAAATTTTTTGAACATTTTTAAAGTTACTTTGCAGAAATGTTTATCTTCATTAGATAATGTGTTGCACACAAGACCCGGCTCAATACCTCCAATGTCAAGGTTATACTTAGAGGTCAAAAACGGGGGAGACATCTGTGTTTTTGTAGAAAAACAAATTCTAGTTTTTGTTATGGTTTGTTTTTGAGTGTGTGTATGGCTTATATTTTTTGTTTTGGATAGCCAGTTGGCCATTTTGTGGGAAAGTAACTGTCCCTTTTGCTTTCTGCTATTGATGTTTCCATTAGAGTCTAGTTACTTCATGTTTATGTTTCTTTCCCTTTGGTGTCTCTGATGGGAGCTGTTGATTAATTGTATTGATTCCTGATCATTGCTTTCCCTTGTATTTTGCACAGGGTCGTCCGAGATGTAGAGAGGCAAGAGTTTTGAGTATCCCCTAAACATCCATGAAACAACTTTGTTTTACCCAACTAGTGTACAAAAACTATCCATTGAAGAAAACAAATAACCATATAAATCACAAGAATATGTAGTTAAACGATGAGAGGACAATTCATGGCATTCCTCTTGCTCGCCAAAGACGCCAATTTTCTAGCTTGGCATCTTTTATCTCTGCAAATTGCCCGCCTTCTGTGTCACCAGACATGCTAGATGCCTTATTTAGTTGTTGTTATGGCAGAAATTACACTACAACCTCATTACAACACTATTAATGGGGTCCAAAGCAGAGACCGTGTTAGTTAAACAACCGTGTTATATCCAAACAAAAATGTATAGATTATATAGAAAAATGACCATTTATGGTCATTTTTCCTATATAATCTATACATTATTGGGATCCACCTTGAAACCGTGTTATATCCAAAACTGTGTTATAACAAACTGCGTTATAATGAGGTTGTGGTGTACTGGTTCCCGTTTCATCATGGAAAACTGCATTTATCGCAGAGGAGGTATGGAGACTAAAATCTAGGCAATGTCAACTTCCAAAGGCGAACTACATAGTGTAGTTGCCAAAAATAGATCATCACTATTTATATACACCGCAACTTCTTTATAACACGGTCCATTATAACACAGTTTGGGATATAACACGGTTTCAAGATGGATCCCCAAAAAGTATAGATTATACAATAAATGGTCATTTTTCTATATAATCTTTACATTTTTATTTGGATATAACATGGTTATTTGACTAACACGGTTTCTGTTTGGACCCCATTAGTAGTGTTATAAAGAGGTTCTGTTGTAGTAGGTTGGGTAATAAGAAGCGATGTCAGTATGATTATTTCTAAGATTTTATTGCGCATTTCTAATAAGCCAGTATTTATAGCTATATAATAATAAGGATTATCTTATAATGTCACTCTTATTTAACAAATAACGTCATTTTATGTGTTACTGGCAAGTACGAGGGTAGGCTGAAAAGTTCTGAGCTTGACCAAGAAGTAGGCATCGAACAGCCATGAAATTTTGTATTCATTAAATCCAAACCTTTATTACTTGATTTGACTCAAATGAGTTCAAGTTTACCTGCAATAACGTAGAAATTCTAGACTTTGAAAATTGATACTAGCACGTTTTTGAGAAAATGGACAAACTCTGGCATCGTGGTGTCATCAATTACCATCATAAAAAGGGGTTAGCTCCTAAGGACATTCATGCCGATATGGTTGCTACATTAGGGGATGATGCTCCTTTGCATGCAACCGTGAAAAGGTGGGCAGCAAGTTTTAAGATGGGCAAGGACAGCCTCGAAGATGATAACCGGTGTGGACAACCCACAATGGCAACAACTGAGGAAACCATCAGCCAAGTGCACAGGGCCGTGATGGATGACAGGCGTTTAACTGTTGGGTTCATCACTTTGAGCCAGAGACCAAAAGACAATCCATGCAATGGAAGCACCCTGGCTCACCCCCTCCAAAGAAGGCAAAGGTCGTCTCCTCTGCAGGGAAGGTGATGACATCAGTGTTCTGGGATGCCAAGGGTACAATATTCATAGATTACCTTCAAAAGGGAAGAAAAATTAATCAGGAGTATTATGCAGATCTGCTAAAACAATTGCGAAAAGCAATTAAGGCTAAACGACCCGGAAAATTGACAAAAGGGGTCTTGTTCCATCAGGACAATGCGCCTGCTCATAAATCGGTTGTCGCAATGGCTGCTGTGCATGACTGTGGCTTCACACTTGTTGATCACCCTCCGTATTCACCTGATCAAGCTCCATCAGATTATTTCCTGTTTCCAAACATGAAAAAGCACTTGGCTGGGCAGCATTATCGGTCAGACGAGGAGGTGATAGCTGCTGTGGAGGAGTTTTTCAGGGACCAAGATGAGACCTTCTATACCACTCGGATCCAAGGACTCCAGCATCATTGGAGGAAGTGTGTGGACAGGAAGGGAGTCTATGTTGAAAAATAAGGCACTTTCAGCATGGACATACCATTGGATCTTGGTCAGGCTCAGAACTTCTCAGCCTACTCTCGTATGCCGGCCTCCGTAGCTCAGATATGAGTCTGACTGCTGATCAGGAGGACGCAGGTTCGATAGCTGCCAGGGTGGGCAACATTCTTTCATGGAGATTGATTTGTTTGTTTGTATTGGAGAAAACATCCTGTTGTCATGGACGGCACTATGACAAAACTCGCCAGTTTTGTTTGTTTGTTTGTATTGGAGTTTAATGGCCCAGTCAACACTTATTTAGGTCATTTTTGAGCCAGTCAGTTTGCCTATCCACACTTTTCCTAGGCGGGCTTATACTTTAGCGGTTAACCAGTACAGTGCACATTCTTTTGCCAGAAACTGACAGCTGCCTTTCCTGAAGCAGCAGAAGGGAGAGAATGACCGTAGAAAAGATTTCATGGAGATTAATCATGAAATCTTTTCTACGGTCATTCTCTCCCTTCCGCTGTTTCAAGAAGGACAGTTTTCAGTTTCTGGCGAAAGAATGTGGTTAACCGCTTACATATAAGCCTGCCCAGGAAAAGTGTGGATAGGTAAACTGACCGGCTCAAAAATGACCTAAATAGTGTTGACTGGGTCATTAAACTCCAATACAAACAAACGAACAAAACTGGCGAGTATTGTCATGGTGCCGTTCATGACAACAGTATGTTTTCTATTGGAATTATTTTGTTTTGAACTGCTTTTGGCATAAAATCTAATTTAAAATTGTTGTCGAATTAACAGAATCTTACACTGTTGGTCATTTCATATGAAATTCATGAACCTCACCCAAAGCTTGTTTCATAGATTTCATATAGAATGACCAGTGTTGAAGTATTGCTTTTCATTAAAATCATATATATAAGAAGCCAACATCATTATTTATATGTCATCCATATCATTTTCATGAAAACTCCATAATGCTTCATCATTTCATACATGTATTACCATGTTCACACAATCGATTTTCATCAGATTTGACGCTATTGAATTCAACACTTACATGTCAAAAAAGCCTATCTATTCACCTGTCATATACAAGAAACATGTCAACCTGTCCACACAATCTTACCAAATTTCAACACACACAAACTGGTACCAAACTGTCAAAAACCATCTCCGCATATAAACCATATTGGTTTGTTTGGGCTGTTGGGCTTGAGATGTCATTTCATCTCAGTGTTTGGTTTAAGTCCCACAAATTGGGAGCAATGTCTCCAAAATGACCTAAATAGTATTAACTGGGACATAATGCCTCAATTCAAACAAACAAATTTACAATATTGTATTTGATACTCAAAGAAATAACCTGGGCTTCTCCCGACTTTCGGATGAGTCTTTAAACTGTATGACCTCAGCTATTGGTGGCATGTAAAACTCTAACACAATCTCTCCAAGAAATAAATGTTGTAAATATTTATTAGAATCGCCTCGGTGAATTGATAAATATTTGTTAGAATCGCCTCTGTGAGTTGATTCTAACAACTTCCCCAACATTATATTTCTTGGAGTAATTAAGAGGAAAAGGTGCTTTGTTTTTGTTTGATTTGAGGTTTAACGTCCCCGTCAACACTGTAAAGGTCATTTTGGAGACGTTGCTTCCAATTTTGTGGGACTTTTACCCGACATTGAGATGAAATGACATCTCAAGCCCTGTCGCCCAATGAAACCAATAGGGTTTATTATCATGGACGGTCCGCCTCGCACCGCGGTTCCTGGACAGGCTTAGATCCTCTAAGCGGTTTACCAGTACTAGTGTGCGGGCCGGATTCAGCTCTGCGTGGAAGCATCATGCAGCCCATATATTTCTTCAAGCCCCTATGGGCGGGGGCGAGGAAAAGGTGCTTCATTGCCTATTATACTTAAGAAATAGATCAGCTCTAACTGTGATTTGTTGAGTAATAAATCACAGTTTGGCGGTCAGTTGTAAAGTAGACAAATCACAAGCGCGTAGCGCGCGTGATTTGTCTACTTACAACTGACCGACAAACTGTGATTTATTACTCAACAAATCACAAACTAGAGCTGATCTATTTCGATTCTAACAGGCTGAAAATCGGCAATAATGCTGTTGTTTCCTTCAAAATCTCACAACTGTTCGCCATTGTTAGAAGAAATCCCGCTAAAATTATCGACTGAAACACATGCATTTATATCCTATTCTAACACTTTCGATGCGAGAAAATGACGTTACACCGTCTAACGTCAAGGAAATGGACTAGTGACGTCATAAATTTGCAGTTTTTAATGACGTCACTCATCACGCTCTCCCTTGCTGTGATTTGTTGTAGAATAAAACACAGTTGTTTTCCATTGCCTATATAGGCACACTGTGTTAGAATACTTATTGAAATTCTTTATAGAAGCAAATTATTATAGCAGCAGTATTGTTTGGGAACAAAAAACACCACAGCCTCTTTATAACACAATTGATGGAATCCAAAGCAGAAACTGTGTTTAACGCTAACACTGTTAGTTAAACAACCATGTTATATCCAAACAAAAATGTATAGATTATATAGAAAAATGACCATTTATGGTCATTTTTCTATATAATCTGTACGTTTTTGGGATCCATCTTGATACCGTGTTATATCCAAAACCGTATAATAATGAACCGTGTTATAATGAGATTGTGGTGTACTGTCCTAGTTCTCAGAGTCAAGGAACAGGACAACCTGAAATCAACTACATAGAATTGTCAAATTCATCAAGATTGATTGTGCTGACATGGCCATAGTCTTCAAAAAATTCATGACAGAAGTTAAATACTCATCAACCTCTTTATATCACTGTTCATTGTTTCAAGGTTTTGGATATAACACGGTTAAAAAATGGAACCCAAATATGTATAGACTACAGTCGAACATCGATGGCTCGAACCACATTTGGACCATGAAAATTTGTTTGAGACCTTGTAGTTCAAGCCACGGATGCATAATGGAGATAATTGTGGGATATCTTTTAGGTATTCTATTCTATATTATTAATGTATGTTGTGTGAACTCATTAGAACCGCCTCATTGAGGGATTCTAATGAGTACACACAACATACATCTGCCAGATAAAAGAAGAAAATGAGTACACACAACATACATCTGCCAGATAAAAGAAGAAAATGAGTACACACAACATACATCTGCCAGATAAAAGAAGAAAATGAGTATACACAACATACATCTGCCAGATAAAAGAAGAAAATGAGTATACACAACATATATCTGCCAGATGAAAGAAGAAAATGAGTATACTCAACATACATCTGCCAGATAAAAGAAGAAAATGAGTATACACAACATACATCTGCCAGATAAAAGAAGAAAATGAGTATACACAACATACATCTGCCAGATAAAAGAAGAAAATGAGTATACACAACATACATCTGCCAGATGAAAGAAGAAAATGAGTATACTCAACATACATCTGCCACATAAAAGAAGAAAATCTCCCTAAATTATGTCTATTTCTTATTTGGAGGAATTCCTTGCGGACTCAAGAACGGGTTCAACTCATCCATGGTACACAAGCCATCGGAGTTCAAGCTATTGAAGTTCTACTGTATATTGAAAAACTATACATTTTTGTTTGGATATAACACATTCGTTTAGCTAACAGATGTTTGGCTTTTGACTGCAACCGTAGTGTTATAAGGAGGTGATGTAGTTGGTGTCAGTTCTATGAAATAAGACTGATATTTATTTTTATGTATGACTATGTGAATAAAAAATAAGAAAAAAAAAAACTTTACGCTGTTCTTTTATTATTTGGCCATTTTAGGTGGAATAGTTGAAGTCAAACTTCAATGGCTTAACCCATTGCATGCGGGAAACCCCTAAAGGGGTACCTTGGCAAACAGTGCAGACCCAGATCAGACGCCGCAGAACTTGGCGTCTTCTGTGGCGTCTGATCAGGGCCTGCACTATTTGCTTACAGAATTTTCCTTCAAAAATAGAATAAAAACAAATAAAATAGGCCTGACACAGCTTATATGACAAATGGTCTTGTCCAAGGTATATCAATGGAAGAGTCCACTAGTATACAATGGGTTAATGGCTTAAATATCTTTTGGACCATGAAAATTTGTTTGAGGCTGGTAAATATGAGCTACCGAGGGTTACTCCTAGCACTGGGCTAGTAGGCATACTGGCAATAATTAGCTCACCAGAAACAAGTCGAGAAAGAGCTATTGCTCTACCCCTGCCGTTGGCATCGGTGTTGGCGTTGGCATTCATACATACATTGAAGTTATTTAAGAGCTCATATTTTCCTAACCATTTGGGTGGATTCAGTTCATATTTGGTATGATGATAGACATACATGTAGGTCTAAAGTTTTATTTAGCAGTAATCCCGCTCACGCCCTGAAGGTCAAGGTCACAGACAGAAATTTTATTTCAAAGTTTTTATGAGCTCATATTTTCCAAACCGAATCCGACCGCATACGTATACTGGTAAACCTCTTAAGAGGATCTAAGTCTGCCCAGGCAAAGGGGTGCGATTCGGACCATCCATGCTTATTAACCCTATTGGTTTCATTGGGCGACAGGGCTTGAGATGTCATTTCATCTCAATGTCGGGTCAAAAGTCCCACAAAATGGGAAGCAACGTCTCCAAAATCCTTATATAGTGTTGATGGGACGTAAAACAACAAATCATACAATTCATACAGATATAGACCCAACATTTTCTTCAGCTATACACAGCCCATCTTCTTTAAGCCTGGAGAAATATATTGGGCTGCACGATGCTTCCAGACAGAGATGAAACCCACCGAACTTGAGTACTGGTAAACAGCTTAGGTCTAAGCCTGCCCAGGACACGTGATGCGAGTTGGACGGCTCCTTATACCCTAGCCATTTCTAGCAATTGAGATGTCATTTTGTCTCGGTGTCGGGTAAAAGTCCTATAAAATCAAAAGCAACATCTCCAAAATGATCTTTATAGTGTTGACGGGATGTAAAACCTCAAACAAACAAGCAAAACAAACAAGGTCAAGGTGACGGACATAGAATTTTTAATCAAACCTTGTGATTAAATGTATTTTTTGCTTGCAATCTCAGCAACTATAGTTCCAACTTTACTTAACTTTTCTTCTTGACATGCTCACTCAGTATACACCTTGACCCATTGACCTTTACCTATATTTTCTGCTCCATTGACTTTGTCCCATTGTACCATAACCCTTGTGATCCCAGCAACAATAGGTGCTAGAATTTTTTAAGTTTACACAATGTTTCTTTTTGACATGGCGACTTAAACATACATCTTGACCAGTGACCTTGACCTAAATTTCAAGCTCTATTGACTCCTGTCGGATTAAACCCTAACCTTGGGATCCCAGCAGATCCAAGCAATGGTAGTTGCTAGTACCTTCAAACTTCAGATAATGTTTCTTCTTGAGACGCCCTCACAGCATACACCTTGATTCAGTAACCTTGACCTATATTTCATGCTCCATTGACTTAGATTATACCATTAACCCTGGGATCTCGGCTACTATAGTTGCTAGAACCGTCAAACATTACACAATGTTTCTTCTTAACCCTTGTCCTGCTGAATATTTTAATCTGCCACACCCACTACCGATTATCAACCAATCAGATTACTTGATGCAAATTATTGCAACAAATTCACAATCTGAATGGCAAACACTGTAGATCCTGATCAGATGGCTTCGTCAGAAGCCATCTGATCTGGATCTTCATTGTTTGGAAAATAAGGCATATCCGGGCTCAGCAGGACAAGGGTTAACATGCTGATTCAGTATACACCTTTACCAAGTGACATTGACCTATTTCATGCTAGATTATAGGATGGCCTTTATGATCATAGAAACTATAGTGGCCAGAACTTGGTATGCCCCTGCTGAAGGCGGCGAGTATATAGAGTTTAACCTGGACAAATAGTGTCCGGTCAATAACTTCCTTATTCTTGGCTGGATTTTTAGATTACTTGGTAGAAATGTTAACCATCATGAGACAATGTCCACACGAAGACCCATGTCGGTACCTCAAAGGTCAGGTCATACTTGAAGGTCAAAGGTAAAAAAGGGTCTTTTTTCGTGTTCGGGCAATAACTTTTTTATTCCTGGATTGATTTTTGAAATTGCTTGGTAGAAATGTTAACCATCATGAGACGATGTGTCACGTGCAAGACACAGGTCGGTACCTCCAAGGTCTAGGTCCTACTTTGAGGTCAAAGGTAAAAAAGGGTCTTTTCTCGTGTCCGGTCAATAACTTTTTATTTCTGGATAGTCTTTTTAAGGTTACCTTGCAGAAATGTTCACCTTTATTAGACGGTGCGTCGCACGCAAGACCCAGGTCCTTACCTCCAATGTCAAGGTCATAATTGCAGGTCAAAGGTAAAAAACGGGGTCTTTTTTTCGTGTCCGGTCAATAACTTTCTTATTCTTAGATGGATTTTGGAATTACTTAGCAGAAATGTTAACCATCATGACACGATGTGTCGCTTGCAAGACCCAGGTCAGTACTTCAAAGGTCAAGGTTATACTTAGAGGTCAAAGGTAAAAAAGGGTCTTCTTTTCGTGTCGGGTCAATAACTTTCTTATGATGAAATTTTGTCAAACTTGGTACAGTATATCATTGCAACCTAACAAAGATTTGTTTAGATTTTACTGACCTTGATTTTATTTTCAAGGGCACAGCCCCCCCCCCCCCCCCCCCCCCCCCCCAGAAATGTTAATTTTGGGCCAGAAATGGCTTGTCTGCACCCTATCACATGAACGCATTGTTGAAATTTGGTCAAACTTAGTACAGTATAACATTGCAACCTACCAAAGATTTAATAAGATTTTGGTGACCTTGACCATATTTTCAAGGACACAGGTCCCCCAAAACTGTCAATTTCGGCTTGTCGTCACCCTGTCTCATGAACGAATTTATAAAATTTGGTCAAACTTGGTACACTATAGCATTGCAACCTACAAAAGATTTAATTAGATTTTGGTGACCTTGATCTTATTTTTAAGGGCACAGGCTCCCAAAACTGTCAATTTCGGCTTATCTGCACTCAATCTCATGAATGTATTGATGAAAACTTGGTAAATATATCATTGCAACCTACCAAAGATTTGATTGGATTTTGGTGACCTTCACCTTATTTTCAAGGGCACTGGCCTCCAAAACTGTCAATTTTGGCTTGTTCGCACCCTATCTTTGAAATCTGGTCAAACATGGTTTAATATATCACTGCAACCTACCAAAGATTTGAATAGAGTTTGGTGACTTTGACCTTATTTCCAAGGTCACAGGCTTCTGAATATTGTCAATATTGGGCAAATAATGGCTTGTATACACATGTCTTATAATAGAATTGATGAAAGTTGGTCAAACTTGGTACAATATAGATTGTAACCTACTAAATTGGTGGTCTTGACAATGGCTCCCATAAACTGTCAGTTTTTAGCCAAAGATGGCTTGTATGCACCTTAGATTTTGGTGAGCTAAACCTACCTGTGTGTTTAAATTATATTTATGGTTGGTTGGGTGGGGGGGGGGGGGGGGCATTGTTTTTCTCTGAAAACATTTCTTGTTACCTTACATTTCTGAATTTTATTGAATTTATTCAAATTCTTCTTCTTTCTTCTTCTTCCTCATCTTCTTTCTTCTTCTTCTTCTTCTTCTTTTTCTTCTTCTTCTTCTTTACTCCCATCGATTTCCTTTTTCTTCATCGACCTCTGACCCCTCCCCCACCTCCATCTCCTCCTCCTCCTCCTCGTTCTGGTTCTCGTCGTCGCGCTGTTATCGGTATTATTTTTTGTGTTGGGCATAGTCAAAACAGTTGCTCCGAGGCGCCGAGGACGGCCCTATGAACTATTGCCCGATCTGGCCCAGCAGGCACACGTCGCTATGGCACACGTCAAATCACCGACGTTGTACCGACGTTGATATGACGTCATAATTACGTCATGTGCCTGCTGGGTTTGCATTGTTGTCGCGCTTGCTATTATAATAATTTCATTCCAAAATGACCACAATACAGTAAAATTCGGCTATTAACCCTTTACCACTCAGATACGTGTTTTTACGTGTCTGCACCCCCCACCCCCATTTTTAGGCCCCAGAAGCACCTAAAATCTGCATTTCTACCCCTGGATACGGTTATGTTTGCTTTAGGGTTTGTTGGGCAAAAAAGTGACCTGTTTTTTCGCGCGCCTCCCCACTAAAAATGTTTTTTGGGGGGATTGAAGGGGGGCAGCGCCCCCCTCACATCCCGAAAAATTTTGGGTTTATGGCCCAACCGGCCGCTAAAATTTATATCTGAGGGTGTCTGGGGTCAAAAATGCCTGAAAATTGATGCTGATAAAACATGCTGTAAACAGTGAAAATGGCCAGTGCCAAACACCTTAAATGTTGCCTTGACAGCTGTGTGAAGATTAAAATGTGGTCAAAAATTCATGTGAAAACACACTTTTTGCCAACTTTGAGATGCCCCCTCTTTACCATGACAACAATGATCAAGTTATGAAAGGTTGCATTTGAAAGGCTACTGCCCAATGAACATTCATACCGAGTTTGGTGTAAAACAGACCATATATTATGAAACAGTGGCTAGTTGAAGTTGCTGTCAGGTGCAACACTGTGAAAATCAGCGAAATTCACAATCTCCCTGAGTGGTAAAGGGTTAATGAAGAAAATCCCAACTGACCAAAATAATGTTTTTTCATCATGTTATTGCAAGAAACAATATTTCAGATATAATTCATGCATTTTAGGCTAAAACTCAGTATGTTCCCAGATTTCAGTTAATGAAGAAAATCCCAACTGACCAATGATAATGTTTTTTCATCATTTTATTGCAAGAAACAATATTTCAGATATAATTCATGCATTTTAGGCTAAAACTCAGTATGTTCCCAGATTTCAGTTAACCCTTTACCACTCAGATACGTGTTTTTACGTGTCTGCACCCCCCCCCCCATTTTAAGCCCCAGAAGCACCTAAACTCTGCATTTCTACCCCTGGATAGTTATGTTTGCTTTAGGGTTTGTTGGGCAAAAAAGTGACCTGTTTTTTCGCGCGCCTCCCCACTAAAAATGTTTTTGGGGTTATTGAAGGGGGGCAGCGCCCCCCTCACATCCCGAAAAATTTTGGGTTTATGGCCCAACCGGCCGCTAAAATTTATATCTGAGGGTGTCTGGGGTCAAAAATGCCTGAAAATTGATGCTGATAAAACATGCTGTAAACAGTGAAAATGGCCAGTGCCAAACACCTTAAATGTTGCATTGACAGCTGTGTGAAGATTAAAATGTGGTCAAAAATTCATGTGAAAACACACTTTTTGCCAACTTTGAGATGCCCCCTCTTTACCATGACAACAATGATCAAGTTATGAAAGGTTGCATTTGAAAGGCTACTGCCCAAAACATTCATACCGAGTTTGGTGTAAAACAGACCATATATTATGAAACAGTGGCTAGTTGAAGTTGCTGTCAGGTGCAACACTGTGAAAATCAGCGAAATTCACAATCTCCCTGAGTGGTAAAGGGTTAAGAGACTAATTCCGCTTTAAAAAGCTAATTTAGAAGGTTTTAATAATTCGTTTTCGTGTTTTCTTCAACCAGTTTCTTCTGGCCAGAGGCCACCTTTGGGTCTGTTCAAAGGTGGTCTTAATACTAGAAGGAATTTTGCTGCGTATATTGAGAAAAGACAAAATATAAAATCTTCGGCTCGGCATTTTTTGCTCGGCATGGCTCGGTCTTGACTTTTATACCTGACCGTTTTCTTCTTCTTCTTCTTCTTCTTCTTCTTCTTCTTCTTCTTCTTCTTCTTCTTCTTCTTGTCGTCATCGTCGTTTGAATCTGTACACAATGTTCTGAGTTTTCGCCTAAAGGGTAACATTGTCATTTCGAAATTTCTGAATCGTTTGGCAGACCGAATAGGTCACGAGCCTGGCAACTCGTAAATAGACCAGAAATGTTTTTTCCAGCCCAGAAAGCATGGAATGACAATCGCGTTTACCTGTTTTCGTAATTGCCTGTTAATCATACTTATTGTTGTTATTCGTCTTCCTACACGTCTTGTTCACTGCGCAGGCGCCGGATGTGGTCTTTTTCGTCTGCAACTGACACTAGAACAGAATAAGTGTTATCCACAGAAAGAATCAAATTTTCTCTCTTCAGTGTTTTTTAAATGGCTTGGTTTCTGTGACTAATTAGGAATAACTTGAAAGGTAAGAAATTTTATCTTTTTGCAAAGAGTTATTTTTCTGTCTTTCTTTCATACGCTTAGCGCAGACGAACTTGCCAAGATTTAGAGATAGAATGCCACGTTGTGGTGTGTAATTGGCAATTTAGAGATAAGCTAATTCCATTTTTGAAACTTCAAAGGTAGGACTTATGGTTCAGACAAGTTTTTTTAAAGATAATAGATCTTTCGTAGATGATGTATTAAGTACATGTTGTTTTTTTTTTTCAGGTTTTTTTTTTTTTTCATATAATCTTCAGGGTTAATAAGTCCATTGTCATGTTTGTGCTCAAACCAGAATATGGCTACTCGTTAGAACCGCCTCAATGAGCACGAGCACCCACAATCTATGTTTGGAGTAAAATTAAGAGAACAATATCGCACTTTTTCATCAGAAAAATAACCATTCTGGAGATACGATGCACTGTCATCGTAATAATTATGAAACGTAGAAAACCACGTGACATCTTTGTGTTTGGGGGTAAAAGCTACCTTCCAATGGTCTATAAAATACCCTGATCAGATGCAACTTGGGATTTCTTTTTATTTTAGTGAGGATGCTCGTTAGAAAGGCATCATCGAGGCCATTCTTACGAGCACCTTTATCCTATGAGTTTTAGCAGGAAGGATTACGCGTCCGTCTCATGTAATGTATTCTTTCATGGCCACAAGAACAGACAGTATTTTTTTTACGAAAATATGTAGTTTTCTTCATAGATTATGGGTGCTCGTTAGAACCGCATCATTTAGGCGGTTCTAACGAGTACCCAGCCCAAGCTCTATAGTTCTGAGCAAGAATACAAAATTTAATCTATACCTAAGCGCCGTTGCACAAATCTGTTAACGTAATGTCTGTTAAAGAAAATGGGTATTCCCTATCCCAGCAAGCACATGACGTAATTATTACGTCACATCAACGTCGGTACATGGTTATGACGTCTATGCAACGTCACAACCGATGTTGATTTGACGTTGCCCAAATGACGTGTGCCTGCTGGAATGTTACGACGTATTTTACCCCAAATAATCAACGAATAATTGTATCGTGCTTTTTGACATTTTAGGATATTATTTAATACGTTCCATAAGATTTTCATATTACCAATGCTATAAAATGTCATAAATTAAGCGTTATTTCATTGAAGACCTTATGTTATCAGTTTACCTATGGCATTCCATGTTGGAATTACACCTGGTAGTCATGGTTACCAAATGTTCTTGTAATCAGTTTGGTGCATGCAGAGATATGTATGTATCTTTGAGTCAGGTGCCAGAAAAACGTACTTAAGCCGGAATAATGAATACCTATATCAGCCTGTGCTTAAATGCATGTGCTCGGTCTTTACACAAAAGTCACTACAGACATCAAATGACAAAAATAGACAAAATAGACTGGGTTTCTGAGCAATAATGCATGTTAATAATTTACTCAGTGTGGGCTTATTTTCTGACATATTTTACGATTTGGCCCATCGTGTAAAATATATGCCTTGTTGGATGAATAAAAAAAAAAAAAAAGAGAGAAGAACAAAAAAATCCACCAATCTAGGCCATGTGTTTTGAACCCCGGACGATCTTTGACGGCCCCTATTGATCATGTGGCGTTGGAGCAGTGTCCATGGATTTGAAATTGATTCGACGTTGCATACTCGTCATGTGGCCAGCAATTATAGTTTGCTTTAGTGTTTTGCTGCATGGTTATGTACGTCTTTAAGGCAAGTTTTCGTTTAACACGGTTCGTTTGTGTGTGTGTACCTTTGGAATCATGTGTTTTGTCTTATAATGCTTCCCGAGTAATGCTTACTCATACTGACATGTAAACACAAACAGCTGAGAAGGCATGTCTACATGGGCCGTGTCCTGTAAAAACAGAACTTTTGACCTATACGTATGCTCAGCGAAGACGCATCCGCGCAGCCTGATCTGCTGTTTTCACTATCTGCATTGAGTAACGTTTGCCTATAGATTTTGCGGGTTAGATTGTATGGATGCAACAAATGAGCTAGACGTGGTTTTATAATGTTTAGAGAAAGTTTGATTAGTCCTTTCAGAGTTTGCAATGTGAATGACAACTGGACCACAGCATGTCAGCTGATCCAAGCAACAACCATGTTGATAATTTCATGATCAAACAATTAACAGTTTGACGGCCATTCTGAATTCGTAAAAATGAACATAATATCGCGAAAACACACCTATTTAATTTTGACCCCCATTAAACACCACTTTCATAGCAAAACTGGGGGTTACAGGGTATTCATCATTTTTCTTATTTCTGCTCAAAAATATAGATTGTGGTACTCGTTAGAACCGCCTCGATGAGGCGGTTCTAACGTATACCCACAAACTATATTTGGAGCTGTAATAAGAAAAATATCACATTTTTTCATCTTAAAATTTTCACCTTTTTTCTGCGGTAAAATTTGCAGTGTATTTGTATGTATAGGCATGTTTTCCTAATGACAAATGAAGAGCCAGAAGAGAGAGAGAGAGAGAGAGAAAGAGAGAGAGAGAGAGAGAAAGAGAGAGAGGGAAAGAGAGAGAGAGAGAGAGTAATGAAAACGAATAAAGGAAATAATAGCAACAACAAGCATTGCCCCAATGTAAAGTAACGCTTTCAACCCTGAGCCGCCTCATCGGGATCTACACTATGTGCCATTCTGTTAATGATCTTTACAAAAACGCATAATAACGTAAATGGATGTGTCCTCTGAAAGTTATGGTTGAAAGGGTTAATACCAGTTGATTGGGCCTCCGTGGTCTACTATCTTGCTCACCGTTGCAGTCCGAGCCTCGTTTGGGCCAGATGTGAGACGCCAAGTTCTACAACGGTCAGGTGGTTCCGGTTTTAGCTCACCCCCGATTAACGATCGGCTCGTCATCTCCAACTATTTTAATACCGGCAAACAAAGGTAAATCAGGGGAATTAACGAAGCTTCGTTTATAATACCTTAAGGTCAACAGGGTTGCGTAGCATGACAGTCTATAATTTTGTGATGGGTAGTCTGATAAGAAAAGCCTCAACATGAAATCAGGCATATTTGGACAATTTCACCACCTAAATTTGTTTGTTTGTTTGTTTGGTTTGAGGTTTAACGTCCCCGTCAACACTGTAAAGGTCATTTTGGAGACGTTGCTTACAGTTTTGTGGGACTTTTACCCGACATTGAGATGATATGACATCTCAAGCCCTGTCGCCCAATGAAACCAATAGGGTTTATTAGCATGGACGGTCCGCCTCGCACCGCGGTTCCTGGACAGGCTTAGATCCTCTAAGCGGTTTACCAGTACTAGTGTGCGGGCCAGATTCAGCTCTGCGTGGAAGCATCATGCAGCCCATATATTTCTTCAAGCCCCTATGGGCGGGAGCTTTCACCACCTAAATGATAATAACACATTTTCGAGAGGATGAGGGGTGTGTGGGGGTGTGGCAGCTGGGGCGTGATGGGGGGGGGGGGGGGGGTGTAGGTTAAATAAATTGCATGAAAAAAAGAAGTGAAGGCAATGATACGGAATCGATACAATTAACCATAAGTCATTAACAAGTAAGTCATAAGTCATTTGGTATCTCGGCTGCTCGTTAGTTTCCGAGATTTATCGTACATTCCCGGATTACTGTTTCAACCAAGTTTGAGAATAGGGTTGCTAATTTCAAACTAAAAAAGGACCAAAAAAGTTGTACATTTAACTAAGTAAAATTTACATCAATATAAACGTCTGGTATTGAAAAAAAACGACCCCGACTGGAAATGAACGATCAAATCTGAAAAGCACGTACTTATCTTTATCTATATTTTATTTCATCGTCATTTTTTCTTCATTTTGCTATATATTTTAATCATTTCAATGGTTATAACAAATAACCCGAAAAAGGACCAAATTATTGTGGCGATAAAATCGCTGAAAAAATATCAGCTTACTCGGGATATAATGTAGCATTCAATGCCGACTGAAAAAAGTTTCTATCTGTAGCAATAAGTTTGACATAGATCATTAAAAAGTAATCTCCTATCTAAATCCATGCATTCTTTGTGTATCGGTCGTCTAGGTATTAGATTGACTCAGTATTATTGAAAGTTGGCCATGAATAAGTGAAATAATCTTGAAAGTGCCAATACAAAAATACGAAAGCCTAATAGGCTCAAGTAAGAGAAAATAAAATTCTGTGAAGGCGTAGTAATGCGAAACAAAAGGCGTAATAACGCATAAAAAGGCGTACAAACGCAAAACCAAAGGCGCAGTAACGCCAATCAAAAGGCGAAGCTACGCGAAAAAAGGCGTAGTAACGCAAAGAAAGGCGTAGTAACGCGAAAAAAGGCGTAGTAACGCAAAAGAAAGGCGTAGTAACGCGAATCAAAAGGCGTAGTAACGCAAAAGAATGGCGTAGTAACGCGAATCAAAGGCGTAGTAACGCGAAACAAGAGGCGTAATAACGCCAAAAAAGGCGTAGAAACGCAAAACCAAAGGCGCAGTAACGCCAATCAAAAGGCGAAGCTACGCGAAAAAAGGCGTAGTAACGCAAAGAAAGGCGTAGTAACGCGAAAAAAGGCGTAGTAACGCAAAAGAATGGCGTAGTAACGCGAATCAAAGGCGTAGTAACGCGAAACAAAAGGCGTAATAACGCTCAAAAAGGCGTAGAAACGCAAAACAAAAGGCGCAGTAACGCCAATCAAAAGGCGAAGCTACGCGAATAAAGGCGTAGTAACGCAAAGAAAGGCATAGTAACGCGAAAAAAGGCGTAGTAACGCAAAATAAAGGCGTAGTAACGCGAATCAAAAGGCGTAGTAACGCAGAAGAATTGGCGTTGTAACGCGAATCAAGGGCGTAGTAACGCGAAACAAAAGGCGTAATTACGCGAAAAAAGGCGTAGTAACGCAAAATAAAGGCGTAGTAACGCGAATTAAAAGGCGTAGTAACGCAAAAGAAAGGCATAGTAACGCGAATCAAAAGGCGTAGTAACGCAAAAGAATGGCGTAGTAACGCGAATCAAAGGCGTAGTAACGCGAAACAAAAGGCGTAATAACGCCAAAAAAAGGCGTAGAAACGCAAAACAAAAGGCGCAGTAACGCCAATCAAAAGGCGAAAAAAACAGTGACCCTTAGCCTTGGACCCTGAAAATCGAACTTTCTCGAGATATTATCAAGCGCAAAATTCGCGTGACTTAACAATATATAAACAAATGCGAGGACCCTGAACGTCTAACTCACTCGAGATATCATCACACCCAACATTTGTATGACATTATCATTAAACCCATCAAAATAGCTACAGTAACCTTGACCTTCAGCCCTGGACTCTGTAAGTCAAAGTCGCTCGAGGTATCATCATGCCCAACATTTGTGTGAAGTTAAAATAAAATCCATCAATAAATAAGGGGCAAGATCGATGACAATGTTTTTCTCAAAAAAGCCATAGTGACCCTGAACCTCGAACTATAAAATAAGTGACCTAGACCTTGAGCCCTGGACCCTGAAAGCCAATGTCACTCGAGATATCATCATACCCAACATTCGTGTGAAGTTATATTAAAATCCATCAATAAATGAATGTGCAAGAGCGATGACTATTTTTTTTTTCTAAAAGTAGCCATAGTTACCTTGACCCGCGGACCCTTGAAGTCGAACTCGCTGTGTTAGAAAAAAAATTATTCCTCCCCCGGGATTCGAACTCACAACCTCTTGATTAAGATCCCACAGGGAAGTAAGGGAGGTAATACAGAGGAAAATATTAACTTCTCAAAAAGTCCAATTTAAGCCCCAAAAATCTGGGGAATGGAGCAAAAAAGAATATGTAAAATGCTGATTTTTACCCATTATTTATTTTACTTGAAAATAAATTTGTAAAACATCACAAATAAGAGCTTACATGTAAGCATTGACCAAATGCCGACGCCGACGCTGACACCGGACGCCAGGGTTATTGCAATAGCCCCCCCCCCCCCCCCCCCCCCACCCGTCCCCGCCACCCCCGTTACTATCGTAACGCGAGCTAAAAAGGCGTAGTAACGCAAAAGAAAGGCGTAATAACCCCAATAAAAAGGCGTAGTAACGCGAATCCAAAGGCGTAGTAACGCGAAAAAAGGCGTAGTAACGCAAAAGAAAGGCGTAGTAACGCGAAAGAAAGGCGTTATTACGCCTTTTGGTTCGCGTTACTACGCCTTTTGGTTCGCGTTACTACGCCTTTTTTCGCGTTACTACGCCTTTTTATTCGCATTACTACGCCTTTTTCGCGTTACTACGCCTTTTTATTCGCGTTGCTATGCCTTTCTTGTGCGTTACTAGGCCTTTCTTCTGCGTTACTACGCCTTTTTATCCCCCGAAAGAATAGGGTTAGGGGATATAGCGATCAGACTGGCGTACGTCCGTCCGTCCTTCGTTTCATTGACACAACCTTGTGATCGCCATCATTCCAATATCCTTTGGGGCCCCCGCACATCGGGGCTTGAAGAAATGGATGGGCTGCATGATACTTCCACGCAGAGCTGAAACCGACCGCACACTCGTACTGGTAAACGGCTTAGAGGATCTAAGTCTGCCCAGGCTAAGCGGTGCGAGTCGGTCCGTCCATGCTTATAAACCCTATTGGTTTCATTGAGCGACAGGGTTTGAGGTGTAATTTCATCTCAATGTCGGGTAAAAGTCCCACAAAATTGGAAGCTACGTCTCCAAAATGACCTGTACTGTGTTGACGGGGACTTAAACCTCAAATCAAACAAACAAAAACCAATATCCTTTGACATTTCAGCCAGCGCACGACAAAACCTACAAAAAGACATGTACGGCCATCGAAAACTCATATCAGTCTGCGCATTCATACAGTCTAACCAGAGACTTCTTATGCTGCATGAAGGAGCATTTGACCCTTAGCTATCCTTTGAGCGCACAACAAAGACTCTGATCAGACGGCGCGGATGCGCAGGCTGATCTGAGTATTCTTTTCGCGCACATGCCTTTTTGTAGGTTTTGTCATGTGCTGGCTCATTAATTGATGGTATTAAGTAGAGTTGAACATGAGGTCAAGAAGGACTGTCGTAAGAAAGAATCACAACTCTGGATGCCTTGGTATTTTGGTTTTCTCCCCTAACAATATAGCCTTGTGATCACAATGACTCCAATAACCTTTGAGATATATCGATGGGACTTGATAAAAATATTGTACACAAGGTCTCCGCTGACAATTTAACCTTGTCATCGCACTAACTCCAGCCAATTTAAGATATATTGATGGTAGTTGGTTTAGTTGTATATGAAGTACAGAAGACATGTCATGTCCGTCTGTCCGTCCGTTCGCCCCGTCCGCCCGTCCGTCCGTCTGCCTGTTCGTAACACTTTCTTGTCCGCTCCATATCGCTTGATAGATTTCCGTTAATCTTTGGTAAAGTATTCGTCTTAGTGAGCTGATGTGCAGGATCCATAAATGAACCATGCAGACCCAATGTCAAGGTCACGAGTTTGAAACTTTGAATTTTGTGTCTGTTCCATATCTCCTTTACCCTTGGAAGGATTTTCATTAACCTTTGGCCACATATTCTTTTCAGTGAGCTGATGAGCAGAACCCGGCATAAATGAATCATACCGACACATTTAAAGGTCTCGAGTTTGAAACTTTGAATTTTGTGTCCCTTCCTTATCTCCTTAACCCTTCAAAGGATTTTCATTAAACTTTGGTCAAACACCCCTCATTGAGCTGATGTGCATAACCCATAAATGCACTATGTCGTGTCAAGGTCATAGTTGAAGGTCTCGAGTTAGAAACTTCGTATTTTGTGTCCGTTTCATATCTCCTTTACCCCTTGAAGGATTTTCATTAAACTTTCGTCAAAACACCCCTCAGTGAGCTGATGTGCAGAACCCATAAATTACTCAAGGTCACGAGTTTGAAACTTTGAATTTTGTATCCGTTTCATATCTCCTTTACCCCTGGAAGGATTTTCATAAAAGTTTGGTGAAATATCCCCCTTTGGTGAGCTGATGTGCAGAACCCATAAATACAACATACAAACTCAAGGTCAAGGTCACAGGTGAAGGTCACGAATTTGAAACTTGGAAATTTGTGTCCGTTCCATATCTCCTTTACCCTCGAAGGATTTTCATTAAACTTTTGTGAAATATCACCCTCGGTAAGCTGATGTGACGACGAGTTGAGCTTTTGGGATCACTTTTCGTCCGTTGTCCGTGCGTGCGTTCGGACGGACGGATCCGTAAACAATTTCTGCAAACGACATCTCCTTCTAAACCACTGATTGGATTTTGACCATACTTCACAGCAATGATCCTTAGTTGGTCCCCTTTCAAAGTTGATCAAATACTTCCGGTCCGTTGCACATCTAGGTCACATGAGCCAAAAGAAAAAGCATTTTTTCACAGAAAAAAATCTTCTTCTCTGAAACCACAAGGCCCAGGTCTTTGATATTTGGTATGAAGCTTCATCTAGTGGACCCTTACCACGATTGTTCAATTTACAGTGCTGGGGCCAAAAATGCCCCCGCTCCGGAGCCCTTGGGTTTTATATAGATTTATATAGGGAAAATCTTTAAAAATCTTCTTCTCTGAAACCACAAGGCCTAGGTCTATGAAATTTGGTGTGAAATTTCATCTAGTGGACCTCTACCAAGATTGTTCAAATTATAGCCCTGGCTTATTTAGGGAAAATCTTTAAAAAAATCTTCTTCTCTGAAACCACAAGGCCTAGGTCTATGAAATTTGGTGTGAAATTTCATCTAGTGGACCTCTACCAAGATTGTTCAAAATATAGCCCTGGCTTATTTAAGGAAAATCTTTAAAAAAATCTTCTTCTCTGAATCCGCAAGGCCCAGGACTTTGATATTTGGTATGAAGCTTCATCTAATGGACCTCTACCACGATTGTTCAAATTACAGCGCTTATACAAGACTTATATAGGGAAAATCTTAAAAAATCTATTTCTGTGAAACCACAAGGCCTAGGTCTTTGATATTTGGTATGAAATTTATATCTAGTTGACCTCGATTAAGATTGTACACATTATAGCCCTGGGGTCAAAAAATGTCCCCGCTCAAATCATAGAAAAACCTTGTTTACATTCTAGAGACCGCAATATTTAGCTCACCTGAGCAAAGCTCAAGGTGAGCTTTGGTGACCACCTTTTGTCCATCGTAAGTGCATTGTGCATCATTCATCATGCGACGTGCGTCGTCAACATTTACCTTGTTCATCCTCTAGAGACCATAATTTTGCTTCAATCTTCATGAAACTTTACCAGAATGTTTGCCTTGATGATATCTGGGTCAATTTCGAATATGGGTCATATCAGGTGGAAAACTAGGTCCAGGTCTTTGATATTTGGTATGAAGCTTCATCTAGTAGACCCCTACCAAGATTGTTCAAATTATAGTGCTGGGGCCAAAAATGCCCCCCGCCCCGGGGCCCTTTAGTTTTACATAGGCTTACATAGGGAAAATCTTTAAAAATCTTCTTCCCTGAAACCGCAAGGCCCAGCTAGGTTTTTGATTTTTGGTTTGAAGCTTCATCTTGTGGACCTCTACCAAGATTTTTCAAATTATAGCCCTGGGACTCAAAATGCCCCCGCTCCAGGGCCCTTTGGTTATACACAGACTTATATATGGAAAATCTTGAAAAATCTTCTTCTCTGAAACCACAAGACCTAGGTCTTTGATATTTGGTATGAAGCTTCATCTAGTGGACCTCTACCAAGATTGTTCAAATTATAGCCCTGAGACCAAAATTGCCCCCGACTCTGGACCCTTTGGTTTTTTATAGACTTATAAAGGGAAATCTTTAAACATCTTCTTCTCTGAAACTACTAGGCCAAGGTCTTTGATATTTGGTATGGAGCTTCATCTTGTGGACCTCTACCAAGATTGTTCAAATTAAAGTCCTGGGGCCACAAATGCCCCCGCCCCGGGGCCCTTTGGTTTTACACAGACTTATATAGAGATAATCTTTGATAATCTTCTTCTCTAAAACAGCAAGGTCCAGGTCTTTGATATTTGGTGTGAAGCTTCATCAAGTGGACCTCTATCAATATTGTTTAAATTAAGGCCCTGTGGCCAAAAATGCCCCCGCCCCGGGGCCATTTGGTTTTGCCTAGGCTTATGTAGGGAATATCTTTAAAAAATTATTCTTCTCTGAAACCGCAAGGACGAGGTTTTGATATTTGGTGTGTAGCTTCATCTTGTGGACCTTTGCCAAGACTGTTCAAATTATAGCCTTTGTTGATATTTGGTTTGAAGCTTCACCCCTTTTAGACCTCCCCCAACATTATGCACATTATAGCCCTGGGGCCAATAATGGCCCTCCCCGTGCCCACTTGTTATGCTATGGATCAGGTGAGCGATCCAGGGCCATCATGGCCCTCTTGTTTCAGCATTATAACGCCTTCTGATTCGCGTTACTACGCCTTTTCTTTCGCGTTATTACGCCTTTCTTGTGCGTTACTACGCCTTTTGATTCGCGTGACAACGCCTTTTAATTCGCGTTAGTACGCCTTTATTTGCGTTACTACGCCTTTTTTGCGTTACTACGCCTTTCTTTGGCGTTACTACGCCTTTTGATTCGCGTTACTACGCCATTCGTTTGCGTTACTACACCTTTTTTCGCGTTACTACACCATTCTTTTGCGTTACTACGCCTTTTGATTCGCATTACTACGCCTTTTTTATTGCGTTACTACGCCTTTTTCGCGTTAATACGCCTTTCTTTTGCGTAACTACGCCTTTATTTTGCGTTTCTACGCCTTTCGTTTGCGTTACTACGCCTTTTTTCGCGTTATTGCGCCTTTCTTTTGCGTTACTACGCCTTTTGATTCGCGTTCCTACGCCATTCTTTTGCGTTACTACGCCTTTTTTGCGTTACTACGCCTTTTGATTCGCGTTCCTACGCCATTCTTTTGCGTTACTACGCCTTTTTTGCGTTACTACGCCTTTTGTTTCGCGTTACTACGCCTTTATAAAATTTTATTTTCTCATACCTGAGCCTATTAGGCTTTCGTACAAAAATAAATAAATAATAATAATAAAAAATAACAAAATAATTTCATTCGTATAATACCAGTTGGCCTCCCAATGTAGAAACCTACAAGGGGAGTTCAATTAATTCGTAGAACTCGGTATTCTATACAAGTCAAGTTTGTTGTATTGTTGTTGTTTTTTCCTCATTTTATGCAGTGCAAACCTTAGTCAGTTGAATGAAAACAGCCTTTCAGTCAAATCATACATTTTTTGCCCGTAATTTTTGTTTGAAAACCTATATATATACCCATAGGCAAAAATGGAAAGCCATAATATTGAGTTCAGAGCAGTCATAAATTTCCTCAAAAAGGAGGGTGCAAAGGCCAAAGAAATTCATCGGCACATGGCTAAACTGTATGGTGATAGTAGCCTTAAGTATTCCACAGTGTCAAAGAAGTCAGCAGACTTTAAATGTGGGCGAGACTCCTTAGAAGATGACGCAGGTCGTCCTGCCGATGTCATCAGCCAGAAGATATGATCGACCGTGTTGAGAGACTTGTGCTAAACAATCGCCGAATCAAAGTTGCCGAACTTGCTTTAGAATGTGGTATTTCTTATGGAAGTGTTTCCACTATTATCCATGGACATTTAGGCATGTAAAACGTATCTGCCAGGAGAGGGTACCCAGAAACCCGAACATGCAAGATCGTCAGCAAAGGGTGGAGCAAAGTCAATCTGGAAGTGTAAAATGCCAATCCAGAAGACTTTCACACTCGTCTTGTAACAGTAGATGAAACTTGGCTTCACCCCTGGGACCCAGATACTAAACAAGAGGGCCATGATGGCCCTGGATCGCTCACCTGATCCATAGAGTAACAAGTGGGACCCGGAGAGGGCCATTATTAACCCCAGGGCTATAATGTGCATAATGTTCAGAGACGTCTAAAAAGGTGAAGCTTCATACCAAATATCAACAAAGGCTATAATTTGAACAATCTTGGCAAAGGTCCACTAGATATGCTACATACCAAATATCAAAGACCTGGGCCTAACGGTTTCAGAGAAGAAGATTTTTATTAAAGATATTCCCTACATAAGCCTATGAAAAACCAAATGGCTCTGGGGCGGAGGCATTTTTGGCCTCAGGGCTATAATTTAAACCATCTTGATAGAGGTCCACTAGAGGAAGCTTCACACCAAATATCAAAGACCATGGCCTTGCTGTTTCAGAAGAAGATTTTTAAGGAATATCTCTATATAAGTCTATGTAAAACCAAAGGGCCCCAGGTCGGGGGCAGTTTTGGCCCTAGCACTATAATTTGAACAATCTTGGTAGGGATCCACTAGATGAAGCTTCATACCAAATAGCAAAGACCTGGCCCTTGGGGTTTCCGAGAAGAAGATTTTTAAAGATTTTCCCCATATAAGCCCATGTAAAACCATAGGGCTCCGGGACGGTGGCATTTTTAGCCCAAGCACTATAATTTGAACAATCTTGGTAGGAGTCCACTAGATGAAGCTTCATACCAAATAGCAAAGACCTGGGCCTTGCGGTTTCAGACAAGAAGATTTTTAAAGATTTTCCCTATATAAGCCCATTTAAAACCAAAGGGCCCCAGAGTGGGGGGGGAGGGGGGGGGGGAGAAGGACCATGGCCTTGTGGGATGAAACTTCATACCAAATATCAAAGACATGGGCCTTACGGTTTCAGAGAAGAAAATTTTTAAAGATTTTCCCTATATAAGCCCATGTAAAACCAAAGGGCCCCTGAGCGGGGGCATATTTGACCCCAGCACTATAATTTGAACAATCTTGGTAGGGGTCCCCTAGATGAAGCTCCATACCAAATATCAAAGACCTCGGCCTTACGGTTTCAGAGAAGAAGATTTTTAAAGCTCTTCACTATATAAGCCCATGTAAAACCAAAGGGCCCTGGAGCGGGGGCATTTGTGGCCCCAGCACTATAATTTGAACAATCTTGGTAGGGGTCCACTAGATGAAGCTTCATACCAAATATCAAAGACCTGGGCCTTGCGGTTTCAGAGAAGAAGATTTTTAAAGATTTTCCCTATATAAGCCCATGTAAAACCAAACGGCCCCGGAGCGGGGGCATTTTTGGCCCCAGCACTATAATTTGAACAATCTTGGTAGGGGTCCTCTAGATGAAGCTTCATACCAAATATCAAAGACCTGGGCCTTACGGTTTCAGAGAAGAAGATTTTTAAAGATTTTCCCTATATAAGCCCATGTAAAACCAAAGGGCCCCAGGGCGGGGGCATTTTTGGCCCCAGCACTATAATTTGAACAATCTTGGTAGGGGTCCACTAGATGAAGCTTCATACCAAATATCAAAGACCTGGGCCTTACGGTTTCAGAGAAGAAGATTTTTAAAGATTTTCCCTATATAAGCCCATGTAAAACCACAGGGCCCCGGAGCGGGGGCATTTTTGGCCCCAGCACTATAATTTGAACAATCTTGGTAGGGGTCCACTAGATGAAGTTTCAGACCAAATATCAAAGACCTGGGCCTTACGGCTTCAGAGAAGAAGATTTTTAAAGATTTTTCCTATATACGCCCATGTAAATCCAAAGGGCCCCGGAGCGGGGGCATTTTTGGCCCCAGCACTATAATTTGAACAATCTTGGTAGGGGTCCACTAGATGAAGCTTCAGACCAAATATCAAAGACCTGGGCCTTGTGGTTTCAGAGAAGAAGATTTTTTAAGTTTTTGGTGAAAAAAATCTATTTTTGGCCCCAAAAACCTAGATGTGCAACGGACCGGAACCATTTGAACAACTTTGAAAGGGGACCACCTAAGGATCATTCCTGTGAAGTTTGGTCAAAATCCGATCAGTGGTTTAGGAGGAGATGTCGTTTAAAGAAATTGTTTACGGACGCACGGACGGACGCACGACGGACGACGGACGAAAAGTGATCCCAAAAGCTCACCTCGTCACTACGTGACGGTGAGCTAAAAGACCCCATGCAACGGAAGCGCCCTGGCTCATCCCACCTAAAAGATTCGTACCCAACCATCAGCAGGCAAGGTTATGACCACGGTGTTTTGGGACTCCATTAAGGGTAGCTATTAAAGAAAAACGAAGGGAAAACTAGCTGTTGTGTCCTTCTTTTGCATGATAATGCCCCTGTGCACAAGTCCAGAGTTGCACAAGCAGCTATTCGTGAATGCAAGTTCGAGCAGTTAAATCACCCACCATACAGCCCAAACCTGGCCCCAAGAGAGTATTATCTGTTTCGAAATTTAAAGTCCCACTTGCGTGGAACGAGATTTCGGGACGATGATGTGCTCAGGGCTGCTACACAGGCTTGGTTTGAGGACCGAATAGATTACTTTCATTTCAGAGGCATAGGCTGCTTAAAAGAAAAGTGAGTCAAATGCATTGAAGTAAAGGGGGATTATATTGAAAAATAATATTGAAACCATCTTCCAATCTGTGAGTTAAACCCCGAGTTCTACGAACTTGTTAAAATCACCCCGACTGACTCAGGCATCCGCACCGTCAATATAAAGGGAGTGAACTGCCATGACACCCAGTTTCCAGAAAAGCGAGGCCCTCGAAGAAGGTGTGAAGTCTTTAAGGGGAATGGGAACACCTAGCAGATTTTTCCGCCATTTTTCAAAGGGAGACAACTTTCGGGACTTCCTGTTCACTTTTCTATAAGCTCTGTCGCACTAGAAAAACGGGTCTACTCTTAGAGCAAAGAATTTACTCCTCAGGCGCAAATTCTTTCCTTTAAGATTTGACCCCTATTGACATGGGAGACAAAACACTTTTGCAGGAGTTGTCTCCCCTGAAGGTGTACCCATTGCCCTTAAATGAAAGGATTCGCTCCTTATGACCTTTATTGACAAGGGAGATGACCTGTTTTTGAAAACATTGCCTTCCTGTAGGGTGTATCTATTCCCCTCCAGTTTGTTTGAAATGAGGTTTAACGTCCCCATCAACACTATTTAGGCCATTTTGGAGACATTGCTTTCAATTTTGTGGCCTTTTACCCGATACTGATATAAAATGACATCTACAGCTCTGCCGCCCAATGCAACCAATAGGGTCTATATGCGTGGACGGTTCGACTCGCATCACTTTGTCTGAGCATGCTTAGACATTCTTATCGGTTTTCCAGTAATCATTTACGGTCGTTTTCAGCTCTGTGTGGAAGCACCATGCGGCCCAATCTGTTTCTCCAATTTCCGGTGTGCTGGAGCCCAATTTTCACTGTATAGCGAAATACCCAAATAGAGTGAAAATCCTTTCATTTTCTGCTTCCCATTTCCTCGCTTTCATCTCCTTTTCTATCTCTTTTCTCTCTATAGGAAATGGCACAAAATGACACACGAGTGTTGACGTGTTGTTCAACTCCAACACAATCCATTGCCCCAGGTAACAAATACTTAGAGAAAATTGAAGGAGATTTTTCTTATTAGGGTCCCGCAAAATGTTTGCGGGTGCCCTATAGTAATCACCCTGTCTGTCTGTCCGTCCGTCTGTATGTCCTCATTTTTCATGTGTTTTCTCAAGGCTAGACGACACCTTGGGGCAGTGTTGACTTTGAAACCTTATAAAGCGCTATACATCAAATCAAAGATAAGAAACTGAAGTTTAATATAAATTATTTTATTTATTTTAAAATAAAGTTGAATTGGTGTTATTAAAGTAAAAAAATACGAGTGTAAATTTGTTTGAATCATTTTTTCACCATATGCTTAAAAATGCCCTTTGTCATTGGAAGGATATTAGACGTAGATGCTCTACAATATTTTTACCAAATTTTTCTCTCCATGTTCAAAAGATTTTTTTATTTTCTGGGAACAAATTAATGGGATTTTTTTTTTTCTATTTAAAACCAAATAGAATAAGATATCAAAATTCTGAGAGGAAATGACATCACAAACCCAATAGGGTTTGGACGGTCTAATTTGTACAACTTTGCCTGGGTAGGTCTAGACCTTTTAGGCGGTTTACCAGTACTCATGAGCGGTCGGTTTCAGCTCTGCGTGAAAGCATCTGCAGCCCAACCTATTTCTCCATACCCCTTAATCTTGGGGCCGTAATCTTGAAGTATCATATACATACTTTAAGTGACAATGCTTCATTTTCCGTAACGATCGCAGATCTGTACAATCAGTACTATGTAGGTACCGTATATGTGTATCTAGTGACAGCCGAAAACTAGATTTCAGCATGCATACAATACTTGGCCATGGAATTTAAACGAAAGTAATAATAACAAAAATAAAAAAAAAAAAAAAACATTATAAATAGTCACTCAAACGAAGAAAGCTATACAAGAAAACCCAATTTAAATAATATTCAGCATTTCAGCAGTCCAGCGTTTTAGTCACTTGCCCTTTGTAGAATTCAAATTTTCGAAATTCGTTATCCTTTTTGCCTTCATATGTTCAAAACTGTTATAGATATTCCAACGAATCTTGTTGCACTTAATGACAGGGAAAGCACGTACGCACATGTGTCGTAAAGTGCAACAACTCTAGCCTTAATAAATTTTGACTTATAATGCCCCTTTATCGACTTAAAACTTTTACATTGGTCATACATGTAGTTCTAAAACTATGTTCAATTCTAGCACAGCGCACCTATATAGGCAATGAAAAATAACTATGTTTTTTTTTTTCTACAACAAGAAAGAGCGTGACGAGTGACGTCATTAAAAACTGCCAATTTATGACGTCACTAGTGAATTTCATTGACGTTAGACGGTGTAACGTCATTTTCTCGCATCGAAAACGTAAGAAAAGGATATACATGCATGCGTTTCAGTTTATAATTTTAGCGGAATTTCTTCTAACAATGGCGAAAAGTTGTGAGATTTTGAAGGAAACAACAGCATTATTGCCGATATTCAGTCTGTTAGAATCGAAATAGATCAGCTCTAGTCTGTGATTTGTTGAGTAATAAATCACAGTTTGTCGGCCAGTTGTCAGTATACAAATCACGCGCGCTACGCACTCGTGATTTGATCTTCTGCACAACTGACCTCCAAACTGTGATATAATATGAAATAAAGGCACTGCCTTTTGAGCAAACACACTCATTTACACACCTATCTATTTTCATATTCCGAGTCGATCATATTTGGCTAAACAAAACAAAAGGTGTGTGTGTGTGTGGGGGGGGGGGTTATTGGATGAGTCCTTAAAACTATTTACAATCTGATTAGCAGAGGTATACTAGAACGCATACCCCTGAGTGCCAATCTGTACTGTACGGTCTTTGAACTCCTCTGCCGGGGTTTGAACTCCTCTGCGGTCTTGGCATCTACCGCAGACGAGGGAAAATAGAAGTGGAGGCAATGATCAGGAATCGATACAATTAACCCACAGCTCCCATCAGAGACACCAAAGGGAAAGAAACACAAGCACGAAACAACATACCCTAATGGAAACATCAACAGCGGAAATCCAAAAAGACAGTTACTTTCCCACAAAATGGCCAATATGCTATCCAAAACAAAATAATATAAGCGACACAAACACCCAAAAACAAACCATAACAAAAATTAACCGCGACAGAAGAACCGCCCTGGAACGGTCAGCGGAAACGATATTGACTTACAGCTGGGTAAGACCTGCTGTCCTTGCAGCAGGTAGGGGTAGAGGGAGAGTGTTGTTACTTCTTCTGTTTGTACACTTTTATTCATTTTCCCTTTTCTCCATCGCCCCCACCTGTCTTCTCCTCTACTACCTCATCTATCTCTTTAGTCCCTTTCTCAGGGAGACGACTCAAAATGACCCACCAGGGTTGACGTGCGATTAAACCCAAAACTATTGTTTGTGCTTCACCGCCGATATGCACATAACCTTAGTATAATGATGCTCCAGTGTTGGTCCAGTGTGCACTTCATGGGAAGAAAATTAGAAAGGGTGACTCAGTAAGTCTGCAGCATGGACACTAAAGTATCCTAAAGCACTAGCGATATGCTATGGGTTTCGGGCTCATCATCATTTTGTAAATTTTGGGAAGGTTGAAATCCACAGGTATAGCCAGATAGCTCATTGTGTCTCTTACTATTCCCGGGGCTTTATTCTACACCCCTAAGTGTTTGTGAAAAGTTTGAAATGCTTGGCTAGACGAAAAGCGCTTGAAGCTCCGGTAAATGCTTCGGTAAACGCTCCGGTAACTCGTCCAATCGCGGTGCTGTATTTTACCGGCTAACCTTTTCGGCTCAGTGCGGTACTTTTCATTTCATAAATGCGTGACGTAGTTTCGAAACTTTCCCACATCAGCGTTTGATGCAACGGTCTCTCGAAGGTAGAAATCCGCAGGTAGCCAAAATATTACTGTCTCCAGAGCTTTATTTTATACCCGAGTAATAATTTGTGAAAGGTTGTAACTGCTTGGCCAGACGAGAAGCGCTTTCCACCCTTACGAGAATCTCCGGTAAATGCTTCGGTAAATGCTCCGGTAACTCGTTGGTCCAAACGCGGTGCTAGGTTTTAACCGGCTAACAATTTCGGCTCAGTGCGGTACGTTTCAGTTCATTTAAACGTAGTTTCGAAACTTCCCCGCGATCAAAGTTCAGCGTTTGATGCAACGGTCTTCGATAACAGCTTTTTATACCCCGCCACACGATAGTGGCGGGGTATTATGTTATACCCTCCGGTGTCCGTCCGTACGTCCGTCCGTCCGTCCGCACTTCGTTTCCGATCGATAACTTGAGTATTTTTTCACGGATTTTGTTCAAATTTTGCATACATATTGGTATAGGGGATGAGTGGTTTGGGATTGTTAATGGGCAAAATCCTTTAATTTTTAGCAGAGTTATTGCCCTTTTCAGTATCTGAAAAAATGGTTTTTGGCCTCTTATTCCCTTACTATATGGAATATCTGGAATAAACTTCACAGATCTATAGAGGACTAAACGGTTCATATTGTGGCCAAAGACTGCTACTCTGGCTGTTCCAGTTCTTGAGTTCTCTGCCGTTGACGTATTTAAAAATGCATTTTAGACTGTAGTTCGTTTATCATTTACAAAATCTTGCTGAAACTTCATAGATATGTAGTAGATGAATTGTTATATACTGTGGCAAAGGAACATGACTCTGGCTTTCCCAGCGATTGAGTTATCTGCCTTTGAAATATCTGAAAAATGTTTTTTTTGCCTCTAATTCCCTTACTATATGGAATATCTCGATGAAACTTCACAGATATATAGAGGACTTAATGGTTCATATCGTGGCCAAGGACCGCTACTCTGGTTATACCAGTTGAGTTATCTACCCTTGAAGTATTTAAAATGCATTTTAGACTGTAGTTCCTTTATTATTTACAAAATCTCCTGGTGCCAAACAGTTTTCTCAACAAATGACATGTCTTGGATATCATCAGTTGATTACTTCACCAGCGTGTGACACAGGCTCATTCATTGATCTGATTTTCACAAATATCCCAGAGGACATACCTGTGCAAGTTGGGACCTTGCCAGTTTACTACTCTGATCACGTGATTATCTGGGCTGCTATCTAATAGTGAAAAAGGTGAGATAGTACATCTACCCATGCTAGAATTAATTTGTGGATTTTGTCCCTGTGAGAATGCCAAAAGATCACCCACAAACATCTTAATTTATGGTTGGTTGCCATTTATGCTTAATCCTTTTGGTTGAAGCTTAATCAACCTCACCCTTGGAATGTGCAGTAAAAGCCTAACCAAATAGATGCCTAAAATAAAGGCCCTTCTAAGTGGTTAACCAGTACTTAGTGCACATACTTCATGCCTGCTCTTCTTGAATCAGCGGAAGGAGCACAATGACCGTAGAAATTACTTCATGATCAGTCTTCACGAAAGAATATAGTCAGACAGGCAGTACATCGAAAAACATGAAATTCTTACATGTACCACATAAAGATACATGTTCCACAGCCATTTAAGGTAAATACTTGCCTCCATAATTTTCTAATAATGTCAACTTATTGAGTTGCCTTCCCATCAAATGTCTGAAAAATGGATTTTTACATATGCTTCCTACATCTTCTAACAACTTCATCCACTCACATTAAGACATTACACTTGCGGATCATATCTCTGCTATCCCCTTTCTAGTTATTTAGCCTTGATATATTTTCAAATAAGTTACATTGCTTAGCAGTGGCGGGGTATTATGCAGTGTCTGCGGTGCTTTTATTAAAATTATTTCGACGCTTTTTGTGTTTCTTTTGTAATGGGGCTTGACACCTTTTGGTTGTGAGAGGCAATTTTAAGATGTGAATACCATTCTCATGAACTCTGTAAAGATGGCGGATCATCGCGAGAAATTGGACGAGATTCCAGGCGAGATTTGGGTGCCTAAGTATGTTGTTCCAGCCTCTCTACAGTAAAGCAAACACTTCGTGTGTTTGCTATTACTCAACAAATCACAGTTAGTGCAGATCTATTTCTTAAAAGAAAGTTGCTATAGTTATTCACAACCACAAAACACACTTGTGTAGCAAAGGGCAACAGCTCTAGCTTATATAAATTATAACTTATTAAGTTATTCATCTATAATTTATTATTATTTAAGTGCAACATACATTAACATGGATCTAGCCATCAGTATTTAAATAACTGAGAGTACCGACCGACAGTGCGACCCCATTCTATGTCTAAACTTGTCTACCTTTTGTCCCACCACCACCCTCTACACACATGCATACACTGCTGGAACAGTGTCCCTCGGGACGGATTTTTCCATCCACCCCTCACATCCATATAAGATTCTTATAATCCTACGTTATCCCCCGGCATTATGCCTCCATTCCCCTTAAGTTTTTTATATATTTGTTCCGAGCTTAGAGGCCTAGACAGTCAACAATATTTAGGTCATATCGAGCCGGTCAGTTCACCTAACCATACTTTTCATGAACAGGCTCATAAGCGATTAACGAGTACAGTGTACAGCTTCACAGGCCGGCTTGAATGAATGAACGTTTCATGTGCTACAAATTCACAAAATCAACTTTCCAGACACTTTGAATATGCTGCCAGCATAGCTCTATATTTGAACTGAACTAATATAAGATCAGAAATACTCATTACTTACACCAAAAATAACTTACTTCTGACTGCCATAAACCTTTCCTAAAAATACCATTGACGCTTAAAGTGAAGCGCCAATGTTCGAAAGGTTTCAAACATTATATTTTGGAAAGAGACTTGACCCTTCGAGAAAAATTTTTCTCTTAAAAGGAATAATGTGCTCCTTAGGAATAATGTACATCCATTTTTTGTGGGACATTAACTGGACATTGAGATGAAATGACATCTCAAGCTCTACCGCCCAAACAAACCGATAGGGCTTATATGCAAGGACGTCCGACTCGCATCACTTCGCCTGAGTAGGCTAAGACCATCTTGTCTGTTTACCAGTACTCATGTGCGGTCGGTTTCAGCTCTGTGTGGAACATCATGTCCCCAAGCCTCGATGGGCGTGGGCCCTGGAAGTCATGCAACCGAACCATGTCATGCTGAACTTTAGCATGCCCAACTAATGCATGCTTTACTAAAACTTCGGCCAAGGTCAGCGTTAAATATGCCCGTGCAGTGAACGTATAATGTTCACGGACAGATATGTTCTATAAACGAGTTATCCATTGGAAGCAAATAATACACCACAGAACATATAGGTATGGAATGTACAGTTTTTTGGGCCAGACTAGCTAGTTCCGACCAATTAGGCCTCATCAGTGGCCCCAAATATTTTCAAGGTTCCACAATGGAATCAATGATCACAAAGGACGAGGAAATATATTTTACGGCCGCCACACATTCCCTTAACGCCAGCTGTATAGTGACGTTAAATATGTTTTATAAAAGAGGAATCCTTTGGAAGCAACGAAGACTTAACAGCATAGATAGTAGAGTTTTCTGGGCCAGGCTAGCTAGTTCTGGCTAATTAGGCCTCATTAGTGACCCTCAAATATTTTCAACCCAAAGGACACGAAAATATAAACTACACTATTATGTAGGACAGGGAGACTTTTTACGGCCGCCACACATTCCCTTAACACCGAACAATTTCTAATAGATGTAATTGCGTGTACTCGTTGGATCCAAAATCTTTGTGTGAAACAGAAATATGAAAAAATATGACACATTTTCATCAGAAAAATGCCATCTTACAGCCATGTAAATCCTACTTTATACCATCACTAATTTTCCTAATCCATCCCTTATTTTTTTTTAAAAAAAGGCCCTAATGTTTTGCCAAAACAGTCCTAAGTTTTTGCCAATTAGTGCTGAAAAGCCTGTTAAGACTATTTCTGCTTCTTTTTTTTTTTTTTTTTTTTTTTTTGTTTGAGGTTTAACGTCCCTGTCAACACTGTATAGGTCATTTTGGAGACGTTGCTTCCAATTTTGAGGGACTTTTACCAGACATTGAGATAAAATGACATCTCAAGCCCTGTCGTCAAATGAAACCAATAGGGTTTATAAACATGGACAGACCGACTTCTACCGCTTTGCCTGGGCAGACTTAGATCCTCTAAGCGGTATGTGTTGTCGGTTTCAGCTCTGCGTGGAGGCATCTTGCAGCCCATCTATTTTTTCAAGCCCCGATGGGCGGGGGCAGATTTCTGCATTTGAAAGCATATTAAAAAGGTTTCAGCTGATTTGTCTTAATTTTCTACACTTAGTGTGCTCTAGTAAGAGACCACCTTTGCGACTGTTCGAAAGTGGTCTCACTTTTGACCAGTCCCTAGGATGGTCTTTATATAGCTTTACTGCAGTGAAATTCCGCTAATAAGACCACCTAAAATTAACACTAATCATCCTTTAAAATGGATATATAAAAGGGTTCAGCCTTTTTATGTGTGACCTGCACTTTGTGTCTTCTAGAAAGAGACCACCTTTGGGGCTGTTCAAAAGTGGTCAAAAGTGGTGAACAGTCAAAAGGTGGTCTTATTACAGGAATTTTACTGTTTTATTAACCCCTGTAAACACCAATTTTCTGTATATACAGTGGGGCTTTACGCAGACTTGCTTACGTGATGGTAAGTGGAAGGAAACGTTTCATTCAAATGGGGTTGTCACCCTTGCACAATAGCGGGAAATATTTCCCGTGGTCAGATTAATATTTTCTTGAATCGGAATGAATATATATTGTTTTAAGTATCATCATGTTTGTTTACTAAACTTCATCGCAGGTACCGCAAAACATGAGGCATGTAAGACTCATAAATCATTTTTCTTTCCCAAGATCTTTGGCGATTCTCCATCGAAGACAGATCTGGGAAGTGCTCCAAGCAACAAAATAACAATAATATTTGAAGGAAGTTTCCGATACCTCTTGACTGATTTGTATATTACATTTGTATTGATGACGTATTATGTTATACATGTTGTAATTCCAATTAATTCCAAGTCTCTATCATAAAAAAAACACACTTCGATGGCTCGAACACCTTTAGGACCATGAAAATCTGTTCGAGACAGGGGTAGTTCGAGCCACGGAGGGCTAATGCCAGGAGGCATAACGACATACTTTAGGACACTTTTTCTGTGTTCTATAATGAAAAATGTATGCTGTGTGTACTCATTAGAATCGCCTCATCGAGGCGATTCTAATGAGTACACACAGCATACATTTGCAAGATAAAAGACTTAAATATCCTAATTTTTACTCTCCCTATTTCTTACGTACATAAATTCCCTTGGGACTCAAGAACGGGTTCGACTCAACCATGGTAAACGAGCCATCGATGTTCGAGACATCAAAATTCTACTGTGTATATGTTTCAGGCTGTTTGATTGGTTGCAATAAACGTTTTATACTTCGATTTAATAATTCCATGAGCTTGAAACTCAGAAACAGCTACAGGTAGTAATATAACGTGACGTCAAAGAGCACGTTTAGAACCCGCGCATTATGTCATTTAAGAAATGAATTTTATTTTTCTGCTGTTCATGAAAGTATGAACGCAGTGGGTCGCGTGCAAAGTAAATGAAACCCCAACGGGTTCATGTAAACTCAGCTAGCGACCCGCTGTCGTTCATACTTACATGAAAGGCAGAAAAATTAAGTTTATTTTTTATATTTACATTCTTTGCCCCTCATCAATGAGCGAAAAAATGTTTTTTGGACAAAGCTGAAAAATATTTACATGCTGTTTTTTTTTTCAACAAAGAGTGGAACAGCGTTGACGTCACCAACGCCCGTAGAGAACCATGGTTTAGACAGACGTCACTTGACGTCACTGAAAAAGCATGTCACTCGATGCGTTCATGGAAGTATAAAATACATTGTTTTCTGTAGGTTTACATAACACTTTAGACTGGAACTGCATGTAATTGTAACGTCAACAGCGTTCGAATAAAAACTATTGAAAACGTAACTGTTAGAAGAGAAATAAATTGAATTTAAAGACTTGATTTCTTTCTCCGCTTGGGTTTCTTTCAAAGATTGCAGCTTCTAATTGAATATTCCTACCGCCGTGGCGGCTGGTAAGTTCATTCTTACGCTTTCGAAATAATTCCTAAAAAAATACCATTTTGGTGGCATTTTTAATACGAAGTGGCTATTGACAGTTAACTGGCAATAGCGGTTTTAGGTTAAAATAGCTATTGACAGTTAACTGGCAATAGCCATTTATACGTAAAACCGCTATTGCGAGTTAACTGGCAATATCCCTTTTGATGACATAGTTGGAATCATAGAAATGAACCATCATTTTTTTTTGGATTTTATCGTTGTGTGAACAACAAAAATAAAATTCGGGCTTTATACTAAAATTTAAGATATTTTAGTCTTTTATCTTGCAAATGTATGCTGTGTGTACATCATTCATTTATATTATAGAACAAAGAAAAGCGGTACAAAATTAACCCCGTTATGCCTCCGGGCATTAACCCTAAGTGGCTCGAACTACCCCTGTCTCGAACAGATTTTCGTGGTCCCGAAGGTGTTCGAGCCATTGAGGTTCGACTGCAATCCATTCCTATATTTAAAAGGCAAAATTCTGATTTCTATTTATAACGATTTCACCCCCGCGTCTTTCATATCCCGCAACAGGCATTTTACTGACGAAAGTTTTGATATTTTTCTTATACCTACTCCACATATGTACTGTGGGTGCTCTGAGGTGGTTCTAACGAGTACCCAAGATCTATGTCACCGCAAAAACACACCTATATAGTTTTGACCCCCTTAAACCCAATTTTTATATAGTAAAACTTAGGTTTACAGGGGTAAACCTTATTTTTTATTTCTGCTCTAAAATATAAATTGTGGGTACACGTTTGAACCGCCTCGATAAGGCGGTTCTAACGAGTACCCAAAGTCTTTCATTTTGAGCAGAAATATGAGCAGAAATATGAAAAATATTTCAATGTTTCATCTTAAAATTTTCGTATTTTTCGGTGGTAATGTTTACAAAACATTTGTATAGGCGTGTTTTCGTATTGTTCTTAAACATTTCGGTGCATAAACGTTTGAAACATGAATTAAATTTGAATTTTTCGACATTTTGAAATGTCATTTAAAATTCAAATTATTATCGAAGTGTGAAATAAGTTGTTCCATTTATTTACTAAATTATGAGAAAAAAAAGATCACTTTTACACATAGGGCTGGCTAATCGGAGCAGAAAAGATAATCGATTATTAGTCATGTCCTTGCGATCGATAACCGATTTGTAATCGCTAAGGTGTTTGTCATAATTTTACCTATCTGGCTTGCTTCTTAGCATGACTCTTACCATATGTTGCACTTTATCATATGTATATATCTGAACAGACAGGCCTGAGCAAACAGTGTAGATCCAGATGAGACGCCGCATTCTGCGGCGTCTCGTCAGGGTCTGCACTGTTTGCCACTCATCCAGCTATATATTTTAGGAATAACTTTGGGCAGTAAATTGTACCTATCAAGTAATCGATTAAAAGCAAATCAGCACTGATAATCATTTTTGTGGAATTAATCGATCGATTAATCGATTATACGATTAATCGTGTCAGCCTTATTTACACATGTCCTGCTGAAAACGACTGCAAACAGTGTAAATTCAGATCAATCAGCACTGTTTTCCATGCAGTTTGTGAATTCAATGACTACTTTATATCAAATAATTTGATTGGTTGATAGTAAGAAATGGGTGTGGCTAAAATAATTTAGTCAGCAGAATAAGGGTTAACATTGGTTCTAATAAAGCTGTTATCAGATTGTAATAAAAACCCTTGTCTTTTCGCCCTCTGTTACCATTTGGTCTTTCGATACTGGGTTACCGGTTTCAGGTGTTGTCTATACGCACCCAGATGGATTCTTTATCAGGTTGTCCCTTTCAAACCAGTACCATTCACTCTTGCATCCTCTAGAGTTGTTTCATCTGTCTGGTTTATTATGTTTTTACATGCTTTGGTGGCTGTGTTGAGATTCTCATCAAGTAAACAAACCCGTGTACCGCCCCCGCCCATCGCGGCTTGAAGAAATAGATTGAGCTGCATGATGCCTCCCCGCAGAGCTGAAACCGACCGCGAATGAGTAAACTGTTTAGAGGTTCTCAGACGGCCCAGGCAAAGTGGTGCGAGTCAGAACTGTCCATGCTTATGGACCCTAGTATTTTTATTGGGCGTGAGATGTGTCGGGCAAAAAACCCACACAATTTGAAGCAACATCTCCAAAATGGCCTATATAATGTTTACAGGGACGTTAAACCTCAAATCAAACAAAACAAACAAACAAGTCCGTGAAAGAAGACCTCCCTAAACATCTCTTTATTTAGAGAAAAGTGTGGTTTACGGGGCTATTCACTATTTTCCTTTAGATTATGAGTACTCGTTAGAACCGCCTCATTGAGGCGGTATAACTCGAACACGGATATTTCGGTTACTATTGCTAATTCGAACTTGTTCTGGAGTCCCTTTAGAATATGCATCCAAGCTACAGATATCCCTATATTTATGGTAATACATGGATTTTTTTCTCATGTTATCTGGAAAAGGTATGTTGTGTGCACTCATTCGAATCGCCTCAATGAGGCGATTCTAATGAGTAAACACAACATACCTTTATTTAAGATATATTGTGTGCACTCATTATTATCTCCCCATTAAGGCGTCTCATTGAGGCGATTCTAATGAGTACACACAACATATCATTATTTTATAGAAGATCGTATCAGCCCCATTGTACCTTAATTGATCGGGCTCTTGGAGTAAACCTCAGTGAATCGAACTGTCCCTATCTCGAACAAATTTGCATGGTCCCAGAGATGTTCGAGTTATTAATGTTGACTGTGCCATGGCACCAGAGCTGTTCGAGCCATTGACGTTCGACTGAAAACGTAGAATCAAATTTTGTTTTGTTTGTTTGTTTAGAGGTTTATCGTCCCCGTCAACACTGTATAGATCATTTTGGAGACGTTGCTTCCAATTGTGTGGGACTTTTACCCGACATTGAGATGAAATGATATCTCAAGCCCTGTTGCCCAGTGAAACCAATAGAGTTTATAAGTATGGACGGTCCGACTCGCACCGCGTTGCCGGGGCAGGCTTAGATCCTCTAGGCGGTTTACAAGTACTCGTGTGCGCTCGGTTTCAGCTCTGCGTGGAAGCACCATGCAGCGCATTGTTACAACGCATAATGTAGTAATGTAATAATTACTACATTATGAAATTTTTACTACATTATGCGTTGGCATAGTCGACGCGAAATGAAATAAAATGTCGTTTTTACTACATTATGCGTCGATACTAAGAGGTTTGAGCAAAATGAAAGAATTATCACATTTTGCGTCGATGGGTGGCATACTTAATTTTACTTCATTATGCGTCAACAGTTTGTTTGTTTGATTTGAGGTTTAACGTTCCCGTCAAGACTATTTAGGTCATTTTGGAGACATTGCTTCAAATTTTATGGGACTTTTACCCGATATTGAGATGAAATGACATCTCAATCGCTGCCGTCCAATTAAAAGCAATAGGGTTTATATGCATGGATGGGTCGACTCGCAGCAGTTTTCCTGGACAGGCTTAGACCTTCTAAGCAGATTACGAGGACTCATGTACGGGCGGTATCAGCTCTGCGTGGAAGCATCGTGCAGCCCATCTATTTATACCCCCGGCATACGAAGTATGCAAGGGGGTATATAGTTTTTGTCCATTCTGTCTGTCTGTCTGTCTGTCTGTCTGTCTGTCTGTCTGTCTGTCTGTCTGTCTGTCTGTCTGTCTGTCTGTCTGTCTGTCTGTCTGTCTGTCTGTCTGCCTGTCTGTCTTTTGTTTGATTTGTTTGATTTGAGGTTTAACGTCCCCGTCAACACTATTTAGGTCATTTTGGAGACGTTGCTTCCAATTTCATGGGACTTTTACCCGACATTGAGATTTAATTCTACTGGCTTAATCAAATACAATGAAATTCCACTATTAAGACCACCTAAAATTAATACAAATTTTGTTTTTAAAGCATATTTGGAAGGTTAAAGCTACATTTTCTTTGTGACTTTGACCTTCAGTGTGCTTTTGTGGAAGACCGTCTTTTGGACTGTTCAACTGTGGTCTTAAAGACCACTTTTGAACCGTCTCAAATGTGGTCTAAATTGTAGGAATTTAACTGTATTGCTTCCTAAGTCTTTTCGAAGACAGCTATGTTCTACCATCATTACTTCATTATGCGTCGATATGGTGCATATCAACGCGAAATGAAATAATTTTTTTACTACATTTCGCGTCGACTATGCCAACGCATAATGTAGTAAAAAAATCAAAATGTAGTAATTACTACATTACTACATTATGCGTTGTAACAGCGCATCTATTTCTTCAAGTCCCAATGGGCGGGGGCCGACGTGGTATCAAATGTCTGGAGCCGGAACCCTCATTGTTACATACTACTGCAACCATTATGATGGCACCACTTTATTTAGCCGAATGAAGCGAAAACCCATCTCTGGCACAGCCAAGATATGAATCAAAATGCACAATGTATCTTCTCTTGTCCGATTCAATTTTTGGTTACCTTAAATGGCTATCACTGACTGAAAACCCAGACTGTGGATGAGGCGGCAGAGACGACAGAGCTTCGCTGGGAGTGCATGTTGCGTGGCATTTATTTTTCACATGATTTGGCTAATTTCTTTCAAAACTGCAGATTTTGCATTTTAATGCTATTACTCATCAAGTGCATTTTGATCTTATCAGCATGTAACACCAGGAATTTACTGGATTTCATTCAAATTTAGCCGTTGTTCTCCCTGGGTCCCTTTTCTGCTATATAAGGTCTACTATCATTGTTGTAGGGCTGATGCTTTTTAGGCGAAAAAGCCAATTTTTACGGCGTAGCCGTTATGGTTTTGCTTTTGTCCTACATTTTTCGTTACTCCATTGGTCAATAAAACCACATGTCCAAGGAGATGACCATTTCATTGGTCAATGATTTGCATAAATAAATCTACTCAAAAAATACGACAGTTTACCGAAGTTTTAACCTAGGAGATGTTTCATTTTTTATGTGAGACATGAATGAAAAATATATACAGTTTCGGCTTGCTCACCGACTTGTCCTTTGATGACCATACGTCATATGTATAATTGGGATTCTAGTGAATTCTGTAACTGCTGCGGTGAATAGCTAATTTTACCTAATTTCACGTGGTTGGTCTATATAGCGAAAGGAACCATTACGCGAAAGGAAGGTTCCTTTCGCGAAAGGAAGAATTTTCTGCGAAAGGAATTGTTTGTTTGATTTGAGGTATAACGTCCCCATCAACACTGTGTAGGTCATTTTGGAGACGTTGCTTCCAAGTTTGTGGGACTTTTACCCGACATTGAGATGAAAGACACCTCAAGCCCTGTTGCCCAATGAAACCAATAAAGAGATATAGCATGACAAAAACATGTAATAATCGCATTACAAATTGACAGATGTTTATTTTACAATATATGCTAAATAAAAGTTGCAGTGTATCATTTGTCTTCAGCATACTTTATCTCCTACATTTTAACACAAAATGGACATTTTCGAATATCATTAATGTTATATAATTTCTGAAAAGGAATAAGTGTAATTTGGGTTTAGTTAGGTGCACATAAGATCAAGTTTCCGTCCGTTTGTCTGCTCGTCCGTTTGTTCGTCCGTCTATGCGTTTACGTTCACCATAGCGACAACCCTAAATGTTAACCCTAGAATTTGTGTTCAAAAGCAGTGAATGATAACGTTTTCTTATTTGGTGTGCATATACTTGAGATCATATGCTCTTGAAATGAGGTCATGTTTTTAACCTTGACCTTTTACATTGACCTTAGCTCAAACAGGCGGGACACCGCCCTCTGCAAAGCTATTTTTCCTCGCGTGACATCTGAATTGTTTGAATACAGTAAACCATTTCATAGCTAGACAATTGTTGCTGTCACTATTGTAGCTCATATTGCACGACCCGCAGAAAAAGCGACCGACTGAAGTCGGTTGATTTTCTAAGAGTGCCCTAAAATCACCGTGTCATTCTGTCTGTCCGTCCGTAACCCGTTTGTGAAAATTGGTGATAGTGACTTAACCGCTTGGAATATTTAAACAATTTTTGGCATACTGATAGATATCAATGAGATCTAACCAATGAACTTGCAAAATATTACATTCCATTTAGTATAGCCTCGCCGAGGCGAAAAATGTGAAAATTTTCGAACTGCTTCTCCTCGGAAACCGTAGGGCCAATTGAAGTCAAATTTCATATGGAGGCTCTATGGAATGGGGGAAACCAAAATTTGCTCATGGGGTCCAGGTCACATGACCAAAATGGCCACCAAGCCATATACGGTCTGTCTGTCTGTCTGTCCGTAACCCGTTTGTGAAAATTGGTGATAGTGACTTAACCGCTTGGAATATTTAAACAATTTTTGGCATACTGATAGATATCAATGAGATCTAACCAATGAACTTGCGAAATATGACATTCCATTTAGTATAGCCTCGCCGAGGCGAAAAATGTGAAAATTCTCGAACTGCTTCTCCTCGGAAACCGTTGGGCCGATTGAGGTCAAATTTCATATGGAGCCTCTATGGGATGGGGGAAACCAAAATTTGCTCATGGGGTCCAGGTCACATGACCAAAATGGCCGCCAAGCCATATATAGTAAAAACCCTTCAAAATAGTCTTCTCCAGAACCACTGGGCAGATTTCCACGAAACTTGATAAATAGCATCTGGGACGTAGGCCCATCATAAATTGCTAAAATGGTGACCCTGGGTTGACCTTGACCTTCTTTGTGCCTAGGTCAAACTTTGACACATATGCTTTTGTACTGGAAAAGTGAGAATTCACTTTTTCCTGCAAACGATTCAGAAAACAGTACTAAAGTATAAGATATATTTTGCTCCTTACGATAAGGCGCATTTATTGGGGGAACCGTTTTAGGTCCAGGTCACATGACCAAAATGGCCACCATACCCATATATGGTAACACTCATAAAGCTAAAAGCATCCGGCGGATCGTGCACTTCAGCTGAAGCACTGGTTTCTAAACAACCTTCCAATTAAATCTACGCCGCATATCTTTTTTAAAGATATTTCTTGTTTAAACTCATGGTTAGGTGCTTTTACTCCGAACACTCCGATTTTCGGAGACCCCGGCCCTACCCACAGGCGACTTTGAGTTTTATTCTCTGGCTCACAATAACTGACCCAGGTCGCACATACAGCCACCAGACGTGAAAGAAAATCATCTTGCTTTGACCTAAACCGCTAGATACTGATGCTCTGGTCGCCATTCGCTCGTCGAACCCAGCGGGCTGTTTGCTTGCGCATACCAAAGCGATTATGTAAACTTGTTGAAACGCTACCATGTGAAATGTGTAATGCATTCGCTTTTTCTCCCATCTTAAATCGCCTATCAGAGTATATCAGATTCCGTACTTTGTTACATTATTTCTACATCGGTGGCATTTGATGGGCTTCTGAAGATGTTCAACCGTCTGTGAATTCCCCAACCCAGAATTCAACTTTTGCATACGATGGTGCAAAAGACCAATAAACATTGGCCAACTCGTGATGTATTTCTTAACCTGTTCCTCCACCCCCTGTCAAATAGAAGTACCGAATTACGCGGTACTCATCGCTTGACGTTGCATCGCAGTTTGACGTTCAATATCTTGTGAGTGAATGACACGATAAGAGGGCAATTTTGCCCTCATGCCTAAAACATGTATTGAAACAAGGCATGGAAATCTTGGTTGTCTCTGTCAACTGGAAATGGGGTAGGTCAAGAGCACATAAGACAAGAGCATCTATCTTCTGCTATAGGTATGCTATTCACCGTGTGGGTGCCAGTCTAATCTGATTGGTTGAACAAATTCAATGTTTTACTGAGGTTTCAGAGTTCATTGAGAAATACTGTTTAAAAAACCTGTCAGTAATTGTTTTATTGCTTTTGCTGAGAAACCCTTTAACCACTCTGCCACATATTACAGAAAGTGCCTTATGCAGATGAAAGCAGTACAGGCTCTGATAAGCGTGAAAAGTGTTCATTACCTCTATAATTAGTAATCAGTACCTTTAGGAATCCAGGATAACTGCATAGACTGCTCACATATGCAGACTAGCGAGATATTGTGCCGACTGTTAATATGTTAGGCACCTTTTGACATGATGCAGCTCATAGTTTCTACATGATGACATCATTTTAATGAGTTGCAAATTCCTTTGGTAGGGAATAGTTTACTTTAGTTATGAAGAGTCTGATAAAAATTTACCAATCATAGCCAAGCGGCTTCCACGAGCTGAATTTATACCTGAAAGCTCTTATGATGAGCTTTGTTTGTTTGTTTGATTTGAGTTTTAACGTCCCCGTCAACACTGTAAAGGTCATTTTGGAGACGTTGCTTCCAATTTTGTGGGACTTTTACCCGACATTGAGATGAAATGACATCTCAAGCCCTGTCACCCAATGAAACCAATAGGGTTTATTAGCATGGATGGTCCGCCTCGCAACGCGGCTCCTGGACAGGCTTAGATCTGCTAAGCGGTTTACCAGTACTAGTGTGCGGGCCGGATTCAGCTCTGCGTGGAAGCATCATGCCGCCCATATATTTCTTCAAGCCCCTATGGGCGGGTATGATGAGCTACTTGGGAAGGTTGGTTACTTATTGACTTGCTCTCGTATATGTTGTTAAACCCATTCATTTTTTCCTGAATCCTTATCAAAACCTGCTAAGATGAATGTAAATACGAGAAATAAAAAAAAAAACAGTATAGAGTTACTTAACCCTTAAGATGCCAAGAAAACCTACATCAGAAAATGCCGTTTTTATGTCCTCTGCTACATGTACTTCCTCTTACCGGCAAACAGTGTGGACCCATTGTTACATGTACTATCAACAAATGAAATTTCACAATCTGCATGCCAAACAGTGTACATGTAGATTTCGATCAGATGGCTTCTTGATCTACACTGTTTGCAAAGGCAGGGGTTTGTCAGCAGTATAACTAGGATTGACCCTTAACTGTAATCATTCTAAACTTTTAAACGAATAGCTATATAGGGAAGATAACTCATTCAAAACTATTTTGTTCTTTATTAGTAAGCGTCTTCTCCGTTCTTAAAGGAAAAAGAAAGCAGAGGGTCGACTGTCTCTGAGAACAAGCTGGGAAAATGGCCATTAACGGGGACTTTGGTTATTTGTTTAACTTTTCAATTCTTAAAGCATACTGCGTCATCACGTGAACATGTCCGTGAAAAGCACCCCCCCCCCTAAACCCCGATTTATAAAGGAAAACCTTGGGCTTACAGGGCTATACATTATTTTTCTTATTTCTGCTCCAAGACATAGGTTGTGGGTACTCGTTAGAACCGCCTCACTGAGGCGGTTCTAACGAGCACCCACAACCTATGTAATGAGTTAATGTGTTTTCCCATGTTTATTTCACGGCTTTGCTGACTTTATAACGCTGTTCTGTGTTCCTAAGCATCGGTGTACCAAACTTTAGGAAAACTATTGTAACTCACAGACCAGAAACTTTCTCAAAGATGCCATTCATCTAGCATCTTGTAGAACATTCTGTTTCTTTACACATCCTGCTATCTTGTGCTATTTCTGGAAAATTGACAGACATCTGGCAAGATAATGGACTATGTCTAAAAATATGATCTGGCTTTATAGTGCATGAGTGTTTGGAACAATGTACGGTGTAACTTCATTAATCCGAACACGGATGACTCATTTACCAAGGCTAATTCGAAATCGCTCTTGAGACCACAGAAGATTCTTCCTCCCAAAGCTCCACCAGCCACCATATAGTTAAGATATTTCTGATTTTATCTTGAAAAGGTATGTTGTGTGTACGCATTAGAATCGCCTCATAGAGGCGATTCTAATGCGTACACACGACGTACCTCTCAAAGAGGCGATTATATAGTCACGCACTCTGCATGACCAACTCAAAGATCTCTAATAGAGCGAGCGAGGGGAGGTAACTGCCAGACTAGCGATTCGACGTAACTTTATTTCTATAGAAGGCTCGCTCGGGTCATATGTGAGAGGCCAAGTTCTGCAACGGAAGGTCATGTGGTTTTCTCCGGGTACTCCGGTTTTCGCCCATCTCTGATTAACGATTGGCTCGATATGAGTGAAATAATCTTGAAAGGGCCGTAAAACCAAGCAAAAAAAAAAAATCTATAGAAGGTCCGAAAGTCATCCGGAAAAGACACAAAAGGCGCAAATAGACACATAACGACCCCAATTAAAATACAAATATAAATCGGTTTTTATTGAGAAGAATTGTGCAAAAAAGTAAAGGTGCATAACGAGTATCCTTTCTTGCACACCAGACAAGGAAATCCGTAATTTTACCCTGGGATAGAACTTTATGTTCTGACCCGGGTGTTCCGACCCCAAATTGAAAATAATCGCGTGTTTAATAAATGCACTCACGGGTTGATTACAACCTAATGCGCGGCGTCGTCATGCGTGACGTCACTAAACATTCCTGTTGTGTCATCACAAAATGGCGGACGTCGGTAACCGAAGTGACAGCAGCATTAAAAATTCGGAATAGAAATGGAAGGTATGCAAGAAAAAGAATCCTATATGGGTGTGAGGGGTGGATAGAAAAATCCGCCCCTCGGGATCACTGTCCGGCATCACTCGGCAAGCCTCGTGATGCCGGACAGTGTCCCTCGGGACGGATTTGTCCATCCACCCCTCACACCCATATAAGATTCTTATATTCTTGCACACCAGACAAGGAAATCCGTGATTTTACCTTGGGATAGAAATTTATGTACCGACCCTGGTGTTCCGACCCAAAATCGAATATAATCGCGTGTTTGATAAATGATTTGGTTGATTACAACCTCATGCGCGTCGTCGTCATGCCTGACGTCACTTAACATTCGTGTTGTGTCATCACAAAATGGCGGACGTCGGTTACCGAAGTGACAGCAGCATTATTAATTCGAAATAGAAATGGAAGGTATGCAAGAAAAAGAATCCAATATGGGTGTGAGGGTCGGATAGAAAAATCCGTCCCTCGGGATCACTGTCCGGCATCACTCGGCAAGCCTCGTGATGCCGGACAGTGTCCCTCGGGACGGATTTTTCAATCCACCCCTCACACCCATATAAGATTCTTATCATCTCGCATCCCGCCCCAACCACTATGACCCGGCACCACGAGTTACCTACCCTCAGTAGTTCGAACTACCCCTATCTCTAACAAATTTTCATGGTCCCAAAATGTATTGGAGCTGTTGCAGTTCAACTGTGCGTGTACATAATGTACAATTTTTCTTCGTTTAACGCAAGACCTGTTTAGCCGATGTATGCATAGCGTCCCATAAAAGAGACATATGCAAACGGTGTAGCTCTAGATCAGATGCTGCAGAACGCCAGTCTGACCAAAGTCTGCATATTTGTTTGAGGGTGCAGAAATTGTTGTTAAACAAACCGACACCCCTGAAACTGCAAATTGGCATTCCCAAAGCTATTAAGGGATTGGATACAACTACAGGGGAGGCAACTCTTGCAAAAGTATTTTTGTCTCTCGTGTCAATATGGGTCAACTCTTAAAGGAAAGCTTTCCTTTAAGAGTAGACCCCATTTTCCATGGGAGAGAGTTTATAGAAAAGCAAACAGGAAGTCCCGAAAGTTGCCTCCCTTTGAAAATGTCGGGGAAATCTGCGATTATACGCGTCATTCGAGCGTTTAACATCACAGAAGTGTTTCCTCATAAGCTTCAGTCTTCTGACACATTCTCCGGGCGGGTCTCCGTGGCCTATTGGGTAAGAGCGTTGACTCTTAATCATTAGGTATCTCACTGGCCGCTGTGGTCCGCACATATGAGACGCCAAATTATGCAACAGAAGGACAGGCTGTTTTTCTCCGGCTACTCCGGTTTTCGCCCACCTCTGATTGACAATCGGTTCGATATAAGTGAAATAATCTTGACCGCATTTTCAGAACGCAATGCCCATGAATTAATGAGTAAGTTGATTCTCGCGACGTCAAATGGTCACAAAGTGACATCAAAATAAACATGCGCTGTCTCCAATATGATTGTACGATGACGACGTTATGACGTCTACGGCACTCTTCCTCTGGTACCAGGAAAACTGCATGCAGTTTAAGCCATCAGACCAGATTTTGTCACAACATGATTGAAAAATCGTGAATAGGCAATCTTTGTTGTGTTTGTAGCAGACCTCTGATGCTGGTTAGTCATCTTGCCATTATTCGCATGTTACTGGTGTTTTTTTTTCTTTTCTTCTATCTTAAATGATCTTCAAGGGTCGTTAACCCACAGATCATCGATCGTTCCGACTAAGTAAAACATGAAGACACGAGGCTGTACATCTTTTTCGAGAAAACCAACGTTTTCTCTTTCTCTTTCAAGCCACAGTGTAAAGCACCAGCCATTTGTCAGAATTTTCTTCTAGATCTGCATGATTCTAACGACCCCGCATGGTATGGTAGACCATCTATAGGTAGACCGGCCCCCGCCCATAGGGGCTTGAAGAAATATATGGGCTGCATGATGCTTCCACGCAGAGCTGAATCCGGCCCGCACACTAGTACTGGTAAACCGCTTAGAGGATCTAAGCCTGTCCAGGAACTGCGGTGCGGGGCGGACCGTCCATGCTAATAAACCCTATAGGTTTCATTGAGCGACAGGGCTTGAGATGCCACTTCTCAGTGTCGGGTAAAAGTTCCACAAAATTGGAAGCGACGTCTCCAAAATGACCTTTACAGTGTTGACGGGGACGTTAAACCTCAAATCAAACAAACAAAAACAAAATCTATAGGTAGACCATCTAGTAGATTTCCCGCCGTGTACACTATGGCACGCTTAGGTTGTGGTTTTTACCTGGGTTGTCGATTTTAACGTTTTTCCTATTCCATTATTTAAGTAAGCGCAGCCCGAAAACACGACTTTATCATTCTGTCACTCTTGAATCCCACTTTTGTATAGTAAAAACTGGGACCTTATTTTTCTTATTTCTGCTCGAAAATATAGATTGTGGACACTCGTTAGAACCGCCTCTAAGAGGCGGTTCTAACGTGTACCCACAATTTATATTTTGAGCAGAAATAAAGAGAGTATCATATGTTTTCGTCTTGAAATTTGTTAAATTTACAGTGAATTTGTATAGGCTTGTTTTCATTAGGAAGTAGAAAGTTTGTAACGGAACATCTACCTAATTAGCTAAGTAACTGCATGTAATTCAAAATACCCTCGTCTCTCTTGTCAATAGGGGCCTTCTCTTAAAGGGCAGAATTTGCTGAACAGATTCTTGCCATTTAGAGTAGGTCCCTTTTTCAGTGGGTCAGATTTTATACAAACCGGATGTCACAGACGTCGTCTGTCTTGTAAAAGGTCTGAACATGGGCTGAGTGTATCTATGCCATTCAGAACCCACACTGTTTACCGCGGTACAGCTGACTGGGTACATTCATTCGTTGTACTGGGATTACCAGTGTGGTAACTGAGCCTGGAAGAGTTTTTATAAGCATTAACTTTCATAAAACCCTTTCGGTGTTTTTACATTTCGATAAGTTCTGAGACGGAATAAAAATGACTTCTCCAACCATCACAGAAAATGTCTAAGCACATTCATGTATGTATAACAATAAAACACAAACCGCTTCGTTTGAGGCCAAGATAGTCTCCATGGCAGTATTCAGACATTCAGACGGGTAATTTGCATCAAAGCTTGCGTGTCTCTTTTGTCCAAGTATTTCATGTGGAAATTCACACTCGGATAGAAAAGTAATAAACACCTTTCATAGCCCCAGAAAGAAAGAGTAAAGAGGATCATTTTGAGATATAGAGTTTTAGATGAACACCAACAATAGTTCATCAAGTTTTTTGAAAACATAAGATATTTCACGAGTGCGAAGCACGAGTGAAAATTCGGATGTTTTCAACGCACGATTTCGCAGAATGAAAATTCTGATGTTTTCAATGCACATTTAAAAAAGAAAAAGAATAAGAAAGATTTTTCCCTTTTTATTTGTACTTGATTTAGGCTCAGAAAAAGTAGTTCGGGCTGTTAGTCCTGAAATTAAGACTCGTGTTATTTTTCACAGCGTAAAGATATCATTTTTATTTGTTTCAGATACATGTAAATTGATTTCACTGCTAAGTATGAAATAAATGTTTCCATTTCTCCATGAAACATGTTGTCATGGTGTGGGTACTTGCTAGAATCGATTCTAACAATTATCTACAATGATGTTTATAACAAGCGACAAGGGAAAATATCCCTTAATAGTCCTTGCTACTCCTGTGGCTTATCTGGATCTACAATCCAGAAAAAGCTCTCTTCATATAGACAAAAATAGGATTTTAAAGGGTATGCGTTTTTTTTTCTATTGCGAGTACTCCATGAGGTGGTTCTAATGCGCACCAAACAATCTCTCTTTGCATGAAAAATATTAGAATGTTCATTTTCAGCTGAAAAGTTCCATTTTTAGACATATAGTCACATGTATCAATGATCCAATTCCGCTTTCATTGTTCACGCCTAATAGATGCTAAAACTGGCTCGGGACGAACATATGGCCGTGTATCTCAGTTGGTAGAGCATCCCGCTAGCATTGGAAGGGCGCGGGTTCGAGCCCTGCTTTGGCTGGAATTTTTTCGCATCTAGGCGGCTTAGTTATTTATATCATATCCCAAAATATATATGAGAAATTGAACGTTGCCTTTATCAGCATGCGAGCAGATGGAACAGTGTTTAAGCATGGCATGACTTATATACTTATTGTTTTCGTTCTTTTTAAGGGGAATGGATACACATTCAGGGGAGGCAACTCCTGCAAAAGTATTTTGTCTCCCATGTTAATAGGTGTCAACTGTTAAAGGGAAAAAAAATACTCCTCAGGAGAAAATTCCGTCCTTTAAGAGTAGACCCCATTTTCAGTGGGATAGGGCTTATAGAAAAGCAAATCAGGAACTCCCGAAAGTTGCCTCCCTTTGAAAAATGGTGGAAAAATCTGCCAGGTGTTCCCATTCCCCTTAAATATTATACTGACTTCGTATTTAATTTCTGTAGCTCGGATTACACGTTTAGTATGGCAGTTGCTCGACTAGAAGGTTTGTCACTAACCAAGTAGGCCTACACACGGGAGATAACTGAAGAATAAGACAGTATTACCAAAGGGAGATAATTCGAATTAACCATGTCGAAATATAGAGAGAGACGAGAAAGGGAAAGAGAGAGGGAGAGGGAAACAGACAGCGGGTCCTCACGAGGTTCAAATGAAAGGAATGAGGATACGTCGTCCCCTTGGTAAGTGATGTCACCCTTATGCCCGGATGTCTCCAACATTTCTCCTGTACAACTGTTATCTCTCCGCGTGCAATATATTTCATTTTCTGAGTACTAACACATTAATACATGATTTTGTGCCCATTTTAACATCTAACGAGTACCCACAGTCTATATTTTAGAGCAGATATTAGAAAAAAATATGGTTTACCCCTGTAAACCCTAGTTTTGCAAGTATAAAATTGGGGTTCAAGTTGGGGAGAAGTATATATTTGTGTTTTCGTAATTCTAACAAAGACCCTCACGTTAGCAAGTCCGTGTAATGAACACGGAGGGTAACGGCCAGGAGGCGTAATAGGGACGCTTTTGGGACATCTTGTCTTGTTCTGTAATATAAATGTGTGCTGTGTGTACTCATTAGAATCGCCTCATTCTCGGAGGCAATTCTAATGAATACAGACAGCATACATTTGCAAGATTAAAGACGAAAATCTCCTGAATTATCACTTACTATTTCTTATGCACGGGAATTCCCTAGGGACTCAATAATGGGTTCGACTCAGCAATGGTAATTTTTTAAACGAACCATCGGTGTTCGAGCCATCGAAGTTCTACTGTATAGAGAAAACTGGGGTTTTCAGGGATATATACATTTCTTTTCCTATTTCTGTTCCATGACCTTTACAGTGTTGACGGGGATTTTAAACCTCAAATCAAACCAAGACATAAGTTGTGGGTACTCGTTAGAACAGCCTTATTGGGGCGGTGCTAACGAGCAGCTCTACCTATGTTTTTGAGTATAAGGAAATATAACAAATTTTCAGCAGGAAAAAGAACAAACCTTTTTTGAAGATATGAAAGACTGCTCTATGTCACAAGGATGTGTCATCGTAATGATTTGTTAACAACATTTAATTTTTTATTCATTTTAGGTGCAACGTCTCCGTCAACACTCTATAGGTCATTTTGGAGACGTTGCTACCAATATTGTGGGACTTTTACCCGACAATGAGATGTAACGACGTCTCAAGCCCTGTCGCCTAATGAAACATAGAGTTTATATAAGCGTGCACGGTCCGACTCGCACCCCTTTGCCTGGGCAGGCTTAGATCTCCTCTCCGCGGTTTACCAGTACTCGTGTGCGGTCGGCTTCAGCTCTGCGTTGGAGCATCATGCAGCCCATCTATTTCTTCAAGCCCAAAAACTTTGAACAGGTGGGTTCTGGTCACAAAAGCATAAAGATGACATGGATTAAAATCAAATACCAAGATCCTCAGAGGACAGACTGTTGTTATTCGCAATCAGTTCTTCGGGCTTTTTGAAGACAATTTGGCGATTCTCACTATCCTTTCATTACGAAAATATAATGAAAATTTTACCACCAAAATCAATGAAAATTCTCAGATAAAAAATGTAACTATACCAAATTTAGTGACACAGAGGCCTCTCTGATATTTAATCTTCAACAGTGTGTCTCAACCCCAAAGTTCTGAAACCAAAACGGATGATGGACAAGACCCGGCAAACACAGCACATTCCCCTCCGAGCACACACCGACGGACGTAGCTCAAGAGACAGGTGAACTTGAGGCATCAGGTGAGGCGGTTCTAACGAGTACCCACAATCTAATTTCGAGCAGAAATAAGCAAAATAATGCATACCGCTGTAAATCAAATAAAAATGTGGTTAAAGGTGGTCATAATTATATGGGCCCCGTCAAGCGATTTTGGTACTTATCGCCTATGCGGGCAGCGAAGGTTCAGGCGAGCCTGCGCATCCACGCAGTCTCGCCAGAACCTTCGCTGCTCGCTCATACAAGCAGTGAATCAAGAGGAACCTTCAGACAGAAAGCCATATCCCTGGCCCCTCTGAATGGCTGGGCATGCGCAGTTAAAATTTGCCATGACGGAATGCTCGAAGACACAAATTCGCTTGGCGGGGCTCATATAAGGTATCCAAGCTTTACAAATGACAATACATTTGTCTCTGGGAACCTCTGCTTTACACTCTGTCAAATACTAACAAAATTTTGATATAAATATATATTATTTTTTGCTATTAATGTCCTCGTGAGCATATCGTGCATGTTTAAATTTTTGTTCAGTCTTTTCATCACGCTAACAAGCCCGTTGAATGAACACCCACTTACACCCCACTCTATACAGAGAAAACAGGGGTTTACGGGGGTATACATTATTTTCTTTATTTCTGCTCCTAGACATAGGTCGTGGGTACTCGTTAGAACCGCCTCAATGAGGCGGTTCTAACGAACACCCACAACCTATGTTTTGAGTATAAATAAGGATAATATCACAAATTTTCATAAAAAAAATTGACCGATTTGGAGATGTAAAAATGCACTATGACGCACAGGTGCTTTATCGTTATGTAACCCTTGTTCTGCTGATTTGTTTGTTTTGTTTGTTTGATTTGAGGTTTAACGTCCCCGTCAACACTGTAAAGGTCATTTTGGAGAACCCTTCTGCAGTTCAGATACAGATCGGACTGCCATCTAATCCGTATCTACATTGTTTGAGTTTCACTATATTTGTAGGAATAATTACATCAAATAAATCTGATTGGTTGAAAGGCAGAAATGTGTGTGGCTAAATTAAGTTATTCAGCTGGACAAGACCGACCCCGATAGCTCAGTTGGTAGAGTGTCCGCTCCGGGGAACGGGAGGTCACGGGTTCGATCCCGGGCCGCGACATACCAAAGTCGTTAAAATGGTACTAGCTGCTCCTCGGTTGGCACTCAGATTTACGGGGTAGAGCTGGGATTGGTCGACCCAGTGTCAGGATAATGTGACTGGGTGTGGTATCATGTAATGTGTCTGGGACATGATACTTCAGTGAGGCAGCACTATAAAAGTGAGCATTGAGCTCCATGTCGCAACCAAACACCGTCGTGATATGACTGAAAAATTGTTGAAAGCGACGTTAAACCCGAATTCACACACACACACAGCTGGACAAGAGTTAAATCACGACCTCTGTATCGCTGATAGAAAGAAGGGACGTAATCCAATTTAATGCAGACAAGAACGTGTTTCGTAATTATGTTCCTTGCAGTTGAAGGAAGGGAAACGAAACAACCGCGTAATCTCTTCTCCAGGGTAGTGTTTACCTGGTTAAGGGAACAGGGGAATGCGCACACAATAAATAAATAAATATAAATAATTTATTTTCCTTAATAACCTGCATTTTAGCATAGAGGGTTGTTTATACAGCACAGTCTTCAAGCTAAAATGCATTTTGCGCAGTTGTTAAATAACAACAAAACTTGGCACTTCTGCATAAGCCTTCTACCTACGAGTGTTAGATCACCGGGTGACTGAGTTGAATGAACAGTCATTTGTTTGCTAGTATGTTTGCTTGTTTGTCTGACAGTTCTCACTTTTCATGGTTAGGCACATATATACTACTCAAAGTTTGATAGGGATCACTTTTTTAATGCTAAATAAGTTTTGAATGAATTAATCACTTGAATCCAAATTCGATACATAATGATAGAAAACCTATCCTTCACAAAACCTAGTGATTAATTTTGTCAACTGGTACTGCATTCAAGCGTGACAACAGCAACCGTCTTGGCACCCCCAAAATTTGCCGTAACACGAAGGGGTTTGGACAACTGATTTTTCACAAATTTCCGAATTTGTTTAGACAAACCTGCCTGATAACGTGTATGGCGTCCACGGGCGTCAATTACAGTACGACATCGCCTGCGCATGCTCGTAATCCGAGTCTGTATCCGGTTTTGTGGAAGCAGCTTTCATTCAGCAACCAATGCATCTTTGAGCTCCTGTAAAGTCCTAGGATGCGCAGGTCGGGCTGAAACAGCACCCTGTAGCATGTCCCGCGCATGCTCAATCGGATTTAAGTCCGGCGACCGAGCAGGCCAGTCCATATGAACGATTGTCTCACGTTCCAGATAGGAATCAGTGACGTTTGCACGGTTGGGACGGGCATTATCGCCCATCAGAATAAAGTCCGGGCCGATAGCATCTGCATATGGTCTCACAACATCATCAACAATATCATTACAGTACGTCACTGCCATTAACGTTCCGTTTACAACGACACACAAGTCAGTTTACCGTTCACGCTTATCCCAGCCCAAACCACGACTGACCTCTTTCCATAGCGATCATGCTCTGCCCATTCAAGTCATCGACGCGCTTTTTAGACATTCGCCACACTAATTGACTTTTATAAGTGAAGTCTAGACAGAATCTGGACTCCTCAGTAAACAGTACTGGCGTCAAGTCACGAACCGTCCACCTGACGTGAGTTCTGGCAAAGTCCAACCGGTCTAGCACGTGCTGTCTCGTCAATGGAACACGTACAGCAGGCCTCATGGCATTAAGTCCGAACTCGTGGAGCCTGTTTCTGACAGTTTGTGAAGAAATTCGTACTCTAGTTCCGTTCCTAAGCTCGTTATGCAAACGCGTAGCGTTCAGGAACCGTTGACGTCGAGACTGAATCAACAAGAAACGGTCATGACGTTGAGTTGTAGCCCTTTCTCGACCCCGCCGTGTCTGTGTGAAGGATTTCCGTGGGTAAGATGCCGACTCCACATTCGGGAAACCATGCTCTAAGACACATTCAGAATCCCAGCAACATGACGTTGAGAGACGCCAGATTCCAACATTCCGACGCCAATATTCATTTCTTCGGGGCTCAGACGGTTTCTTAATTGTCCCCTAGGCTTTTTAGTGTTTCACAAATCAAATGAAGTCCTTTTTACGCTTGGTAAAGGAACACTGACAAGTTTGATTGGTCTGTTGGAAAGCAGTGCTACGCAAGATTTTGGGGGTGCATGAATTCATTTGCGAAGTGTGAGAAGTGAGCACTTTTATGAGGACTGAACTGCATACGAGTTTCTGCTTAAAATATTTATCAATATACCTAGTATAAGTTCTGTCAAGAAATTTTAAATTTTCAGTGCAAAATTTTGTATATGAAAAATGATCCCTATCAAACTTTGAGTAGTATATATAAGCAGTTTATGAATAAAGAGTACATTCTTTCGTCAGAAACTGACAACTGCCCTTTTTGAGTCAGAGGAAGGGAGGGAACGACTGTAGAACATATGGAAAAATGTTGCCGATCCGGCAGTATCAAACCCGCAACCTCCAGCTCAGCGATGACCAGTCAGACGCGCATGTGTTTGTGTGATAGAGAGAGAGAGAGAGAGAGAGAGAGAGAGAGAGAGAGAGAGAGAGAGAGAGAGAGAGAGAGAGAGAGAGAGAAAGAGAGAGAGAGAGAGAGAGAGAGAGGGAGAGGGAGAGAGAGAGAGAGAGAGAGAGAGAGAGAGAGAGAGAGAGAGAGAGAGAGAGAGAGGCGAGGCGGTTCTAACGAATACCCACAATCTATGATTTTGAGCAGAAATAAGAAAATAATGTATACCCCTGTAAACCCCAGTTTTAATATATAAAAGTAGTGTTAAAGGGGGTCAAAATTACATAGGCGTGTTTTCGTGATGTCTTTAACAGCAGGTCCCTTTTTAGTTTGGAAGGGCTAAGTCTACATGAAAGCAAACGGGAAGTAACATAAGCTGTCTCCCTAATATCCTATGTGAATATATTCCCCTTAAACATAAAGCCCGAGTTACAAACCTTTCTTCATCCACTTTGTAGTGTGAGATTTCTGATAGGGGGCGTCGTAGCCAAGCCATGGAGACAGGTTGGCAGAGAAGCAAGGTATATTCATCCCTCCCGGTCGTCACCCAGGCCCCGAGCTTATCAAACGTTTTTCGTGCTCCACTCACTTGAGATTGAAATTTATCCTGCTCATAATTTTTAGAGTTGGCATTTTTTTTTTAAATTTATGAGCAGGATAAATGTCATTCTGTGCTGATCTGAGCAGGAAAATTGCCTGATTTGTTTGTATTTTAATAGTTATGAGCATAATTAATTTCATGCGCAGCTGAGTTGAGCGTGGAAAATTTTTTGTATAACCTTGGGGCCAGTAATCCTGGGCCAGAGGTTAAGAAAGAGCATAGAAATTAAAAAATTGTTAATGTTGACATACAAGCAAATAAAACGCATTTCTTGCTCATTTTAGTAGAAAATGGTATTTGTCCTGCTCATGAAGAAATGTTGGCATTTTAATAGTTATGAGCAGGACAAATTCCAACCTCATCTGGGCTATAACCTCGGGCCCTGACAGTTTGCTATCCATCAGACAGGCATTAGACTTCGTTTTAAGTGGTTGATCAAGTGCATAGTGGCTATCCTGGTGGCTATCCTAGTGGCTGGCTTTCCTGTCACCCCGAGACATATTTTTGTTGACTTTGAAAAATCCTCATTGAATTCGTTTATAAGAGTAGATTCTAGAACTTTGTTGATGTGGTTAGTGCGATGGCCAGTATATGTAAATATTGAAAGTAGAAGGCAAGGGGAATAGATACAACTTCGGGGGAGGCAACTCCTGCAAATGTATTTTGTCTTCCATGCCAATAGGGGTCTACTCTTAAAACAAAGAATTTGCTCCTGAGGAGCAAATTCTTTCCTTGAAGAGTAGACTCCTTTTTCAGTTGGAGAGAGCTTAGCGAAAAGCGAACAGGAAGTCCCAAAAGTTATATCTTTTTTGAAAAATGGCGGAAAAAATCTGCCAGGTGTTCCCATTCCCCTTAAGAGCCCTACTGTGGGCAGAGGCTCCATAGCTCAAGATAAGGCGCTTTTCATTCGAAAAGTATTGATATTTTTCTTATTTCTGCACGAAAACATATGTTGTGGGTACTCATGGGAAACGCCTCGCCCAGGCGTTTCCAGTGAGTGCCCACAACATATGGCGAGGCGTTTCCAATGAATACATGTACCCACAACATATGTTTTTGTGCAGAAATAAGAAAAAAAAAATAATGTGTGGATACCGCCTCTTATCTGGGGTTTTGGCAAAGCCTTTTCGGGTAGCTTAAAAACATTTAAATAATAACGTAATCCTGCATAATGTTTGTGCACGCTTTAGCTCCAAACATGCTGCCCCTTTTTTGGTTGGTTTTACAGCCCTTTCGAGACTATTTCACTTATTTTGAGCCGATCGTTAATCAGAGTTCGGCGAAAAACGGAGTTGGCGGAGGAAAACAACATGACCTTCCGTTGCAGAACTTGGCGTCTCACATGTGACTCGAGCCAGGCTCGCACCACAGCGGTGAGAGACCTAATGATTAAGAGTCAGCTCTTACCCATTAGGCCATGGGGTGTCGTAGGCTGCACCTTTAGGTCTGTACTGTTTGTTATTCCAGATATCACCGATCAATGTTAGTACAGTACAATCACCACTGGGACTGTTCAAAAGTGGGATTATTTTTGAACAGCCCCAAAGGTGGTCTGAGTTGGAACACGTGTGAACAGCCGCAAACGTCGTCTCTTACCAGATGACATCGGATGTAGTTTGCTTGTTTGGAGTTTAACAGCCTAGGCAACATTATTCAGGTTATATCAAGCCGGTCAGTTTACCTATCCACACCTTTTCTGGTCAGATTTATAATGAGCGGTTTACCAGTAAAGTGCACATTCGCTTGTCAGAAACTCTTGAACCAGCTGATGGGAGAGAATGACCGTAGAAAAGATTTCATGATGAATCTCCACGAGAGAATGTTGCTGACCCGCCGGCAGGTATCGAACCCGAGGCCTTCTGATCACCAGTCAGACGCGCATCCGACTGAGCTACCGAGGCCGGCTCACTAGATGTAGTAAACACAACGAAAAAGTAAACGAAACCTTTCTAAAAATATGATTTTGAAGAAGAACTAGCCTTAAATCTAGCTCGTTTTACATCACGATAACAAGTCCGTGTAATGAATACCCTCTAAACCCAACTTTATGTAGAGAAATCTGGGGGGTTTACATTATTTTTCTTATTTCTGCTCCAAGACATAGGTTGTGGGTACTCGTTAGAACGGTTCTAACGGACACCTACAGCCTATGTTTGCAGTATTAATAAGAAAAATGTCACCGATTTTCATCAGAAAAGTAGCCATTTTGGAGTTAGGAAAAATGCACAATGTCGCACGGATATATTATCGTAATGAATAGCGGAATTTTACTGTAAATCCGTAGACTTAGGAGAGCATGTTCTAGTTTTTCTGAGACTCAAGAAAAAGTACACATTGGCATGTAAGAGTAGCGAAGATGCAGATCTTGCATATGTCCAAAATGGTGACTTTTCGGATGAAAAATTATAATGATCTCCAAACATAGGTTGTGGGTGCTCGTTAGAACCGCCTCATCGAAAAATAATGGCAACTCCTGTAAATCCCAATTTCTTGATATAAAGTGGGGGTTAAAGGGGTTTTCATTGCACGGACTTGTTTATATGATGTAAAATTTAATTTCTTAAATTTAAGAAAGCCTCAAAGCTAAAGTATGATTTTGAACCTGGGCCCTTGTCTGCCTATTAAACCCATCTGTCCTTTCGATAAAACTCCCGTGTGCTAATATGGCGTCTTTCAAATCCTAAAACTAGCATTTTAGTAGCAGTAGTAGTAGCAGTAGTAGTAGCAGTAGTGGTGGTAGTAGTAGTAGTAGAAGCATAACATCCAATCCAAACATAGTTGGGATGTTCGTTGGTTCCAACGAGTACCTACAACCTCCGTTTTCATCACGAAAACACGCCTATATAACTTTGACCCCCTTTAACCCCACTTTTATATAGTAAAACTGGGGGTTTCAGGGGTAAACATTATTTTTCTTATTTCTGCTCAAAAACATAGACTGTGGGTACTCGATAGAACCGCCTCGTCGAGGCCGTTCTATCGAGTTCCCGCAATCTATGTTAGGAGCAAAAATAAGAAAACAATATCAGATATTTTTATCTGGAAATTTTCCATTTTTGGTGGTAAAATCTTCCAATACATTTGTATAGGCATGTTTTCGTAATGAGGGCAAAAATAAGGAGCATAAAATCTACCACTGTAAATTCCACTTTCCTCTCTATAAAGTGGGGCTTAAAAGTGGTATTCATTACACGGACATTAACCTGATGACTTTCGCCGAATGGAATCTTCATAATTGAATTATTATGATAATGAAAATTTGAATTTTGTTTTTACTGTCACCAAGAAAGCGTGTTAAACTATTTCTTGAATTTCAGCTATATAAAGTTATTTAACAATAATAAAGTTTCAAAGAAATGTATTTGCGCAACCATTTGTTTAGCTTTAAAATATATTTAGCACTTTTCAACACAATTTAGTTTGTTTCGATAATGTGAACATGTTCCGAAAGATGCCGAGAGAAATAGCATCTGAAAATGACGTCTATTTATATGGTCTGCTGAATTTTAAAAATCATGACAAAAATAACAGTGTGGAGCCAGGTCAGATCTGCTATGGCTCGACATTAATTGCGCATGCATCACTGATTTTAAAGTAACCGGCAGACGACAAAGAAGACGACAGTTGTTGAGTATGGTATTTTAAGGGTTAAGAATAAGGAAAGGTCTATTGTCAGTCGACTGGCAATAGCCAAAACACGTTAAAATGGCTATTGACAGTCGACTGGCAATAGCCAAAACACGTTAAAATGGCTATTGACAGTCGACTGGCACTAGCCATTTCAACGTATTTTGGCTATTGCCAGTCGACTGGCACTTGCCATTTTAACGTATTTTGGCTATTGCCAGTTGCTTCTTGTTTTTTGTTGTTGTTTTTTTTTTCTCCTTTTTTATTTATACTATAGGCTTGTTATTATTTTTACAGCAGGTCATAGAAGCCCCTGTGGTGCAGTGGTTATGCTACTCGCCTTGTAAACCAGGGATCGCAGGATCGATCCCGGGCTTCTCCAGACTTTCGGATGAGTCTTTAAACCGAGGTCCCGTCTCCGTATGACCTTAGCTGTTGGTGGGACGTAAAACAAAAACTCACTCACTCACTTACAGCAGGTCATATTTCATATGCACCATGATCCTGGGCAGACAAACATTTACTGCGCCGCTCCGAGGCGGTTCTGATGTTTGTCCATCCTCAACGGTTTTTAGCAGTAAATCAGCTAACACCACCCCTGTTAACACCCTTTTTACCGAAAATATATGGACTTTACAGGGGCATGCCTTAATCTCCTATATTCTTTGCTTAGAACATAGATTTTTGATAACTGGTTGAGGCGTTTCTACCGAGCCCCCCCCCCCCCCCTTCTATGTTTAGACTGAAAACAATACTCCAGCTGAACGATGCTAGTTCTGGAAGTTTAAGATTTTCTTTCCTGATTCCCTGCTACAAACATTCTTGTTTCCAAATACATACATGGATATTGCGTCGCATCGAGGCGATTCTAATCAGTGTCCATCATCATCGGTTTAGCAGTTCTAACAGGTCCGTATAAGGAACACTTCTGTTAGCCACACTTTATACAGAGAAAGTAAGATTTACATAGGTGTATCTTATTCTCATATCATAGATTTTAGAAAGTTCTAACGAATACCCACAATCTATGTTTCGACTGAAACAATATGTATATAAACCCTATTGGTTTCACTGGGCGGCAGGGCTTGAGATGTCATTTCATCTCAATGTCGGGTAAAAATCCCACAAAATTGAAACAACGTCTCCAAACTGACCTAATCTATGTTGACGGCGACGTTAAACCTCAAAACGGCGGATTAAATACTCGTCATACAACTATGAAGGAACTATGGCAGGGGGTATTTCCAGTGGGATTTTGTCCACCTTAACAAATGATGGGGGGATTTTGCCCGCCTTTACAAAAAGGGGAGGGAAGTGGGATTTGTCCGGGAGGGGGGGGGGGGGGGTACATTCGGAGAAAATAGTGATTTGCGGCGGTATTCATTTTTTAATTATTACAAAGGGTATGGATACTTGTTAGAAGGGTGGTTATAAAGAGCAACAATAATCTACACTTTGGCTAGAAAAAAAAGAAGAAGAAAACTATTGAACATGATTAAAACCAATTTTTGTGATGTTTTCCGTGTTTTTTTCCCCAAAGACTTTAATTCTTTCCTACATTCGTTAGATTTTGTTCAAAACATAGATTGTGGATACTTATAGACTAGAAATAAGAAAAAATACTGAACATGATTAAAACCAATTCTGTGACTTTTCTACCGTGATTTTTTAGCTCATCTGTCACGTAGCGACGAGATGAGCTTTTGGGATCACTTTTTGTCCGTCGTCCGTCATGCGTTCTTGCGTGCGTGCGTCCGTGCGTAAACTTACTTTTCTTGTGAACACGCTAAAGGTCACAGTTTTGGGCCAACCATCATCAAACTCGGTGAGAATGATCATCATGACAATACCTCGGTCAAGTTCGAATATGGATGATGGCAGGTCAAAAAGTAGGTCAGTAGGTCAAATCAAAGAAAAACCTTGTGAACACTCTAAAGGCCAAAGTTTTGGTCCTATCTTCATCCAACTTGTTCAGAATGATCAACATGACTATATCTCGGTCAAGTTCGAATATCGGTCATGTCGGGTCAAAAAGTAGGTCAGTAGGTCAAACCATAGAAAAACATTATGAACACTCTAGAGGCCACAGTTTTGGTCCAATCATCATCAAACTTGCTCAGAATGATCAACATGACTATATCTCGGTCAAGTTCGAATGTGGGTCATGTCGGTTCAAAAAGTAGGTCAGTAGGTCAAACCATAGAAAACATATTATGAACACTCTAGAGGCCACAGTTTTGGTCCGATCGTCATCAAACTTGCTCAGAATAATCGTCTTGACAATATCTGGTCAAGTTCGAATATGGATCATGTCGGGTCACAAAGTAGGTCAGTAGGTCAAATCATAGAAAAACCTTGTGAATACACTAGAGGCCACTGTTTTGGTCCGATCATCATCAAACTTGCCCGGAATGATCATCTCGACAATATCTCAGTCAAGTTGGAATATGGGTGTTGTCGGGTCAAAAAGTAGGTCAGTAGATCAAACCATAGAAAAACCTTGTTAACACTCTAGAGGCCACAGGTTTTGGTCCAATTATCCTCAAACTTGCTCAGAATGATCATCAAATCATAGAAAAAACCTTTTTGAACTGTGACCTTGACCTTTGATCTTTTTTGTCGTAACTTTTCAACCATTTAAGGTAGAGCCTTCATAATTGGCATCTATGTTCCTTGTGACAAGGTCTTCCCCATCATGCAAAACAATTGATCTGGATCTGTGACCTTGACCTTGATCTGTGACCTACTTTATCGTAACTTTGGAACCATTTGAGATAGAGATTTGGCATGTACATGTATATTCCTTGTGATGATGGCTTCACATCTCCCAATGAAACCAATAGGGTTTATTAGCATGGACGGTCCGCCTCGCACCGCGGTTCCTGGACAGGCTTAGATCCTCTAAGCGGTTTACCAGTACTAGTGTGCGGGCCGGATTCAGCTCTGCGCGGAAGCATCATGCAGCCCATATATTTCTTCAAGCCCCTATGGGCGTGGGCCACCGCAACGAGATGAAACCGACTGAACTTGAGTATTGGTAAACCGCTTAGAATGTCCAAGCATGTTCAGGAAAAGTGATGCGAGTCGGACCACTTCTTAAACCCTAGCGGTTTCTCTGGGCGGTAGGATTCGACATGTCATTTCATCTCAATGTCAGGAAAAAGTCACGTCTCCAAAATGCCCAAAATAGCGTTGACGGGGACGTAAAATCTCCAGACAAACAAACAAAACAAACCTAATGTGTTTATTTCCAGCACGATTAATTAAACGGTTATTTACTGATGAAATAGTCAGGGCCCAGTTGTTCAAAGGACCGTTGGCTTAACGAGCTCGTTAAGGATCAAATTGTTAACTTTTCTAGCAGAAACAATATCTATAATTCCGGTATTTTGCTGAAAAAATGTGAGCAGCTTTTGCATTTGCAAAAGCTGCTCACATTTTTTTCAGCAAAAATATTAGCATATTTACCATATCAAATGATCAAAGTTTTAACGATTCGATGCTGAATTAACGACATCGTTAGTTTTGAACAACTGGCCCCTGATGTCAAACCCCTTCATTCTTTAGGTTGGTCACTGCACAAGAAAGTGACAATGCTATCAGGATTGCGACAAGGCATTTGGGATTTTTAATAAATAAATAAATAAATAAACCGGATACACCTTAAGACGCCATATGACCTAGGAACTGTCCTAATCTGCGAGATGATGAGCATACTGATGGGAACGAAATGAAACGATAATGACGAGTGTTTCATTGCTCACACTGTAGAAAGTCATTCAACAAAGGCACGTCTTTATAATGAACACAAGTCTGGCACCTGACGCAGGTGTTTTAAATTGTGGATTGTCTCAATACCAAAATAGATTCAGAATGCTTTAGTCACAGCCGGCTTCAATCAAGTCTGGTATTAAAGCTTAAATTTAGCCTTCCTAGATAAAAAAAACATAACGGTGTGATTATTTTTAGCTCAACTAGGCTTGAGCAAATCTCCGGGCCAGCTTAAGCCATGGCCTGTTGTCCGTCGCCCGTCCGTTGTTAGTCTTTCACATTTACCTGATTGAGCTGATACTTGATGGGTAGCATTGAGGCAACATGGAGTTTCAGAATTGTTGGAATCTTTAACCCAGCAGACACACGTCGCTGGGGCAACGTCAAATCAACGTCGGTGCAACGTCACGACGTTGCACCGACGTTGATGTGACGTTGCATAAACGCCATGACGTTGCACCGACGGTGATGTAACGCCACAATTACGTCATGTGCCTGCTTGGAAGTTCATATCTGTCATGGCGACCGTCTTGAAATTGTTTTAATGACATCTTCTCCCGAACCGAAAATCGGACTGAGCTGAAACTTTTGTTCCGTTCCGATATACGAGACGGCCGCCTTGGCTGCCATCTTAAAATTCTTCAAACGGCATCTCCTACATGTTCAAAACCGAAAGTCCAGTTGGAAGGATGGGTTGCAGAATGGCTAAATTTATTCAGTTCCGAAATCCTAGATGCTTCCATAACGGCAATCTTGATATTCTTTAAATTACACCTCCTTCTGTACCGAAAGCTGAGCCATAAAGGGAGACAGATGGGTCACATGGAGCTCCAGAATTGCTCAAAGCATTCCATCCCAATATCCAAGATGGCCAAAGATGGGCGATACTGGTTCTAGACTTGTTAAGATTATTCTGTCCTCAGCGGCCATCTTGAAAATTTTCAGAAGACTTCTGCTCCCGAATGATAGGCTGGACTGAGCCAAAACTTGGTCGAAGGCATTGGGGCAACATGGAGATTCAGATTTGCTGAAATCGTTCTGTTCAGGTATCCAAGACGGCGTCTACACCAAACGTTCTGCACCGACATTATATTCTCCGTAATCCTAAGTCGAACTGATCTGTTCAGAAACCAAATTAGAGACATCAAGGCAACAGGCAGATTCAGAATTGCTATAAGCAATCTGATGGGATACATGTAGCCAAGTTGGCCACAATGGATCAATCTAATCCATGTGAACGATTTTTGGCCCATATGGGTCTTTAGCTATTAAGTTTTACAGCAATAATGACAAAATGTTGACTTCGGACAAAATATTGGCTTTTGCTAATAAGAAAAGATATAATACAAAGTGAAATTTCAAGTGACTCAATTGTGTTTGGATTGTACTATTTCGGAAAGGAGCAGACACTGATATTTCATTGTTAAATATGTTCTACGAAAGGATTATCCATTGGAAGTAAAACTGAAAAGCATGGAGTGTACAAGTTTTTCTAGGTTTCGGCCAATTAGGCCTCATCAGTGACCCTCAAATATTTTCAAAATTCCGAAATGGAATAAATGATCCCAAAGGACAAGAAAATATAAACTACACTATGATGAAAGACAGGGAGACTTTTTGCCCCGCCACACATTCCCTTAACACGAGCTGTAGTGACATTAAGTATTTTCTATAAAATGGTTATCTGTTGAAAGCGGAAATGAAAAGCATGGAGTGTACACGTTTTTCTGGGCAAGACTAGCTAGTTTCGACCATTTAGGCCTTATCAGTGACCCTCATATTTTTTCAAAATTCCAAAATGGAATCAATGATCCGTAAGGACAAGAAAATATAAACTACACTATAATGAAGGGTAGGATGACTTTTTACGTCTTTTAAAACCTTTCCTTCCGTTCGTTCAGTTATAAACTAGAATTATTAGATTGTGTCGACATGAAGACTAAATTAACATTATTAACTTCATCAAGACCGGTCGTCTTTTCCGGCCGTTTTTGTGAATTTGACAGATGAAATATCTGAATTGGATAGTTTTATATTAATGGAAAATTGTGTTAATTTTAAAAGTGTCTAACTGACAGTTGAATTCGACAAAGATTGATCACGTGGGCACAGCCTTAGCAACATTACAAACCGGCAAGCAGGATCACCTAAAGACTGTTCTTTTTTATACTTAGCTCCTGCTGTTTACCTTCCTTTTCAACACCGAAAACAACATACGAGGGCTGATTGATATGTTGTGCGCCCCATATTGAAGGATTTGAATTTTGTCTGACATTCTGTATTATTTTTCAACACAATCCCCTTCAGTATCTATACGCTTTTGCCAGCGCTGTTTAAGGACCTCAATGCCACTTTTATAGAAATCATTTTCTTGGCTGTTCAGAAAGTCATCCACTGCATAAATGACGTCATCATCGGACTGTACCGTTTTCAGTTTTGGAAATAGATGAGAGTCTGATGGAGCGAGATCAGGTGAATACGGCGGATACTCAAACAATTTAAAATCGGCACAATCGTGAATGGCAGCCATAGCAATGACAGACTTGTGAACAGGAGCATTATCCTGATGGAACAATACACCTTTAGTGAGCTTTCCGCGGCGCTTAAGTTTATTAAATTCCCGTAACTGCGTCATATGTGCCATTGATTGTTTGTCCCTTTTGGAGATAATCTATCAGAAGAATACCATCTGCATCCCAGAAAACCGAGGCCATAACATTCCCAGCTGAACCGGCTTTGCCTTCTTTGGCGGGGTCAAGCCAGGGTGCTTACCTTGTTTGGATTGTTGTTTGGCCTCTGGGGTAAACTGATGGACCATTGTTTCACCCATAGTGACAAATCTCTGAATCTTCCTAAAAAAGGTTAAGATTAGCACGCGATAATATGCGCCTGGTGTGCTTCTGATCAACCTCCAGAAGTCTTGGTACCCACCGGGCCGAAAGCTTTCTCATTACAAGCTCCTCTGTCAGAATGGAATGTACTCTTTCCTGTGAAATGCCAACTCTACTGACTATATATCTTTCTGTGACTCGTCTGTCAGTCATAACAATATCATGGACTTTCTTGACCATTTCCGGAGTTGCGACATTGACAGGCCTTCCAGTACGGGAGTCATCCTCAAGAAACCGTTTGCCACCCTTCAATTCCACCATCCACCTTTTCACTGTAGCATATGAAGGGGCATCTTTCCCTAGTTTTGCTATCATATGATTATGGATATCCTTGGGTGTTAAACCTTTTTTATGCAAATATTGGATTACTGCTCTTTCACCGATTTTGTCCATTTTGCTAAGATGCTTCTCTTGTTTACTTTAGAGTGCTACCTCGATATATAGAGGTTATCATACGGCATTTTTCACATCATACCCCATATCAGCCCGAGACTCTAATATCAGCCCGAGGGCCTTCGGCCCTCGGCAGGCCCTCGGGCTGATATGCGAGTCTCGGGCTGATATGGGGTATGATATGAAAAATGCCCTATCATAATCTGTTTATCATACATTTCACTTTAAAAAAAAATTGTTCAAAATAAAATGTATTAATTGCATCTGCCTAATACCAAAGTTACAATGCAAATTGCAAATGGCGTACTGAACAACAAATGCGAAATGCCGCAAAAGGAAGAACGCCGCGTGTTCCGAATAGGGTGACGTCAGAGGTATGATAAAGGCTTAGGGGTGCGATAAAGGGTTGTGATATGGATATTTGGGGTATGATAAAGCCCATGCGATATGGCAGCACGTGCAAGCGTGATACGTGCATTGGTGTCACATTCGTATCGCATATTAAAAAACTAAGTATTTTATACTAAATGTATGATAAAAACTCATACCATTTTGCCTCGGCAGGCTAAGCAGTTACCAGCATCATGAGTGATCAGTTTCAGCTCTGCGTGGAAGCAACATGAAGCCCTATTTCTCCAAGCCCCGCTAGGCGGGGCGATGTTATTGTTATTACATGTATTAGTATCATTATTATCATTAGTATTGTTATTATTAACGGGCCTCCATGGCCTAATGGATAAGAGCGTTGATTCTTAATCATCAGGCCTCTCAACGCTGAGGTTGGGCCTCGCTCACGCCAAGTCCTGCAACGGAAGGTAAGGTGTTTTTTCTCCTGGTCCTTCGGTTTTCGCCCACTTCTGGTCAACAATCGTTTCGAAATAAGTGAAATAATCTTGAAAGGGCCGTAAAACCATGTATATTATATATTATTATCACTCAAGAAAAATTTTCTATTACCTATTATTATTGTTGTTATCATTATAATCATGTTTTTAGCTTTGGTTTAACGGCCATTTCAAGCCTCGCGATTCCGGACAGTGACCCTCTTGGTCGTTCTTTATATCCACTCCTTACATCCATAGTATCTACCATTACAATTCTTTTTCTTGCATACCTTTCCTTTCTGAGCTTAAATTCACTTTGCTTGCCGACGTCCACCATTGTATTTCATTCAGTTACGTAACAATCTTCTATTTTCGTCATATCCCTGGGCAGGATGGCATGGGTAAGATAATACTTTCTATCCCAGGGTAAATCCCAGGACTTCCTTGCCTGGTGTGCAAGAATATAACCATCTGATATGGGGTTCTGTTGTAGATGAGCGTTTCCAACCCGAGGGATGACCGTGCTGAGCGGAACCGAGGCTACCCCGAGGTTTCGCTCAGCACGGTCATCCCGAGGGTTGGAAACGCCCATCTACAACATAACCCCATATTGGATTCTTTTTCTTGCACAACACCTCCGGTTAGTTTTGACAGCTCGCACATGTATACTGTTTACAAAATAAAAGTAGTGCGGAACTAGTTCCGGCAGTTGAATAGAATTGAAGCGCATTTATGTTAGTTGCCTGGGTGGGAACACCAGGGTTAGAACAAAAAATTCTATCCCAGGGTAAAATCACGGATTTTCTTGTCTGGTGTGCAAGAAAACCCCATATCACATGCAAGTGCTGCTCTCATGCGATATACTGCGATCAGGATACTGTTAAGACGTTGCCCATTACGAAAACACGCCTATACAAATGCATTGTAAACTTCACCGCCGAAAAAACGAACATCTTAAGATAAAAATTGTCATAATTTTCTTATTTCTGCTCAAAAGGCGGTTCTAATGAGTACCCACAGTCCATATTTTAGCCCTGTAAATCCCAGTTTTACTGGATAAAAGTGGGGTTCAAGGGGGTCAAAACTATATAGGCGTGTTTTCGTGATGTATAAACCCCAATTTTCTCTTATATAAAGTTGGGTTTACATGGGAGTTCGTTACACTTGCTTGTTACCGTGATGCTCTCCTCAGTGCCAAATGTCGGTCTTGGTCTTTGATTAATTGTGGACTTTCCTTCACATTTTTGTTTTTGCAAATTTTCACACTGGATATAGCCTTTCCTTTGGTAGAGATATATTGCTGTCTGTCTCTCAGGTACGTAAACCTGCTGGCTTCTGGTAGATTAGTCATTCAGAAGCTAAAATGAAACAGATAAATTTATACTGTTTATACTGGTGTTACTAATTACCGATGTGACATAATAACTAAAGAACTTATACTGGTGTTACTAATTACCGGTGTATTAACTGTTTAATAAATAGTTCTACCGATACTGATAAATTGTGTGTAGTTAAACAATGATTACATTCCTTCAACGGAAATAAACAATATATTCTTTTTTTTAAAAAAGAAACTCCAACCAATACTTGATCTACATTAAAATTTCTCTATTAAGACCACCTTTTGGACTGTTCAAAAGTGGTCTTTTAGACCACTTTTGAATAGTCCCAAAGGTGGTCTCTGGCCAGAGGACAGTGTATGCCAAAAACACAAAGAAAGAATAAATGAAATCTACTAAATAAGGTTTTCAGAGTAGAATTAGTCTTAATTTTTGGTGGTCTTAATAGCGGAATTTCACTGTATATTGGAACCTCGAATGTCCGGTGATATTAATTCCCGGTGTATATGTAAACAAATTATTTGGGTGCAACGGCCTTCTGTAATGAAATGGTTATTGACCTTCAAAATGAAAGCAAACACGGTCTATTTGAAAGATTTTTTTCTGTTTCTACATGTTCTATACCATTTTATTAACTACACATGACAGAAAATAACAATGTATAGTTTCTTTTTAAAGAAAATCAAGTGTCACAATTATAGTTACTGTAACTTTTTATTATTCCATTTGTGTAAAGGATATAACCACAGCTGTATGTTTTATATCACAGGATACCTATCACAAATTAAGTTTTACCCTCAAAGAGGTAGAACCAGGAAACGAGGAAACTAACAAGATAAAATACGTGCAGAATTTTTTATATCTACACCTTTCATCCATATTTGGGTATCATGTGACCTAAGTGTAAAGACAAAAGATTCGACGTCATTTTGTATCTATACACCGAGAACCAGGGCGTCAGACAATTTATTAACTATTTCAAAATTCATTGAGATGAAATGGCATCTTAAGCCCTGCCGCCCAAAACAACAGCTAGGGTTTATCTGCAAGGACCTTCCGACTCGAACCACTTTGCCTGGACAGGTTAAGATCTTCTAAGCGATTTACCAGTACACATATTCGGTCGGTTTCAGCTCTGCGTGGCAGCAGAATGCAGCCCAGTCTATTTTGCCATGGACTTTGACCCTCCGAAAAATAATCTACTAGGGCTCATCATACTCCCAGTGAGCAAATCATTTTCTTGCACACCAGATAAAGAAATCCATAGTTTTAGCTTGGGATAGAAATTATATTCTAACCCTGATGTTCTTACCCAAAATCGAATATTCTCGCGTGTTTGATTAATACACTAGTTGAATACGACCTCATGTCGTTAAGGTTGACGCCGGTCACAGCACGTAACGCAGTGACGTCATTAAACATTCCTGTCATCACAATATGGCGGATGTCGGTAACCGAAGTGACTGTAGCATTAGAAATCCGCGCTAAGAAATGGAAGGTATCCGTCCCTCGGGATCACTGTCCAGCATCACTCGGCAAGCCTGGCAGATTTTCAATCCACCCCTCACACCCATATAAGATTCTTATATTCTTTAACAGCAGATCCCTCACTGGAAAGGACAAACAAGGAGTACTATTGAAAGATTTACCTTCATTAAATGTGTAACTTTATATTCCCTGAAACCCATATCTTCTTGTCTTTATTTAAGAAATGAATGAATTTTTGGGTCGACCTCTGGGTCGATTGTTTACAATTATTTACAAATGTTACGATTGTTTACAATCGACCCAATGGCCCCCGCCCATAGGGGCTTGAAGAAATATATGGGCTGCATGATGCTTCCACGCAGAGCTGAATCCGGCCCGCACACTAGTACTGGTAAACCGCTTAGAGGATCTAAGCCTGTCTAGGAACCGCGGTGTGAGGCGGACCGTCCATGCTAATAAACCCTATTGGTTTCATTGGGCGTCAGGGCTTGAGATGTCATTTCATCTCAATGTCGGGTAAAAGTCCCACAAAATTGGAAGCAACATCTCCAAAATGACCTTTACAGTGTTGACGGGGACGTTAAACCTCAAATCAAACAAACAAAACAATCGACCCAAAGTAACTAACTACAGAAGCTTCCCTCCTGCTGTTGTCCACGTGACTATCGCTGACTGTCTGTCGGTAATTTATAGCAGCACTAGACTCTCCTGAATTCTTATAGTGTAAGCAAACAGTATATACCCTAATAAGACGCCGCGTTCTGTGGCGTCTAATCTGGGTCTCCACAGTTTGCAAATGTCCCAGTAAACGACACCAGTCCAGAATTTACTTTTTACACAGCGTCCTGACGCCAGAAGGAGGAGACTAGCGCTGCTATAATTTACCGGTACTTGCATTTTTGCTCATGGTCAGCGATAGTCTGTCTCGTGGACAATAGCAGGCGGGAAGCTTCTGTACTTAGCAAATCTTAATAATAGTCTGATCGGTGGACAAATCCTTTAACACTGTGTTTGAGCTCACATGTTATGGAGCATTTTTTCTGTGGTGAGTATATACATGTGAAACTAGAGCGTTCTTGATATTGCATATCAGTAAAGTATTTATTCAGTTTTAACGATTTTCACTGATATTAAACAGCTTTTAAGAAGGTTAGGTTAGGGCGGAGTTCCAGTCTAGTCGAAATAAATGCCATTCTTGTGGAAAATATGTGCCAGGAGTGCAATGCTTTCCTGGGATCAAAACTAAAATGCTAACGATCTTTAAAATTGGCAATGTAGTGGAATTCCGCGATTAAGACCAAACACAATAAAGACCAATTCCTCTATTAAACACATTTTTGAAAGTTTACTGTGTTTTTCTTCTTTTTTTGCGTTTATACACACAGTGTCATCTAGTAAGAGAACACCTTTGGGACATTTCAAAAGTGGTCTCAAAGACCACTTTTGAACAGTGTCAAAGGTGATCTTAATAGAATAATATTACAGTATTTTAGATTATAACATGTCGTGCCAAGGAAATGGGGTGAGGGGGTGGGGATTTAACGAAAACAGATGAGCCAGCGCATGACCTTACTCGCAGTTAGAGCTGTTCTACTAGCGCATGTGCATATAGCCAGTCGGACCGGAGTCTTCGCATCTTGATTTTCGAATAGCTCAAATCCTACAGAAAGCTCACACGAGCGATGAAGACTGATCAGACTGCGTGGACTGATCAGACTGTGTGATGATCTGAGTCACCTTGTCCGAGTCCTTATTGCTCGCACATGTCTCAACATAGGCTTTGCCGTGCACTGACTCAAATGATCTGTTTGGTATTTTACAAATTTATTTTTTTTAATTTGATTTTTCCTTCTCTTTAGAACAATGTCATGTAGCACATAGTTTAATAGATTATTGCATATAATAGCAAAGCAATGGGGTTGGGCCACAAGTTCTCACAACATTAGTTACTGCCCTTCCCCTACAATTATACACACAAGTCATTTATGCACATGGTAATGGCTAAATATACAGCATGTTGAAATAAATAAATAATAAATAAATAAAATGACCATGTCGAGAAACTCTGTAAGTCAAGGTAGCCACTTAAAACAAGTTATTAATAGGCAGATACACGATCTGTCAACTGAAATGCATGTTCATATAAGTATTTTTTAAAGAATTAATGAAACGTTTAGTATCTTTGATAAACTTTTGGACAGCACCGAAAAGAAGTAGATTATCCTGATCAGTCAAGAAAGGATCCCCAAATAAAATTTTGTGTTTCTCTGTACCAGACCACCAGATCTTTTCACGGGTCTCTGTATTTGAAGTAGCACATAAGACCTCTATTAAGTAAAGCTACATTGTTTTAACTTGTTTTCTATTTTTAACTTAAAATACGTGAATAAATTATGAAGAGAGCGGTGGTGCATTGGTTAAGCATCGGGTTTGAGATCGAGAGGCAGCCGGTTCGATCCCTGCAAGTGCCAAGTGCTGTTTCCTTGAGCAAGAGCCTTAGCCTCATTGTTTAGTACTGGTTCCAACGCAGGAAAAGATGGCCTCTTGGGAGATTAGTACAAGTAGTAAATGTATTACCCTCTGTAGATAAGGTCGATTATTATTATTATTATTATTATTATTATAAGGGCCCCGTCAAGCGATTTTGGTACTTTTCGCCTATGCGAGCAGCGAAGGTTCAGGCGAGCCTGCGCATCCGCGCAGTCTCGCCAGAACCTTCGCTGCTCGCCCATACAAGCAATGTCTCAAGAGGAACCTTCCGACAGAAAGCCATATCCCTGGCCCCTCTGAATGGCTGGGCATGCGCAGTTAAAATTTGCCATGACGGAATGCTCGAAGACACAAATTCGCTTGGCGGGGCTCATGTATCCCTTCTTCTATTTCGGCATGGAACCTTCTTGATATACAATTACGTAATTCACCATCTCTTGCAAGCTTTAATTCCCGAAGTGTGTGTGTGTGTGTGTGGGGGGGGGGGGGGGGCGGGGGGGGTTTACTATGAACAGCCATTTAGCAGATATTTTTTTGCTCACTTCTAAACCTGAATATTTTTTGGGGGCGTTCAAATATCCTTGGTATTTATTGGGCTTTAAATGCTCTGTGTGTCTTGTTGACACATTATCCTTGCTGCACAACAATTTAGTGGCTTTAGCTATATTTAAGAAACTGTTTAAAGCTCTTTTGTTACCAAACAAATCAGTATATGCAGAAATTAGTTAAGACACATTTTGTTTTCTTTACACAAGGCAAGCCAGTATAATTTGGCAATATTTTTTGGGTATGCTAAAATCTGAAGATATTTTTGAGGGGTCTGATGGTATATACTGGTGTTACTAATTACCGGTGTATTAACTATTCAAGTCCGTGTATAAAACAAACTGTTCTACCGATTCTGATAAATTGTGTCTAGTCAAACTATTGTTTCATTCCTCCAAAGGAAATAACAATATTTGTTTTCAAAATAAACTTCAACCCGCTAAATACTTTATTTATATTGGACTACCCCTGTCACCATCTCGAACGTCCGGTGTTACTATTTACCGGTGTATATGCAAACAAATCCTGTAGAAAAGTATTTGGGTATAAGAGCCTACATTCGATGAGGTTCTGTAATGAAATAGTTATTGGCCTTCAAAATAAAAGCAAAAACGGTCTGTTTAAAAGTTTTTTTTTTTCTGTTTCTGCACCATTTTTATGAAGTGTACCATTTTATTAACTACACATGACAGAACATAACATTCGATTTTTTAAAAGAAAGTCAAGTGTCACAATTAGATCTAGTTATTATTATTTTTTTATTATTATAATCGCATTTATGGAAGGGATATAACCACAACTATGTATTATATCACAGAATACATATCACATATTATGTTTCACCATTCAAGAGGTAGTACCAGAAAGGGGAGAAACTAACAACATAAAATTGCGAATGGAAATTTTTTGAATCTACACCCTTCATCCATATTTGGGTATCATGTGACTTACGCGTAAATACAAAATATTTGACGTCATTGTTTTTATCTATATATCGAGAACTAGACTATCAAAAAATTGGATACGGGCAGACACACTTTATAAACTACTTTAAACGAAATATTATGTTTTTTATGCAATAAGAGTGAACCTACATCATGGTTAATTATGACTACAGATAAAAGAAGTAACTTAACCCGAGAAACGGACAATTCTATTATATATTTTTTCCTTAACAGACAGAGAGAAAAACATCTTGTAAGTAATGAAGGGGGAAATTCCGAATGACAACAACGCACGCGATAGTAATTCGGGTAAAACGGAATACACCGGTAATTAGTATACACCGGTAATAGGTGCATAAGGGATACTGGATATTTTTGCGGGGGTACCGATTGTCAATCTTGGTATGGTTTGGTTCGAGCACTAGATGCTGGTTCCCAGTCTATGTTGTAGGCAAAATTCAGAGTACCCCCCCCCCCACAACACCACCACCACCACACACACAGAGGCTTTAAGTATCAGCTGAAGAAATATCAAAATAACCCAGGCGTTTTAATATACTACAAAGGAGGTCACACTCTTCTGGAGTGCATGTCTGTTGGTCTGAACATTCATATTTGACATTTGTCTATGGATTAATGATTTGGGGTTAACGCTTTGGTACTATGACCTAAACTACATATATTTCCGTTCTGCATGCAAGAATTAAAAACAACTGTAATAATCTACTTTCTTTCTGATTTATGTATCAACCATTTATAACCTCATCCTACTTGTCGTTGTTCTGTGGAAGTTGAAGATGCAGATCACTATTTCTTTAGATGCACAAAATTGTTTAATGTAAGAGTTAAACTTTTTCGAACAACCAGGGCCCAGTTGTTCAAAGAATCGTTAGCTTAACGAGCCCGTTAGTAGCCAAATTGTTAACTGTTCTAGTAAGTACAACATTTAATAGAGTATTGCTTTTGCTAAAAAAAATGAGAGCAGCTTTTGCAAATGCAAAAGCTGCTCTATTTTGTTTTAACAAAAATATTAGCATATTCCCCAAATTAAGTGATACAACTTTTAACGATATGTTAACTAACGACATCGTTAGTTTTGAACAACTGGCCCCAGGGTTTTACATCCACTTAATATCTATATTCTTCTGTTTGGAGATGAAAGTATCATAGCCTCCAAACGTTTATTAAGATACAAGAAGATTTATCAAAAGTTGTCTCCCTTACGAACCCCAGCTACTGTGCTATCAGCGCTCTTGCATCATTTAGTGTCAGTCTTGTCAAGCAATGAATAAATGGGGGCTTTCAGCCCTAATGCGTGAAAGTAGTGTGCAACATACTGTAAAGAAGATATTTTATCAAGACAGGTGTATCAGAAAAGACAGATGTATTCACCGATTCGCCGTTAGGTTTGTGCATTACAGTCGGGCTGAAACACTTGCGACTTCTATTGCAAACTCGAGACAACTTTCAAATATTCTAAACAAAAATCAAGTTAGTTAGTTCTCATATGAACGCAAATTGTTCCGGACCTAATGTGAACCCAACATAGGTAACCTGGACAAAGTACAAAGTGTAAATTCGGCCAGGAATTTGTTTCAAGATACCCATTCTTATTGTAACAGACTATGCTGACAATGAGCAAGTAGCATCTGTTTTTCTCTGTTTCTGTTAGAAAGGTAGTTAGACCTGATTCCAAAACTGATAAAGGTGTGTTCTATTAGCTAGTTAATATACATGGTACTCGGTGCCTACCTACTCGTAACAGCTACCTGCGTATAACTTGAATCTCTATGCCCTGCAACCGCTGATTAATAATATAGCAGAATCAGATGTGTTACCGATCTCTAGCCAAATGGATGATTCTCAAATTATCGAGAAAATTGGGAAAGCAAGGTAGGTTCAGATTATATTTTTATTCTAATTTGATCTCTAGGTTTATTTATTCTTATTGATCACTTTATGATATTTGGCGGGGTTTATCTTTTCATGGAGTTTAAGGTTTTTACGTCATGTTCGTTTTTTCATCTATCAAACACTGACAGAAGTGCGTCATAAGTTTGTGTGGTTCTTTTTAAAACTATTTTTCAAAATCAACTGTTCAGACTTGTATGTCTAAGGGCTCTCGTGTGTATGGACAGTGGATTTTCCGCCAATGTCATGAAGGGGGACAACTTTTGTCACTTCATGTCTACTTTCTTGGGATCTTAACTCCTCCGAAAAAGGGGATCTACACCTAAGGAGCATTTTATTCTTCAATTGTAGACCTTGTTGATAACAGGCATAGCGAAAACATGCCTATATAATTCTTACCTCCTTAAACCCCACTTTTATATAGCAAAACTGGGGTTTACAGGGGTAAACCTTATTTTCCTTATTTCTGCTCTAAAATATAAATTGTGGGTACTTGTTAGAACCGCCTCGTTGAGGCGGTTCTAACGAGTATCCACAATCTATGTTTTGAGCAGAATTAAGAAAAATATCGAACGTTTTTCATCTGAAAATTTTTCGTAATGTTGTTGATAAGGGAGAGTATTGTTTGTTTTAAAGAGTTGTCCGCCCTGAAAGTATATAAATTCCCCGTAAACCAGTGTTTATGAGTTCAAAAACCTCTGGAATATGCAGATTGCAATCGCTTGGAAAACAATATGTCTGTACACCAAAAGCGATGAACGCCGCGGAAACTGCGTTGTAAAGTTTCAGTTGGAAACTGCAAGGAGTAATAACGCTTTTATGTTCGGAATGTTCACAGATATATTATTAGGTGTGTGGAATGTGGAAAAAGGAGTACTCACAGCGTGTGGACAGTAATTGTCTCATTAACTCGTGTTCCTCTTTTAAAAAAGTGATATATACAAAGGTATGATGTTTTCTGTAAAGACTTCATGGCTACATGAACGTAAATCATGATAACATAATTGTGATTTTAATTATCTAAAGGCAAATGTGGGTCGATTGTCTTTTACGTTTGAGCAATTCAGTATTGAAAAAAAAAAAAAAAAAAAATAAACACTTTCTGGTCCATGCGGGTATAATAGTTTCATTTCGCCCTATGTATCTATTCATGTATGCATCCCAGACAGTATCAAATAGCTTGCAAACATCGGACCGACAGCGATACAACGTTAGACGACGTTACGTCGTATCGCTTTCGGCTCGTCATTATGTCGTATCGCTTTCGGTCCGATCATACGTCGTACCGTTGTCGGCCCGACGTTACGTCGTATCACCGGCCCGGCATTCTTTGCTGGCTACGTGTCTAACATTCGAAAAATGGAACAGTGACAAACTTAACCGTCTGATCAGGATATTTATTGCTTGCTTGAACTTTTGTTAAACTCTCAACAGACAAAATAAACCGCTAACACTTCAAAAATTGGAAAATAGACCTGCCCCAGCCTAATGGGTGGCAGATTCTATGTGTTATATATGGGTCTAAATAGGTTTCACGCACGATGCATATTCACTAACAAAAGCAAGCCCATAGAACGTCATATTCAGTTAATATCCTAGAAGATTCTGTCAAGCATGATTCACCCATTTTCTACAAGGGTGACAACTATAACAACTTCCTGTTTTTACATATTTTAAAACCGAACTCCTCCGAAAAAATGTTAAGAGTAAACCAGCGTTATGATGTATTGATATAGAAATTGGCTCAAGATTTGATCCCCGCGAGCACCAAGTGTCATAGCAAGACTTTTGTTTAGTACTAGTTCTCTTCTCACACAGGAAGTTCTCCCGCGAGGGCGCAGCGTTAGATAGATAGATAGATAGATAGATAGATAGATAGATAGATAGATAGATAGATAGATAGATAGATAGATAGATAGATAGATAGATAGATAGATAGATAGATAGATAGATAGATAGATAGATAGATAGATAGATAGATAGATAGATAGATAGATAGATAGATAGATAGATAGATAGATAGATAGATAGATAGATAGATAGATAGATAGATAGATAGATAGATAGATAGATAGATAGATAGATAGATAGATAGATAGATAGATAGATAGATAGATAGATAGATAGATAGATAGATAGATAGATAGATAGATAGATAGATAGATAGATAGATAGATAGATAGATAGATAGATAGATAGATAGATAGATAGATAGATAGATAGATAGATAGATAGATAGATAGATAGATAGATAGATAGATAGATAGATAGATAGATAGATAGATAGATAGATAGATAGATAGATAGATAGATAGATAGATAGATAGATAGATAGATAGATAGATAGATAGATAGATAGATAGATAGATAGATAGATAGATAGATAGATAGATAGATATAGGTAGGTAGGTAGGTAGGTAACAAACGAAAAAAAGAAAGAAGGATGGCGTTGTGTCGGGTCCTTAACCTACTATTTCAGTCGCGTCGTTAAATGCGCATGCTCAATTATAAGAAAAAGGTGTACCTATAAAGCGAACCACTAGGTATGACTAAAACTCGAAAATACCCTACAGAACATAACAGGTGGATGAATGGATGGACCGAAGGACGGACGGAGGGGATAGATAGATAGATAGATAGATAGATAGATAGATAGATAGATAGATAGATAGATAGATAGATAGATAGATAGATAGATACTGATAAAAGCGAAAATAGCTCCAAAAAGAGTTGTCTTCCCTGAAACTATATTCATTCCCTTTAAAACCATTGGAGCCTTGATATATTTTAATATTATAAGATAAGCCAGAGTTTTTTTTTTGCATTATGAATAGTGAAAGTTTGCCAGCATTAAATAGCTGATAATTAGTGGCATAAAGGTAGTAACAGACAAACCAGTTATACATAATATTGCAGAGATCTTGAGGATGGTATGCAAACATTTTTGAATATATTAGTAATAACGTTAACTACGTCTGAAGAGCAAACAAACTTTTTCGAAGGCGGATTCCTAATCATAATGGTGGCAATTTCAAGGCGAAAAAGTCTGGCAGAGCCACGCAATCAGCCAGACGGACAAGACGCATGGCAACTTCCTTGAAGCTACTCCATGTCTGTGAGTAGCCGAGGCTCAGGCGAGCCTGCGCTGATGCGCAGGCTCGCCTGAGACTCGGCTGCTCGCCTGTGCGTTAAGTACCCTTTTCCCATGACCGGGCTGATTTTGTTTATCATGGTTCGTGACTTTTCTTTGATACAAATAAACACAATGATGCAGAATATGAAAAACAACGTAATGTTGTAAGTTATGTTCTATTTATGAAAGGCCTCAAAGGCAGTGGGCATATATCAGATTTAATGCTATAGCCGAGGAGTTTTAGATGTCTTAGGAAATTATACATTTTGCTGGTATTGAATATTATAAGGTAATAATTAGCGTTTTTTCTTTCCGTCAAAGATGTTAAAAAGCCTAGCCCTGCAGGCTATTCAAACCGTGTACATGTGAGGAATCTTATTTTAAGATGCATATATCAAGATCCATAAAATAAAAAAAATAAAAAAAATACTCAGGCCAAAATCATATCATTTGTTTTGTTTGGTTTGAGGTTTAACGTCCCCGTCAACACTGTAAAGGTCATTTTGGAGACGTTGCTTCTAATTTTGTGGGACTTTTACCCTCATTGAGATGAAATGACATCTCAAGCCCTGTCGCCTCGCCCAATGAAACCAATAGGGTTTATTAGCATTGACGGACCGTCCTGGACAGGCTTAGATCCTCTAAGCGGTTTACCAGTACTAGTGTGCGGGCCGGATTCAGCTCTGCGTGGAAGCATCATGCAGCCCATATATTTCTTCAAGCCCCTATGGGCGGGAGCCGCAAAATCATATCGTAACACCAGCAGTGCGAGGTAATGTTTTCTATTACTTTTTAGTCAAATTTGTGGTAATTTTCTTATTTGTGTTACAATCATACATTGTGTGTGAGGCCCCCGCCCATCGGGGCTTGGAGAAATAGATTGGGCTGCATGGTGCCTCCACGCAGAGCTGAAACTGACCGCACATGAGAACTGGTAAACCGCTTGGAAGGTGTAAGCCTGCCCAGACAAAGTGATGCGAGTCGGACCGTCCATGCATATAAAACCTATTTGCTTCAATGGGCGGCAGGGCTTGAGATGTCATTTCATCTCAATGTCGTGTAAAAGTCGCACACAATTGGAAGCAACTTCTCAAAACTTACTGAAATAGTGTTGACCTCAATTCAAACAAACAAACAAATTATCATATCCAGAAAAAATCGAGTATTCTTATATGTTCTATATACGCTCTCATGTATTTCTTCGGTACGGTTGACGTCAGTTCGTGTCATGTGACATCGTTGCAGATCTCAGTATTGTCATTACAACATGGCGGACGTCAGCAGTCGAAGAGACCCACCGCGGCCCGCAAATTAAAGATATACAAGAAAAAGAATGTTACATTAGCGGGAGGGGTGCAGTCCATAATCGTCGGGACGAATTTTTCTTTATTCTTTATATCCTCAAAATAAAGTGTGATTTACAGGAAACCAGTCACACAGACTTGTTTCCATGATGCGTCCTACAAACTGTGTTTCGTGCATTCTGTTTAATGTTGAAAATCGACCTACAGTTACTATACTGCATGTTGAGATTATTGAGATTCGAAAGCAAAAGGAAAGAGAAGAGATACGATCGTCGCACAAAACGACTATACTGAAAAAAGACCATGTATTGTATGTTTCATCTCTGGACCCCTTCACCGCCTCCGCTTCCGATCGCTCTAAAATGTAGTCCTTATGACCCAGCAAGACAGTACTTGAGTTAGCATGGATCGTCGTTGAAGTTCGAAAGACCTGATTTCATAAGAGATTGTACATGCAAATACATTGGCACTGAATGACGACTTATTTCAATTGAAATAAAAAAGTGTTTATCCGACATCCAATCAAAACTACTAAAAACATGCATACTTTGCACTATATTCAAATCCCTACTACTGCCAGTTACTATAAATACAGTTTCTTCCCCTTGGCTGTGGTACAATGGAATCACCTTCCTCCTCATGCTGTTGTGTGCTCCGATCTGGATTCGTTCAGATCGACCATATGCACCCTCCATCACCCAATGCCATGAACCGTGAAACATTGTTTTTATCTGCTTTTAATCTCTACTTTGCTAACACTGTTTTTACTTTCAATTCTCCTTAAATCTATTACTTTTTCTTCTATCACACTTTTCTTTTTCTGGCGCGCGCAGCTGCACATAATCCTCGCGAGAAGGTGCTGCAGGATATATAGATAGATAGAACCACATTCGTACGCCCTTGCCGACCTACAATCTTCTGGTTCAAAATAGTTACCATTTACCTTAATGCACGTAGCCCTATTTTTCCTTCAGACTAAATACACATCTTCAGTTTGGTCCTAAAATCATGCCTCTTTGGCAGCCTTGCAGACCAATGGTATTTCAATTTTCTAAACAGGCAATAATCACTGAGAGTCATATCTGGGCCCAGTTGTTAAAAGCACCGTTAGCTTAACGAGCTCTTTACGTCAAACTGTTAACTGTTCTTGTAAGTACATGTACAATATCTAATACAGTGGTATTTTTGCTGAAAAAAAAAATGCGCTGATCACATTTTTTTTCTGCAATAGTATTAGGAGCCTGTGCACGACAAAATCTACAATAAGACCCTGGCGACCAGCTAAGACTCAGATCAGCCTGCGCATCCACGCAGCCTGATCTGAGTCTTCGCTGTTCCCATGAGCCTTCTGTAGCCTCAGGGCTATTCATATGGCAACAAGAGAATGCTGCGTCCAGGCTTGGACAGCGGGATGAATTTAGTCTTCGACCATAGCACAGGTTTTATAGTAGGTTTTGTCATGCGCCGGCTCTTAGTATACATGTATATGCTATATTTAATGATCAAAGTTTTAACAATACGTAAACTAACGACATCGTTAGTTTAACAACTGTTCCCAAGGCTGTATTAAAGGTGCGTGGTTAAGTTGTTCGAACTTACATCCGCAAATAGCAGCTTGTGCTCTAAACACAAATTTTGGGCTTTTCCAACATTACTTTACGGTCACCAGCTGATAGGTCAACTTGATGTCTTTTAACTAGCGAGATATTGCGTTGGCTAGTGATGTAAAACATGATGCGTTGCGCTTGGCTATGGCTACCTGTAAAACTTGCTCTGGGCTCATGTGCTGGACTTGGGCTCGAATTTTTGGACTCAACAAATTCGAACCCAGAACCCAGCCCAGGTTTAACAGATATAAACATGTTCTATGAAAGATTTGACATTCCTGATCTCGGTATACACAGTTTACCAATGTCACAGTGTCATATTCTAATGATCGATGATCTCGTGGAAAACAGCAGTATATGCGCTGAAGTATTCTTAAATTCGGGTCGATTGACAAACAGTCGACTACACAAAAGCAAACGCTCACAAAAATACGTGCAAAGTGAATAAGTTCGGTTTCTGTGGACATAGAGCGCCAAGAAAAGTTAGCAGATCTGACGTCGGTGAGAACGGCTTAGAAGCCATGACGAAATTTAAAATTGTTTAGAGAAATAGTTTCTATGGTGATAAACATTACAGAAATCGACATAATCGAGTTGTTAATAATTACTGTAACTCGAAATTGCGAAGAGGTATCTTGTTTCGTTGTGGCCAATACAACAAGCATTCCTGATAAGAAACATCTATCAGACTACGTGGTGCCTCAAAGGTCTTGTAATACATTTTAAGCTACGAGAAATGAGAAATGGTTTGAAATTATCAGGTGTACGCAAGCCACACCTGGTTAAAATAAGAGAGAGACAGAGAGAGAGAGAGAGAGAGAGAGAGAGAGAGAGAGAGAGAGAGAGAGAGAGAGAGAGAGAGAGAGAGAGAGAGAGAGATAGTGGGACTATACCGAGCCTCTGTGGCTTGGTGGTTCAGTGCGCTTTCTCACTGTGGGTTCGAGCCTTGCTCTGGTCGCATGTGAGAAACCAAGTTCCGAAACAGAAGCACAGTTTCTGTTTTTGCCAATCCCTGGTTGCCATTCGGTGACTCGATATAGTGAAATAATCAAGAAAAAAGGGCGTAATACCCAAGTGAAACAAGGCATCGCAGGGAATACAAATCCCCTCGCACAAGACAACTTATAAATACCCACAATGATCTTGATCTTGAGCCTTTGTGTGAAGTAACATTAAATCCATCAAAAAATGCAGGTGCTATAGTGATGAAAATTGCTTTCAAAACTAGCCACAGTGACCTTGAGCCCAGGACCCTGAAAGTGGAACTTGCTCGAGATATTATCAAACGTAAGATTTGTGTGATGCTATACTAAAATACATAAATAAATTTAGGCGCTAGAGCGATGACAAAGTTTTCTAAAAATAGCCATAGTTACCTTGACCTTGAGGCCAGTATCCGGAAAGTCGAACTCCTCCGAGATATTATCATACGCAACATTTGTGTAATGTTATATTAAAAAAATCCATCAATAAATGTAAGCGTTAGAGTTTTCTAAAAATAGCCACAGTGACCTTGGCCTTGAGGTCAGGACCTTGAAAGTCGAACTCGCTCGAGATATTATCATACGCAACATTTGTGTAATGTTATATTAAAATCCTTGCAACAGCGATGACAATGTTGTTCTAAAAATAGTCACGGTAACCTTGTCCTTGAGCCCACGACACTTAAAGTCAAACTCGCTCGCGATATTATCATACGCAACATTTGTGTGAAATTAAATTAAAAGCCATCAATAAATGAAGGCGCTATTGCGATGAAAAAGTTTTTTATATATAAAAATATCCACAATGACCTTGACCTTGAGCCCCAGACCCTGAAAGACTACCTGCTCGAGATATCATCATACCCAAGATTTGTTTGAGTTTATATTAAAATCCATCAATAAATGTCGGCACTGGAGTAATGACAAAATTAAAAACAAAAAGCCGCATTGACCTTGACCTTGAACTTAGGACTCTGAAAGTCGAAATCACTCGAGATATCATTATACCAAACATTTGTCTGAAGTTATCTTAAAATCCACCAATAAATGCAGGCGCTAGAGCAATGACATGTTTTTTTTCTTCTAAAAATAGCAGAGATCTTGACCTTTAGCCCCTGAAAATTGAACTCGCTCAAGATATCATCATACCCAACATTTGTTTGAAGCTATATTAAAATCCATCAATAAATAAAGGCGCTAGAGCGATGACAAAGTGTTTTCTAAAAATGGCCACAGTGACCTTGACATTGAGCCCCGGACCCTAAAAGTTGAACTCGCTCGAGATAGCATCATACCCAACATTGGTGTGAAGTTATATAACTGTAGGCTCTAGAGCGATGACAGGACAAATGCTATATCCCCCCTCACAATTTTGTTGTGTAAGGGGACATTGAATTTGCTGCGAAGCATGTGGTAATCTGCGGGCTTTCGAACACATCTCGCAATTAAAGTCCATTTTAGCCATCTTGTTGAGGTAACCCGCGTAACAAGCTGAAAGTTACGTGGTGTGAAGATTCGTCCGTTGCCTTAATTGTTTTACCATCCCTATGAGATTATCTTTCGCGTAGCTAGATGGCGTAACCAGTCCTGAAAGCAGATTGATACACCTGACCCAATTTCCTCCAGTTCTCACAAGGGAAACTACTTTTGGGACTTTTTACTAGCTTTCCTATGAACCCAGACTGTCTACGTGCACCTTTAAAGGGAAGAACTTGCTTCACAGGAGCAATTGTTTCCCGTTATGAGTAGATCCCTTTTGACATGACAGAGTTTCCTCCCTTGATGTTTCATGCAATATTCATTTCCCTTATGTGGAATGGAAACACTTTCAGGGGAGGCAACTTCTGCAAAAGTATTTTTGTCTTCCATGTCAAAAGGGGTCAACTCTTTAAGGAAAGAATTTGCTCCTGAGGTCTCAGTTGTAAATAGCATCCAAGCAGGGATTCAGTTTAAGAGAGCATCAAAACAGAGATCAGTCTCATCAAAGCAGGAGGCTGTCTCAGTCACCAAAGCAGGGATTTAGTCTCAGTTGTAGAGAGCATCAAAACAGGGGTCAGTCTCATCAAAGCAGGGAGTCTGTCTGCGTTGTAAAAGCAGAGCACAAAAGCAGGGATTCAGTCTCAGTTGCAAAGAGCATAAAACAGGATTCAGTCTCATCAAAGCAGGGAGGCTGTCTCAGCTGTGTTGTAAAGAGCAGAGCAGGGATTCAGTCTCAGTTGTAAAGAGCATCAAAGTAGAGAGTCATCCTCAGTTGTGAAGATCATCAAAGCAGTGAGTCAGGCTCAGTTGTAGAGAGCATGAAACCAGGGAGTCAAGATCGTTTTTAAAGAATACCAAAGCAGGGAGTCAGTCTCAGTTGTGCAGAACATCAAAACAGGACGTCAGACTCACAAAAGCTGGGAATCAGTCTCAGTTGTAAAGAGCATCAAAGCAAGGAGTCAATCTAATTTTCAAAGAATATCAAAGCAGGGAGTCAGTCACTGTTGTAAAGAGCAACAGATCAGGTAGTGAAACTCAGTTGAAAAGAGGATCAACACAGGGAGTCAGTCTCGGTTGTAAAGATATCAAAGCAGGAAGTCTGTCTCAATTGTAAAGAATTTCAAAGTGGGGAGTCAGTCTCAATGTAAAGAATAGCAAAGCAGGGAGTCTGTCTATGTTGTAAAGAATATCAAAGCGGGGAGTCAGTCTCAGTTGTAAAGAATATCAAAGCAAGGAGTCTGTCTCATCAAAGCAGGAAGTCCGTCTCAGTTGAAAAGAATATCAAAGCAGCGAGTCAATCACAGTAGTAAAGAATATAAAGCAGGGACTTGTTCTCAGTTGTAAAGAAAATCAAAGCAAGGAGTCTGTCTCATCAAAGCAGGAAGTCCGTCTCAGTTGAAAAGAATATCAAAGCAGCGAGTGAGTCTCAGTAGTAAAGAATATCAAAGCAGGGAGTCTGTCTCAGTTGTAAAGAATATCAAAGCAGAGAGACAGTCTCAGTTGTAAAGAATATCAAAGTAGAGAGACAGTCTCAGTTGTAAAGAATATCAAAGTAGGGAGTCAGTCTCAGTTATGAAGAATATCAAAGCAGGGAGTCTGTCTAAGTTGTAAAGAATGTCAAAGGAGGGAGTCTGTCTCAGTTGTAAAGAATATCAAAGCAGGGAATTAGTCTCAGTTATAAAGAATATCAAAGCAGCAAGTCACTCTCAGTTGTAAAGAATATCGAAGCAGGGAGTCAGTCGAAGTAGTAAAGAATATTAAAGCAGGGAGTCAGTCTCAGTTATAAAGAATATCAAAGCGGAGAGTCAGTCTCAGTAGTAAAGAATATCAAAGCGGGGAGGCTGTCTCAGTTTTAAAGAATATCAAAGCGGAGAGTCAGTCTCGGTTCCAAAGAATATCAAAGCAGGGAGTCAGTCTAAGTTGCAAAGAATATCAAAGCAGCGAGTCAGTCTCAGTAGTCAAGAGCATCAAAGCAGGGAATCAGTCTCAGTAGTAAAGAATACAAAAGCAGCGAGTCAGTCTCAGTTGTAAAGAATATCAAAGCGGGGGGTCAGTCTCAGTAGTAAAGAATACCAAAGCAGCGAGTCTGTCTCAGTTTTAAAGAATATCAAAGCGGGGAGTCAGTCTCGGTTCCAAAGAATATCAAAGCAGGCAGTCAGTCTAAGTTGTAAAGAATATCAAAGCAGCGAGTCAGTCTCAGTAGTCAAGAGCATCAAAGCAGGGAATCAGTCTCAGTAGTAAAGAATACAAAAGCAGCGAGTCAGTCTCAGTTGTAAAGAATGTCGAAGCGGGGAGTCAGTCTCAGTTGTAAAGAATATCAAAGCAGGGAGTCATTCTCAGTTGTAAAGAATATCGTAGCAGGGAGTCAGTCTCAATAGTAAAGAATATCACAGCAGGGAGTCAGTCTCAGTAGTAAAGAATATCAAAGCAGGGAGTCTGTCTCAGTTGTAAAGAATGTTGAAGCGGGGAGTCAGGCAGGGAGTCAGTCTCAGTTGTAAAGAGCATCAAAGCAGCGAGTCAGTCTCAGTTGTAAAGAGCATCAAAGCAGCGAGTCAGTCTCAGTTGTAAAGAATATCGAAGCAGGGAATCAGTCTCAGTTGTAAAGAATATCAAAGCAGCGAGTCAGTCTCAATTGTAAAGAATATCAAAGCAGGGGGTCAGTCTATGTTGTAAAGAATTCCAAAGCAGGGAGTCAGACTAAGCTGTAAAGAATATCAAAGCAGGGAGTCAGTCTCAGTTGTAAAGAGCATCAAAGCAGCGAGTCAGTCTCAGTTGTAAAGAATATCGAAGCAGGGAATCAGTCTCAGTTGTAAAGAATATCAAAGCAGCGAGTCAGTCTCAATTGTAGAGAATATCAAAGCAGGGGGTCAGTCTATGTTGTAAAGAATTCCAAAGCAGGGAGTCAGACTAAGCTGTAAAGAATATCAAAGCAGGGAGTCTGTCTCAGTTGTAAAGTAAATCAAAGCAGGGAGTCAGTATCAGTTGTAAAGAATATCAAAGCAGGGAGTATGTCTCAGTTGTAAAGAATATCAAAGCAGGGAGTCAGTCACAGTTGTAAAGAATATCAAAGCAGGGAGTCCGTCCCAGTTGTAAAGAATATCAAAGCAGGGAGTCAGTCTCATTTTTAAAGAATATCAAAGCAGGGAGTCATTCTTAGTTGTAAGGAACATCAAAGCATGGAGTCAGTCTCATTTTTAAAGAATATCAAAGCTGGGAGCCATTCTCAGTTGTAAAGAATATCAAAGCAGGGAGTCACTCTCATTTTTAAAGAATATCAAAGCTGGGAGCCAGTCTCAGTTGTAAGGAACATCAAAGCAGGGAGTCAGAATATCAAAGCAGGGAGTCTGTCTCGGTTGTCAAGAGCATTACGAAAGAGTCACCACTTGATTCTAGCCGGTAAAATAGTACAGTTCTCATAGGAAAGTCAGTTCACCCCAAGAAGTCTTCATTCCGAAAGTCTGACAAAGGTATGAGTAAGATTATGATAAGATAATGATAAGATTTATGTCAAATGGTACCAAGTCAGACCACATTAGTGCAAAGCATGCATTAATTCCAGGTGAGAAAGTGTAATTCCGTCAATCAGATAATGCAGGTAAGAACACCAGAAAATGTACGCGTACCCAAGTAAAAATGACCCGAAACGCATAAATTAATTGAAAACGAAGGCCCAAATGAGACTGCGCATTGCGTTAATGCGCAATGTGCACTGTCCCCGATCGCCCCCGCCCATCGGGGCTTGGAGAAATAGACGGGGCTGCATGGTGCTTCCACGCGGAGCTGAATCTGACCACACACGAGTACTGGTAAACACTAAACAGCTTAGAAGGACAAAGCCTGCCCAGGCAAAGCGGTGTGTGTCAGATCGTCCAATGCATATAAGCCTTCTGGTTTCATTGGGCGGCAGGGCTTGAGATGTCAATTCATCTCAATATCGGGTAAAAGTCCCACAAAATTGGAAGCAACGTCTCCAAAATGACCTTAATAGTGTTAAAGGGGACGTTAAACCCCAATTCAAGCAAGCAGTATCCCCGGAGCCTTCGAATTCGTAAAACTGATCAATGAGCACGAAGGATAAGTGCTAAAGGAGTACTTGTCTTCAAGGCACATTGGGTGGTTTTAGCGATTGCAGTTTGCTAAGGGCTCTTTAGCTGTGATACAGCTTCCATCTGAATTGGACTGCTTCCATCTTTGTGTTAGTTCACGGGTAAAAACCACAAACATATTTGATAGACGAGACTGTACTGGGGGAAATCCAGTTTTAAGAAAGAAAGAAAGGAAGAAATAAATAAATAAGTAAATAAATAAATAAAAAATAAAGAAAGAAGCAGCCTGTCCCTTAACCCATTTAGTACCAGAAACCCCAAACGGGTACCCTGGCAAACAGTGCAAGCCCAGATAAGACGCCGCAGAACGCGGCGTCTGATCAGGTATTCCACTGTTTGCTTAAAGTTCAGTCATTTTCCAAATAAATTTTGATGAAAACACAACCTGTCAGCCCTAAATTTTGAAATGGACTCCTGCTATATATAAGGAGGAAGATTCCACTTGGTACAAAAAGGGTTAATCCGCGTGCGTATAAACCTAAATCGTGAAAAAGGAAAGAAATAAAAAGGAATGAAAGAACAAAAAGAGAAAAGCAGAAAGATTTCTTAATCCGCTGGGGCAAGTCTGTAAATCCGCGCGCATGAACATTAATCGTGAAAGAAAGAAAGAAAGAAAAAAAGAAAGAAAGAAAGAACGGCTGGACTACAGTTTTGTATTTTCTCAGTGTGTGTTCCCCCAGTAGCGATTGACACTACACTTCTTGCACTAAATCGGTCCCCGCCCATCGGGGCTTGAAGAAATATATATGGGGTGAATGATGCTTCCACGCAGAGCTGAAACCGACCCGCACACGAGTACTGGTAAACCGCTTAGAGGATCTAAGCCTGCCCAGGCAAAGCGGTACGAGTCGGCCCGTCCATGCTTATAAACCCTATTGGTTTCATTGGGCGACAGGGCTTGAGATGTCATTTCAACTCAATGTCGGATAAAAGTCCCACAGAATTGGAAGCAACGTCTCAAAAATGACCTTTACAGTGTTGACGGGGACGTTAAACCTCAAATCAAACAAACAAATATTGCATTAAATAAATGTATCGGCATACGAAAAGTATAATATTATAGGAAAACACTATTCTAAACTTGAAGCAAAGAAACAAAGAAAGCAGCTGTTGGATGAATTTATTTTCTGTATTTCACGCTTACTCCATGTAATACTATGCAACCAATTACGCATAAGCTCGGGCATATATGCAACAGTACATGTATGTTCTTTGTGTTTATTTGTGCATTTCTGTCTTTTCTTATCCTCCCTATCTTTACAAACAGTGTAGATCCAGATCAGATGGCTTCTTCAGAAGCCAATCCGGATCAGGATCTACACTGTTTGACATTCAGTTAATGAATTTGTTGGAATCAATTACATCAAGTAATCTGATTGGTTCAAAGACAGAAATGGGTGTGGCTAAACTGAATATTCAGCAGGATAAGGGTTAAATAAACTCTGAATAGTTAGATCCTTTGGAAGCAAAGAATACACCAAATAAACGAAAATAGCAGATTCGGTTTTATTGAGTCTGTTCATGACCGGTACTGAAATGTGTTACACCGGCCACGCCCCCTAGCACCGGCTTAAGCAGAACTCTATTTGCAAAAGATTCTAAATGAACTCAATGATCCCAAAGGACCAGACAATATAATCTGCACAATGATGAATGTAAGGGGAGACTTTTTACGGCCACCACAATGCACAGCACCAGCTGCAGTGAAGATAAATAAGTTCTGAATAGTTAGATCCTTTGGAAGCAAAGAATACACCAAATAAACGAAAATAGCAGACTCGGTTTTATTGAGTCTGTTCATGACCAGTACTGAAATGTGTTACACCGGCCACGCCCCCTAGCACCGGCTTAAGCAGAACTCTATTTTCAAAAGATTCTAAATGAACTCAATGATCCCAAAGAACAAGACAATATAATCTGCACAATGATGAATGTAAGGGGAGACTTTTTACGGCCACCACACGGCACAGCACCAGCTGCAGGGAAGATAAATAAGTTCTGAATAGTTAGATCCTTTGGAAGCAAAGAATACACCAAACCAGTGCTTCAGCTGAAGTGCACGATCCGCCGGATGCTTTAAGCTTTATGAGTGTTACCATATATTGGTATGGTGGCCATTTTGGTCATGTGACCTGGGCCTAAAATGGTTCCCCCAATAAATGGGCCTTATCGTAAGGAGCAAAAATATATCTTATACTTTAGTACTGTATTCTGAATCGTTTGCAGGATAAAATGCATTCTCACTTTTCCAATACAAAAGCATATGTGTCAAAGTTTGACCTGGGCACAAAGAAAGTCAAGGTCAACCCAGGGTCACCATTATAGCAATTTATGATGGGCCTACGTCCCAGATGCTATTTATCAAGTTTCGTGGAAATCTGCCCAGTGGTTCTGGAGAAGACTATTTTTGGAGGGTTTTTACATTATATGGCTTGGCGGCCATTTTGGTCATGTGACCTGGACCACATGAGCAAATTTTGGTTTTCCCCATCCCATAGAGGCTTCATATGAAATTTGACTTCAATCGATCCAACGGTTTTCGAGAAGAAGCAGTTCGAATTTTTTTTACATTTTTCGCCTCGGCGAGGCTATACTAAATGGAATGCAATATTTCGCAAGTTCATTGGTTAGATCTCATTGATATCTATCAGTATGCCAAAAATTGTTTAAATATTCCAAGCGGTTAAGTCACTATCACCAATTTTCACAAACGGGTTACAGACGGACAGACAGGCAGACCATATATGGCTTGGCGGCCATTTTGGTCATGTTACCTGGACCCCATGAGCAAATTTTGGTTTCTCCCATCCCATAGAGGCTCCATATAAAATTTGACTTCAATCGACCCAACGGTTTCCGAGGAGAAGCAGTTCGAAAATTTTCACATTTTTCGCCTCGGCGAGGCTATACTAAATGGAATGTAATATTTCGCAAGTTCATTGGTTAGATCTCATTGATATCTATCAGTATGCCAAAAATTGTTTAAAGATTCCAAGCGGTTAAGTCACTATCACCAATTTTCACAAACGGGTTACGGACGGACAGACAGACTGACAGGCTGACAGAATGACACGGTGATTTTAGGGCACTCTTAGAAATCAACCGACTTCAGTCGGTCGCTTTTACTGCGGGTCGTGCAATAAACGAAAATAGCAGACTCGGTTTTATTGAGTCTGTTCATGGCCAGTACTGAAATGTGTTACACCGGCCACGCCCCCTAGCACCGGCTTAAGCAGAACTCTATTTTCGAAAGATTCTAAATGAACTCAATGATCCGAAAGGACCAGACAATATAATCTGCACAATGATGAATGTACGGGGAGACTTTTTACGGCCACCACACGGCACAGCACCAGCTGCAGTGAAGATAAATAAGTTCTGAATAGTTAGATCCTTTGGATGCAAAGAATACACCAAATAAACGAAAATAGCAGACTCGGTTTTATTGAGTCTGTTCATGACCAGTACTGAAATGTGCTACACCGGCCACGCCCCCTAGCACCGGCTTAAGCAGAACTCTATTTTCAAAAGATTCTAAATGAACTCGATGATCCCAAAGGACCAGACAATATAATCTGCACTATGATGAATGTACGGGGAGACTTTTACGGCCACCACACGGCACAGCACCAGTCTGATTGAACTGTGGTTAAACAAAACGGGAGACAAACGATTTTTCAATGAGTTGTTCCGTGGAATTAGGTGCACATTTGGTGGTTATGTTCCACATTAAATTGCTTTCATTATACGAGTGCAAGAACAGGTGGTCTATATTGGGTAGATGCGTATCTATGCTTTCTATTATCATAAATTTCCCCAGACCTGCATGTTCCTAATGAGTTATGTTCAGATTGATTAATTATATACATGTATCTGCATAATAATGCTCACATTAATGGCTGCCATTGGAAATGCATTTATATAGACAAAGATAGAAAATAGGACGAGACAATGGAGAATTGCCGCTACGCATCACGAAAACACGCCTTTATAATTCTGACCCCATTGAACCACACTTTCATAACGCAAAACTGGAGTTTACAGGGAATAAACTTAGTTTTCTTATATCGGCTCTAAAATACAGATAGCGCAGTGGTTCGCGTTCGACTTATGATCGAGAGGTTGTGCGTTCGAATCCGACCACCGATTTCGAGGTGTGTCCTTGGGCAAGACACGTAATGACACTGCCTAACTCCACCCAGGTGTAAATGGGTAGCAGTGGTGTAAAAGCCACTGCCTCTCTCTCGCGTGCGTGAAAACACCCGGAATGAGTGTTCGAGAGCGATTCAATAAGCTTGAAGCTTTCATCGAAATCGAACTAAAATAAATTAGTATAAACTAAATACAGATTATATCGAGCCAGTCATTTTACACAACCACACTTTTCCTGGGCAGGCTAAAAGATCAGCGGTTAACCAGTACAGGGCACACTCTGACACCTGCCCGTCTGAGATTCGACGATCAGTCTCTATGAAAATGTTGCCGACCCGACAGGTATCGAACCCGCGACCTCCTATCACACCATCAGCCTCGATGGCGCAGTGGTTAACGCGTTCGACTTATGGTCGAAAGGTTGTGCGTATGAATCCGGCCACCGGTTTCGAAGTGTGTCCGGCTTGGGCAAGACACGTAGTGACACTGCCCCACTCTACCCAGGTATAAATGGGTAGCAGTGGTGTAAAAGCCACTGCCTCTTTCTCGCACGCGCGTGAAAACACCCAGAATGAGTGTTCGAGACTCGTATCACACCATAATGGTTAGACATTACAAACAAGTTCCTGTTTAGAAGTGCGTCTTAGGCTGACCCACAGTCCGTGTGCGTATTAACCTAAATCTGAATCATTACCATCTGATTTCAATTCAAATAATGTTTTTACCTGAACACGTCAATTATGCCAAAAATAAACCTTCTTGAATTTCTATCAGTCTGCAAGTGAGAGAGCTTATCAAATCTTGATGACGTCATTACCTCAATGTCGGCATAAGACTCTTATGTTAATGCCCGCAGATACAGAATTGAGGTAATTTGTTTATAGATTTATATATATTTCAAAGAAACTCATAAAATTTGTTGATAATCTTGTTCTTTTCATGAAAAGTTCTGACAGAGAAAGATAAAAAAATACTTTTGTCAGCATTCAGTTGGCTAAATTCCATTGCATGCAAACTAATATTAATTGTCATACGAGCCGCGTCCTGAAAAACAAATTTTACCCAGCAGGCACACGTCGCTAGGACAATGTCAGATTAACGTCGGTGACGTTGATGTGACATTGCATAAACGTTACGACTGCGCCAACGTTGATGTGACGTCACAATTACGTCATGTGCATTTGCGAACAACAAAGGTGCAGATCAGCCTGCGCATTCGCACAAATAAAAAGCACATATATTCTGTATTACAAAGGGCGAAATGTATAAAATATGGGCTTTTTGTGATTGTAACTCTATGTAACCTCTCTCTTCTCTACATTGTACTTTCGTTTGCTTGAGGCAACTGTGGCTTTTTATGCGTTACTTTTTCTTTCCTTCATGTTAACTAGAATGTGTAATGCACACCCATGTAACCCCACCTTTAAAAGCAGAGCTTACAGCATACCGATAAGTCACCCGTGCGACATAGTTCATTTTTGACATCTCCGAAATGGCTAGTTTTCTGACGAAAATCCGTGATAATTTTCTTATAAATGCTCAAAACATAGTTTGTGGTCGCTCGTTAGAACCGCCTTATTGAGGCGGTTCTAACGAGTACACACAACCTATGTTTTGCAGCAGAAATACGAAAGCTAATATATACCCCCGTAAACCCCAGTTTTCCCTGTTCGAATTGGGGTTTACAGGGGTGTTCACGGACATGTTCGAGTATTTGAGGACACATAAGTAATCTGGCATGAGACAATCTCATGGTCTAAAATGCCAAAAATTATCAAACTATTCAAAACAGTTTAAAAGTTACAGCGATTTTCAGAACCGACCACAGACACACAGACGGACGGGCTACTTGATGTAACTAATTCACTACAGATAACATGAATGTCAGATTGCACAACCCGTAGCAAAGTCGGCGAGGCCGAGCAGCGGAGTGTGCACTACGATCACGCTGTGGGTCGGTCCGTCCATGGTCAGTGTGTGAAAATCGCTGTAACTTTTACCGCTTGGAATATTTTGATAATTTTGGCATACGGATAGATACCATGATGTGCGACGAATAGCCAAAAATTATCAAGACTGTCTAATGCTAATGATTACTCGCCGAGGCAAAATATTCACAACCGCTCGGGGCTTGAAGAAATAGACTGCATGGGCTGTAGAGCTGAAACCGCCCGAACTTAAGTATTGGTAACCGCTAAGCAGGTCTAGGCCTGCGTGCCAAGGAAACCATAGCGGTTTCTTTTGCAGATTTCATTTCAATGTCGGGTAACTACCCCTCAAAAAGGGTGCAAAGTCTCCAAAATGACTTAAACAGTGTTGACGGGAACGTAAAACGTCAACTAGTTAAATAGTGTGGATTATATAACTGTTATCAGTGAAGAGTAGCCGGCGTAATCAATTAGGTGTCTGTTAATTATATTTGAGCCAACGCACGACAAAAACTACAATAAGACATTTGCGCCCATAGAAGACTCAGATCAGCCTGCCCATCCATATAGTCTAACCAGAGACTTCTCTTGCTGCATGAAGGAGCATTTTGCCCTTAGCTATCCTTAGTGCGCACAACGAAGACTCTGATCAGACTCCGCGAATGCGTAGGCTGATCTGAGTCTTCATTGGGCGCACATGTCTTGTTGCAGGTTTTGTCATGCGCTGGCTCAAACTTTGTGTTCAGCGATCTTTGTTATGAAACATAATGCAATACATCTATTGGAGATGAAAAAAGCAATTAGGGTCTTTGAATAATTAGTACTAAAAACACTATCGCCATTCTTGTACTAGGAGTGGCTTCATGATAAAAGCTTTTATAGGAATATCGAAGTGGCCAAATATGTTCTAGAAAGGGTTATCCTTTGGAAACAAGGAATACACCACAGAACTGGAAAATATGGAGTGTACATGTTTTCTGGTCCAGGTTAGCTAGTTTCGGCCATTTAGGCCTCATCAGTGACCCAAGTCTGTTTTATCCGTAAAACTGATGCACCTTTGCCTCTACCACTAGAGATGTGATTCCAATTACGAAATCACTATACAAATACATTGCAAACTTAACCGCCAAAAAACCAAAAATTTTAAGATGACAAAATGTGATTTTTTCTTTTTTTCTGTTCAAAATGTAGATTATGTGTACTCGTTAGAACTGCCTCATCTAACGAGTACCCACAATCTATATTTTAGAGCAGAAATAAGAAAAATAAGGTTTACCACTGTAAACCCCAGTCTTGGGTTCAAGGGGGTCAGAATTATATAGGCATGTTTTCGTGATGAACCTGTGAATACTTACAGCTTGTGCTCCCACCCGTCGGGGCTTGGAGAAATTAGACTGCACGACGCTTCCGCGCAGGGCCGAAACTCACCGAGCATTTGAGTGGTGATAAACCGCTTAGAAAGTCTAAGCCTGTTCAGGCCGGGCAGTTTCTTTAGGCGGCAGGGCTTGAGATTTCATTTCATCTCAATGTAGGGTAAAAGTCCCACAGAATCGAAAGCAAACAGCGTGCAAGTTTTTATTTAGATAACCCTCGCAGATAAGATTGACTAGGCGGAGCTCCTTTGGAATATTCCGTTGACAAAAAGGTAAACCAAGTCACCCGACTGTGTGAATTCAACTGTAACGCAAGCGTAGCTGTGGCGTATATGACCATTTCGTTCGCTTGTAGAAAGCGTGCGAAAGGCACTCTACCGAATCTTCTGGTGGACTCGGCGAATTTGACTTATATTGACAATACCTGAATAGCCCCGCCTAGTCTATCTTATCTGCGACTACTAAACCAAATGGAATCTTCCTCCTTATATAAAGCAGGAGTACATTTCAATGTTGAGGGGTGACAGGGGTTGTGTTTTCTTCAAAATTTGTTTAATGGCTTAACGTTTTGCAAACAGTGTAGGCCCTGATCAGACGCCGCGTTCTGCGGAGTCTGACCTGGGCCTGCACAGTTTGTCAGTTACCCGTTTAGGGGTTTCTGGTACACAATGGGTTTAGTAGACAATCAGTTATGCCACTGCAGATCCCGATTCAACACGTCAGAGACCTTTTTAACAGTCTGGTACTGGTCCTTTCCTCATGAAAAGAAATAAAAGAAAAGAAAACAGAAAAACACTAAAAAAACGAAAAAGAAAAACACTTTTATCCATTTATTTAGTGGCTTTGCCAATGTCAATGTTTTGGGTATATGTAACAGCAACAATAATAATAATAATAATAATAATGATAATAATAATAATAATAATAATAACTTTATGTCAAGAGGATAACATATTTCGCACGAGTGCCAGACTAACATATGGTTCTCATTGTAACAATTATATGAGCATGTATGCATTGTTGATACAATTTGATGCAAACTGATTTGTTTGTTTGATTTGAGGGTTAACGTCCCCGCCAACACTGTAAAGGTCATTTTGGAGACGTTGCTTCCAATTTTGTGGGACTTTTACCCGACATTGAGATGAAATGACATCTCAAGCCCTGTCGCCCAATGAAACCAATAGGGTTTATTAGCATGGACGGTCCGCCTCGCACCGCGGTTCCTGGACAGGCTTAGATCCTCTAAGCGGTTTACCAGTACTAGTGTGCGGGCCGGATTCAGCTCTGCGTGGAAGCATCATGCAGCCCATATATTTCTTCAATCCCCAATGGGCGGGGGTGATGCAAACTGAAGTTAAAACATATTCACAAATATATGTATGTTAAACATTAAAAGGACATTGACGATCAAGGCCGGGGCAAGGGGCGCGTGGCGGATACCAATGTCCAAACAGCACGCTTCAACTCCCATACCAATTTGATAGTCCCTAAAATCGCAGACGTCGACTAGAATATACGCTCTCTTTGTTTAGCAAAAATTAAAATAGACCAAGTAAGTAATGGATATTTAAATTTTTAAACTTTACTGGAGTCATCTAAAGAAAAAAGCCCCGATGCGTGGGAGTAGCCCACGCGTACAGAAGCATCGAAAATGTCGAAAGAGTGGACGTGAAAGAATGAGGCGGTACCCGATAATTTGCGCCAGTCAAGGAGGTTGAGGAGGTTCAGCAAATCAGCACACCCTCACACGCCCCCGAACAGAACGCAAAACATAGGACAGCTTTGGATCCTAGATTATAGAAGACCCTCGGAGGGCGCGGGCCAGTCAGTCGTGTTTGATCTAGTCTTGCGTCCAAACACAGCCCCAGCCAACCAGTCTGCAAACCGTCCGAGAATACGAGCAATCTATCTTTGATCACAATAGACATTCCATATTGGATACTTGTCCAAACGTAGCACAGTTTAATCCCCATGGAAGAGATAGTGCTTGAGTGCTATCTTGAATTTAAACAGGTTTCACTTTCCCTAATTTTGCCCCTATCCATCGGGGCTTGAAGAAATAGATGGGTTGCACGATGCTTCCACGAAGAGCTGAAACCGACCGCACACGAGCACTGGTAAATCGCTTAGAGGATCTAAGCCTGCCAAGGCAATGCGGTGCGAGTCGGCCTGCCATGCTTATAAACCCTCCCGTTTCATTTGGCGACAGGGCTTGAGATGTCATTTCATCTCAGTGTTGGGTAGGCGGATATTGGAAGCAACGTCTCCAAAATGACCTATACAGTGTTGACGGGGACGTTAAACCACTAATCAAACAAACAAACAAACAAACTTTCCCTAATTTTAGTTGGTAAACTGTTCCATAGCCGGGGACCTTTAATGGAAAAGGCTTTGTCGTAATGCGTGGTACATGTATTCGATCTCGGAACGAAAGTTATTATAATGCTGTCGATTCGTCGGTCATGGTGTCCGGGGACTTCGTATACCATAAGACATTGATGTTCAGCTAAGTTGCTTAAACATTTGAAGTTTAGTTTCCACGACTGTCAGGCTTTTGTCGGCTGCACGAGTTACGGTATCATCGGCATAAAGGTCGCATGGTCGAACGACCTAGGAAATGTTGGAAAAGTTCGGAACCACTATGTTGTCCATATAATTTTGAATAAATAGCTTGAAACGGGCAAATTTTGTTAAATCTTGGGTTTTGTTCTAAGTGATTTGATAAAAAAAACAGAATAAAAACACTTTGCCCATATTGAAAACCTCTAAGTACAATTTTTTCTATATTCATAAAGTTACACCTTTTTTTTGTAGCCATTGATTACGCTGAGCATGTAAAGATCCCACTGTTCTTCGCCATAATAAAACTAATCTTGATTTTCTATAGGAGAATCTATGTTCTCATGTATTTTCTATCAATCATTAAGATAACCCTTGAATGACTAATAGGAAATAGTCCTGGAAAGTTGGACTGGCGCAATAGCAATTATAGGGTATTCAGGGTTTTCTTGTGTGTGTGTGTGTTGGGGGGGGGGGGGGTAGGTTTGACAATATTATTGTACCTGTACTTTAGCAAACAGTGTAGACCTGCATCAGACAAAGTTTGCCACCATAGTTATAAATACGACGTTCGGCACATGTGGGTTAATCAGAGTATATGTACAAAAGTTATTTTTAGCTATCATAAATAAGCATCCCGCCGATCTCTGAACCATGTATTATTATTGCTTCTAGTTCTTATCTCTTTTGAACACTGGGTACAAAGTGTGAATCAGATTGCTGAGATGCGTTTTGTTGTGTAAAAAGTGTTGCACTAACACTTTTCCGAGTGCTCATGTATTATTGAATTTATTAAACGAGTTGAGGAAAAGGGATATAATGCGAGGCTTTGCCGAGCATTTTATCCCTTTTCCTCAACGAGTTTAATAAAGCCGAGCATTTTATCCCTTTTCCTCAACGAGTTTAATAAATTCAATAATACATGTGCACGAATGCAAGCTCCTATTTATCATATGATATTTATAACGCATTTTATGCACGTTTGTTTAAAAAATGTCAACATTTCGCCATTAGTAAATACGACGTCGTTAAGGACGTCGTACATGTAACGTTGCGGGACGTATCTACCTATTTTGCATACCGTATTCGCCCTAATTACCGCACGGTGCGCTTAGTTTTTTCAAACTCGTGTCATAAAATCATGGTGAAAAATCTACCTAATTAGCGCACACTTGATAGGAATACAACAGCTTCCAAGATGATACATACTGATATTTAATGGGACAGAAAAAGATACTTAAGCATTGCCTTCACTGTGGGAAGAAATAATGGTAAGTTTTTATTGCTTTAATATGAGAGCTTCAAGGGGAGATTACTGTAACGTGTGCGCTTATGCATTTCCTTTTCAAAAATAGCTTTGGTGTGCGCTTATAGGAGCATGTGCGGTAATTAGGGCGAATACGGTATTTAATATTTAATATTTAATCCACAAGTGGATTATCGAAAATATTACATGGCGTTATTACACTCTCAGACGCGACGTCATATGATAAAAATCCATTCACCATATTTGCATTATTTGCTGGCTCCCAGCTTGCACAGTGTCAATATTGGAAAAAAAGGTAACCAGACCCCCTGACCTTTCAATGTCAGGAGGGGTCTGGTTACCTGTTTTTCCAACACCGATAACCTTCAGACTAGGAACCAGTAGATAATGCAAATAAGGTGAATTAACAATAAAACTTTGTTGATCCATCGTCACATGTGCAGAATGTATTACACCAACACTTTTCCGTATAGGTTAAAATCCCTCGAAACTAAATTCTAAATCGCTTATCAGAAAAATATGGCATGACGTCATACCACTTCATCCGGGTTACTATCACGTGTACTACTAAATGGCTTTTGCATTGCCCAGAACAGATTTAATATTTACTTAGTATATTGTAGATAATTTCAATGATAGATAGAAACAAGAGCTATCACTATAAGTAAGCAATGCCCCCGTGGGAGCCAATTTGAGGAAAGGGCCGTAACTCCTTTGAAAATGATAGGACCAACGTGAAAATTGTGTTAGACATCCCTTCACCTCACAAGGAATGCATGTGCAAAGTTTCAGCTCAATCATTGAAGAAATGTGGAAGTAGTTCGCATCTTAAAAAAGTGCGGACTAACCCACAAACCCACAAATAAACGGACAGTGCAAAAACTATATGCCCTCCTACGGGGGCATAATAAGCAAAACCGTTATATCTATACATGATTTTATAGATAGACAAAAGGCAAAACAGAAGTGAAGGCAAGGATCACAAATCGACATCAAATGGAAAGAAACACAGACATAAATTAGCATCACTTTAATGAAAACGTCACAGGCGGAAAACAAAAAGGACAGTTACTTTCCCACAAAATGGCCAAACATCTATCCAAAATAATGAGATATTAGCAATACACTAAAGACGAATTACATGGATTATAACAGCGACTGAAGAACTGCATTGGGACGATCAGTAAGATTTTTTTTACTTATTAGGTTGGGGGTGGGGGCTTAAATGGATCGATTTTACGTGGCCACAATACTATTTTGCCTTGATTCTGTCGTAGTTAAGACAAATAATGTCTAGCTCATCAGTGCAACAACTACGAGAACATAAAAATCAAACGAAGGCAGAGAATAAACAACGATGAGGACTCGACATCATGAAATAACTGAAATGCTGGAGCAAAAGAAAGCCGACAGCTGGACTCCGGTGGGCCCGACCAGTGACAGAGCATCAGGCACCAACCAACATTACAAAATGTTTTAGTAAGTCTTTAGGCAGGGTCCTCATATTGTCAGAGGCCCGACCCACCGGCGTGCAATTAAAGAATGAAGCTCATGCATGCATTCTGTCTTTATATCAAAGAATGATTTTACGAAATTGGGTACTGAAAAAAAAAACCCGTTGTATTGTATGTTTTCATCACATGAACATGTCCATGAAATGAGAGCCCCCTTAAACCCCACTTTATTTAGGGAAACCTGGGGTTTACGAGGGTATATATTATTTTTCTTATTTCTGCTACAAGACATAGGTTGTGGGTACTCGTTAGAACCGCCTCATTGAGATAAAATGTTTCTTTTGGCATGTGCGAACAGCGAACACTGGTCAGCGCGCATTCGCGCAGGCTGACCAGAGTGTTCGCTGAGCGCTACATGGACGCCTTTTGGCAAATGGTCACTTGCATGTTGCACAAAACAAGACTGGCTGCAGTCTGCGCAGTTAAATATTTTACATTTGATTGACTTGCGACAATTGCCAAGTTTGCAAAAACAGTCATTTCCTGATGTTCTTGTAAGCCCTTGAATAAGATCTATAAAAATATCCTTTGGAAGCAAGGAATTTACCACGGAGCTGTTAGTTGTGAAGCGTTCAAGATGTTCTGTCCCAGACAAGCGAGCTTCAAATATTTTCAAAATTCCACAACCTATTTTTGAAGTAAAAATAACAAAAATATCACAGGTTTTCATTTAAAAGTAGCCATTTTGGTACTGTGAAAAAATGCGCTATGGCGCACGGGTGTGTTATCGTAAGGTGGTTTGCTTTTTTTTTTCGTGAAAATACTTGAACAATGTGAAGAAACTATTTGGGGTGTTGATCAGTTTGTAGGTGTGTTATTTTTCTGCTTCATATTTGTGGAAATTGACAAAACAAAAATATGTGTCAGGTGTAATTTTAATTAGCTTGATTATTGTTAATGCAGATCTACTGCTACAGTTCCCAGTTTCCTGTTTCATTTAATTAAAGTTTCGAAAATTCAAGATTTATCTGAATGAAAAAGACAATGACTTCAACCAAGTTTACAAATGTATTATGGAACAGTGCGACAATTGGAATAAATAATATCTATAACAATGATATTTTCCAGCGACGTAGTGACCCTCGGGAGTTAGGCTAATTAAATAAATAAATAAACTTGACATATAACTTGATAAAACAAAATAAATGAAAAAGGTATGTTACATCAAGTTATTTCTTAGAAGTATTTAATGCTTTCGTAGCAGGGAGTTGGTGGTGACATGGCAATTCAATTGTAATATTATTTTACAAAAAAAAAAAAAAAAAAAAAATACATATGTTTGTTTTCATAGAAAACTTAAATTTCGTACGGGAAAAATAATGTTTTTATCTTCTTTTTTTTCCCCATAATTTCATAATTTCAATGTATTTCCTATGTGCGTTAACAGAATCTGTACCCGTGAGTACCTCTACTGTTATCGATGACGTCATAGCCATCTTTTCTGATAAGAGCTATTGGGACTATTGAGCTGACGTCATCAACCGCCATTTTGAATTTGTCGGAGGTACATGCTTATGATTTAATCATATTTCAATGAAAAAAACATCTCAAAAGCAAGCATGGCCACTTCATCTGACATTTACCTGTTTAGATTCAACCGAGACAGCCACATTATAAACCCGTTTTTTTACTGGAATGAAACCTTCCAACTTCCAACGCAACTTGTTCACAAGTCTATGTAATGAACATTCCTGTATAACCCATTCTAGATAGAGAAAATTGGTATTTATAGGAAGTTACTTTGCTATTTTCTGCTCCAAGACTCGTTGATGAGGCGGATCTAACGAGCTCCACGACCTGTAAATTAAGTGTATAAGAAAAATCTGAAAAATAACTGTTTAAACACCCTTTTTCTGTAATTGAATCTTCCACTTTATATACAAAAAAAAAACAACAACAAACAAACAAACAAACAAACAAAACAAAACAAAAAAAAAAAAAAAAAAAAAAAAACATTTTAGGATTTCAGGGTGACAGATTATTTTTTTTTAAACAAATTAATTTGTTTAGAAACGCAACATGTCAACACGTCCTTGTAATGAACACGCTTCCAAACCAAACTATATATACAGTAAAAATCCTATATTAAGACCACCTTTGGGACTGTTCAAAAGTGGTCTTTAAGACCACTTTTGAACAGTCCCAAAGGTGGCCTACGAGCAGAGGAGACTGTATACTGAAAATACAAAGAAAATATAACTGTAACTTACTAAATAAGCTATTTAAAGCAGAATTATACTTAATTTTAGGTGGTCGTAATAGCAGAATTCTACTATATATACATAAAACTATGGTTTATGGAGATATGGGGTTTATGGAGATAAACATTGTTTTTCTTACTTTTGCCCCAAACGTATGTTGTGGGTTATCGTTAGAACCGCCTCAAAGAGGCGTTCTAACGTGCACCCACAACCTATTTATTAGCTTTCATAAAATATATATTACAACAATGTTGATTTAAAACTTTTAAGAAAATTCACGATGAACTCACATTGGTTTCATTCTTCTTTCTTTCTTTCTTTCTTTCTTTCTTTCTTTAGAAGCGTCCGTGGTGTAGTGGATAAGCCACTGGCCTCATAAACAAGGGGTCGTGGGTTCGATCCCGGGCTTCTCCAGACTTTCGGATGAGTCTTTAAACCGATGTTCCGTCACCGTTTGACCTTAGCTGTTGATGGGAGTCTTATTACTAGCAATGTTAATTTAATACGTTTGGATTGGTCCATTCCAATACTCGTTATAGCGTGGCTGGTTTTGTTTGAGGTAGCATACAAAAATGTATGTACTTTAAGCAGACGATGTCGACCCAGATCAGACAACATACAACTGATGGATTTGATAATCTCTCAATGAAATTTGAATTTCAGGGGGACCTAGGGTCAAGGTCAAGGTAACTGTGGCTTTTATTAAAAAACAAATGTGAGCGCTCTAGCGCCTACATTCATTAGTGGATTTTACTTCATACAAATACATTAGGCATACTTGTTTGACTTTCAGGGTCCTGCGCTCAAGATCAAGGTCACTGATCTATTTTAGAGAAAGAAAAAAAAAAAAAACGTCATCGCTGTAGTGCATACATTTATCAATGGATTTTAATTGAACTTCACACAAATTTATATAAATGTGTTGGCAAGAGCTTATTAGAGGAGAATCTTTCTTTTGTGCTACTTAATGTTGGGTATGGAAATATCTCAAGTAAGATCGACATTCGCCAGTGCAGTGTTTGCCCCCACCAAATATGTTCTAGAAAGAGCTATCCTTTGGAAGCAAGGAATACAGCACAGAACTGAAAAATATGGAGGGCACATGTTTTCTGGGTCAGACTAGCTGGTTTTGGCTATTTAGGCCTCATCAGTGACCCTAAAATATTTTCAAAATTCAACAATGCAATCAATGATACCAAAGGACAAGAAAATAAACTACACTATGATGTAGGGCAGGGAGACGTCTTACGCCCCCCCCCCCCACACACACACACATTCCCAGACACCAGCTGTGGTGACGTTAAATATGTTCTAGAAAGGGTTATCCTTTGGAAGCAAGGAATACACCACAGAACTCGAAAATATGGAGTGTACATGTTTTCTGGGCCAAACTAACTAGTTTCGGCTAATTAGGCCTCATCAGTGACCCTCAAATATTTTCAAAATTCAACAATGCAATCAATGATACCAAAGGACAAGAAAATAAACTACACTATGATGTAGGGCAGGGAGACGTTTTAGAGCCCCCACACATTCCCAGACACCAGCTGTAGTGACGTTAAATATGTTCTAGAAAGGGTTATCCTTTGGAAGCAAGGAATACACCACAGAACTCGAAAAATGGAGTGTACATGTTTTCTGGGCCAGACTAACTAGTTTCGGCCAAGCAGGCCTCATCAGTGACCCTCAAATATTTTCAAAATTCAACAATGAGATCAAAGATCCCAAAGGACCAGAAAATATAAACTACACTATGATGTAGGGCAGGGAGACGTTTTACGGCCGCCACACATTCCCAGACACCAGCTGTAGTGACGTTAAATATGTTCTAGAAAGGTTTATCCTTTGGAAGCAAGGATTACACCACAGAACTCGAAAAAATGGAGTGTACATGTTTTCTGGGCCAGACTAACTACAGTCGAACTTCATTGGCTCGAACACCTTTGGGACCAAGAAAATCCGTTCGAGACAGGGGTAGTTCGAGCCACTGAGGGCTTCTGCCAGGAGGCATAACGGGGTACTTTGGGACATATTTTCGGTGTTCTGTAATGAAAATGTATGCTATGTGTGCTCATTAGAATCGCCTCATCGAGGCGATTCTAATGAGTACACACAGCATACATTTGCAAGATAAAAGACGAAAATCTAAATTATCTCGCACCAATTCTTATGTAGAGGACTTCCCTAGGGGCTCAAGAACGGGTTCGACTTAGCCATGGTAAACGAGCCATCGGTGTTCGAGCCATCGAAGTTCTACTGTAGTTTCGGCCAAGTAGGCCTCATCAGTGACCCTAAAATATTTTTCAAAATTCAAAAATGGGATCAAAGATCCCAAAGGACCAAAAAATATAAACTACACTATGATGTAGGGCAGGGAGACGTTTTACGGCCGCCACACATTCCCAGACACAAGCTGTAGTGACGTTAAATATGTTCTAGAAAGGGTTATCCTTTGGAAGCAAGGAATACACCACAGAACTCGAAAATATAGAGTGTACATGTTTTCTGGGCCAGACTAACTAGTTTCTGCCAAGTAGGCCTCATCAGTGACCCTAAAATATTTTTCAAAATTCAAAAATGGGATCAAAGATCCCAAAGGACCAAAAAATATAAACTACACTATGATGTAGGATAGGGAGACTGGGAAGTAGTCTTGTGCCAGGGGATTTGTATCATCTGCGATGCCTCGTTTTATATACTTAGTCAAAAAAGTAACTATATCAACTTCCGGGTGAAACTCACTAGATATCTGGAAGCTTTTGAGCTAAATTTGGCTGTAGACATGTAAATCGAACGTTTAGCTTGCATTTGCTCATACCTTTCTGCTCCAGAGTTGTCTTGCAATATGTGCCTAGAAAGATTTTGGTAGAAAATGGAAATTGCACATGCGCAGAAATCTCTTTTTCTTCTAAGATGGAAGAAAATGTCGTCTGAACATCGGATAACACCTTACTTTTGCAATATCTCATGATCTCGCATTATAAGCGAGGTTTTAATTTGTGAAATTCCCAAATTATCTTCCTTGCAATTAAAAGTATAGCAGTTTTCGAACTGCTGTAATTTTTATTCCTGTCAATCAATTTTTGCCTTTTTTCAAACAAACGCTTTGTTTCCACTATTGCTGTTCATTATAATGGTAAAAAATACAGAAAAATCATGTAGCATGTAGCACTATCGATTGCGATTTTCTATGGAGTTCCCATTGAAACAGCATTTGCACACAACTTCTAAGAATTGGAGGTCAATATGGGATAGCCTGTTTCTCGTTGCTGATGCAACTAAAGTTCCAAATCTTTTGTGAATGGACGCAAATGGTATCTAATGAAATGTAACTTTTATCAAATTTTAGAAATGTAGGGTACAGGGAAATTTTGTGATGTTAAATCATAGCAGGTTTTAATGATTTTCTCTGTGAAAATGACACAGTGACCCCTTGGGTGTTATAGCAATAGTCTACAGTGATGTGTTTACAAACACAAGAACGAATGGGGCTTTTACACGGAAAAATGCGTCTTTCTACGAAAACATAACAAACTTCATGTAGTTTTTTTCTGTAGTAGCTATAGTAAAAGAAGCAATTTTTACGTATTGGAACTTTTTTGACTGCGTATATATGATGCAGCTGATAAGAAAATGAAAATACTTACAGCCTGGATGACCAGCTAAGACTCAGGAGAGTCTGGACATAAGCGCAGTCTCGCCAGAGCATTGGCTGCTGGAAGATATCATTACGAGAACACGCCTATACAAATACATTGTAAATTTCACCGCCGTAAAAATGATAAATTTTAGATGACAAATTGTGATATTATTCTTATTTCTCATCAAAATAGAGATTGTTGGTACACGTTAGAACCGCCTCATCGAGGCGGTTCTAACGAGTACCCACAATCTATATTTTAGAGCAGAAATAAGACAAATAAGGTTTACCCCTGTGAACCCCAGTTTTACTATATGAAAGTACGGTTCAAGGGGGACAATCTTATATAGGCGTGTTTGTGTTATGTGTAAACGAGATCCTAAGGTAGCTTTATATAAGAAGTGCGTCTAGCCCTTTTCCGGTGGCTGCGCGCGCACATAAATCAGAGAACGGTAAGAGCCATTTTCTAATAGGTTGGCTCATATATATACCAGTAGGAATTTCATATCGCCGAAATAAAAGGCAACAAAGAGCAGGTTATATTTACCGCACCAAAGTATGTATATAAACTCAACGAGCGATCCGAAACACCTGTGCAGATAAGCAAGATTAAATCTTTCAATATATGAGCCCCGCCAAGCGAATTTGGGTCTTCGAGCATTCCGTCATGACAGGTTTTAACTGCGCATGCCCAGCCATTCAGAGGGGCCAGGGATATGGCTTTTTGTCTGAAGGTTCCTCTTGATTCACTGCTTGTATGAACGAGCAGCGAAGGTTCTGGCGAGACTGCGCGGATGCGCAGGCTCGCCTGAACCGTCGCTGCTCGCATAGGCGATAAGTACCAAAATCGCTTGACGGGGCCTATATGTATATGTATTCTAAGTACGCAGGTAGCCAGGTTCACTGTCTGTCAGATTAGCTGGAATTATACATGTGAAATTATTTGGTAGTAGAAATCCCCTCCAAAAAGAGTGCATGCGCATGCATTGTATATCTATTTTGTGTTTGTCTGTACCTTGCAAATGAATGAAACTTCCAGCTGTCTTGAAAGCAGAAACCCAGATGAAAATTGTTCCTTGTTATTCTAGTTCATGCGCTCTTCACGCACAGCTTATCATTATCACGTGAGATAAAATGCTTCTTTTGGCAAGTGCGCACAGCGAACAATCAGGTCAGCCCGCGCATTTGCGCAGGCTGATCAGAGTGTTCGCTGGGCACTACATGGATGCATTTTGGCAACTAGTCACTTGTCGCTGCCAATGTTATGCTGCACAGTTTAAAAACAAGACTGGCTGCAGTCCGATTCTAAAATTGTTGCAGATAAATATTTTTACATTTGATTGAGCTGCAACAATTGCCAAGTTTGTAAAAACAGTCATTTCCTAATGTTCTTGTAGGTCCTTGAATAAGATCTGTGAAATATCATTTAGAAGCAAGGAATTTACCACTGAACTGTTAGTTGTGAAGCGTCCAAGACAAACGACTTACCGCCAGTGAGCTTCAAATATTTTCAAAATTCCACAATGGAAACAATGCTCCAGAGGGACTAGAAAATATAATCTACACTATTATTAAAAGTAGAAGTGGAGGCAATGATCACGAATCGATACAATTAACCCAAAGCTCCCATCAGAGACACCAAAGGGAAAGAAACACAAACATGAAACCACAGACCCAAATGGAAACATCAATAGCGGAAAGCCAAAAGGACAGCCACCCTCTCACAAACTGGCCAATAGGCTATCCAAAATAAAATAATATAAGTGGCACAAACACCTAAAGGCAAACCATAACAAAAATAAACCGCGTCAGAAGAACCGCCTTTGAACGGTCAGCGGAAACGAATTCTACTTGGGGGCTTAAATCGATTTTACGTAGCCACAATCACCGCCCTTACTTCCGTCGCAATTAACTCTGCATAAAGACTAAACTTAGATTCGAATGAGCACCACACCATACATTTATTTGATATCAAATCGAAAAAGAGGAAACTTTTATAGCTTATTGCCTTATCTAGCATTATAATTAAATCTCCCTGGTAGAACTACCCATTAGGCGTTCGAGCAATTGACGTTCGACTGTATTGTGAAATTTATATACAGTATTTGCCAAATTTCAGAACTTTAGAACACGTTTGGTAAGGACTTGAGGTGTTCAAATACTTAGGATAAATGCGGTAATGCAACAAACACACAGATCAAACAATCGATTATTAGCCAATCAGCATCAATAATTATTTTTGTGGAATATGTCGATCGATTACTCGATTATCCGATCAATCGTGCTAGCCTTAGCAAACACTATATATGAATTTCATAATGCAGTCGAACCTCATTTGCTTGAAAGCCTAAAGGGTAGGTAGTCTTACCACTGAATGTTTATCATATTGCTAGATAAGCCAAAAAGCTTTAACAGTTTTCTCAGGAAAAAACACGATAAACACAGAACAAAGATATTTCGGTTTCAACTGCCCCTTTATAAGGAGTCTTAATTGGAAAAAATAAAGAATATCTTTTCGATTTGATGTCAAATAAAGGGATGATGTGGTGCTCTTAAGCATCGCCTCTTCGAGGCGTTTCTGGTGCGTAAACACAACCTACCTTTTCTTGATGAAATAAGAAAAGTCTCCCTAAACCAACCCTTAATGTACATGTGTATAACTATTTGGAGCAATGGGGCAATTTATATAGGAATGTAAAGAACAAGTTCCTTTCAGCTGTGGTAAACTAGTCATGGCTGTTCGAGCCAATAAAGTTGCTGGTCTAGAAAACAAAAAAGAAAAATCAAAATATAAATCATGAACAGTTTACGTTGAATTTAACACATTAATTCTGTCCTCAAAATTTTGTGAAAATATCTTTTATTCTAAATCGGAAACCAAAACGTCGACACCCATTTCCCATTTGCATGATAAGATAAAAATCACATTTTACATGAACTTATTTAATAAATGACGTCGCGTCTGAGAGTGTAATAACGCAATGTAATATTTTCGATAATCCACTAGTGGATTAAATATGCAAATTAGCTAGATACGTCCCGTAACGTTACATATACGACGTCTTTAACGACGTCGCGTTTACTAATGGCGGAATATTGAAATTTTTGTAAACAATCGTGAATACAATGCGTTTTAAATGACATATGATAAATAGAATCTTGCATTCGTGCTCATGTATTACTGAATTTATTAAACACGTTGAGAAAAAGAGATAAAATGCTCGGCAAAGCCTCGCATTTTATCCCTTTTCCTCAACATGTTTAATAAATTCTGCCGAGCATTTATCCCTTTTCCTCAACTCGTTTAATAATTCAATAATACATGAACACTCATGTAAGATCCTCTATATCTTTTTCAGGTTTCGACGTCGTCAGGATCGAGAGCGGTACCACACCACAGCCATTGATTTTAACACACTCAACAGCATGACAACGACGACGGGCAGCGGCAAACTCGCGCAAGAAATCCACGATGAATTTCTTACCTGCAAAATCTGCCTTGAAGGCTACAAAAGCCCGAAGTGTCTTGACTGCTTGCACACATTCTGTGAGCAGTGTATCGACAACCATGTTATGTCGGAATGTACCTATAAGAAATACAGTGATTACAGGGAGTTCACCTGCCCGTTGTGTCGGAAACGTACGCAACTCCCGATCGGAGGCGTAAAGAAGCTTCCGGATAATTTCTTGGTTTCAAATCTTTCGGAGCTGGTGGTGAGACAACGCCCTTCCAAGTTTCCTTTCTGTGATATTTGTAAATTGGTAAACAGAAAGCATCGCGAGGCTGCTTCAAAATGTCTGGATTGCAACAAACTTTTATGCAAACCATGCGTTGACTTGCACAGAGAAACCAAAGTTACAAAGAATCATAGTATTTTCGATTGTGAGATAGAGAAGGATGTTGAATGTAAAGAGCATAAGGAAGAAGCCGTTAGATTTTACTGTGAGCCGTGCGAGACATGCATATGTGTCTTATGCACATTTAATGAACATAAGGATCATGAGATTACGCAGTTTTCGGACGCTGTTACAAAATATAAGGAGACGATCCAAACACTTCTGGACAGCTGCAAAGCGAAAATTGATGGATACGATTCTCAGCTGGTTACTCTTGGAAAGTGTGAAACGCTTATAAAAGCTGCTGAACAAAGGATACGAGATACTGCTATACAGTTTATAGCTGATGTTAGATCTAGAGAGAAAGAACTGATAGACGACTTGCACCAATTGTATGGCGCTGAACTGATGGAGTATGTTAACAAACGAAACGACCTACAGGTAAACCTGGAAAGTCTGAAAAGCACATGCAGTCTAACAGAAATTGTTCTTAAAGGAAAGGATATAGAACTTTTGCTTCTAAAGAAACAAGTGCAAGAAAAATTAACATCTCTTAATGATATAACTTTAACGTCTCTTCCAAGCAGTGTCAATAAACATGTCACATTCAGTCCTGGAAATATGGATCTTGGTACGTTAGAAGATATGGATAAACCAAAGATGAGTCTGAATCGCACGATTTCGAACCCTGGAACAATGCGAATGGGAAACACCAGATCAGCTTGCGTACAGACTGACAAAGAGGAGCCACCACCGAAACCGAGGATGATCGATGAACAGAACCAAACTGAAACGGAAGAAAAAGAAGAACCAGTCGAGTCTTCAGAATCTGATAGCGTGTTTTCGAATATGGACGACAAATGCACAGAAACTGAAATAATTGAAACGGTTGAGAAGGGCGTTAATACACGATCGAGAAGTTTAGTACACCAGCTTTCCAGCACGAGTTCAAGGGACGAAGCCTCTGTTGAGCGACCTGAGAGCCAGAATGGTTATCAAGAATCGTTTCAGGATGCACCATCGTCTCCCGTTCAGAGAAGGCATAGGCGACGACGGGAGAGACGGGAGCGACCAACTGAGGTATCCGTCAGGCCTACAACTACTACATTTGTTTCAAACGCATCTTCGCCCACTGAGACCCGTGGGCCAGTTCTGTCGTATAGCTCTAGCATCGATGACCCGGACGGAGGTAGTCATCAGTATATATCCTACAGTCATTATGGTCCAGAACCCATGTATTGACCTCACCATACCTTCTGTTGCAAGACGTCTCGTGCCCATCCCCTTACCCCTCTTATCCCTATATGCGCACTATCCTGCATTTAGTTTCACCCGATGTCATATGTACTCTTTCATGATCTCCTAAATCTGAGTGGAATTTATTTTTAGTGAATGCTTCTGATTTGCACTATAGAATGCGTTTGCTGTCACTGGGTGGTTTTGATTGATTTTGTGGCAAAAATCGTTTATCATATTTCTATATCAGTTATTTCTTTATCAGTTATTTCCTGAGAATCCTTCGCTTGCTAATGACAAAAAGAACTATGGCTCTATCAGTGCGTTACTTGGTACAATTAACAACTTGGCGAATACAAAAACGCGTTCCATAAGGGCATGTTTTCAGTTGTCAGCTGCACGATAGATAAAACTATTTCCAATAAACTTAATTGCAAAAGTTAAAGTTATTTGCATAAGCGAATCTACTTTACTTACATTCATTTTCCCAGATGTTCGTATTTAAAAAAAAAGAAAATATAATGGTGACAACCTGGAAGACTAATCTGGATAATTTTACTGATGATTACCCCTCCAATCTCTTTATAAACCCTATCCTACCTATACCTCCGTCCAGGGATTGGATTCACCTATATGGCTGCAACAGATGCTAAATGGATGTTTGTGTATGTAAAATGTTCATTTGATGTATTCATTCGTCTTAAGGATTTAAGCACTTCGCATCCGGATTATAAAAATCACCGGCAATATTCAGTGAATGTTTTGAACGAAAAAGGAATATGTCTTGTAAAGAAAGGCATTCGTTCAGAGTATGTCTACAACTTGTCACTGTGACTTGTCTGTTATGTACTTGTAATGGTGTGTGGGTTGATATGAACCGCGTAAAAAGAAAATGTGTCTTAGATCATGGGTGCACAGTAAGGACGAAACTCAGTCTTCTCTGGCCGCATGAAGAATCGTTGAGTCTACGACCAGCCAAACAATGCACTGTGAAAACTCTTATCAGTCTGTGGGAATACATAGGCTAATCTGAGTCTTTCCTCTGCAAAAGTGTTATTAGTCACATTTTCGATGGAGGCGGATCAAATGCTTTTGCATGGCTTTTCAAACACTTTATTTTCTGATATGTGGAGACGCACACTCAAAGCTCTGCAATATCTGTGTGTGAAATTATGATGCAATACCTCATTATTTACCTTTTATTACACTAACATTCTGGGCTCGATTGTTCAAACGAACGAACTCGTTAGCTGAAGTGTCGTTAAAATTGTTATCGTCTATTACGGCATATACACAAATTTTTTCATCACGAAAACACGCCTATATAATTTTGGTCCCCTTAAATCCCAATATGGTAAATTTGGGGGTAACAGGGGTATACATTATTTACCTTATTTCTGCTCAAAACATACCCGAGGCGGTTCTAATGGGTTTCCACAGTCTATGTTTTTGAGCAGAAATATGAGAAAAATCAGAGTTTTTCATCTGAAAATTTTCTTTATTTTTTCAGGTGGTAAAATGTTTCAATATATTCCGAATGGGAGTGTTTACGTAACGTTGCTATAATGTGAGTAGCTTTTGCATTTACAATAGCTACTCACATTTGTTTTCAGTCAAAATACCGTTATGTTGAATTTTATACATCGGAACAGTAAACTATTTTAGCCACTAACGAGTAACGACCACGTTAAGCTAATGGTGCTTTTGAAGAGTTGGGCCCTGGTGGTGACTGATTAAATACATTCAGTTTTTGCTAGACTGAAACATGACAATAGATAGAAGAGATAACAAGACTGTCAAATATATGCCTACTGTGTAAACTAATCTTGTAGATAGTTATTGCTTAGAATATAATATTTCATTTGTAGATATTTCATTTGCAATAACTTCATGAAAATGTAAATGCATAGATTCATTATTTGTTTCTGTTTTCTTTATCCCAGATTTTCTTTGATGAGATTATTGCTGCTTATTTTATATGCTCTAAATTTTAATACAAGACAAAGGAAACACAGTTTTATACATTTAAGATTATTTGAAGTATTTTACATTCGTTTTTCTAAGCTTGGTGGTATTTTCATTCCGAAATGTAAGCAAGTTTCAGGAAAATGAACTGAACTGCAAAACATGCAAAGACAACACACACACACACACACACACACACACACACACACACACACACACACACACACACACACACACACACATGAACTACCTGATAAATCTATGTTGTATCAGGAAAAGTTTGTTGCAATAGTTGGTATGTTTCTCATTTCTTATATCGCATCAATAAGTTGTCTGAAATCGACATCATGTTAACAAGTGTGTGTAATGTACACCCATAAAACCTCATTTATTATAGAGAAAAACTGTTTTTTTTTTTCTTTTTATACTTCGGAAGAGCATAAAAATTATAATTTGTGGTCATGTCAGAAAGTGTTTGAAGCTCTCACCTTTCTACTTGACAATATTTACATAAGATTTGGTACTATGTTATTTAGATAAGTTGTGGGTATTCCAATGGGTACTAATTGCGCATCCCTTGTGGCTGATCTGTTTTTGTTTTGTTATGAGAGAGACTTCATGATGTCCCTTTCTGCTGAAAACCAGTCTGAAACAATTGAAGCTTTTAGCTCGACTTCTAGATATTTGGATGATTTATTAAATATTGACAATACCTATTTCGATGGTTTGATCAGTCAGATTTACACCCCCCACCCAGAACTTCATTTAAATAAAGCAAATTCTTCTGATACCGAGGCCCCGGTTTTGGATTTACATCTATCTGTTGTAGATGGGTTTGCTTCTTGCAAAATTTATGATAAACGAGATGATTTTGATGCAACTGACTTCAACATTCGTAATAAATTGTTAACTGCTTAACTTCTTAATCAGGGTTATCGGTACCATAAAATACGCAAAGCCTTTTCAAAATTTTATAGACGTCATTCTGATTTAATTTCAAAATTCAATATTGGACTTAAATCTATTCTGCAACACGGTCTATCGGAACCCGAATTTTATGGTGACTCAGTATATAAATTAAGAATAATATATAACCGCAATTTCGTAAAATCATTATTCGATATAAAAAGATCGGGTACAACATTAATGTTATACGACAGACTGCATGCATGGTAGTTAACCCAATCACGGTCGACAACTTTGCTTCCCTCTTTAATTGCACGCCGGTTGGTCAGGTCTCAGATTCTATGACTGTTACAGCGTAAAGGCTTTCTGAGAATTAGAGAGAATCTAATTCTATGTAATGTTGGTTAGTGCCTAATGCTCTGTCTCTGGCCGAGCCTATCGGAGTCTAAACGTTGGTTTTCTTTTGCTCCAACTTTTCATTGGTATTTTGCTGTCGAGTCCTCACCGTTGTTTCATCTCTGTGGTTGTTTGATTTTTTTTTGTTGTTCACGGAGATATTGCACTGATGTGATGAGTTAGGAGGCCTTCACGCGGACTGAACAAATTATTTGTCTAAATCGCGACGGAATTAAGGGCGACGTAAAATCGATTTAAGCCCCCCCCCCCCCCCCCCAGTGGAATTCTTTTGTAGCGTTTATTTTTTTGTTGTGGTTTGTCTTTGGGTGTTTGTGTCGACTATATTTTTTGTTTTGGATAGCCAATTGGCCATTTTGTGGGAAAGTAACTGTCCTTTTGGCTTGCCGCTATTGATGTTTCCTTTAGAGTCTGTTGTTTCATGTTTGTGTTTCTTTCCCTTTTGTTGTCTCTGATTGGAGCTGTGGGTAAATTGTATCGATTCCTGATCATTGCCTTCACTTATATTTTATTGGGGTATGTATTAATTTTCTAATTTCTGCTCAAAGACAAAGGTTGCCTATTTTAAGGTGTGGGCGGGTTTAACGAGCACCAACAACCTATGTATGGAGTACAAATAACAAAATTATCACAAATTTTCATTAGAAAAATGACCATTTTGGAGAAATGAAAAGCGTGCACTATGTCACACGGATGTGTTATCGTAATGACACTCAACCGACAGTTGAAGCAGGAATATCTCAAATATGCAATTTTTTATCTGAACACTGTCATGAATTACAAGCCTTAGATGGAAACTGTACGTTACCCTTATGAGCAGGCATTTTACGCTATAGATGTGACTTATTCATAATATAATAATGTAGCTACACTGAAGCAAAGAGATTGTCTTACGAATCCTTGATCAAATGTACTAAAAGAGAAGGATTCTATGAATAGCGTAACCTAATTTTGAATGAGCCCTTTTTGTAATAGTTCATATCAATCGCCGCTAAATTTGTTATAATTCTATTACTGCCAAAGAAGTGTTATTAGGATAATTAGGGGCAATTTTAGAAGAAGAAAACAACAACAAAAAACAACAACACAAAAACATAAAAACATACATTACGAGAATGACAACATGACCGTTCCCTGCAATGGCGTCTTTTATAGAATTTTTATCAGAAAAAGAAGATATTTTTCTTATTTCTAGGCCAAACATAAATTGTGGATGTTCGTTAGAACCGCCTCATTGAGGCCGTTCTAAAGAATATCCACAGTATATGATTTGAGCAAAGATAAGGGAAATGATGAAAACCGCGTAAACCTAATTTTCTGTATATGAAATGGGGTTTGGAAGTGTGTTCATTGCACAGACTTAACCTTACGTGTTTTAGGTACTTGTTTGAATCTCTTCATCACAACGACGATTCTATCAAGTTTGCTTGATTGTTTGTTTGAACTGAGGTTTATCGTTCCCGTCAACACTATTGAGGTAATTTTGGAGTCGTTGCTTCCAATTTTGTGGGACTTTTACCCAACATTGAGATAAAATCACATCTCATTCTAAGCGGTTTACCAGTACTCTTGTGCGGTCAGTTTTAGCTCTGCATGGAAGCATTATGCATCCCAATCTATTTTTTTTTACAAGCTCCTGTTGCCGGGGGGGGGGGGGGGGGGGCGAAGGGCGGGAGCCCGATTCTAACAAGTACCCTATTACTGAAAGAAAAAATATCCATTGATTATGATCATTTCACATCCGTATTTGGAGCTATGATTGCATAAATCCGAAGATTATATTGAATTGTGTCATTTGTCTCAAGCAACGACATCCTTCAGTACAGGGAAAGGTGTATATCAGTTTATCTTAAAACCAGCTAAATTTGATAACAAATTGGAGCGTTCTATCAACAATGAAATTTCTTAGCTCTGTGTCTGTACCTCGTCTCCTCTAGTCATCACGAAAACACGCCTTTATAATTCTGAGCCCCTCGAACCGCACTTTTCTATAGTAAAACGGGGGTTTGCAGGGGTAAACCTCATTTTTTTGATTTCTGCTGTAAAATATAGATTGTGGGTACTCGCTAGAACCGCCTCGATGAGGCGGTTCTAACTTGTACCCACAATCTATATTTTGAGAAGAAATAAGAAAAATATCAAATATAGATTTTGGGTACTCGTTAGAACCGCCTGTACCCGCAATCTATAATTTGATAAGAAATGAGAACAAAAATCACAATTTTTCATCTCAAATGTTTCATTATTACGGCAGTAAAATTGCAGTGTATTTGTATAGGCGTGTTTTCGAAATGTTCTCTCCCTGTAAATCAAGCTTTATTGCACAAATCAGCCACATCAGGAGAATACCTGTTTCAACCATTTGCCAACAGCACCGGTTAAGATCAGCACTTTGTGTTCGTTTCCTGGATAGTACACTACCTCTGCTTATCTACCAAAGATTATTTCGCCCAAAGATTGGTTAGCCATCATTGTCACCTGACACGAAAGGGCCCCGTTTTCAAAGCTCTGTCAACGTTCTCGCAAGAGCAATGGTATTTTGCGAAGAAAGCTGTGAGGAGGTTTTGCAAGGCTACTCACATTTTCCTCAGCAAAAGTATAGTTTCACATTTTCCTCTGCAAAATAATAGTGTTAGCAAAGGTTAGTGCCGGCCTCGGTAGATCAGTCGTATGCGCATCCGACTGGTGATTAGGAGGACGCGGGTTCGATACCTGCCGGGGTCGGCAACATTCATTCGTGGAGATTAATCGTGAAACCTTTTCTACGGTCATTCTCTCTTTTCCGCTGATTCAAGAAGGGCAGATGTTAGTTTCTGTCGAAAGTATGTGCACTGTACTGGTTAACCGCTTACGTTTAAGCCTGCCCAGAAAAAGTGTGTATAGGTAAATTGACCGGCTAAAAAATGACTTAATATAGTGTTGACTGGGCCGTTAAACTCCAAAACAAACAGACAAACAAAGCAAATGTTAGTGTATTTTCGTTTTAAATGATAGAAGTTTCAATATAACGATATCCAACACCTTCTTTGGTTTTGAACTAATGAAAGTACCAAGGAAGTAATACAAGCATAGATCAATCAATCAATCAATCAATCAATCAATCAATCAATCAATCAATCAATCAATCACAGTCAAGCTTATTTAGTAGGTTCCAGTTATTCTTCATTTGTGTTTTCTTCATACAATGTCCTCTAGTCAGAGACAACCCTTGGGACTGTTCAAAAGTGGTCTTAAAGACCACTTTTGAACAGTCCCAAAGGTGGACGGCCTTGAAGACCACTTTTGAACAGTCCCAAAGGTGGACGGCCTTGAAGACCACTTTTGAACAGTCCCAAAGGTGGACCGTCTTTAAGACCACTTTTGAACAGTCCCAAAGGTGGACGGTCTTTAAGACCACTTTTGAACAGTCCCAAAGGTGGACAGTCTTAAAGACCACTTTTGAACAGTCCCAAAGGTGGACTTTGACAAATATACTCAGTTGCATGGTGATTCCGCGCAGAGCTGTAACGGAGTGAACACTTGAATACCGGTGACCCACTTCGAAAGACGAAGCCCGCCCAGGCAAAGTGGTTTGAGTTAGACCTACTTTAAACCTTTGAGCGGCAAGAGCTCAGTGTCAGTAAAAAGTCCCACAAAATAGGAGGTAACGTCTCCAAAATGACTTTCAAAGTATTCATGGGGGCGTAAAACCGCAACACAAACAAAAAAGCAAAGTTTATGTAAATGAATTATTATATAATATATAAAAATAATAATTTTGGATAACACACCCGTGTGACATGCCCACCCCCCTCAAAAAATGTCTGTACTAATTGAAACTCCATAATATATTTTCTTTATTTCTACTTCAACCATAGAATGACGGTGCTCGTTAGAGCCGACCCCTTAGGTGGTTCTAATGAGCACGTATTATATGGACCTATGCTTTTGAGAAAGATTTAGAAAAATAATACACGCCCTTTTCAAACCCCACAGTTCTCTGTATAATGCGGGGTTCACTAGAATATTAATTACACTGACTTGTTAATGTGATGACATCAAGAAAACACGCCTATACAAATACCTTGTAAATTTTACCAACAAAAAATGAAAATTTTCAGATGAAAAATTGTGATATTTTTCTTATTTCTGCTCAAAACATAGATCGTGGATACGCTTTAGAACCGCCTCCGTGAGGCGGTTCTAATGAGTACCCACAATCTATGTTTTTGATCTGAAATAAGAAAAATAATGTATACCCCTGCAAACCCCAGTTTTACTATATGGACCGCGTCAAGCGAATTTGGTACTTATCGCCTATGCGAGCAGCGAAGGTTCAGGCGAGCCTGCGCATCCGCGCAGTCTCGCCAGAACCTTTGCTGCTCGCTCATACAAGCAGTGAATCAAGAAGAACCTTCAGACAGAAAGCCAGATCCCTGGCCTGGCCCCTATGAATGACTGGGCATGCGCAGTTAAAATTTGTCATGACGGAATGCTCGAAGACACAAATTCGCTTGGCGGGGCTCATATATAAGTGGGGTTTAAGGGGGTCAAAATCATTTAGGCATGTTTTCGTGATGATTAATCTACTAAACAATAATATAGAGAGTTTATAGTTTGCTGCATTACCGCTTTTTCGCATTTAAAAGAGTCTGCTTATTAATACAATTAAACTGTCCTCAGTTCAGGACATTTTTATACTAATACAACTGAAAATAGAAAATTACAACTTTCTTTCGTCTCTTTCAGTCAAAAGACACATTCATGGGCTATAACTGAAGGGAAATAACTACATGAACAATGTGCAAATAAAAGTCAGGCTCACGAAAACTCGTAACTGAAGGGAAATAACTCTAATTAAAATACCGTGAAAAGCATTAGCTGAAGCTTATAAAGCGGTAAAACAGTACACCTCCGATGTTAACAAGTATCAAATGAAACATTTTATAAAAACATTGACTAACAAACCATCTTTTCAGGAGAGCCTAAACGGACTACGAGTGTCACGTACTTCCAGTTCGGCATTGGCAAAAATACAGGCAACCAATAAGGAGCCCTGTCCTACTCTGCGCATGCCTTGACTTGCGTAGTGGATATCTGTTGCGTCATCAGTGTGACACGTGACAGGAAGAGCTTTTGTGTTCGTTTGGTGTGAAGGAGTGTGTACAGTTTGATTCATAACAACTTATACTTTTAAATGATAGCCTTTCAAATATACTTAGATCTTCTTGTTGCAGAATGGGTAAAAATGAAGGTGGTATTTTAATTTAGCCATTTAACCGCCAATCATGACATATGCAGACGATATTTTCATTGGATTTCTTATTTTTGAGAGAAAAAAAAATGGTTTGACATAACGAGTGAATCGTCTGCCACAGACAGTCAGTTCACATGAAATGCCATCATGCCTTATGCACTGAAAAGTAATTTAACAAGACTTCCTCTTAAGGTGAATGGGAACACCTTCAGGGGAGGGAACTCCTGCAAAAGTATTTTTGTCTCCCATGTCAATAGGGGTCAAATCTTAAAGGAAAGAATATCGGGATGCTCCTGAGGAGCAAATTCTTTCCTTTAAGAGTAGACCCCTTTTTTAGTGGGACCGAGCCTATAGAAAAGCGAACAGAAAACCCGGAAAAGTGGCCCCTTTGAAAAATGGCGGGAAAATGTGCTAGGTGTTCCCATTCCCCATAAGTCTATGTCGCCCATTTGGACATGACTTTTTTAAAATTTGGGTTGTCGCTAGGGTGGACTGTTGACGGATTGACAAACGAACGGAAGAAAACGTAGGAAAACCGGACTTCTGTAAAGCGCCATGTGACAAACATTAGATTGGCATCTGCTCTTTGATTTTCTGTGGCGCTGTAAAGGCTAAACAGTACGCGTGCATTTTGTTTGGGTATCCGGGACTCGCTGACTATCCTTGTTGGCGACGCAGATACACATCAGTGAAAAAGTTGCGAGTTGATTCAAGGAATGCGAAAAAAATCGCAAAGAAACAAAATATATATCTACCTCATTCTTTCCCATTCTTCAGCAAGATGGTATCATTTTAAGGTGAATTGGTATACACTCAGGGGAGATTTATCTTTAAGCTCTTGATCTTCCTGGTCGATATGGGTCAACTTTTAACGAGGCGTGTTTTCTTATAAGTTCGATGACTCAAACATCGATAACCTTGGCCGATTCGACCTCATTCCTGAGCTTCTGAGAAATTTGTCTGATAGCTGAAGCTAACAAATATTTGGGGATATCTAAAGGGGATTTTCTTATTTTATCATGCCGATGTATATTTTGTGAACGCATAAGAAACGCCTCATCGAGGCGATTCTTATGAGTTCACATAATATCCAATGCATGTTTTGTGTTTTATCATGTTAACAAGGCGTGAAATGAAGAACCCCTAAAAAACTGGAATTCACAGGGGTGAACATTTTTTGCTTATTATTGCTTCCAGACATAGGCTGTGGGTAATCGTTAGAACTGCCTCAATGAAAAACCGACCGCACATGGGTGCTGGTTAACCGCTTAGGTCAAGCCTGCCCAGGCAAAGTGGTGCGAGTCGGACGGTCCGTTACCTATAAACCCTTTTGGTTAGGCTTGAGATGTCATTTCATCTCAATTTCGAGTAAAAGTCCTACAAAATTGGAAACAACGTCTCCAAAATGACCTAAATAGTGATGACGGGGACGTTAAACCTCAAATCAATCAATCAACCAATCAATCAGGCAATCAATCAATCAATCGATCGATCGATCGATCGATCAATCAATCAATCAATCAATCAATCAATCAATCAATCAATCAATCAATCAATCAATCAATCAATCAATTAATCAATCAATCAATCAATCAATCAACCAATCAATCAAATCAATCAATCAGTCAATCAATCAAAGCATTGTTTAACTCTTTCGGTACCCTAGTCACATTGCGACTGCCTTAACAGAGCGCCCAAACCGATGTGATTTCGCCTTTTAGATCAACCAATTAAGGGACATAACTAGCTATCAATTTCGCAAAAACAAGCTTTTACTTAAAAAAAGTATTTGTATCGTATTTTAACATGGTTAAAGAGGTCGAAAATGCCAGGGACTGGATAAATTTGGCGCTAGGAGTTCTGTTTAGACATTAGTTTGGCGCCGAAAATGGTGGGAAATGTCAAGTGTATCAATTCACCTTAAATGGTCCGTAGATTGATATTTAGTTTTCCAGTTAGCCAACTTGTATATATATAGATCATCAGTTCTTAAATTTTACCTAGCGCTTTCACCGTCAACATTTAGTTATCATCCTTGACCGGGTCAGGCAAAATCTGTCTCCGGGCTATGCCCACAGGGAAGGCAATACAGCCTGTCTGCCCAGTCACTAAGAATTCGACCTTTCCTGCCGGTTGGAAAAGTCTAGAGTCAAAGGGCATCCACATATAGCGCACGACAAATACCCTAATCAGACTGCACGTAAGCAGTCTGATCAGAGTCTTTGTTTGGCGCAAGCCTTAATTCGGATTTTGCTTGCCGTGGGTCATTTCATTTCTGCAATGAATAATCATGACTGTAACATACAAATTTAATTTCTTTAGAAATCTGACACAATAGCCAAAATAGTTCTCTGTTAAAACTGTTTATGCAAGAGTTCAATTGACCAGCCGACGGGAGTGGTTTTTTTTTCTTCTGTATATAAATTACACCAAATATATATTGTATAGCGCAAAAACTGAGGGTCTTCAAAAATGTCCAACGCTTTCATGAACCTTACATGTATCAAAAAAGTTCTACCAATGGTAGAAAGTCACAGAAACAGGCCGTGCACTCACAAGCCTGTGCATTAAGTTTCCGTTCAACAGAGCATTTTTTATTCACGACATAAACACGCAAAACTACACGTAGTTGCCCAGAATCTGAAGGAACTAACAAGTCACAAAAACACGCCTCTATAATTTTGACCCCTTGAACCCCACTTTTATCATATAAAACTGGGGTTTTATAGGGGTAAATCTTATTTTTCTAGTTTCTGCTCTAAAAATAGATTGTGGGTACTCGTTAGAACCGCCTCGATGAGGCGGTTCTAACGTGTACCTTCAATCTATATTTTGAGCTGAAATAAGAAAAATATCGCAATTGTTCATCTTAAAATTGTCGTTTTTTTGGGCTGTAAAGTTTGCAATGTATTTGTATAGGTGTATTTTCGTGATGAAGTCTGTCCCCCTTTATACCTAGTAGGTCAGTACTTGTGCATACAGTGAAGACCCTGATGAGACAACTCATACTGAGCCATCTCATCGGGATCAACACTGTTTGCCGTCCTATTCATGATTTTGGCCAAACTTATTATTTGCAAGCATGGACGTGTCCAAGTTAAAAAATGGAAAGGTCCTAACGGTTAAACACTGCAAATGATGTGAAAAATTAGAGTGTAATTTGGATCGATTGTTTATCAATCGACCCAAAGTTATAAGCAACAGTAAGCTTTTCAATGCTAAACTATCCGCGACTATCACTGACTTGTCGGACAAGCCAGGTAATGGTTATTTATAGAAAAAAAATCGCGCTATTCTTATCGACGCGTAAGAAGGTTATCTTGCATCACGTGAACAAGTCCGTGAAATGAACACCCCCCTAAACCCCACTATATAAAGAAAGAGAAAACTGGGGTTTACGGGCGTATACATTGTTTTTCTTATTTTTGCTCTTAGACATAGGTTGTGGGTACTCGTAAGATCCGCATCACAGACAACCTATGATTGCAGTATTTACAAGAAAAATATTAAGGATTTTCATCGGAAAAATGGCCATTTTTGTGATGTGAAAAAATGCACTATGTCGCACGGGTGTGTTTTCGTAATGACTGGAATCATGGGTTGGGCTTAGTAAACAGTGAAGACCCAGATCAGACGCCACACAACGCGGCGTCTGACCAGGATCTACACTTATTGCTTAAACAGGGTTAAACGAAACAGTTTAAGTCTCAGTCCTGGACTATTTTCCCAGCCCTGACTCAGAGACAGTCGACCCACCAGTATTCTCAGTGCTTTGATTATCTCCATCATAAGGCGAGGTTGACTGTGGCATGTCTAATTCTCTGTCTTTTTCATTTTTTTTTTATTTTGATTTGTTAATTATGGTGGATTTTGTCAAACTAATATTTCGTCGCTGGCATTTTGTTGACCCTCAGATTATTAATGAGCTTTTAGACAATATGCTTCAATATAATCAGCAAGTATTTTAGGAAAAAAAAATCAGTATAATTATGTGAAGAAAGCAGCGTCTTATGTCAGAAGGGGACATCTGGGATATTTCATGATGAAAACTCACCTATACAGATACAGTGTAAATTTCAACTCTGAAAATCAAAAATTTTAAGATAAAAAATTGTGATATTTTTTCTTATTTCTGCTCAAAATGTGGATTGTAGGAACACGTTAGAACCGCCTCGTCGAGGCGGTTCTAACGAGTACCCACACTCTATATTTAGAGCAAAAATATAAAATAATGGTTTACCCCTGTAAACCCCAGTTTTACTATATAAAAGTGGGGTTCAAAGGGGACAGAATTATATAGGCGTGTTTTCGTGGTGTTGGCCAGAAAACGATTGTTTCGTATTTGGGATAAAACGAAACAGAATGAAACAAAAACAACTGGTAAGATGCCGGAGAGCCAAAAATGTGCTCACTGGGAACATGACGCTTATGCAACGTCGCATCAACGTCGGCCCTACATGATAGGCGCACATACACCAAGACCGCTTTTGGCGAGGCGCGGTCGAATAAAAAGCAATAATGTTCCTTTGACATAAGACACTCAATCTCCACGCTACCTAATTTCATCAAATTTTATTTTGATTCCAGTCCGGCAGGTCAAGTGGACCCCGATGTAGTATGACATAGTCTTCGAGAGTAGTGTGACCTTTTCGAGACTAGCGTGACCTTTCCTCGGCGCAGGCCTCGGAATTCTGTGTCACAGATAATGATATGACATCTTTGAATGACTTACGTATATATGAATGGATACGGAGTAGTTAGTGTTATGGACTTTTTATAGTGTTAGTTCCCTGGCGGCATCAAACTACAGTGAAATTCCGTTATTAAGACCACCTAAAATTAAGACCACCTGCTTTTTAAAGTAGGTTGAAGTTATTCTTTCTTTGTTTTTTCTTTCTTCATACAGTGTCCTGTAGTCAGAGACCACCCTTGGGACTGTTCAAAAGTGGTTTTAAAGACCACTTTGGAACAGTTCCAAAGGTTGTCTTAATATAGGAATTTCACTATAGTTTTGTCTCCCTTAGGCAACTCTTAAAGGAGAGAATAACTGAACTTTAAATAACTGGAAGTTTTCGACCGTGCCATTTGGTGGTTGATACCAACTTGCTATAAAGTGAGAAGTTTTGTTTGCAAAACCGTAACTCAAACAGATTCTGAGTCGTTTTCCAGTTCCATGAATGACATATGAGAGATGTCTCTGTGAACGAGCAACATCACCCCTGTCAACATCTTTTTTGTAGACACTTTAGGCCTACTTTCAGGGAAAAGCTCCGAAGTCATAACAGAACTGTCAATCTTTGTTTCCTGAATAGCCACACTATGTGGCTGGTGGGTATCTAGGAAACCTAAAAGTTCAAGTATTTTCCTCTTATACCATTGATGTTTATACTACAAAGTTTCAAACCCTTTACAAAATTTGGCTTTCTTGTGTCAGTAGTCGGAGATTTAACTCCATTTTCCTTAGACAGAGGTGCAAATTCGTTTCTCTTTTCCAGTTCTATATATAGTTCGTTGAAGAACGAGTCAGAAAAATTGAAAACCTCTCCATGAAAAGCTGGAATTTACCAATTTGCCATACTCAGCATCTGAAAGGAATGCACAATCTGTGTGAATCCTCATTTCACACTGATCACACTGAACTGCCTTATGTTCATTCAAGGCGTTATAAAAAGTACCTACAATCTATTTTTGGCGCAGTAATACAAAAATTATCAGAGTTTTTTTTTTTAACAAAAAAAATCCTTTTATTCGGGGGGGGGGGGGGGGGTCGGGGGTTTGGTGGAAAATTTTCAGTATATTTGAATAGGCGTGTTTTCATGATGCTTTCTTGACGGAGTGGAGAAACTTCGGATCTATAGCTCACAGCACATTACGAAAAAAGGCCTATACAAATACATTGTGAACTTCACCGCCGAAAAACAACGAAAATATAAAGGTGTAAAAATTTTGATATTTTTCTTATTCCTGCTCAAAATATAGATTGTGGGTACTCGTTAGAACCGCCTCATGGAGGCGGTTCTAACGAGTACCCAATATCTATATTTTAGAGCGGAAATAAGAAAAATAAGGTATACCTCTGTAAACACCAGTTTTACTACATAAAAGTGGGGTTCAAGGGGTCAGAATTATGTAGGCGTGTTTTTTGATGGAGTGGAGAAATTTCGGGCCTATAGCGCACAGCAAAGACTCCGATCACCATGCGCGAGTTCGCAGACTGATCGGAGTCCTTGCAAAGCGCACATGTCAAAAGTCGAATGATTGGCTTGTGTTTCGTTTGTACATCATGAAAACAGGTCCGTGTTATGAATATCCATTTTGTTATAGAGAAAATTTTATACAGGGTATACATTATTTTTCTTACTTCTGCTCCAAAACATAGGTTGTGGGTACTCGTTAGCGGTTCTAACGAGCACCCACAACTTATGTTTGCAGTATCAGTCAGAAAAATATCACGGATTTTCATCAGAAAAGTAGCCATTTTGGAGATGTGAAAAAATGAACTATGTCGCACGGGTGATATATCGTAATGGATTTCTGCTCCAAAACATAGGTTGTAGGTGCTCGTTAGCGGTTCTAACGAGCACCCATGCGCAGCATATGCTTGGAGTTAAATTTAGTAAAATATCACAAAATTTTATCAGAAATACATGTATTAACGTTTTGGAGAGATATGAAAGGATGCTCTATGTCACCCAGGCGTGTTATAGTAATGATAAGTTTGTACGCTGTTCTTACTGATGAGCTAGGAGCACAGATACATTAACAGTCGGCAAGGAGCTGATTACAGTGTGATGAGCTCTTGCAGTCGGATAGACCTTCATTTTCGATAACTGGAAGGACATTTATGCGGTACATTTAACAGAGCAAGCAAGGATTGAGCGAGAAGACAATACGACCAAAGACAAGCTACGAACGAACAGAAACAACGTAACAACACGGTCTTAAGGGGAATGGGAACACCTGGCAGATTTTTCCGCCATGTTTTTTTCAAAGGGGAACAACTTTCGGGACTTCCTGTTCGCTTTTCTATAAGCCCTGTCCCACTGAAAAAGGGGTCAACTCTCAAAGGAAAGAATTTGCTCCTCAGGAGCAAATTCTTTCTTTTAAGAGTTGACCCCTATAGACATGGGAGACAAAAAATACTTTTGCAGGGATTGCCTCCCCTGAAGGTGTATCCATTCCCCTTAAAGTGAATTGACAGACCTTGCGAAATTTCCGCTGTTCACAAGGAAAACAATTTTAATGACTTGCTGTTTTGATTTTGTGTAAAATAAGGCCATTGGAAAAAGGGGTCTACTCATCAGGAAAGAATCTTCTTCTCGGCAGTTTATTGTTCCCTTACGGATTAGACCCCTAGTGTATCAACAGGGAGACAATTGTTGTTTGAAGGTGTTGTGTGCCCAGAAATGTGCATTTTTGTGGTTAAAAGTTTTCGGGAAATTTTTTGGTTATCGTTATGTGGGATTATATATTAGACTTGGGCATGTATTAACTGAGACAGTATCAAATTAACAAGTTCATAATTAGGCACCCCACATCCCCCCCCCGCGTCCCTGAATAGAGGAATGTGTGTTAAAATTGGCATAGCTTTTAAGCTTTTAATGGCTTTTCAGAAACATAGCATACAGACAACATTACGAAAAGACGCCTATACAAATAGTATAAATTTTTAACGCGGAAAAAAGAGAAATTTTTAAGAGGAAAATTGCAATATTTTTCTCATTTCTGCTCAAAACATAGATTGTGGGAGCTCATTAGAACCGCCTCATCGAGGCGGTTCTAACGAGTACCCACAACCTATGTTTAAGAGCAGAAATCAGAAAAATATGGTGTACCCCTATAAACCTCAGATTTACAATATAAATGGGGTCAAAATTATATAGGCGTGTTTTCGTGATGATATTTAAAGGATCCCTAAAAACTATGGATTGTGATGGTTTTGAAAGAGCTCCAAGTTTATGTTTGAAAGATGTGTAAGAAGAAGAAAAACAATCGTATCCCAGAGGGAAGGAGACGGCATTATATTGCATCATTATGTTAGTTACATGGATACTGTACTCGCGTATATGTATAGTAAAATTTCTACATTAAGACCACTATTGAACAGACCCAAATGTGGTCTCCCACAAAAGGACATTCGATGAAGAAAACACGCACACATGCACGCACACACGCAGCCCGCCCTCCCAGGCACACACCCACAAGAGAACTGAAATCCTTCTAAATATGTGTTAAAAAAGAAGGATATACGCTCTTAATAGCGGAATTTTACTGTATATCGTTAGACCACTAAACGGTACGTTTGATTAGATTTGTAAGCCGCGTTTGTAATTGCCGGTGCGATCTGATCCCAGAAACAGAAACTTGTATTTTCTGTCCGATTTACGGCTTCTGAAAACTGAATTTGATAAATTCTTCTGCTTCCGTCAAATTGAATGGCTCACTTCTGGTTTCAGAAGCTCTTCTGCAACTTCTGATTTTTGAGCAGAAGCTGGAAGATAGAAGAAGGTCACGTGATCTGTCACCCTGACAAAAATGGCGTCCTGAATCAAGTTGTGAAAACAGTCAAAACAGGGAGTAACATTTATTTGAATTTATTTAAGTGAGATTCAAAAAATGTTATCCTGTATGAAGCTCTACCAATGGAATTAACGGAAATACGTAGCAATATCTGTCCCATGAACGTTGCATTTCATCGTTCTGGAAATATAACGGCTGTTCAAGCGAGATAAAACTGAATAGCTGTTGTATATCTGTCCACAACGAGACATATTTTTAATGCAGAACGATGGAATGCAACATTCATTGGGTGTGTGTTTGTGTGTGTGTGTGTGGGGGGGGGGGATTACTATTTCCTCCAGTTGGCATAGCTTCCTTTGATTTTCGCACTTCCGTTTTTTTTTCGGCGTGTTCGATTTGTCCGCTCCACTGTCACATGGTTTTACGTCTTCTATCATGTGATCTTCTGCTTACAGAAGTTCAAAATCGCACCAGGCAAATGGTGTGGATAACAAGAGTATATGCAAGATAATGATTGAGGGGAATGTTACGTAACAACACGGGGAATGGGAAAGCCTGGCAGATTTGTCCGCCATTTTTCAAAGGGCGACGACTTTTTGGACTTCTGTTTGCTTTTCTATAAGCCCTGTCCCACTGAAAAAGGGGTCTACCCTTAAAGGAAAGAATTTGCTCCTCAGGAGCAAATTCCTTCCTTTAAGAGTTGACCCCATGGACCTAGGAGACAAAAATACTCCTGCAGGAGTTGCCCCCCCCCCCCCACCCCCGAAGGTTTTCCAATTCCCCTTTAATGTGTGTGTGTTTTTTTCTTATGACAATTTGAAATTATATTAGGGTGTCCGTTGGCAACCGCCTCGTCGACGCGTTACTAACGGGTATCCACAACCAAGGTTTGGGGGATAAAAGGAACAATTATGCATACTCATGTATATAAGAAACTGACACTCGTGTCAGATCCTGTAAGCATGACAGGGAATTTTAACCCTTATCCTGCTGAATAAATTATTTTAGCCACACCCATTTCTGACTTTTCGGCAATCAAATCACTCGATATTGTGTACTCGTTCAATTCGCAAACTGCATGACAAACAGTGTAGATCCTGATCAGATGGCAATCCGATTCTGATCTAGACTGTTTACAAAGGAAGGGATTTTCGTGTTCAGTGGGGTAATAATAATAATCGTCCTTATTTATAGAGGGTAACACATTTAGAACTAGTACTAGACTTCCATGTGGCCCTCTTTTCCTGGGTAGGAATCAGTACAAAGCAATGTGGATAAAGTCTCTTGCTCAAGGAAACAACACTTGACGCTTCCGGGGATCGAACCGGCTACATCTCGATCTCAAATCCGATGCTTTACCATTGCACCACAGCGCTCCAATAACCGTGAAATGATCGGCATAACTCTCATATTCGCAAGTCTAGTGACTAGCTCTTGATCGAAGCTTAGTTTGCTTCAGTGTATATTTCAAAAGCCGGACAATCTCGTTCGTGGATATTTTGTCAAGACATCTTTAACGGCCATCTTTTCCCTTCCGATCATTACGATAACACACCCGTGCGACATAGAGCATTTTTACATATCCAAAATGGCTTCTTTTCTGATGAAAATCCTTGATTTTGCTCTTATTTGTACTGCAATGGGGCGGTTCTAACGAGTACACACAACCTATGTCCTTGAACAGAAATAAGAAACAAATAATGTATGCCCCCCCGCCCGTAAATCCAGTTTTCTCTATATAACGTGGTGTTTTGGTGTTTAAGGGGAAGTGTGTGTGTGTGTGGGGGGGGGGGGGGGGGGGCTCTTTACGTGATGTGATTCAAGTAGTGCAGCTGAGGGAATGCGCGCGCATTATGCTGGTATGCCTTGCCCAAGAAAAGCAAACTGACCGACTCGATATGACATAAAAAGTGTTAAAAATGCCGTGTAACTACAAACGAGGGAGCAAAACACTGTATAGGTCATTTTGGAGACGTTGCTTCCAATTTTGTGGGACTTTTACCCGACATTGAGATGAAATGACATCTCAAGCTCTGCCGCCCAATGACGCCAATAGGGTTTGTCCGATTCGCACTTTTCCTGGGCAGGCTGTCCGATTTACAAGTACTGCAGGAATTTAAACTTAAGGTGAATGCAGAATAAATCACAACCTAGACGCGCAGTGTTTGTTTTTTTGTATTGGAGTTTAATGGCCCAGTCAACACTATTTTAGGCCGTTTTTGAGCCGCTCAGTTTACCTAGCCACACTTTTCCTGGAAAAGCATATACGTAAGTACTGTGCACATTCTTTCGCCAGAAACTGACAGCTGCTCTTCTTGAATCAGCGGTAGGGTGACGCGCAGTATTAGATTTGTTTAATTTGAGGTTTAACGTCCCCGTCAACACTGTAAAGGTCATTTTGGAGACGTTGCTTCCAATTTTGTGGGACTTTTACCCGACATTGAGATGAAATGACATCTCAAGCCCTGTCGCCCAACGGGGTTTATTAGCATGGACGGTCCGCCTCGCACCGCGGTTCCTGGACAGGCTTAGATCCTCTAAGCGGTTTACCAGTACTAGTGTGCGGGCCGGATTCAGCTCTGCGGGAAAACATCATGCAGCCCATATATTTCTTCAAGCCCCTATGGGCGGGGGCCAGCGCAGTGTTAGAATTATGTTCAGTGTTTCATAATCATTTAAGTGTGTTAATTGCGCAGTGTTAGAATTATGTTATGTGTTTCATAATTGTTTAAGTGTGTTAATTTTCATCGGTGGATTAGAGAGCTTCAAATAGGGCAACAAATACAGAGAAATTTCGCTAAATTAAAACTTATGCTCCTTTTCAAAACATATTTTAAATATTTATGATATTCTTTCTTTGTCATTTCTACACCCAGTGGTCTTTAATAAGAGACCAGGCCCCGAGGTTATAAAACTTTTTTCATGCTCAACTCAGCTGAGCATGAAATTAATAATGCTCATAAATATTAAAATACAAATGATAGAGTCACTTTTCTTGCTAAGATCAGTACAGAATGTTATTTGTCCTGTTCATAAATTTTAAAATGCCATCAATTATAATTGTTGGCATTTTAAAATTTATGAGCAGGAAAAAATTCATGCTCAGCTGAGTTGAGCATGAAAAAGTTTTATAACATCGGGGCCTGATTTGGAACTGTTCAATAGTGGTCTTGAAGACCACTTTTCAACAGTCCCAAAGGTGGTCTTAATTCAGATATTTAACTGTATATATGTTTTCAGCATGTTCATGTAGAATCATTTGATATTTTCAAAAAAAACTTTTATTAACTCTTTTTGTACCAAATGGAATCTTCCTACTTATATATAGCAGGCGTTCATTTCAAAATTTACGGCCCCCGCCCACAGGGGCTTGAAGAAATATACGGGCTGCATGATGCTTCCACGCAGAGCTGAAACCGGCCTGCACACTAGTACTGGTAAACCGCTTAGAGGATCTAAGCCTGTCAAGGAACCGCGGTGCGAGGCGGACCGGACATGCTTATAAACCCTATCAGTTTCATAGGGCGTCAGGGCTCGAGATGTCATTTCACCTCAATGTGGGGTAAAAGTCCCACAAAATTGGAAGCAGCGTCTCCAAAATGACCTTTACAGTGTTGACGGGGACGTTAAACCTCAAATCAAACAAATCATTTCAAAATTTAGGGGTGACAGATATTGTTTTCATCAAAATGTATTTGGAAAATGACTGAACTTTTAGCAAACAGTGGAGGCCCTGATCAGATGCCGCGTTCTGCGGCGTCTGATCTGGGCCTGCACTATTTGCCAGGGTACCCGTTTTGGGGTTAAAACGCCATGCAATATTACGAAGCAGACAGCAGCTTATTTGTCATTTTCAGACAATATCGGGCATGACATTTCTGTGTGATTCACTTGTCAATAAAAAGGGTTATCCTTTGGAAGCAAGGAACCTTTGGACCACAGAACTGAAACGTATAGAGTGCGCATGTTTTCTGGGCCAGACTAGCTAGTTTCGGCCAATTAGGCTTCATAAGTGGCTCTCAAATATATTTCCAAAATTCTAAGCCTGATTTTCTCTAAAAGGGGCACAGCATTTCCTAGAATTTACATGTGCGCCCAGCGAAGAATCAGATCAGCCTGTACATCCATATGGTTTGACCAGAGACCTCTCATGCTACATGAAGGAGCATAGGGCCCTTAGCCATCGTTAGAGCGCACAACGAAGACTCTGATCAGACTGCGCGGATGCGCACTCTGATCTAATTCTTCGCTGGGCGAACATGTAAATTGTAGGAAATGCTGTGCCTCGGCTCATATATGGAAATGACATGCAAGAGTTGAGGGTGAGTGGTTTTAAGGGTTTAGAATAGAATACGCTAACTGTACCGTGCCTGACCGGTTTACACGTGTGTCAACTAAGTTTATGTTTGTTTAATATTTAACTTGTTCCATATTAAATATGTAGAAGATGCGCATCTTTTAGAAATAGAGACGAATAATTACACGTATATGAGACAACTAAACAGATAATTACTGTAATAAAGTTTATATTAAATATTCCAATCACTATACTTTAAAGCTTTTTTGTGGTTTTCTCTTATTTTCCTGAGAGAGAGAGAGAGAGAGAGAGAGAGAGAGAGAGATGAGAGAGAGAGAGAGAGAGAGAGAGAGAGAGAGAGAGAGAGAGAGAGAGAGAGAGAGAGAGAGAGGGCGGAGAAAAAGTTACAGGTACAGTAAAATTCCCATATTAAGAACACCTTGCGGACTGTTCAAAAGTGGTCTTTGAGACCACTTTTGAACAGTCCCAAAGGTAGTCGCTTATTAAAGGAGACACTGAGTATAGAAAAAACACAAAAACGATTAACCGAAACCCTCTCAATAAGGTTTTAAAAGCAAATTTAGTCTTAATTTTAGGTGGTCTTAATTTTTTTTTTTTTTTTTTGGTTTGGGTTTTACGGCCCTTTTAAGATTATTTCACTCATATCGAGCCGATCGTTAATCAGAGGTGGGCGAAAACCGGAGTACCCGGAGAAAAACCACCTGACCTTCCGTTGCAGAACTTGGCGTCTCACACGTGGCCCGAGCGAGGCTCGAACCTACGGCGGTGAGAGATTAGGTGGTCTTAATAGCGGAATTGTACTCTATCTGCAATGATACTCTCATACACCCATTTTACACGAAAAAATTTTGGGTTCACAAGAGTATTCATCATTTTACTTTTTTTTTTCTAAAAATAAAATGGACCGTGTGTACCCATTACAACTACCTCAGTGGGGGAGGCCCTAACGCTGGAGTACCGACGGTCTATTGTTTGGGTTGATTGATTATTAATCGACCCAAAGTTACTTACTGCAGAAGTTTCCCCGCCTGCATTTGCTTATCACCGACCATGATGTACAAAATCCAGGTAACGGTTATTTATAGCAGCGAATGCTTCTCCCTATGACGTCAAAGTGCTGTAAAACCATCACGAAAACACGCCTATATAATTTGACCACCTTGAACCCTCATCGAGGCGGTTCTAACGAGTACTCATATTTTGAGCAGAAATAAGAAAAGTATTATAATTTTTTTTTTTAATTTTCTTTTTTTTCGCCGGTAAAGTTTACAATTTATTTGTATTGGTGTGTTTTCGTAATGAGGCTCTAAAATCTGGACTAGACTTGTGGACTGGGATATTGACAAACAGTGTAGACCCAGAGCAGACGCTACAGAACGTGGCGTCTCATTAGGGTCTACAATGTTTGCTTAATACTGGGATTTAAGGGTTAATTAAGGGCGAGGACTGAGTGAGTGAGTGAGTGTTTCAGTTTTACGTTCCACCAACAGCTAAGGTCATACGGAGACGGGACCTCGGTTTAAAGACTCATCCGAAAGTCTGGAGAAGCCCGGGATCGAACCTGCGACCCCTGGTTTACAAGGCGAGTAGCGTAACCACTCGACCACGGAGGCTTCTAGGGCGAGGACTGCGGTCGCGTTAAAATCGATTTAAGCCTCTCAGTGGAACCGTTCCAAGGCGGTTCTTCTGTCGCGGTTTATTAGCTCACCTGTCACGTAGTGACAAGGTGAGCTTTTGTGGTCACTTTTTGTCCGTCGTCCGTCGTGCGTGCGTGCGTCCGTCCGTCCGTGCGTGCATCCGTGCGTCCGTAAACAATTTCAAATATGTATATTTCTAATACCCCATGGTCAATCTTGATCAAATTTCATGAGAAGCATCACCAGGTAGGGGGAAAGGCTGCATAAGGTTTTTGGGCTGTTCAGATTGGACTTCTGGTTGCTATGGCAACATACAGCTCCCATAGACTTACAATGGAAAAAAATTAAAATATCTTCTTCTCTGAAACCACAGGGCCCAGAGCTAAGATATTTAGCATGTAGCAATGGCCAGTGGTCACCTTCATAATTCCTGCCAATCATGCCCCTGGGGTCCACATTGGCCACGCCCGAGGGCCCCTTCGCTCCCATAGACTCACAATGGAACAAAAAGCTTCAAAAATCTTCTTCTCGGAAACCACAGGACCCAGAGCTTAGATATTTAGCATATAGCAAGGGCAAGTGGTCACCTACATAATTCCTGCCAATCATGCCCCTGGGTTCCAAACGGGCCACGCCCCGGGGCCCTTTAGCTCCTATAGACTCATAATGGAAAAAAGCTTCTAAAATCTTCTTCTCTGAAACCACAGGGCCAAGAGCTGCGATATTTGGCATGTAGCAACTACAAGTGGTCACCTACATAATTCCTGCCAATCATGCCCCTGGGGTCCAAATTGGCCACACCCCGGGGCCCCTTAGCTCCCATAGACTCATAATGGAAAAAAGCTTCAAATATCTTCTTCTCTGAAACCACAGGGCCCAGAGCTTAGATATTTAGCATGTAGCAACGGCCAGTGGCCACCTACATAATTCCTGCCAATCATGCCCCTGGGTTCCAAATGGGCGACGCCCTAGGGCCCCTTCGCTCCCATAGACTAATAATGGAACAAAAAGCTTCAAAAATCTTCTTCTCGGAAACCACAGAGCCAAGAGCTTAGATATTTAGCATGTAGCAACGGCAAGTGGTCACCTACATAAATCCTGCCAATCATGCCCCTGGGGTCCAAACGGGCCACACCCCGGGGCCCTTGAGCTCCTATAGACTCATAATGGAAAAAAAAATCTTCAAAAATCTTCTTCTCTGAAACCACAGGGCCCAGAGCTGAGATATTTGGCATGTAGCAAGGGCAAGTGGTCACCTACATAAATCCTGCCAATCATGCCCCTAGGTTCCAAATGGGCCACGCGACGGGGCCCCTTAGCTCCCATAGACTCATAGTGGTAAAAAAAGCTTAAAAAATCTTCTTCTCTGAAACTACAGGGCCCAAAGTTTAGATATTTAGCATGTAGGAACCCCAATTGGTCACCTACATGATTCCTGCCAATCATGCCCCTGGGTTCCAAATGGGCCAAGCCCCGGGGCCCCTTCATTCCCATAGACTCATAATGGAAAAAAGCTTCAAAAATCTTCTTCTCTGAAACCACAGGGCCCAGAGCTTAGATTTTTAGCACGTATCAACGGCAAGTGGTCACCTTCATAATTCCTGGCAATCATGCCCCTGGGGTCCAAAAGGGCCCCGCCCCGGGGCCAGTTAGCTCCTATAGATTCACAATGAAAAAAAAAAAAGCTTCAAAAATCTTCTTCTCTGAAACCACAGGGCCCAGAGCTTAGATATTTAGCATGTAGCAACGGCAAGTGGTCCAAACATAGTTCCTGTCAATCATGCCCCTGGGGTCCAAACGGCCCTTTAGCTCCTATAGACTCATAATGGAAAAAAGCTTCAAAAATCTTCTTCTCTGAAACCACAGGGCCCAGAGCTTAGATATTTAGCATGTAGCAATGACAAGTGGTCACCTACATAAATCCTGCCAATCATGCCCCTGGGGTCCAAATGGGCCACACCCTGGGACCCCCATAGCTCCCATAGACGCATAATGAAAAAAAACTTCAAAAATCTTCTTCTCTGAAAACACAGAGTCCAGAGCTTAGATATTTAGCATGTAGCAACTGCAAGTGGTCTCCTACATATTTCCTGCTAATTATGCCCCTGGGGTCCAAATGGGCCATGCCCAGGGGCCCCTTAGCTCCCATAGACTCATAATGGAAAAAAGCTTCAAAAATCTTCTTCTCAGAAACTGTGAAGTACAGAACTTAGATATTTAATGTCTAGCAACATAAAATAGCCAGCTACATAAATCCTGCTTACCCTGCCCCTGGGGTCAAAATTGGCCACGCCCGAGCTCATCACCTCCAATAGACTTATAATGGAAAAAAACCCTAAAATATCTTCTTCTATGAAACCATAAGGCCCAGAGCTTAGATTTTTAGTATGTAGCAACGTTAAGTGGCCACCTAGGTCGCGACAGAAGTAAGGGCGAGGATTGTGGCCACGTAAAATCGATTTAAGCCCCCCCCCCCCCCCCCCCCAGTGGAAATCTTCCACTGACCGTTCCAAGGCGGCTCTTCTGTGGCGATTTATTTATGTTGTTGTTTGTTACTTACTTTGTGTATCACTTGTGTCTTTTAATTTTGGATGGCCATATGGCTATTTTGTGGGAAAGTAACTGTCCATATGGCCTTCCTTTGTTTAGGTTTCCATTATGGTCTGGTCGCTTAATGTTTGTATTTCTTTCCCTTTGGTGTCTTTTATGGATGGAGTAAGTTAATTGTATCAATTCCTGATCTTTGTTTTACTTCTACTTTTTAAATCCTGCCAGTTATGCCCCTGGGATCCAAATTGGCCACACCCCAGGGGTCTTTAGCTTCCATAGACTTACAATTGGAGAAACTTCAAAAATCTTCTCCTCTGAAACCACAGGGCCCTTATAATGAAAAAAAACAACAACTTAAAATGGGGGAAAAAATCTTCAAAAATCTTCTTCTCTGAAACCATAAGTCCCAGAGCTTAGGTATTTAGCATGAATCCTGCCAATCATGCCCCTGGGGATCCAAATCCTGTGGCCCCTTAACTCCAACAAACTTATAATGGAAAAAAAGCTTCAAAATTCTTTGAAACCATGAAGTACAGACCATAGATATTTAGTATATAGCAACACAAAATGGTCGCCTACATAAATCCTGCCAACCGTGCCCTTTGGGTCAAAATTGGCCAAGCCCAGGGCTCATTAGCTCCTATAGACTTATACTGGAAAAAACTTAAAAAAAATCTTTTTCTCCAAAACCATAAGGCACAGATTTTGTTTGATTTGAGGTTTTACATCCCCGTCAACACTGTATAGGTCATTTTGGAGATGTCTCTTCCAATTTTGTGGGACTTTTACCCGACATTGAGATGAAATTACATCTCAAGCCCTGTTGCCCAATGAAACCAGTAGGGTTTATAAGCATGGACACCGCTTTGCCTGAGCTTAGATATTTAGTATATAGCAATGTCAAATGGTCTCCTACACTAATGATTTTCTGGTACACAGGTGAGCGATATAGGGCCATTGGGCCCTCTTGTTTTTGTTATGGTTTGTCTTTGAGCATGTTGAGTGTGTGTATTGTTTTGGATAGCCAGTTGGCCATCGTGTGGGAAAGTAACTGTCGTTTCGGCTTTCCACTTTTGATGTTTCCATTAGGGTCTTGTTATTCCATGTTTGTGTTTCTTTCCCTTTGGTGTCTTTGATGGGAGCTGTGGGTTCCTGATCATAGCCTTCAATTCTATTAACAGAAACGGTCTTAGTCCCAGTTCAGGAACATTTTCCCAGCCTATACTCAGAGACAGTCGACCCACCGGTGCCTTTGATTTTTATTTTCGTTAGAATCACACTATTTGCAACGTCACGCAGGATGCATATCGCTAAAATGCATATGAAATGACCAGGAGTGTAAGATTTTCAATTCATTATGGCGTCAACCATTTCACCCTTGAATTTCTAAATTAGACTCTTCCGTTCTTTAATTTGGACAATTGGTTAATACGGGGATTTGTCAAAATTTGTCAAATTATCATTTATCATTAGAGTCCTGTCGGGGCTTGAAGAAATGATGGGCTGTATGATGTTTCCACGCAGAGCTGAAACCGACCCACACAAGTACTGGTAAACCGCTTAGAGGATCTAAGCCTGCCTAGGCAAAGTTGTGCGATTCGGACTGTCCATGCTTATAAACCCTATTGGTTTCACTGGGCGATAGGGCTTGAGATGTCATTTGATCTCAATGTCGGATAAAAGTCCCACAAAATTGGAAGCAACGTCTCCTAATTGGTCTGTACAGTGTTGACGGGGACGTTTAACCTCAAATCAAACAATCAAACAAATAGTCTCGGGTTTACAGAGTGATAAAGAAGCTCCCATGGTGTAGTGGTTAGGCTAATAGTCATAAACCAGGGATTATTGGTTCGATTTCGGGCATCTACAGCTTTTCGGATGTGGCTCTAACCAGAGGTCTCGTCTCCTCATGACCTTAGTTGTTGGTGGGACGTATGGCTCGAAACACACATGTACGCGCACGCTAAAATGCTAAAAGAAGCCGTTTGAATTCATTCAAGGGAAACACCGGTCAGTTTCTTTGTTTGCATTCGTGTCTTCGTTTGTAGACCTATTTCATTTCATTCTTACCTCTTCATTTGCCTCATGGGGTGGTTGGGTGAGGAAAAGGTGTCGTGTAGCTGGGGCGCCCAACAGCTGATAGTGGCTCACAGTTGGGCAAGGCCTGCTGTCCTTGCAGTAGGTAAAGATAGAGGAGGAGTGTTATTATTCTTCTGTTTCTACACTTCCGTTCATTTTCCTCTTCCTCCCCCTGTCCCTTGTTTTAATTGCTTCTACTGTTTCTTCTACAAAATAACCCACAAGGGTTGACGTGTCGTTAAACTCCAAATAAATAAATACAGTAAATTTCCTATAGAGACACGATTAATTGTATAATCGATTAATCGACCGATAAATTCCAGAAAAAATGATTATCATTTCTGATTTGCTTGTAATGGATTACTCGACAGGTACAATTTACTAACCAAAGTTATGCTTAAAATAGCTGGATGAGTGGCAAACAGTGCAGATCCTGATGAGACGCCGCATTCTGCGGCGTCTCATCTGGGTCTACACTGTTTGCTGAGTGAGTGAGTGAGTTTTAGTTTAACGTCCCACCAACAGCTAAGGTCATACGGAGACGGGACCTCGGTTTAAAGACTCATCCGAAAGTCTGGAGAAGCCCGGGATCGATCCTGCGATCCCTGGTTTACAAGGCGAGTAGCGTAACCACTGCACCACGGAGGCTTCTACACTGTTTGCTGAGGCCTGTCTGTTCAAATATACATATAGTAAAGTACAACATATGGTAAGAGACATGCTCAGACAGATAAAATTATGAAAGAAACAAAAAACATAGCGATTACTAATCGATTATCGATCGCAATGGCATTACTGATAATCGATTACGTTTTCAGCTCCGATTAGCCAGCTTTAATTAAGACCACCTTTCGAACTGTTCAAAAGTGGTGTTTAAGATCACTTTTAAACAATCCCAAAGGTGGTGTCTGACCAGAGGGCACCGTATGCAGAAATACAAAGAAAGAATAATTGAAACTAACCAAATAAGGTTTCCAAAGCAGAATTTGTCATAATTTAGGTGGTCTTAATAGCGGAATTTCACTGTATCAGCACTGTGACTCATAAACCGGGAACCATGGGTTCGATCCTGGGCTTCTCCAGGCTTTCGCATGAGTCTTTAAACCGAGGTCCCGTCTCCGTGACCTTAGTTGTTGGAACTATAACAGACACACAAGACTTTTCATTTAACAAGTCTTGTTAAAAGATGTAGAGTTGCTTACCTTAGTATTACTCTTCATTAGGAGATTGTGTATGTCGTTGCTAGCAGCACCGATATCCGGTCACGATTTTGTCAACAAAGTACATGTGCAACGTCATCGGCGAACTTCAACAGTTCAATAATGTTGTGACAATGATTAATAGTCCGAGGAAGACAAAAAGCAAATAAAAGCCTAATCAATAGTCAGACAATTAGTTGTGGTCTTTAAAAGAGAATATCGGACGATGTTGGATGTGTCAGGAATATTTTAAAAAGTATATATTTAGCATTATGACATTAGGGCTTTTATATGTATGCATGGAGTAACAGTTATTGTTATTGAATAATCTCAGGGTAATACGAGAATTTTACAACGTTGACATTTGTTTAAATACTGATCGATATTGTGTATTTTTCTTTTTGTTTTTGTTTAAGCGATCCTCGAATGACCTTTGAATTTGATTGAATACATTTTGTTACTAGCGGCTTAGATCTCCGTTTTTTAAAACATTCTCCATTCACAGTACGATAACTATAAATCTACACTATTCACGTGTGCATGAATATGCATTCAAAGTGTATTCATTTATTGAAGATATATGCGCCACGACAAGCGGTTATGTGCACTCAGTGAACACTCGCATCAGCCTGTTCACCGCCTCTCAGAATACAGCATTCACTGTACACACGAAGACACAATCCATTTAGCGCATAGCAAAGGCTCAGATCAGCCTGCGCGTGAACGCGCAGGCTGATCTGAGTCTTTCCTAAGCGCACCTGCCAGGAGGCACGTTTTTGCTTGCGCGGCTCATATATTTTACGTTTAATTTATTCTCGCAAGGTTTACATTTCTATTTCATAGCACAAAGAGACAGAAAGAAAAAAATGTCACCAGATCTCGCATTATTGATTTGAAACAAACAAAAGCTATAAATCTGTGATATATTCGCTTTTTCCCCTCGTCAGTCCAAATCGATATTTGACATGTTCCAAATGATGAATAAACTGGCGGACCCAGAAGAAACGGAAATCGGTCCAATCGTGTACGTGAGTCGGACAGAGACGTTCAGCGCCTGCCACAGGTTACACTCTTCGAAACTGTCCGACAAGGACAACCGTCACCTGTACGGCAAGTGCAACAACCCCAACGGACATGGGCATAATTACAAGGTGGAGGTCACATTACGAGGACCGGTGAACCCTAAAACAGGTAAAATGTGGTCTTCAAGAATTGCTTGTTTGGGCATGTTGTGTATATTGTACATCACAAAAACACGCCTATATAATTTTGACCCATTTGGACGCCACTTTTATAAAGTAAAACTGAGGTTTACAGCGGTATACTTTATTTTTCTTATTTCTGCTCTAAAATATAGATTGTGGACACTCGTTAAAACCGCCTCGAGGCGGTTCTAACGAGTTCCCACAATCTATATTTTGAGCAGAAATAAGAAAAAAATATCACGATGTTTCATCTTAAAATTTTCATTTTTTCGGCGGAAAAGTTTACAATGTATTTGTACAGGCGTGTTTTCGTAATGAAGTTGCAGAAATAAGGAAGTTGTTTCTTTTTTAGCTCACCAGAGCCGAAGGCTCCGGGGGAGCTTATAGTATGATATGCAGTGGTCCGTCGTCGTCGTCGTCGTCTCTGTCTGCGTCTGCGTCAACATTTCAAAAGAAACCTCCTCCGAAAATTCTTGGCCAATTTAAACCAAATTACATGTGGAGCCTCTATGGGAAGGGGGAACGTTCTGTTCATGAGGACTGGGTCACATGACCAATATGGCCGCCATGTTCATATATGGTAAAAACCTTTGAAAAAAAATCTTCTTCTCTGGAACCAAATGGTCCAAGACCTTGAACCTTGGTATGCAGCATCGAGGTGTCGGGCCCTACCAAGTTTGTTCAAATTATGACCTTTGGTTGACCCTGACCTGTTTTACGGCAAGGTCAATTTTGGTCAGTTAGATATTTGTAAGGAAAAAAAAGGCAAAACAGTGAATTTTTTTTATTGCGTGGCAGCCTGTGGCATCAGAAATGATATTTGCAATCAGCTGAATGGAAGTTTATCAATTCCAAAGGCCAAGGTCATCCACTGACCTTTGTCATGGATGGCTTAGATTCATTATTTTTTATCTTTTTCTCCACTTAATCCGCTTGGGGTGATTGAAACCAAATTACATGTGGAGCCTCTATGGGAAGGGAGAACGAAAGTTTGTTCGTAAGGACTGGGTCACATTCCCAATATGGCCGCCATGCCCATATATGGTAAAAATTAACCTTTGACAATCTTCTTCTCAGGAACCGAATGGCCCATGACCTTGAAACTTGGTATGCAGTATAGGGGACTCGGGTCCTACCAAGTTTGCTCACATGATGACCTTTGGTTGACCATTACCTGTTTTACCTCAAGGTCAAATCTGGTCACTTAGACAGTTGTATGGAAAAAGGCAAAACAGTGGATTTTATGATTGCATGGTAGCCTGTGGCATCAAAAATGATATTTGCAATCAGCTGAATGAATGTTTATCAATTCCAACGGTCAAGGTCATTCACTGACCTTTGTCCTGGATGGCTCAGATTCATTATTTTTATTGTTTCATCTCCACTTAAATCGCTGGGTTGATTGAAACCAAATTACATCCCCTGTGCAGGTTAAAGAACCCTACCGTAATTACATGATTACTGTGTAGGCTTTCATCCTGCAAAACTGGAGTGTATGTAACATACACCGTCTGTGTCCCCTACTGGGGTTAAGGCGAAACCGGAAGAAGAAGAAAGTTATTCATGGGGTTGTATTCACATGACCAACGTGGGCATCATGCCTGTGTATGGTATAAACCACATGACCTCTGGTGAGCGTAGTGGCCCATGGGCCTCTTGAGCTGAAACTGATCCTCATAAGTACTGGTAAACCGCTTAGAAGGACTAAGCCTGTCATGAGTCAGTACGTCCATATGAGGAAGGTGAATTTGGTGTGATTTTCGTTTTTCATTTTTCGATATTCATTTTCAGGTGAAGTTGGTTTGATTTTCGTTTTTCGTTTTTCGATATTCATTTTCAGGTGAAGTTGGTTTGATTTTCGTTTTTCATTTTTCGATATTCATTTTCAGGTGAAGTTAGTTTGATTTTCGTTTTTCGTTTTTCGATATTCATTTGCAGGGGAATTTGTTTTGATTTTTGTTTTTCGGTTTTCGATATTCGAATTGAGGCCGAATATCGTATTTTGACATTCAAAATCCTAGTTTGACATTCGATTTGGCGAAGAAAATCGTATTTTGACATTCAAAATCCTATTTTGACATTCGATTTGGCGAAGAAAATCGTATTTTGACATTCAAAATCCTAGTTTGACATTCGATTTGGCGCTGAATATCGTATTTTGACATTCAAAATTCTAGTTTGACATTCGATTTGGCGAAGAAAATCGTATTTTGACATTCAAAATCCTAGTTTGACATTCGATTTGGCGCTGAATATCGTATTTTGACATTCAAAATTCTAGTTTGACATTCGATTTGGCGAAGAAAATCGTATTTTGACATTCAAAATCCTAGTTTGACATTCGATTTGGCGCTGAATATCGTATTTTGACATTCAAAATTCTGGTTTGACATTCGATTTGGCGAAGAAAATCATATTTTGACATTCAAAATCCTAGTTTGACATTCGATTTGGCGCTGAATATCGTATTTTGACATTCAAAATCCTAGTTTGACATTCGATTTGGCGAAGAAAATCGTATTTTGACATTCAAAATCCTAGTTTGACATTCAATTTGGCGAAGAAAATCGTAGTTTGACATTCAAAATCCTAGTTTGACATTCGATTTGGCGCTGAATATCGTATTTTGACATTCAAAATCCTAGTTTGACATTCGATTTGGCGAAGAAAATCGTATTTTGACATTCAAAATCCTAGTTTGACATTCGATTTGGCGCTGAATATCGTATTTTGACATTCAAAATCCTAGTTTGACATTCGATTTGGCGAAGAAAATCGTATTTTGACATTCAAAATCCTAGTTTGACATTCGATTTGGCGCTGAATATCGTACTTTGACATTCAAAATCCTAGTTTGACATTCGATTTGGCGAAGAAAATCGTAGTTTGACATTCAAAATCCTAGTTTGACATTCGATTTGGCGCTGAATATCGTATTTTGACATTCAAAATCCTAGTTTGACATTCGATTTGGCGAAGAAAATCGTATTTTGACATTCAAAATCCTAGTTTGACATTTGATTTGGCGAAGAAAATCGTATTTTGACATTCAAACTCCTAGTTTGACATTCGATTTGGCGAAGAAAATCGTATTTTGACATTCAAAATCCTAGTTTGACATTCGATTTGGCGAAGAAAATCGTAGTTTGACATTCAAAATCCTAGTTTGACATTCGATTTGGCGAAGAAAATAGTAGTTTGACATTCAAAATCCTAGTTTGACATTCGATTTGGCGCTGAATATCGTATTTTGACATTCAAAATCCTAGTTTGACATTCGATTTGGCGAAGAAAATCGTATTTTGACATTCAAAATCCTAGTTTGACATTCGATTTGGCGAAGAAAATCGTAGTTTGACATTCAAAATCCTAGTTTGACATTCGATTTGGCGAAGAAAATCGTAATTTGACATTCAAAATCCTACTTTGACATTCGATTTGGCGCTGAATATCGTATTTTGACATTCAAAATCCTAGTTTGACATTCGATTTGGCGAAGAAAATCGTATTTTGACATTCAAAATCCTAGTTTGACATTCGATTTGGCGAAGAAAATCGTAGTTTGACATTCAAAATCCTAGTTTGACATTCGATTTTGCGCTGAATATCGTATTTTGACATTCAAAATCCTAGTTTGACATTCGATTTGGCGAAGAAAATCGTATTTTGACATTCAAAATCCTAGTTTGACATTCGATTTGGCGAAGAAAATCGTATTTTGACATTCAAAATCCTAGTTTGACATTCGATTTGGCGAAGAAAATCGTAGTTTGACATTCAAAATCCTAGTTTGACATTCGATTTGGCGAAGAAAATCGTAGTTTGACATTCAAAATCCTAGTTTGACATTCGATTTGGCGCTGAATATCGTAGTTTGACATTCAAAATCCTAGTTTGACATTCGATTTGGCGAAGAAAATCGTATTTTGACATTCAAAATCCTAGTTTGACATTCGATTTGGCGAAGAAAATCGTATTTTGACATTCAAAATCCTAGTTTGACATTCGATTTGGCGAAGAAAATCGTAGTTTGACATTCAAGATCCTAGTTTGACATTCGATTTGGCGAAGAAAATCGTAGTTTGACATTCAAAATCCTATTTTGACATTCGATTTGGCGCTGAATATCGTATTTTGACATTCAAAATCCTAGTTTGACATTCGATTTGGCGAAGAAAATCGTATTTTGACATTCAAAATCCTAGTTTGACATTCGATTTGGCGAAGAAAATCGTATTTTGACATTCAAAATCCTAGTTTGACATTCGATTTGGCGAAGAAAATCGTATTTTGACATTCAAAATCCTAGTTTGACATTCGATTTGGCGAAGAAAATCGTAGTTTGACATTCAAAATCCTAGTTTGACATTCGATTTGGCGAAGAAAATCGTAGTTTGACATTCAAAATCCTAGTTTGACATTCGATTTGGCGCTGAATATCGTATTTTGACATTCAAAATCCTAGTTTGACATTCGATTTGGCGAAGAAAATCGTATTTTGACATTCAAAATCCTAGTTTGACATTCGATTTGGCGAAGAAAATCGTAGTTTGACATTCAAAATCCTAGTTTGACATTCGATTTGGCGAAGAAAATCGTAGTTTGACATTCAAAATCCTAGTTTGACATTCGATTTGGCGAAGAAAATCTCAGTTTGACATTCAAAATCCTAGTTTGACATTCGATTTGGCGAAGAAATCGTAGTTTGACATTCAAAATCCTAGTTTGACATTCGATTTGGCGAAGAAAATCGTAGTTTGACATTCAAAATCCTAGTTTGACATTCGATTTGGCGCTGAATATCGTATTTTGACATTCAAAATCCTAGTTTGACATTCGATTTGGCGAAGAAAATCGTATTTTGACATTCAAAATCCTAGTTTGACATTCGATTTGGCGAAGAAAATCGTAGTTTGACATTCAAAATCCTAGTTTGACATTCGATTTGGCGAAGAAAATCGTATTTTGACATTCAAAATCCTAGTTTGACATTCGATTTGGCGAAGAAAATCGTATTTTGACATTCAAAATCCTAGTTTGACATTCGATTTGGCGAAGAAAATTGTATTTTGACATTCAAAATCCTAGTTTGACATTCGATTTGGCGAAGAAAATCGTAGTTTGACATTCAAAATCCTAGTTTGACATTCGATTTGGCGCTGAATATCGTATTTTGACATTCAAAATCCTAGTTTGACATTCGATTTGGCGAAGAAAATCGTATTTTGACATTCAAAATTCTGGTTTGACATTCGATTTGGCGAAGAAAATCATATTTTGACATTCAAAATCCTAGTTTGACATTCGATTTGGCGCTGAATATCGTATTTTGACATTCAAAATCCTAGTTTGACATTCGATTTGGCGAAGAAAATCGTATTTTGACATTCAAAATCCTAGTTAGACATTCAATTTGGCGAAGAAAATCGTAGTTTGACATTCAAAATCCTAGTTTGACATTCGATTTGGCGCTGAATATCGTATTTTGACATTCAAAATCCTAGTTTGACATTCGATTTGGCGAAGAAAATCGTATTTTGACATTCAAAATCCTAGTTTGACATTCGATTTGGCGAAGAAAATCGCAGTTTGACATTCAAAATCCTAGTTTGACATTCGATTTGGCGAAGAAAATCGTAGTTTGACATTCAAAATCCTAGTTTGACATTCGATTTTGCGCTGAATATCGTATTTTGACATTCAAAATCCTAGTTTGACATTCGATTTGGCGAAGAAAATCGTATTTTGACATTCAAAATCCTAGTTTGACATTCGATTTGGCAAAGAAAATCTCAGTTTGACATTCAAAATCCTAGTTTGACATTCGATTTGGCGAAGAAAATCGTAGTTTGACATTCGATTTGGCGCTGAATATCGTATTTTGACATTCAAAATCCTAGTTTGACATTCGATTTGGCGAAGAAAATCGTATTTTGACATTCAAAATCCTAGTTTGACATTCGATTTGGCGAAGAAAATCGTAGTTTGACATTCAAAATCCTAGTTTGACATTCGATTTGGCGAAGAAAATCGAATTTTGACATTCAAAATCCTAGTTTGACATTCGATTTGGCGAAGAAAATCGTATTTTGACATTCAAAATCCTAGTTTGACATTCGATTTGGCGAAGAAAATCGTATTTTGACATTCAAAATCCTAGTTTGACATTCGATTTGGCGAAGAAAATCGTAGTTTGACATTCAAAATCCTAGTTTGACATTCGATTTGGCGAAGAAAATCGTAGTTTGACATTCAAAATCCTAGTTTGACATTCGATTTGGCGCTGAATATCGTATTTTGACATTCAAAATCCTAGTTTGACATTCGATTTGGCGAAGAAAATCGTATTTTGACATTCAAAATCCTAGTTTGACATTCGATTTGGCGAAGAAAATCGTAGTTTGACATTCAAAATCCTAGTTTGACATTCGATTTGGCGAAGAAAATCGTAGTTTGACATTCAAAATCCTAGTTTGACATTCGAATTGGGCCCGAATATCGTATTTTGAAATTCAAAATCCTATTCTGACATTCTATTTGGCTGTACTGGGCCCCTTTGAGCGTGACCTTGATCCCCAAGGTCAAAGGTCAAAAAGTAGGACATGGGCATATCTTCTAAACCGTTGGGAGTTACACTTCTGAAACTTGGTCATTGGATGGTCCTTGGAATTTAGAGTGTACTGGGCCCCTTTGAGCGTGACCTTGATCCTCAAGGTCAAAGGTCAAAAAGTAGTACATGGTCATATCTTCTAAACCGTTGGAATAACACTTCTGAAACTTGGTCATTGGATGGTCTTTGGAATGTAGAATGTACTGGGCCCCTTTGAGTGCATGCTTGGCACCAAGGTCAAAGGTCAAAAAGTAGGACATGGTCATATCTTCTAAACCGTTGGCGTTACACTTTTGAAATTTGGTCATTGGATAGTCCTTGAAATGTAGGGTGTACTGGGCCCCTTTGAGTATGACTTTGACCCCAAGGTCAAAGGTCAACAACTAGGACATGTTGATATCTTCTAAACCGTTGGAGTTACACTCCTGAAACTTGGTCATTAGATGGTCCTTAGAAAGTCGAGTGTACTGGGCCCTTTTGAGTGTGACTTTGATCTCCAAAGTCACGGGTCAAAAAGGAGGACATGGTCATATCTTCTTAACCGGTGGAGTTACACTTCTGAAACTTGGCCATTGGATTGTCATTGGAATGTATGGTGTACTGGGCCCCTTTAAGTGTGACCTTGACCCCCAAGGTCAAAGGTCAAAAAGCTGGCCATGGTCAGATCTTCTAAACCTTTGGAGTTACAATTCTGAAACTTGGTCATTGGATGGTCTTTGGAATTCGGAGTGTAGTATCCAAATTATGATTTGACCCCCTAGGGTTATGTAGAGCCGATCGTCCGCTTCAGAAGGGCGAAAATTGTGTTTTGTATTTAACAGAGAGAGAGAGAGAGAGAGAGAGAGAGAGAGAGAGAGAGAGAGAGAGAGAGAGAGAGAGAGAGAGAGAGAGAGTTCAACAAGTATAGTAACGTAACAACACAAAGGACACACTCAAATGAGTCGCCCTCGTCCACTGGGGACTGAAGAAATAGATGAGCTACATGATGCTCCCACGCAGAGCTGAATCCGACCGCATACGAGTACTGGTAAACCGCTTAGACGATCTAAGCCTGCCCAGGCAAAGCGGTACGGACCATGCTTATAAACATCGGACGACAGGCTTTTAGACGTCATTTTATCTCAATGTCGGGAAAACTCACACAAAATCGGAAACAACGCCTCCAAAATGACCTGTATTAAGTCCCCACCCATCGAGGCTTAAAGAAATATATGGGCTGCACGATGCTTCCACGCAGAGCTGATCGCGACCGAACATTAGTACTGGTAATCTGCTTAGAAGGCCTAAGCCTGCCCAGGAAAACTGCTGCGAGTCGGCCCGACCATGCATATAAACCCTTTTGGTTTTATATGACGGCAGGGATTGAGAAGTCATTTCATCTCAATTTTGGGTAGAAGTCTCACAAAATGGGAAGCAACGTCTTCAAAATGACCTAAATAGTGTTGACGGGGACGTTAAACCTCAAATCAAACACAATGACCTATACAGTGTTGACGGGGACGTTAAACCTCAAATCAAACAAAACAAAACACTCCAATGCGGTGTCTGATTATGCTCGTTGATTATAGATGATTTTCTAGTGTTCGTTCGAACCAGACTTTTTGTCTGAATCCTTGACCAACGTCTAAGCAACGTCGCATCAACATGAACACGAATACGACGCTGCAAAGAAGATAAAGTTTTAACTTGACAAATTCATATATTTAAGGTCAATGTCACCCAAATCAAATAAAATATTTTAAGTGGCAATGATATATCGAACCAAGTTCGACCAAATTTCATCTAAGGCGGTCCATAAAGTATGTTCTATAAAAAGTCTATCCTTTGAAATCAAGGAAGACATCGCAGAACTGAAATTATCATCACGAAAGCACGCCTATATAATTTTGACCCCCTTGAACCACACTTTTATACAGCAAAACTGGGGTATATAGGGTTAAACGCTATTTTTTCTTATTTATGATAAAAAAAACTTAGATTCTGGGTACTCGATAGAACCGCCCCATCGAGTCGGTTTTATCGAGTCCCCGCAATCTAGGTTTCGAGCAGAAATAAGAAAAATCTCAGAATTTTCAAAAGAAAAGTTATTTCTTTTGGATTTAAATTTCCAATACATTTAGACAGGGCCTGTTTTCGTAATGGAAGTGTGTATGTTTCCTTGGGCAGACTAGCCATTTAGGCCTCATAAGTGACCCTCCGATATATTAAACATTCAACAGTGGCAACAATGATCCCAAAGGACAAGAAAATATAAATTACGCTATGATGTAGGATAGGGTGACTTTTTTTACGTCTGCCTTAACACCAGCTGCAGTGACGTACTATATAAAGATTATCATACGCATTTTTTTTTCATATTATACCCCATATGAGCTCGAGGGTTGATGTGGGGTATGATATGCAATATGCCTTTTCGCAATACGAAAACACCCCTCTTACCCCCCTTGAACCTTAGGTTTACATAGGTAAAACCATGGGGGTTACAGGAGTATACATTATTTCTTCTTTTCTTATTTCTCCTCTAAATCAGAGATTGTGGGTACTCGATAGAGCACCTCGTCGAGGCGGTTCTATCGAACCCCGCAATCTATGTTTTGAGAAGAAATAAAAAAAAAATCTTACGCCGAAAAAAAATGACAACACACATCTTTTATACAGCATCTCATTTAGAGGTTGGCCTGACGTTGCATCGACGTTGCAGTGTGGTTATGTAGGTCGCGATCCAATTTCAACAAAAATACAACGTCTCTACAACGTCGCATTCTGACCTTGAACTGACATCGCAGTTACAACGTTGTATCGATGTTGTGTTGTGTTGTTTGCGACCTAAATACAAACAAATACCAATGTTGATCCGATGTCAGGCGTTTGCTTGGAAAATATCCTAAATCATTAAAATAGTGTTATTTGGCCATTAAATCTAAATTTAAACAAAAATAATTAAATGGAGGCCTCGCTTATGTGGTCCGGCCTCGGTAGCTCAGTCGGGTGCGCGTCTGACTGGCGATGAGGAGGACGTTGGTTCGATTCTAGCCGGGGACTACAGCATTCTTTCGTGGAAGTTGATCATGAAATATTTTATACCGCCATTATCTCCCTTTCGCTGATTCAAGAAGGGCAGTTGTCAATTCTCGTTCTGGCGAAAGAATGTCCTCACGGACTACGCTCCAGGTTAGTTCACTGCAGAGGAGTCAAGATATTCACCAAAGGACTAGTACGGACTCCGTCTCGTTTAAATTCAATGGAAACTTCATCTCAGATGAGGCTTAAGTTGAGTTCAGTGGAAACTTTGCCTCTGGTGAGTTCTCTGGAGACTTCGCCTTAGGCAAGTATCTCATGTGTTCATGTCAAGTGAGTAAGTTCGCTCTATCAAGCAGAGGTGGGGAGGACATAATTTTGGTGCGAATTCCGTTTGCATCGGTGTTGGCGTCAGTGAACCCTGTGTTAACCAATGTGAAGCCTACATGGTGGCATTGCTGTGTTGAAGGATTTCATTTTAAAGGAAAAAGTCCCAAAACTGTCACTTTTGAGTAAAACACACTGTTTTCTCCGTTTCGCTAGATCCGCCTTCTAATATAGATAAATTACAGTTAAAGGCAACGTTGAGAACGTCCCAGCGTTTTTCTCCGTCATCGGCATCGGTATCCGTATTCTGTATTGGTGGAAAATGTCTAAGAAAGAAATGATGGATTTTGATAAAATTTTGCATATGAATTGATATTGACAATGTCTAGCTTGGGATTGTTACACTGCTTTTCGCGTCAATTTTCAAAAGAGTTATGGCCTTAGAATGATGCCAGAAAATGATTTCCGCTCAACATATATCTTAAGAAAGAAATGATTGATTTTAATCAGATTTTGCATAAGAATTGATATCGACAACCTCTAGCTTGGGATTGTTACACAGCTTTTAGCGTCAATTTTCAAAAGAGTTACGGCCCTTGAAGGATGCCAGAAAGTTGTTTCCATTTGATATCTTAAGAAAGAAATGATAGATTTTGATAAAATTTTGCATATGAATTGATGCTTGGGATCGTTACACTGCTTTTGCGTTAATTTTCAACAGAGTTATGGCCCTTGAATGATGCCAGAAAATGGTTTCCACTCAATATCATAAGAAAGAAATGATTAATTTTGATCATATTTGGTATATGAATTTATATTAACAAGATCTAACTTGGGATTGTTAAGCGGCATTTTGCATCTATTTTCAGCAGAATTATTGTCCTTGAATGACATCAAATATTTACTTCAGTACAATATTTTGAGAAAGAAATGATGAATTTTGATCGAAATTTGTATGTGAATTTATATTGACAAAATATAGCTTGGGATTGTTACATGGCATTTTGCGTCAATTTTCAGCAGAGTAATGGCCCATGAATTATGTCAGAAATTTGTTTCCGCTCAATATCTTGAAAACACATTAATGGATTTTCATCAATTTTTGCATATGAACTGATATTGACAACCTCTAGCTTGGGGTTATTACACAGCTCAATTTTGCGTCAATTTTCAACAGCGTTATGGTCCTTGCCCGATGCCAGAAAGTCTAATTAATTTTGATCATATTTATATGTGAATTTATATCAACAAGAGTTAGCTTTGGATTGTCATGCCAAATTTTGTCTCTATTTTTAACAGAGTTATGACCCCTGAATGACTTCAAAAATTCGTTTCTGCTCGATATCTTGAGAAAAGAAATGATGAATTTTGATCTAATTTGGTATGTGAATTGATGTTGACCAAATATAGCTTGGGATTTTTACATGCCATTGTACTATTGCGGGGGGGGGGGGGGGGGGTATTTAGTAAGCCCTGCTTACTGACATCTAGTTGGTCCTGAAGCGCTCACCTAACAGCTCAAGATCTGAAGGGGTAAGGGACACCCTGGGATCCCAAGATCCATGTCTCTTGGTCATGAATCGCTCACCAGAAGAAGAAGAAGAAGAAGAAGAAGAAGAAAGTAGTAAAACTAGATATTATGCAATTGATGAAATGAGGGAGTGGGGCATGCCCCCGTTGTACACTCTAGGGTCCAAAGATCCATGCCTCTAAATGGCCCTTATCATAATGAACAAGAATATATATGGTTTAAGGGTGGGTATCTGAACGGTTTCAGAGATATTAAGCATTTTACCATATATGGGCATGGCGGCAATCTTGGTCATGTGACCTGGACCCAAAATGGTCTCCGGATTAAATGTCCCTTATCATAAGGAACAAGAATATATATGGCTTATGGGTGGGGATCTGAACCGTTTCCGAGATATTAAGCATTTTACCATATATGGGCACGGCAGCCATCTTGGTCATGTGACTTGGACCAAAAATGGCCCCCACTAAATGCTCCTTATCATAAGGAGCCAGAAAATATATGGTTTAGGGGTGGTATTCTAAACCGTTTGTAAGATATCATGCATTTTCACTTTTTCCCATATAAATGCCTATGTGACCAAATTTGGCGTTGGCAAAAATAGGTCAAGGTCATCCCAGGGTCACCATTTATGCAATTTATAATGGGCCAATGTCCCACATGCTACATACCAAGTCTAATGCAAATCGGCCCAGTGGTTCCGGAGAAGAAGATTTTAGAAGGTTTTTTTTTACCATATATGGGCATGGCGGTCATCTTGGTCGTGTGACCTGGACCAAAAATGCAAACTTTCGTTCCCCCACCCCATGGAGGCTCCACATGTTCCAGAGGAGAAGACGCTTGAAAATGTGAACACACATACACACACGACACAAGACAGACAGACAAACTCTGGCCACCCTGTAAGCTTACCATTGAGCCTTCGGCTCAGGTGAGCTAATAAATGGTTCATATGTTGGGATCTGAACGGTTTCTGAGATATTAAGCATTTTACCATATATGGTCACGGCGGCCATCTTGGTCATGTGATCTGGACCAAAAATGGTCCCCCCACTAAATGCCCCTTTTCACAAGGAACAAGTATATATATGGTTGGTTGGTGGGGATCTGAAAGGTTTCCAAGATATTAAGCATTTTACCTTATATGGAAATGGCGGCCACCTTGGTCATGTGACCTGGGACAAAAATGGTCCCCGGACTAAATGCCCGTTATCGTAAGGAGCAAGAACATGTATGGTTTGGGAGTGGTATTCTGAACCGTTTGTAAGATATAATGCATTTTCACTTTTTCCTATACAAATGCCTATGTGACTAAACTTGACCTTAGCATAAAATAGGTCAAGGTCGACCCAGGTCAACATTTTAACAATTTATGATGGGCCTACGTCTTAGATAATACTTACCAAGTTTCATGAAAATCGGCATAGCGATTATGGAGATTTTAAGGGTGTTTTACCATATATGATTATGGCGGCTATCTTGGTCATGTGACCTGGAACCCATTAGCAAACTTTCGTTCCCCCATCCCATGGAGGCTCCACATGAAATTTGACTTCAGTTGGCCCAGCGGTTTCTGAGGAGTAAAAGTTTAAACATTTTACCATATATGGACATGGCGGCCAGCTTGGGCATGTGACCTGGGCCAAAATGCCCCCCCCCCCCCCCACTAAATGCGCCTTGTCACAAGGAGCAAGAATATATTTGGTTTAGGGGTGGTATTCTAAACCATTTTTATGATATAATGCTTTTTCGATTTTTTTCCATACAAATGCCTATGTGGCCCTCGTCCCAGATGCTACATGTCAAGTTTCGTGGAAATCGGCCCTGTGGTTCCGGAGAAGAAGATTTTTGAAGGGTTTTACCATGTATGGGCCTGTCAGCCATCTTGGTCATGTGACCTGGACTGAATGTCAAAATACGATTTTCTTCGCCAAATCGAATGTCAAACTAGGATTTTGAATGTTAAAATACGATTTTCAGCGCCAAATCGAATGTCAAACTAGGATTTTGAATGTCAAAATACGATATTCAGCGCCAAATCGAATGTCAAACTAGAATTTTGAATGTCAAAATACGATATTCAGCGCCAAATCGAATGTTAAACTAGGATTTTGAATGTCAAAATACGATTTTCTTCGCCAAATCGAATGTCAAACTAGGATTTTGAATGTCAAAATACGATTTTCTGCGCCAAATCGAATGTCAAACTAGGATTTTGAATGTCAAACTACGATTTTCTTCGCCAAATCGAATGTCAAACTAGGATTTTGAATGTCAAACTACGATTTTCTTCGCCAAATCGAATGTCAAACTAGGATTTTGAATGTCAAAATACGATTTTCTTCGCCAAATCGAATGTCAAACTAGAATTTTGAATGTCAAAATACGATATTCAGCGCCAAATCGAATGTCAAACTAGGATTTTGAATGTCAAAATACGATTTTCTTCGCCAAATCGAATGTCAAACTAGAATTTTGAATGTCAAAATACGATATTCCGCGCCAAATCGAATGTCAAACTAGGATTTTGAATGTCAAACTACGATTTTCTTCGCCAAATCGAATGTCAAACTAGGATTTTGAATGTCAAACTACGATTTTCTTCGCCAAATCGAATGTCAAACTAGGATTTTGAATGTCAAAATACGATTTTCTTCGCCAAATCGAATGTCAATCTAGGATTTTGAATGTCAAAATACGATATTCAGCGCCAAATCGAATGTCAAACTAGGATTTTGAATGTCAAACTTCGATATTCAGCGCCAAATCGAATGTCAAACTAGAATTTTGAATGTCAAAATACGATTTTCTTCGCCAAATCGAATGTCAAACTAGGATTTTGAATGTCAAAATACGATTTTCTTCGCCAAATCGAATGTCAAACTAGGATTTTGAATGTCAAACTACGATATTCAGCGCCAAATCGAATGTCAAACTAGGATTTTGAATGTCAAACTACGATTTTCTTCGCCAAATCGAATGTCAAACTAGGATTTTGAATGTCAAACTACGATTTTCTTCGCCAAATCGAATGTCAAACTAGGATTTTGAATGTCAAAATACGATATTCAGCGCCAAATCGAATGTCAAACTAGGATTTTGAATGTCAAACTACGATTTTCTTCGCCAAATCGAATGTCAAAATAGGATTTTGAATGTCAAACTACGATTTTCTTCGCCAAATCGAATGTCAAACTAGGATTTTGAATGTCAAAATACGATATTCAGCGCCAAATCGAATGTCAAACTAGGATTTTGAATGTCAAACTACGATTTTCTTCGCCAAATCGAATGTCAAACTAGGATTTTGAATGTCAAACTACGATTTTCTTCGCCAAATCGAATGTCAAACTAGGATTTTGAATGTCAAACTACGATTTTCTTCGCCAAATCGAATGTCAAACTAGGATTTTGAATGTCAAAATACGATTTTCTTCGCGAAATCGAATGTCAAACTAGGATTTTGAATGTCAAACTACGATTTTCTTCGCCAAATCGAATGTCAAACTAGGATTTTGAATGTCAAAATACGATTTTCTTCGCCAAATCGAATGTCAAACTAGGATTTTGAATGTCAAAATACGATATTCAGCGCCAAATCGAATGTCAAACTAGGATTTTGAATGTCAAACTACGATTTTCTTCGCCAAATCGAATGTCAAACTAGGATTTTGAATGTCAAACTACGATTTTCTTCGCGAAATCGAATGTCAAACTAGGATTTTGAATGTCAAAATACGATATTCAGCGCCAAATCGAATGTCAAACTAGGATTTTGAATGTCAAACTACGATTTTCTTCGCCAAATCGAATGTCAAATTAGGATTTTGAATGTCAAACTACGATTTTCTTCGCCAAATCGAATGTTAAACTAGGATTTTGAATGTCAAACTACGATTTTCTTCGCCAAATCGAATGTCAAACTAGGATTTTGAATGTCAAAATACGATTTTCTTCGCCAAATCGAATGTCAAACTAGGATTTTGAATGTCAAAATACGATATTCAGCGCCAAATCGAATGTCAAACTAGGATTTTGAATGTCAAACTACGATTTTCTTCGCCAAATCGAATGTCAAAATAGGATTTTGAATGTCAAACTACGATTTTCTTCGCCAAATCGAATGTCAAACTAGGATTTTGAATGTCAAAATACGATATTCAGCGCCAAATCGAATGTCAAACTAGGATTTTGAATGTCAAACTACGATTTTCTTCGCCAAATCGAATGTCAAACTAGGATTTTGAATGTCAAACTACGATTTTCTTCGCCAAATCGAATGTCAAACTAGGATTTTGAATGTCAAAATACGATATTCAGCGCCAAATCGAATGTCAAACTAGGATTTTGAATGTCAAACTACGATTTTCTTCGCCAAATCGAATGTCAAACTAGGATTTTGAATGTCAAACTACGATTTTCTTCGCCAAATCGAATGTCAAACTAGGATTTTGAATGTCAAACTACGATTTTCTTCGCCAAATCGAATGTCAAACTAGGATTTTGAATGTCAAACAACGATTTTCTTCGCCAAATCGAATGTCAAACTAGGATTTTGAATGTCAAAATACGATTTTCTTCGCCAAATGGAATGTCAAACTAGGATTTTGAATGTCCAAATACGATTTTCTTCGCCAAATCGAATGTCAAACTAGGATTTTGAATGTCAAAATACGATATTCAGCGCCAAATCGAATGTCAAACTAGGATTTTGAATGTCAAACTACGATTTTCTTCGCCAAATCGAATGTCAAACTAGGATTTTGAATGTCAAACTACGATTTTCTTCACCAAATCGAATGTCAAACTAGGATTTTGAATGTCAAAATACGATTTTCTTCGCCAAATCGAATGTCAAACTAGGATTTTGAATGTCAAAATACGATTTTCTTCGCCAAATCGAATGTCAAACTAGGATTTTGAATGTCAAAATACGATATTCAGCGCCAAATCGAATGTCAAACTAGGATTTTGAATGTCAAACTACGATTTTCTTCGCCAAATCGAATGTCAAACTAGGATTTTGAATGTCAAACTACGATTTTCTTCGCCAAGTCGAATGTCAAACTAGGATTTTGAATGTCAAAATACGATTTTCTTCGCCAAATCGAATGTCAAACTAGGATTTTGAATGTCAAAATACGATATTCAGCGCCAAATCGAATGTCAAACTAGGATTTTGAATGTCAAACTACGATTTTCTTCGCCAAATCGAATGTCAAACTAGGATTTTGAATGTCAAACTACGATTTTCTTCGCCAAATCGAATGTCAAACTAGGATTTTGAATGTCAAAATACGATTTTCTTCGCCAAATCGAATGTCAAACTAGGATTTTAAATGTCAAAATACGATTTTCTTCGCCAAATCGAATGTCAAACTAGGATTTTGAATGTCAAAATACGATATTCAGCGCCAAATCGAATGTCAAACTAGGATTTTGAATGTCAAACTACGATTTTCTTCGCCAAATCGAATGTCAAACTAGGATTTTGAATGTCAAACTACGATTTTCTTCGCCAAATCGAATGTCAAACTAGGATTTTGAATGTCAAAATACGATATTCAGCGCCAAATCGAATGTCAAACTAGGATTTTGAATGTCAAACTACGATTTTCTTCGCCAAATCGAATGTCAAACTAGGATTTTGAATGTCAAACTACGATTTTCTTCGCCAAATCGAATGTCAAACTAGGATTTTGAATGTCAAAATACGATTTTCTTCGCCAAATCGAATGTCAAACTAGGATTTTGAATGTCAAACTACGATTTTCTTCGCCAAATCGAATGTCAAACTAGGATTTTGAATGTCAAAATACGATATTCAGCGCCAAATCGAATGTCAAACTAGGATTTTGAATGTCAAACTACGATTTTCTTCGCCAAATCGAATGTCAAACTAGGATTTTGAATGTCAAACTACGATTTTCTTCGCCAAATCGAATGTCAAACTAGGATTTTGAATGTCAAACTACGATTTTCTTCGCCAAATCGAATGTCAAACTAGGATTTTGAATGTCAAAATACGATTTTCTTCGCCAAATCGAATGTCAAACTAGGATTTTGAATGTCAAAATACGATTTTCTTCGCCAAATCGAATGTCAAACTAGGATTTTGAATGTCAAAATACGATATTCAGCGCCAAATCGAATGTCAAACTAGGATTTTGAATGTCAAACTACGATTTTCTTCGCCAAATCGAATGTCAAACTAGGATTTTGAATGTCAAACTACGATTTTCTTCGCCAAATCGAATGTCAAACTAGGATTTTGAATGTCAAAATACGATATTCAGCGCCAAATCGAATGTCAAACTAGGATTTTGAATGTCAAACTACGATTTTCTTCGCCAAATCGAATGTCAAACTAGGATTTTGAATGTCAAACTACGATTTTCTTCGCCAAATCGAATGTCAAACTAGGATTTTGAATGTCAAAATACGATTTTCTTCGCCAAATCGAATGTCAAACTAGGATTTTGAATGTCAAACTACGATTTTCTTCGCCAAATCGAATGTCAAACTAGGATTTTGAATGTCAAAATACGATTTTCTTCGCCAAATCGAATGTCAAACTAGGATTTTGACTGTCAAAATACGATAATCAGCGCCAAATCGAATGTCAAACTAGGATTTTGAATGTCAAGCTACGATTTTCTTCGCCAAATCGAATGTCAAACTAGGATTTTGAATGTCAAACTACGATTTTCTTCGCCAAATCGAATGTCAAACTAGGATTTTGAATGTCAAAATACGATTTTCTTCGCCAAATCGAATGTCAAACTAGGATTTTGAATGTCAAAATACGATTTTCTTCGCCAAATCGAATGTCAAACTAGGATTTTGAATGTCAAAATACGATATTCAGCGCCAAATCGAATGTCAAACTAGGATTTTGAATGTCAAACTACGATTTTCTTCGCCAAATCGAATGTCAAACTAGGATTTTGAATGTCAAACTACGATTTTCTTCGCCAAATCGAATGTCAAACTAGGATTTTGAATGTCAAAATACGATTTTCTTCGCCAAATCGAATGTCAAACTAGGATTTTGAATGTCAAAATACGATTTTCTTCGCCAAATCGAATGTCAAACTAGGATTTTGAATGTCAAAATACGATATTCAGCGCCAAATCGAATGTCAAACTAGGATTTTGAATGTCAAACTACGATTTTCTTCGCCAAATCGAATGTCAAACTAGGATTTTGAATGTCAAACTACGATTTTCTTCGCCAAATCGAATGTCAAACTAGGATTTTGAATGTCAAAATACGATTTTCTTTGCCAAATCGAATGTCAAACTAGGATTTTGAATGTCAAAATACGATTTTCTTCGCCAAATCGAATGTCAAACTAGGATTTTGAATGTCAAAATACGATATTCAGCGCCAAATCGAATGTCAAACTAGGATTTTGAATGTCAAACTACGATTTTCTTCGCCAAATCGAATGTCAAACTAGGATTTTGAATGTCAAACTACGATTTTCTTTGCCAAATCGAATGTCAAGCTAGGATTTTGAATGTCAAACTACGATTTTCTTCGCCAAATCGAATGTCAAACTAGGATTTTGAATGTTAAAATACGATATTCAGCGCCAAATCGAATGTCAAACTAGGATTTTGAATGTCAAACTACGATTTTCTTCGCCAAATCGAATGTCAAACTAGGATTTTGAATGTCAAACAACGATTTTCTTCGCCAAATCGAATGTCAAACTAGGATTTTGAATGTCAAAATACGATTTTCTTCGCCAAATCGAATGTCAAACTAGGATTTTGAATGTCAAAATACGATTTTCTTCGCCAAATCGAATGTCAAACTGGGATTTTGAATGTCAAAATACGATATTCAGCGCCAAATCGAATGTCAAACTAGGATTTTGAATGTCAAACTACGATTTTCTTCGCCAAATCGAATGTCAAACTAGGATTTTGAATGTCAAACTACGATTTTCTTCGCCAAATCGAATGTCAAACTAGGATTTTGAATGTCAAAATACGATTTTCTTCGCCAAATCGAATGTCAAACTAGGATTTTGAATGTCAAAATACGATATTCAGCGCCAAATCGAATGTCAAACTAGGATTTTGAATGTCAAACTACGATTTTCTTCGCCAAATCGAATGTCAAACTAGGATTTTGAATGTCAAACTACGATTTTCTTCGCCAAATCGAATGTCAAACTAGGATTTTGAATGTCAAAATACGATTTTCTTCGCCAAATCGAATGTCAAACTAGGATTTTGAATGTCAAAATACGATTTTCGGCCTCAATTCGAATATCGAAAACCGAAAAACAAAAATCAAAACAAATTCCCCTGCAAATGAATATCGAAACGAAAAACGAAAATCAAACTAACTTCACCTGAAAATGAATATCGAAAAATGAAAAACGAAAATCAAACCAACTTCACCTGAAAATGAATATCGAAAAACGAAAAACGAAAATCAAACCAACTTCACCTGAAAATGAATATCGAAAAACGAAAAACGAAAATCACACCAAATTCACCTTCCTGTCCATATGAGCCTTTGGTTTCATTGGACGGCATGGCTTCAGGTGTCATTTTATCTCAGTGTTGGGTAAAAGTCCCAAAATATTAGAGGCAACGTCTCCAAAATGACCTAAATAGTGTTAATCCTCAACCCAAACAAACAAACAAAACCGCTTTGAAGAGCTAAGCCTGTCCAGGCAAAGCGGTGTGAGTCAGATCGTCCAATGGATATAAGCCTTCTGGTTTCAGTGGCAGGGCTTGAGATGTCATTCCACCTCAATGTCGGGTAAAAGACCCACAAAATTGGAAGCACCGACTCCAAAATGCCTTAATAGTGTTAATGGGGATGTTAAACCCCAATTCAAACAAAAACACATCACTCGATTCTTACACAACCCCTCACCCTCCCACTCCGAAAATAGTTCCTACTCTTATTCAGTACTGATCTATTTTTGACAGGAATGCTGATTAATTTGGTTGATCTCAAGAAATACATGGATGAGGCGATCATGTCGACATTGGATCACAAACATATAGACAAAGATGTACCTTATTTTAAAGACATTGTGAGCACAGTTGAAAACATTACAGTCTATATTTGGAACCAAATGGCGGAGAAACTGGACCAACCGGGACTACTTTATGAGGTCAAAGTTCACGAAACAGACAAAAACGTTGCTTTTTATCGTGGTGAAGTCAATGAATAATGAAAACAGCAATGAATCATAGGGTGGAAAATCTGCTGTTGTTAGTAGCATTAACAAAAGGTTAACCCATAAGACGCCAATCTCGACAATTGTCGTCTGCTTTGTCGTCTGCCGATTACTTCAAAATTCATTTTTGCAAACAATGTGGACCCAGATCAGACTGCTTCTTTAACAGTCTGATCTGGGTTCACAGTGTTTGCCTGTATGCGAAAATATTTTAAAAAGTTTGCCAAAATAAAAAAAAAAGCAGACGACATAAGCAGACGACATTTTCAGATGTAGTTTTTCTCGGTGTCTTAACGCAAGTTTCCTTGCATTGTACCTTTATATTATGACGTCATCAAATCCGCAAATTAAACACAGCCATTGTAAAGAAAACTTAGTGTTTTCATAATTATACAACTGTTCAAAACATACATTTTTGGTACATATTTAATGTTCTTATAAAGCGATAGATTGCGAGTACTCGTTATAACCGTCTCATTTCTAACGAGCAGCCACATTCGTTATTTTAAGGATAAGCCAATAAGAAAACGGTATTCGCACCACAAAGTTGACCAGCAAAAGGTCAGGCGAGCTTGGTATAAGCGCAGTCTCACCAGAACCTTTTCTGCTCACAGACATGTACACGTAGAGAAGATCATGTTGATGCAAATTCACCATCATTTTAACAGGTCCTTGACATAGAGGATGTTACATGTGTGATCATGTATTATTGAATTTATTAAACGAGTTGAGGAAAAGGGATAAAATGCGAGGCTGTGCCGAGCATTTTATCCCTTTTTCTTCAACGAGTTTAATAAATTCAATAATATATGAGCACGAATGCAAGATTCTATTTATCATATGACATCTAAAACGCATTTTATTCAATATTGCTTTACAAAAATGTCAATATTCCGCCATTAGTAAACGCGACGTCGTTAAGGACGTCGTACATGTAACGTTACGTAGCGTATCTAACTAATTTGCATATTTAATCCACTAGTGGGTTAGCGAATTTATTGCATGGCGTTATTACACCCTCAGACACGACGTCATATGATAAATCACGATAACACATCCGTGTGACATAGTGCATCTTTCACATCTCCAAAATTATGACTTTTCTGATAAAATTTTGTGATATTTTTCTTATTAATACTCCAAACATAGGTTGTGGGTGCTCGTTAGAACCGCCTCACTGAGGCGGTTCTAACGAGTACCCACAACCTATGTCTTGGAGCAAAAGTAAGTGAAGTATACCCCTGTAAACCTCAGTTTTCTTTATATAAGGTGGGGTTAAGAGGGATGTTCATTTCAATGAGGCAGTTCAAACGAGCATCCTCTACCTATGCTTTGAGTCATTTCAATGAGGCAGTTCAAACGAGCATCCTCTACCTATGGTTTGAGTAAAAATATGAAACATATGATAAATTTTGATTAGAAAAATGTCCATTTTTGAGATAAGAAAGTATGCTCTATGCCTAACGGATGTGTTATCATAATTTGAAAAAAAATGACATTTCACCTGGAAAAAATACCAGTTCCACAGATATGAAAGACGCCATTTTATCATATCACTTCGCCTCTGAGAATTTAATAACGCCATGTAATAAAACTGGATTAAATATACAAATTAGTTAGATACATCCCGAAACGTTACACGTAGGACGTTCTTAACCACGTCCCGTTTACTAATGGCGGAATATTGACATTTTATGTTAAAAATCGCGAATAAAATGCGTTTTAAATGTCATAAGATAAATAGAATCCTGCATTCGTGCCCATGTATTATTGAATTTATTTAAAAGAATAAAATGCTCGGCAAAGCCTCTTCCTCAACTCTAATAAATTAATACATGAGCACTCATGTAAGATCCTCTATGTAGCAGTCGGCTGAGTTATTATAATGTTTAACCCTTCTCTTGCTGAATATTTATTTTAACCACACCCATCTCTGACTTTGAACCAATCAGGTTATTTGATGTAATTTCTTCCTGCAAATTCATAAACTGAGTGTCAAACAGTGTAGGTCATGATCAGATGGCTTCTTCAGAAGCCATCTGATCTGCATCTACACTGTTTGCGAAGATAGGGGTTGTCGTGAACAGCAAGTTAAGGGTTAATGTGAAGTACAACAAATGATTGGTATGAACCTCTCCCAGTGGGCACACATAGCGTATACAACGTCGTATCAACGTCGATGCAACGTTGCATCGCCTTTGATGCGACGTTGCTTGGACACCATGTGCCTGCTGGGCTGATTTTGTTTGTTTGATTTGAGGTTTAACGTCCCCGTCAACACTGTAAATGTCATTTTGGAGACGTTGCTTCCAATTTTGTAGGACTTTTACCCAACATTGAGATGAATGACATCTCAAGCCCTGTCGCCCAATGAAACCAATAGGGTTTGTAAGCATGGACGGACCGACTTGCACCGCTTTGCCTGGGCAGGCTTAGATCATCCAAACGGTTTACCAGTACTTGTGTGCGGGTCGGTTTCAGCTCTGCGTGGAAGCATCATGCAGCCCATCTATTTCTTCAAGCCCCGATGGGCGGGGGCCACGCCTGCTGGGCTGATGGTTCATGTTCTATGCTATTACTACGAATTTGCAATCATGTGTCATCAAAACTTTCTGTCTTAGTAAATGATGTATTTATTTTTTCATTCAGATGTACAGGTAGTTTGATCTTATTGTAGAAAATTAAATGGATACAATATTTTGAAGGGTAAAAAATCATCGGATACAATATTTTAAAGGGTCTGGTATAAACATATTTGTTTGTATATCTTACTGTTTGTTTGTTTGATTTGATGTTTAACGTCCCCGTCAACACTGTAAGAATCATTTTGGAGATGTTGCTTCCAATTTTGCGGGACTTTTACCCGACACTGAGATGAAATGACATCTCAAGCCCTGCCGCCCAATGAAACCATTAAGGATTTTAAGCATGGACGGTCCGACTCGCACCGCTTTGCCTGGGCAGGCAAATTGGATCCTCTAAGCGGTTTACCAGTACTCGTGTGCGGGTCGGTTTCAGCCCTGCGTGGAAGCATCATGCAGCCCTATTTCTTCAAGCCCCGATGGGCAGGGACGGAGTATATCTTATCGTACAGCATGACGTAGTAACGGTACAAAATATACATATAGAGGATGTTTACTTTTATGACATACCAAAAATATTTCAAAAAGTGTGTTGAAAACATCAGAATTTTCACGGGTGTTCGAAGCTCGAGTGAAAATTCTGATGTTTTCAACACACGTCGAAACACTCGTGATTTATATTTCACTGTTTGTGAATTTGAGATTCTAAAAGATAACATACATTATTTGTTTGTTAAAAGCATAACATAATTTATCTTTTTGTTAAAAGCCGATTAGCTAAACGTTATAAATGTGTGACAGAAAATAGGTCACGCACCTTTTCAGTCATTCCGACGTTAATGGCATCGCTTTTGCCATCTACGCAACGTAAATAATGCACGCGACGCCAAACAAGCATATCAACTACGGACATTATCAAAATGCAAATTTTAAAGGAACCATTTGATAAAGTTACATTCCAAACTGTTTTCCAGGTGCAAACATTCAGTGTGTGTGTGTGTGTGTGAATTCGGGTTTAACGTCGCTTTCAACAATTTTCAGTCATATCACGACGGTGTCTGGTTGCGACAGGGAGCTCAATGCTCACGTTTATAGTGCTGCCTCACTGAAGTATCATGTCCCAGACACATTACATGATACCACACCCAGTCACATTATCCTGACACTGGATCGACCAGTCCTAGCTCTACCCCGTAAATCTGAGTGCCAAACGAGGAGCAGCTAGTACCATTTTTAACGACTTTGGTATGTCGCGGCCCGGGATCGAACCCGAGACCTCCCGTTCCCCGGAGCGGACACTCTACCAACTGAGCTATCGGGGCCGGTGCAAACATTCAGGTTACACCAAATATTATACCCAGTTAACGCGATTAACACCTCTAAATTGACGCGAAATGGCCCTGGAAAAAGTTTGTTCTCTGTCATGATGGCTGACGATTTGAAATTGCTTTACAAATTACAATTTAAAAATGAAAGAAACAGAAATTTTGATATTTTCACTGTAAGATCAATTTTCATTTCACTCATGATCACCAAAAGAAGTATTTTCACTCGTGGCTTCGCCACTCTTGAAAATACTTCTTTCGGTGTTCATTCGGGGAAAAAATCGATCTTACCCTGAAAACGTTTAATATCCTCTATATCATATGACGTCGTTGATACTTAGTGGATAACGTCGTGTAAATAAAATCGTATGACCATACCGGTAGAAACACTCTGGCGGGATTAAGTAACGTGTGTCAACAATGTATTTTTTTTGTGGAAATATTTGTCAATTTCAAATGCGATAAAATCCAATTTAATTTGGTCATATGATAAACAGAATCTTACACTCGTGGTCATTTCATATGAAATTTGTGAAATGACCACTGGTGTAAGGTCCTCTATTTATTTTCTTCAGATATGCATTGATTCTAGTTTTTTTTTTTTTAATTTGAGGTTTAACGTCCCCGTCAACACTGTATAGGTCATTTTGGAGACGTTGCTTCCAATTTTGTGGAACATTTACTCGTGTGCGGTCGGATTTTAGCTCTGCATGGAAGCATCGCGCAGCCCATCTATTTCTTCAAGCCCCGATGGACGGGGGCTTGATTCTAGTGGTAAGTATAGAATAAATGTATGTAATGCATGATTTCAGGGTATTGTGCAGGGTATGTCTACATGCATGAATTGATTGCCATGGGAAGTAACATTAGACCACCTTTCACGGAAGCAAGCCACTACCTGTAAATATATGTGAGCTTCTTGACTGGTGATCAGGAGGTCGCGGGTTCGACTCCCGCCGGGGTCGCCAACATTCTTTCGTGGAGATTGATCATGAAATCTCTTCTACGGTCATTCTCTCCCTTCCGCTGATTCAAGAAGGGCAGTTGTCAGTTTCTGGCGAAAGAATGTGCACTGTACTGGTTAACCGCTTACGTATAAGCCTGCCCAGGAAAGTGTTGATAGGTAAACTGACCGGCTCAAAAATGACCTAAATAGTGTTGACTGGGCCGTAAAACTCCAATACAAACAAACAAACAAATGTGAGCTTCTTGACTGAAAATAGATGCATATCTGCCTTCATATAGTAATAACAAAACTTCTTTTTAAGGGGAATGGGAACACCTGGCAGATTTTTTTCTGTCATTTTTCAAAGGGACACAGCTTTCGGGATTTCCTGTTCGCTTTCCTATAACCCTGTCCCACTGAAATAGGGGTCTACTCTTAAAGGAATTTTTGCTCCTTTAGGGTTGACCCCTATTGACATGGGAGACAAAATACTTTTGCAGGAGTTGCCTCCCCCGAAGATGTTCCCATTATACAACACATTGAATATATGCTATCCGTAGGATTACAAACTAAAGGTAGTTCCAGCTTGCTACACAGTGAAAATAACTGTTTCGCATATTGGCGCTATTATACGGTTTCATTGGAGAAAAGATCGCTTTTAATGGGTCGATTGGTTTATCAATCGATCCCAAATTGCTAAGTACAGAGGCTTCCCGTCAGATAGTGAATACGTGACTATCGCTGATCGTGTACAAAAACCATGTAACGGTTATTTGTAGCAGCGCTGGTCTTCTTGTGACGTAGGAGCGCTTTGCAAAAAGTAAAATTTGGACTGGGCTCATGTACTGAGACATTGACAAACAGTGTAGACCCAGATTAGATGCCGCAAAACAAGGTCTGCAGTCTGATCAGACCTTCGCTACCTCGTTGGTCCATACCTTTTTGCAGAAAAGAAAGACTGGATTCTGACTCAACGGATACGCAGGCTGGTCTGTGTGTTAGCCGATAGCACACTGAGATAACTCTAATAACAATTATTCACCCCTGTGCAAAATAGCGTCTTTCATAGCTCAAGAATGAACTTTCTTTTTAGATGAAAATTTGTGACAATTTTGTTATTTGTAGTCCAAAACATTGATTATGGGTCCTTGTTACTACCGCCTCGTAGCGGCGGTTCTCACGAGTGCCTTCAATCTATGTTTTGGAGCTAAAAATCGGGAAATAATATACAGTAAAATTCCCATAATAAGACCACCTTTGGGACTGTTCAAAAGTGGTCTTAAAGACCACTTTTGAACAGCCACAAAGATGGTCTCTCCTAGAAGACATTGGGTGCAGAAAACACCCAGAAAGAATGATTGAAACCTTTTAAAAACAGTAAAATTTCTGTATTAAGACCATGTTTGGGACTGTTCAAAAGGGGTCTTTAAGACCCCTTTTGAACAGTCCCAAAGTTGGTCCCTGACAAGAGGATATTGAATGCGGAAAACAAGAAGGAAGAAAAAATGTGCCCTTCTAGACTGACTTTTTAAATTGGAATTAGTCTTAATTTTAGGATGTATAAATAGCAGAATTTCACTGTTTATCCTTGTAAGCACCACTTTCTCTGTATAAAGGGGGGTTTGCAGGGATGTTAACTAGATGTGAAAAAATTTACGTTTCTTTTTTTTTTTTTTTCGTTATTGTTGTTTCTTAGTCAAACTATATCTTGAAAAGGTATGCTGTGTATATTCATTAGAATCGCCTCATTTAGGCGATTCTAATGAGAACACAACATTCATTTATTGTATAGATTTGTTTGATTTAAGGTTTTGAGGTTTAACGTCCCCGTCAATTCTGTATAGGTCATTTTGTGACGTTGCTTCCAATTTTGTGGAACTTTTTACCCGACATTGAGATGAAATGACATCTCAAGCCCTGCCGCCCAATGAAACCAATAGGGCTTATAAGCACGGACAGGCCGACACGCACCGCATCGCCTGGGCAGGCTTAGATCCTCTAAGTGGTTTACATGTACCAGTACTCGTGCGCGGCTCGGTTTCAGCTCTGCGTGGAAGCATCATGCAACCCATCTATTTCTTCAAGCCTCGACGGGCGGGGGCTGAGTTTATTGCGACAGCTACTTAGTAGCGCTTCTAATGGTAGAAACATTACGAAAACACGCCTATTCAAATACATTGTAAATTTTACCGCCGAAAAAACGAAATTTAAGATGAAAAATTGATATTTTTCTTGTTTCTGCTCAAAATATAAATTATGGGAACCCGTTAGAACCGCCTCATCGAGGCGGTTCTAACGAGTACCCACAATCTATATTTTAGAGCAGTAATAAGAAAATTAAGGTTTACCTCTGTAACCCCAAGTTTACTATATAAGTGGGGTTCAAGGGGGTTAGGATTATATAGGCGTGTTTTCGTGATGATAAAGTTTAAACCGGATATTATGGCTGTCTGCTGGTCGGGATATGCGCAAGTCGTATATGCCAGATTTATTTTATAGTGGTCTGTCTCAAAATATTTTGCAGAATTATATTTTTGAATACATGAAAATATTTATAAGCCGAAGTGTTGTTGCGTCCATGCGTCTATCAAAGAAATAAATAGTTTTATTCAAATATATGTTTTGGTTGATTTGTTGTACTGAATGGAATCCGCACCCGACCCCCAACCCCAACCCCAGCCCATCACGAAATCTAAAGGTGCTGGTTGAGTTATTTTTAGAAATGTATTCAGGAAATGACTGAACTTTTTGCAGAGGGCGATGTCCCGCCTGTCTGAGCTTAGGTCAAGGTCAAAACAAGACCTCATTTTAAGAGCATGTGATCTCAAGTATATACATAAAAATTATCTTTTTCTGTGTTTGAACACAAGTTCTAGGGTCAACATTTACGGTTGTCGCTATAGTGGACGTAAATGCACAGACGGACGAACAAACGGACGAACAGACAAACGGACGGAAACTTGATCTTATATGATATTCGAAGATGTTCATTTTGTGTTAAAATGAAAATAAAGAAAAATAAAGACAGATGATACACTGCAACTTTTATTGGGCATATACTGTCAATTAAACATCTGTCAATTTGTAATGCGATTATTACATGCTTTGTCTTATTTCTTATAAGTAAAAATACTTCCTTTCGTAGTAAAAACTTCCTTTCGCGACAGGAACCGTCCTTTCATGAAATGGTTGCTTTCGCTATATAGACCAACCAAGTGAAATTAGGTCAAATCAGCAGTTACAGAATTCACTAGAAACACAATTATACATGGTCATCAAAGGACAGGACTGTTTAAGAACAAAGGTGAGCAAGTCAAAGTTGTATAGATTTTTCATTCATGTCTCACATAAAAAATGAAAAATTTTCTAAGTTAAAACTTCGGTAAACTGTCGTATTTGTTGTATATGGATTTATTTGTGCAAATCATTGACCAATGAAATGGCCATCTTCTCGAACATGTGGTTTTATTGACCAATGGAACAACGAAAAATGTAGGGCAAAACCAAAAACATAACGGCTACGCCGGAAAAAAGAGAGCAAAACTTTTAATGGCAGCATCACATATATATTTATTAGCTCAAGACCAGTGTCACGTTTTTGATCACGTCAACAGTGTTCTATAAAAAGGAGTTTTTTTTTGTCTGGGCCAAACTAGCTAGTTTCCGCCAAGTAGGCCTCATAAGTGACCCACAAGTACATGTATATTCAACGTTATGTAGTGGAATCAGTAATCCCAGGGCATGGGGGGGGGGGGGGGGGCGTTTTACTGTCGCAACACATTTCCCTCGGGAAACGAAAACCAAGACATTACGCAAGCATAGGAAACTAAACTCCGGGCAATATCACCGGTCTATTCACCAAAAACCGGAAATTCATGTAGTGGTCACAGACTGGTAAATATAAGCAGGACAGCTATTGGCCAAACAGATATATGGAGAAGCAGGGGTATATTTTGGAAGACTGGACAATATCAGATTTGGTGAAATTAAAAGAAGTTAATTTGACAAAAAGGTATTTTCTGCAAATTTCAAGAAAAAAATCTACTTGTCTAGCGGACTGGTTCACAAATAGGATATTATTTTCTTTTTTAAATTGTCATTGTTTATTATCTGTGGGATTAGGGGTAACATCACGAAAACGCGCCTATATAATCTTGACCCCCTTAAACCCCACTTTTATACATGGATAGTAAAACTCGGGTTTACAGGGGTGTACATTATGTTCATTATTTCTTGTCAAAACCATAGATTGTTGGTACTCGTTCGAACCGCCTCGTCGAGGCGGCTCAAACCCATAGATTGTGGGTACTCGTTAGAACTGCCTCGTCGAGGCGGTTCTAACGAGTTCCACAAAACCATAGATTGTGGGTACTCGTTAGAATAGCCTCGTCGTGGTGGTTCTAACGAGTTCCACAATCTATGTTTTGAGCAGAAATATGAAAAATATCTTAAATGTTTCATGTTTTGGTACTAACATTTTCCAATATATTTCAATAGGCGTGTTTTCGTATTGAAGGACCCGGAAAGCACTTGTGGAAGCTTGTCAACATGGTATTCCTTTGCCTTTGATTGATAAATCTTGGTACGAACCATAATTCTAGATTAAGCCTTTTGGTAAACAAGAGTTGTGAGTGTCAGAATTTTTTTCAGGTTTAACGTCCCCGTCAGCACTGTACAGGTCATTTTGGAGACATTGCTTCCAATTCTGTGGGACTTTTACCCGACATTGAGATGCCTTGCCACCCAATGAAACCAATAGGTTTATAAGCATGGCCAGTCCGACTCGCGCCGCATTGTCTGGGCAGGCTTTGATCCTCTAAGCGGTTTACCAGTACTCGTGTGCGGGTCGGTTTCAGCTCTGCGTGGAAGCATCATACAGCCAATATATTTCTTCAAACCCCGAAGGGCGGGGACCATGTGAGTGTCAGAATTTTAGAAAAGGCTATAATGGACGTATATAACAAAACATTTACGAGGCTGTGCTCTAAAGAGAGCAAGAAATTGCTTGTATGGTGGCTGCTTAGCTTTGCTATTTGAGTGATTTTGCTCTTTTTAGATTACCTGAGCACGTAAGTGCTCATAGAGATCTATTGTGATCAGTCAATGTCCGTCGTCGGTCGGACGTCGTGTGTCGGTCGGACGTCGTGTGTCGTACGGCGCCAACAATTTGCTTTAAATGCGCCAACAATTTGCTTTAAATGCTTATTGCTCCTACATCCTTGGACCGATTTCAATTAAACTTCATAGCAATGTTTACCCTCTACCAAAATAGCTAAAACGAATCTTTAAACGAAAACTCCTCCTATACCCTTGGTCCAATATCATAAGGCTATCTTGAAAAAATGGGCTGAAAACTTCAGAATGAAAGGGAATCCTCAGGTCTGTGACAATCATCGAGGCATCTCTTTGTGTGTTGCTGGGAGAATCTTTGCAGGAGTTCTACTTAACCGACTGAATGAACACATTGAACAGTCAGAAAGCAAGTGTGGATTCAGAAAGGACAGAGGAAAATTGACATGATCTTCAGAGCAAGGCAGCTTCAAGAGAAATACCAAGATCTGTGTGACCCTTGTGGAACTTCCCAAAGCCTTTGACACAATAAATCGTGAGGGTCTTTGGAAAATAATGATGAAGTTTGGCCATCAAACCAAGTTCATAGTAATGGTGAGGCAGTTCCACGATGGTATGCTTGGACGGGTCCAAAACAGGGGCGAGTTTTCTGATCTATTCCCTGTGATAAATGGGGCCAAGCAAGGATGTGTGTTAGCCCCAACACTGTTCAGCATTCTGTTCCCTGCCATGCTCACAGATGTTTTCCATGATAGCGAAATTGGTATATCTATTAGGTATTGCTTTGATGGGAAGCTTTTTCAACCTTAGAAGGTTACAAGCCAAATCCAATGTGCAGGCAGAGGTGCTAGATGAGTTCCTCTGTGCTGATGACATGGCAAAGGATTCTCCAACAGAAGGGAATATGCAAACAGGTGTAGACAAAGTATTTGACTCTTGTGACAACTATGATCTCACAATCAGCATCAAAATGACTGAGGTGGTTGTATAACTACCACCTGGCAAAAATGTAGAAATAGATGCCCAGGAATAGCCACAATCAAAGATCACAGCCTACCAATGGCACCAAGAGAAAAAGTAATACAAACAAAACAAAACCAACAACAAGAAAAAACAACAAACTGTTCTGACCACCATGGAAGCGTTTGTCAATTTCTGGTTTTCCATAAAGGATTTTCTTCGGCACACTTTCCACAGGCATCCTCGTAGCATAGCATGTCCATCATAACTGTGCCAGTTTCAGAAGAGTATGTATTTTCTGCATGCCTGCCCTTTTCATATGTGTCTGGAAACCTTTTTAAAGTTTTCTAAGACAGCTTGTATGGAAGTGATTCAGTCTTAGGCGTGCCTTTGGTAAACTGTTCAAGTTTCGCATGCATATAATAGTGTTGGTAGCACCACAGCACTGTAGACACTACTATCTCTTCTATTTCCTTTCTCCCTTTCTCTGGGAGACGACACAAAATGACCCGCAAGGGTCAATAAAATCAACTCTAATGCACTTGCGTATGTAACGCGACGTCTGATTGGATAACGTCAAAAATTTGCGACAGTATATTCCACGATATACTGTCGGAAATCCGACGTCAACACGTAACGTCGTTTTTCATTGGCTGACATTTGGTTTTACGCAGCTCACAACGCCTGCCGCTTTGTGCAAAATAGTTCAATTTTAACAAAACAACCGAATAAGTGCATTAGAATGGGGATAACTGTATTGAAAATTGTCGAAATTTCCGACCGTAAAACCACCGATTTACCTCCCCAAATGGTCAGCGGAGCCGTAAAACGGATTTGCGACCGTAAAACCACCGAATTACCTCCCCAAATGACAATTTTGAATACAGTTATCCCCTAAATCAACCAATCAGTCAATCAATTCACAGCGTTCGTCGTCATCGTCCAATCATATTGGAGAGAAGCATGTTTTATTTTATTTTATTTTATTTTATTTTTTGACGTCACTAAATGCACAGTATCCGGACTCACTGTACCAACAGCGAATGCAAACACTCGTGTGTAACCAGTAGTCGAAAATCGTCTTTCCGACATATGTTGCATCAGTTAAAATGATTTGGCTTCGTTGGCCTGTATGCGCTAAGTTAAATGTTTATTCCTTTGTTTGTAATGACTGTTTTGTTTTGCACACCGATGAACTCATTGTCATGACATGATTTTTATATTTCACAGGACCTCTACAACGAGATTTTTGTTGTTCAAACCCCGATTATTGTTCTGTTTCATGTTCTGTAGCTAAATGACACAGCATCGGACGATCAAGAGAGATAAACACAATGTTTCTACAGCCGTAAAACAAAATGCATTACTTCCCTTACATCATACAGTATGCGATTTGCATAAAAGTTTACAATAAATGAAACAAATCTGCCCGTCGAAGACGTTACGTGTCATACATGCAAATGGATTTTGTTTTTTTTTTTTTTATTTGAGGTTGAACGTCCCCGTCAGCACTGTAAAGGTCATTTTGGAGACGTTGCTTCCAATTTTGTGGGACTTTTACCCGACATTGAGATGAAATGACATCTCAAGCCCTGTCGCCCAATGAAACCAGTAGGGTTTATTAGCATGGACGGTCCGCCTCGCACCGCGGTTCCTGGACAGGCTTAGATCCTCTAAGCGGTTTACCAGTACTTGTGTGCTGGCCGGATTTAGCTCTGCGTGGAAGCATCATGCAATCCATACATTTCTTCAAGCTCCTAATTACTAAGGTTACTGACTAGAAATATTTTCTGATGAAAACTATGTCCCTCCACCTTTAATGTTTGGCCGACGCCCGTCGGGGTTTGAAGAAATTGATTGGGCTGCATGATTCTCCCACGCAGAGCTAAAACCGACCGCACATGAGTACTGGTAAACCCCTTAGAGTGCAAGTCGGTCCGTCCATGCATATAAACTCTATTGGTTTCAGTGGGCGACAGGGCTTGAGATGTCATTTCATCTCAATGTCGGGTAAAAGTCCTACAAAATTGGAAGCAACGTCTCCAAAATGACCTATACAGTGTTGACGGGGACGATATCTAATCGAATCTTTGGTATAGCTTGTATTGATATATCGTACCAAGTTTCATCAAAATTCATAAATTCATTCGTGAGATAAGGTGCAGAAAAGCATTTTTTTGTCCAAAACTGACAGTTTACTAGAGCTTGTGACCTTTTAAGTGAGACCAAGGTCATCAAAAACTAATGACTAAACCCCGCACCCATACTAACGATGTAACCGTGCACTTTTTGTTTTGTGTGTGTGTGTGTGTGTGTGTGTGTGTGTGTGTGTGTGTGTGTGTGTGTGTGTGTGTGTGTGTGTGTGTGTGTGTGTGTGAATTCGGGTTTAACGTCGCTTTCAACAGTTTTTCAGTCATATCACGACGGTGTCTGGTTGCGACAGGGAGCTCAATGCTCACTTTTATAATGCTGCCTCACTGAAGTATCATGTCCCAGACACATTACATGATTCCACACCCAGTCTCATTATCCTGACACTGGGTCGACCAGTCCTAGCTCTGCCCCGTAAATCTGAGTGCGAAGCGAGGAGCAGCTAGTACCATTTTAACGACTTTGGTATGTCGCGGCCCGGGATCGAACCCGTGACCTCCCGTTCCCCGGAGCGGACACTCTACCAACTGAGCTATCGGGGCCGGTTTGTTTTGTCAGAAACCATCCATTTAATTAGGAGATATTGTGCTTCAATAATAGTGTAACAGGCTACACCCACATCGAAGCTACAGGTGGGAGCGCTATCAGTTGAATCGGGACATACGGCTGACTCCCTGCAAAGTATTGTCTTTAGTAGTCTACTTTCCTAAATCACTGAAATAACTGAAAGCAATCTTTAATATCCTGTGCACTTAATGCGGGTCCCTGAGCATGAGGCGTTTTTTACGATGGTTTAGAAGAGATAAGAAACTATTGCCAATAACACACCCATGCAACACAGTGCATTTTTTCACATCTCCAAAAATGGCTACTTTTCTGATGAAAATCCGTGATTTTTTTCCAATTTATACTGCAAACATAGGTTGTGGGTACTCGTTAGAACCGCCTCATTGGGGCGGTTCTAACGAGTACCCACAGCAAATGTCTTGGAGCAGAAATAAGAAAAAAATAGTTTCTTGCACACCAGATAAGGAAATCCATGATTTTCGCCTGGGATATAGAAATTCTGTTCTTACCCTGGTGTTCTTACCCACGGACAGGGTAAAAATGAAATATTCTCACGTGTTTAACATGTACTGGTTCAATACGACCTCATATGTGCCGTCATTGAGGTTGACGTCACAGCACGTTAAGTGACGTCACTAAAATCACGCCGATGTCATCACAAGATGGAGGACGGCGGCAATCAATGAAAATAATCTACGCTCAGACTTAAAAGTTATGCAAGTAAAAGAATCTAACATGGATGTGATGGGTGGATAGAAAATCCGTCCCTCGGGATCACAGTCCGGCATCATTCGGCAAGCCTCGTGATGCTGGATTGTGTCCCTTGGAACGGACTTTCTTCTACCCAACCCTCATACCCATGTTAGACCCCCGTAAACCCCAGTTTTGTCTATACATCACGTGAACAAGTCCGTAAAATGAAGACCCCCTAAACCCCACTTTATATAGGGAAAACTGGGGCTTACGGGGGTATACACTATTTTTTTATTATTTCTGCTCTAAGACATAGGTTGTGGGTACTCATTAGAACCGCCTCACTGAGGCGGTTCTAACGAGCACCCTTAACTTATGTTTTGAATATTTATAACCAAAATATCAAGGTTTTTCATCAGAAAAGCAGCCATTTTGGAGATGTGAAAAAATGCACCATGTCGCACGGGTGTGTTATAGTAATGTAAAGTGGGGTTTAGTAGGTGTTCATTTTGCGGACTTATTCCCAATTTCATCAGAAAACTAACCGTATTGGAGATTTGAAAGAATGCACTTTTATCACATGGATGTATTATCGTAATGTTTTGATGCGGCTTATATATGGGTCCCGTCAAGCGATTTTGGTACTTATCGCCTATGCGAGCAGCGAAGGTTCAGGCGAGCCTGCGCATCCGCGCAGTCTCGCCAGAACCTTCGCTGCTCGCTCATACAAGCAGTGAATCAAGAGGAACCTTCAGACAGAAAGCCATATCCCTGGCTCCTCTGAATGGCTGGGCATGCGCAGTTAAAATTTGTCATGACGGAATGCTCGAAGACACAAATTCGCTTGGCGGGGCTCATATGAACTTTCTTTACCCTTTTTACTTGCGATTTATCTTAGTTACATGTACTATTTATACATATAAATCTTTAGATATAATCTGATAATTTTTCGTAAGTTTGTTATTTATTTTTTCTTTGGGTCAGGGACGGGCCAAAATGTCGATGACTTAACCCATCCGTTACTCAGTCAAGAAAAATGAATGAAATTTCAGTAATACTCCCTTAAGCGTGTACATGGCAAATGGAGTCAACTCTTTCTGACACGCCTATATCATTTTGACTCCCTTGAACCCCACTTTTATGTAGTAAAACTGGGGTTTACAGGGGTAAACATTATTTTTTCTTATTTCTGCTCTAATGAGGCGGTTCTAACGAGTACCCTCAATCTATATTTTGAGCAAAAATAAGAAAAATATTGCAATTTTTAATCTTAACATTATTGTTTTTTTTCGGCGTTTAAGTTTACAATGCATTTGTATAGGCGTGTTTTCGTAATGGAGTTATGAATGCAAAGGCTTTTTTCCACTGTAAAACCTGCGGAATATATTATAAATCTAACACAGCGCGCCTAATGGAAAGGAACTGTGATTTATTCTGCATCAAATCACTGAGTGGAAGAACGTGGCGCAAAAATCCGCCATTTTATGACATCATTCGTAGGTTCCTTGACATTATACCATGTAACGTCATTTTCTCGAACGAGAGAGAGAGAGAGAGAGAGAGAGAGAGAGAGAGAGAGAGAGAGAGAGAGAGAGAGAGAGAGAGAGAGAGAGAGAGAGAATATATATGTAGCATCGAAAATAGTGTTTGCATTGTAAAGTAATAAATAGTGCGTGCATTGTAAAGTAATAAATAGTGTGCGCATTGTAAAGTAATAAATAGTATGTGCATTTTAAGGTAATAAATAGTCTATGCATTGTAATTTAATAGTGTGTGTATTGCGAAGTAATAAATAGTGCGTGTTTTTTTTTAAGTAATAAATAGTGTGTACATTGTAAAGTAATAAATAGTGTGTGCATTGTAAAGTAATAAATAGTGCGTGCATTGTAAAGTATTAAATAGTGTGTGCATTGTAAAGAAATAAATAGTGTGTGCATTTTAAAGTAATAAATAGTGTGTGAATTGTAAAGTAATAAATAGTGTGTGCATTGTAAAGTAATAAATCAGTTGTCGTCAGCTGTAAGTAGACAAATCACTACACGCCCGTGATTTGATCTATGTTTTTTACAACTGACCGGCGAACAGGGATTAAAGAATCACCAATTCACTGCTGGGGCTTACATCCGCGCAACTAGCAGTTCAGCAATATGACATCTCTGGTTGGTCTATTAAAATGTAGTTATCTCAAAACACAATAACACGCGGAACAAGAATATTCGTCACAAGAAACATGTTTGTCAAAGTACAGAAAAAAACGTAATCCATATTTAGCATATTGAATACCGGTGAATTCCACTTCACACAGAAAGTCAAACAATCTCAACGACTGCAATCCCCACTCCTTCAGATTTGCGTAGCACATTCAAAAATGTTATAAATATTACGTCAGTTGTCTGAAAGTTTCGGCCAATCAACTGAGAAGGCGCAATCCTTCCGCCCATGTTGTCAGCCTGTTCAGAAGCACAGGGCAGAAAGTTCAAAGGGTGCGAAAACGCTTTCTACGCGTCTTTTAATTTTATTGCAAACAGTAAAAAAATACGAAGGTGAGAAGTCTAACTGCTAATCTGATGGTTGCGTGGTTGTATCTACAGTACAATTCCTCTATTAAGACTCAAATGTGGTCTCTGACCAGAGGACACTGTATGCAGAAAACACCAATAAAGTCTGAATAAGCTTTTTCAAATCAGAATTAGTCTCAATTTTTGGTGGTCTTAATAGCGGAATTTTACTGTATTTCTAAAATAAAATCTAACTTCATTGATATTTCGAACAAGAAATTAACGGATTTGCTCTTAGTTTGTTGTTTCACGTTTGGTAACGTTTTTCTCGAATGTATTAGAAATGATATCTCATCCATGACTGAGCTGAGACAGCATGCATGCAATATCCAGCATATGACGTCAGATTTCTAACACTATCATTGACGTCACTAACGCCCCTTTCCGGGTCTCTCACCGCCGTTGGTTCGAGCCTCGCTCGGGTCACGTGTGAGACGCCAAGTTCTGCAACGGAAGGTCAGGTGGTTTTTCTCCGGGTACTCCGGTTTTCGCCCACCTATGATTAACGATCGGCTCGATATGAGTGAAATAATCTTGAAAGGGCCGTAAAACCCACCCCCCCCCCCAAAAAAAAAAAAAAAAAAAAAAACGCCCCTTTCCGAAAAACGTCGGATGACGTTCGGAAAAAAAGTCATTAAAACAAATTCCGTAAATCGCCGAAAAAAAAAAAAAAGAACAACAATTTTTAAATTAGATTTTATGCTGTTGTTAGGAAAAATAATCTTTTTTATGTAGCCTCGGACAGAAGCTTACGGACTCTCTGTGGATAGCCTCGTTTCCGACAAAAATGAAACATAAACTCGTTGACTCATCTGACTTCACAAGCAGGGTCGGGCAGCAGGGTTTGAGATGTCATTTCATCTCAATGTCGAGCAAAAGTTCAAAAAAATAGGACCTTAATTTTGTTGACGGGGACGTTAACCCTTATCTTGCTGTTCACGACAACCCCTATATTTGCAAACAGTGTAGATCCAGATCAGGTGGCTTCTGAAGAAGCTACCTGATCAGGATCTACACTGTTTGGCATTCAGTTTATGAATTTGTAGCAATAAATTACATAAAGTAATTTGATTGGTTGAGAGACAGACATGGGTGTGGCTTAAATGAATATTCTGCAAGATAAGGGTTAAATCTCAATTCAAACAGCAGGGTCGATTGTCTCTGAATGTAGGCTGGAAAAAATAGCCATGAACTTACAAGTTCAGCGAATTCCGCTTCACACAGAAAGTCAAACAATCTTTACCACTGCAACCCCACACCCCCTCCTTAAGGGGAATCGGAACACCTGGCAGATTTTCCCGCCATTTGTCTAAGGGAGACAACTTTCGGGACTTCCTGTTCGCTTTTCCATAAAGTCTGTCCTAAAGAAAAAGGCGTCCACTCTTAAAGGAAAGAATATGCTTCTGAGGAGCAAATTCCATCTACTGTTAAACACCGTCTATCATCTACACCGGAAATAGAATCCCGGTGAATCGAAAGTAATAGCTGCAGGTGAAGGAGTGCCTCTTGAAAATGGATTATTTTACTGCTTGTAAGCTTTAGGTTAAGATTACTGTTATCAAATATCAGTAGTGGACATAATTTGCTGCTGCCATGAGAAGTGCTTTCTTAAAAAAAACGCACAATTGTGCAATTACAGACCGAATATTCGACAGCTGGTACCGTCAACAAAATGGATTTGGCAAGTTCGTTGTTGTTTTGTTTAATGTTTATGCCTTTCTACTGAAGTTTTTTCACTTAATCAGAAAGAACAATGATGGAGAAAATAATTTGCAAAAGAAGCTCGCCTCAAATTGTACTTTCAACACAAATGTTTGCCTAAACGTAAATTATCTGTTGTACGGCGAATAGTAGTGTGGTGTACGGCTTGTTGCAAATTAGCGTAAACGAAAGTGTACGGCGAATAGTTCCATGTTTATAGCTGATGACATTTTAAAAGTATACCGACCGGCCTTCCGATGCTTCTCTCACATCCACGAGTACTGTACTGCTCTGCATGTATGTCCTGTCAAAGTCGGGTGTTATATTTTGTCGAACATGCTGCTTCGAAATGTAAACAATGGCCGACAAGAACTGGGGCTTAATCAATAGATTCACCTGCCTGTCACATCTTTATCCAGTGTCATCAGAATTTTATAAACACACTTCAACAATTTTCACCCATTCTCTCGTCATATTAGCAAGAACCCATCACAATATAGTAATGCTAGTTAGAAACTAATGACTATGTATAGTTTTAAGACCATATTTTGGCACAGAAGCGTTATTGTGGGTTAAAAAGAAGTGCGAATTATGAAATCACGGCTGAGCAAATATACACGCGTGGAAGACTCGTAAGGGGTAGATGGCGGTTATGCACTTAAAATACTTAAGGGAACTTTTGGCCATGACTTACGAGTGATTACACTATATAACGAGACTTAAAATGTCAACATTTTGAGATGAAATGACATCTAAAAACTTTTCGCTCTATGAATACAACAGAATAAAGATGCATGGCCAGTCACACTCGCACTACTTTCTCTAGGTTCTGCGGTTCGATTAGTTGCAGCGGTAATAAAGTTACGGTGTCCAAACATGCTACACTGGTATCATTTGCCGGGATAAATGCCCCAAACTGCACCGTCTATCAGATCGAGATGTTAACTGAAGCCCTCTACCCCCTTGCAGGGAGAATCATCTTCTATGCAAGTTAGAGATATTTGCGTAATTACATGATGAGTTTAAACAATAGTTTATTAGTTAACTATATACGGTCACTAATAAACCATTGTTTAAACTAATCATGTAATGTTATCTCTCAGATTACCGGCCCCGATAGCTCAGTTGGTAGAGTGTCCGCTCCGGGGAACGGGAGGTCTGGGGTTCGACCCCGGGCCGCGACATACCAAAGTCGTTAAAAATGGTACTAGCTGCTCCTCGTTTGGCACTCAGATTTACGGGGTAGAGCTAGGACTGGTCGATCCAGTGTCAGGATAATGTGACTGGGTGTGGTATCATGTAATGTGTCTGGGACATGATACTTCAGTGAGGCAGCACTATAAATGTGAGCATTGAGCTCCCTGTCGCAACCAGACACCGTCGTGATATGACTGATAAATTGTTGAAAGCGACGTTAAACCCGAATTCACACACACACATATCTCTCAGATCCATTTCCTGTGACAAATGGAGTCAAGCAAGGTTGTGTGATAGCCCCGACACTGTTCCTCATTGGGGGTGACATGGCAAACGGTGCATAATTACTGTGTATGCTTTCATCCTGCAACTCTGGAGTATGTGTAATGTACACCTGAGAGTAATGGTCAAATGTGTCCGATCGCAGCAGTTGTTTTTAGGGCAGTTCAACGGCCCAGTCAACACTATTTAGGTCATTTTCTTCCATACAGTTTACCTATCCACACTTTTACCGTGCAGGCTTATATGTAAGCGGTTACTCTTCTTGAATCAACGGAATGGTGACAATGAGGGAGAGAATGGCCGTAGAAAAGATTTCATGATCAATCTCCACAACAGAGTGTTGCAGACCCCGGCACGTATCAAATCCACGTCCTCATGGTCACCAGTCAGACGCACATCCGACTGAGCTCCCGAGGCCGGCCAATCGCAGTAGATAGATAGATAGATAGATAGATAGATAGATAGATAGATAGATAGATAGATAGATAGATCGATAGATAGATAGATAGATAGATAGATAGATAGATAGATAGATAGATAGATAGATAGATAGATAGATAGATAGATAGATAGATAGATAGATTTCTTCATGATCCGTTGGTCGGGGAAAGCATATATACCCTTAAAAGTGGGGGGAAATGAAGTTGTTGTCCATCATTGGCGTTTAGCAATAAAGAATAAAATAAATGCTTTTCCTCTTTCGCAGAAGAAATAAGTTTCATGCACATGCAAAAAAGACGGGAAGTGGTAAACTCCGGACAAAATTTGAAAACTTGAGACGTGAGATCAAGACTGATATATATAAAAAAATCAGCATGATTTGTTTGTGAAAAACTCAATAGGTGATGTAAAGGCAAATCAAAGAGGTTCTTCTGTCTGTCACGGTTATTTTTGTTATGGTTTGTCTTTGGGTGTTTGTGTCGCTTATATTATTTTATTGTGGATGGCCATTTGGCCGTTTTGTGGGGTAGTGGAGGGGTGGCTGTCATTTTGGCTTTCCGCTATTGGTGTTTCCGTTGGGGTCTGTTGTTTCATGTTTGTGGTTGTTTCTCTTTGGTGTCTCTGATTGGAGCTGTGGGTTGATAATCATTGTATCGATACCGGATCATTGCCTCCACCTCTATTTTCTACAGATATATATATATATATATATATATATATATATATATGTATATAGTCAGAAGAAAGACAGACAAGGTATCCCGCCCCTTAATAAAAGTGGAGGGAACGGGGTTGCTGAATCAGACTCTGAAAGGGCAGGGGAACTAGTTGGTCAATTCAAGGATGCGTTTAATAAAACTGAGTTCACGGAGGTTCCATTGACAAGAAGATCGGCCCAATTTATGGATACTACTGTTGTGTCATCGGCAGGAGTGATCAAGTTACTAAAAGGCTTAAACCCCACTAAAGCTTTAGAACCTGATGAGCTACATCCTAGATTCCTGAAGGAACTAGCAAAAGAGTTAGATCCAGTTTTTGTCCACCTTTTTAACAGTCTCTTGATATGGGTGAAATCCCCAAAGAATGACACAAAGCGAACATTTGCCCACTCTTCAAAAAAGGAGATAGGGCTCTTAATCATAATTATCACCCTTTGTCTCTGTCTTGTGTTCTGTGTCAATTGCTTGAACATATAGTCTGCTCAAACATCATGGCCCACTTGAATTAAAATAAACTTTTATCAGAAAGATAACATGCATTAAGGAAAAGGCATAGTTGCGAAACTCAGTTGGGAACAACTGTTAATGATTGGGCAAAAATCTTGGACAAAGGTGGACAGATAGACACATTTATTCTGGACTTCGAGAAAGCTCTTGACACCACACCACATGAACTACTTAAATCTAAGTTATTTGGTTATCGCATTGGGGGAAATACATTCATATGGATAGATTCCATTCTTTGCTACAGAAAACCGCGTTGTTGTTAATGGTGAATCTTCAGAGTGGGCACCAGTTTTGTCTGGAGTCCCACAAGGGACTGTTCTTGGTCCACTGTTATTCTCCCTGTACACCAGTGTTGTTTCCACTGACCCTGACTTTGCAATAAGACTGTTTGCAGACGATTGTGTTTGCTACCAGGAAATTAGAGATCCAGATGGTTCACTGAAACTTCAGAATGATATAGATAGATCAGGATGTTGGGCCCGAAAATGGGACATGAGATTTCAGCCCGTTAAATGTAATCATCATTCATTGGAATAGAGTTTCAGACACTTACTGCAAAAACTGACATTTATAAAGAATCATACTTCCCCCGAACTATTACAGATTGGAATTCCAATCCCGATTCGATTATTTCAGCAGCTGAAGGTGCTGAGGATTGTGTATCTAAGTTTACCTCTTTAATGAGAGCTAGAGACTAACTTCCCATCACAGGTTCCTTTCTTTGCTACAGAAAACAGAGGGTTGTTGTAAATGGTGAATCTTCAGAGTGGGCTCCAGTTTTGTCTGGAGTCCCGCAAGGGACCGTTCTTGGTCCACTTTTGTTTTCCCTGTACATCAATGATATTTCCACTGACATTGACTCAGAAATAAGACTGTTCGCAAATGATTGTGTTTGTTACCGGGAAATTAGAGATACAGATGACTCATTGAAACTTCAGGCTGACATAGATAGATTAGGATGTTGGGCCCGAAAATGGGGCATGAGATTTCAACCAGTTAAATGCAATATTATGCAGATAAGTGAAAGGGATCTAATAAAGTTGAGGCTTCTTACACCTTAGAGGGAACGGTCCTCGAGAATGTGGACTCCATTAAATACTTTGGAGTGACAATCTCACACAACTTGAGATGGAATACTCATACAAGCAACATGTGTACTAAGGCAAATAGAACCCTTGATTTCCTGAGGCGAAATCTTCATCAATGCCCTCAGGATGTAAAAGAGGCAGCATATAAAGGTCTTGTTCGCCCAGTCTTGGAATATGGTAGTTGTATCTGGGACCCCAGTGGAGTGGTCCTTAACGATGAAATTGAGAAAGTTCAGAATAGAGCTGCTAGATTTGTAAGAGGCAATTACTGCTTTGAAACTGGGAGCATGACTGGAATACTTGGAAAATTAAAATGGGAGTCTCTCAAGAAAAGGAGAAAAGACAGTAGGCTAATCCTTTTATACAAACAGATTCCAACAGATGACCTTGTTCCCCCAGCTAGACACACCATTCGTTGGCGTTTCAGACCCTTACTACAAGAACTGACTTTTTTAAAGAGTCGTTCTTCCCCAGAACCATTAGAGAATGGAATGCCCTTATAGATTCGATAATTTCGATAGCTGAAGGTGCTAAATTTACCTCTTTGGTTTGAACTAGGGACTAACTTCCCACATCACAGGTCCTGGTGTATGAATGTCATTTGACGTATCACCAGTAACAATCCTGATTCTGATTCTGATTCTGATTCAGGTCCTGGTGTATGAATATCATTTGACGTGTCACCAGTAACATTTCTGATTCTGAATAAAGGATTAGCCATTCCTATTCGCCGTACACTTTTTTGACTATATTCCGTACAGCTATCTGGTTGTAAACAACTAAACGCCGTAGACATGGATTTTTAGTTTTTAATAAATACGCTTAGTGCATGATAAAATCATGACCACTGAAAGTTTTCATTTACTACCCATTATAAACGGAAACGGGTAAAAGAAAGTTTAAGCGGAAATAAATCAAGAAATTATAAAATCTGAAACCGATTTTCGAAAATGCTGGTCTTCACTCAGTACCAAGCATCGATAAACTTGTGTTCTTGACTTTAAATTGAAACATACAGCTTCGAAAAACGCATCAAATGTTGCAGAAATCCCTCTGTTATTTCAAGGAAATCAATTTACTCTGCACTTGCAGAAAATAGATCAGGAATAAAGGCTACACTCACCGTGCTCCATGCCTACTTTCGCTTTGTATCGATTCACCGGGATTCTATTTCCGGTGTCGATGATAGACGGTGTTAAAGGAAAGAACTTGCTCCTGAGGAGCCATTTCTTTCAGTTAGGAGTTGACCCCGTTTGACATGGGAGACAACACATAGTTTTGCATACTAAGGTGTATCCATTCACCTTTAAGTGTTTTCTTTAACCCTTAATTCCAGCTTTTCTATGTGCCAGCACCTGAGCGTCACTCTGACGTCATTCTGACGTCACGACAAAAATAAGTAAATAAGTGTCACACGGATTTCGTGCAAATCAGTGACAGTCACGTGTATAACAACTATGTAAAACTGTGACCCGCTCATCGGGGCTTGAAGAAATAGATGGGCTGCATGATGCTTCCACGCAGAGCTGACACTGACCGCACACAAGTACTGGTAAACCACTTTGAGGATCTAAGCCTGCCCAGGCAAAGCGGTGCGAGTTGGACCGTCTGTGCTTATAAACCCTTTTGGTTTCATTTGGCGACAGGGCTTGAGATGTCATTTCATCTCAATGCCGGGTTAAAGACCCACACAATTGGAAGTAGCGTCTCTAAAATGACCTATACAGTGTTGACGGGGACGTTAAACCTCAAACAAACAAACAAAACAAAACTATGTAAAACGTTTGCGTTTAGGAACTTTTGGTCGACAAACAATCGATCAAAAAAGTCTCTGTCTCATTGAAGTGTCAACGGGGAAGTCTGTCAGCTTTTTTATTTTTAGCTCACCTGACGAAGGCACCTGGGGAGCTATTGTGATCCCTCGCCGTCCATCGTCGACGTCCGTCCGTCCACACTTCCTTTAAACGACATCTCCTCATAAACCACTGAACAGATTTTGGCCAAACTTAGCAGAAATGATCTTTGGGTGGTCCTCTCTCAAAGTTGTTCAAATAATTCAATTTCATGCAGAACTCTGATTGCCATGGCAACAAAAAGGAGAAAGTAAGGGAATAAAAAAGACTTTCAAAATCTTCTTGTCTGAAACCAGAATGCACAGGTCTTTGATATTTGGTATGAGGCTTCATCTAGTGGACCTCTACCAACATTGTTCAAATTATAGCCCTGGGGCCAAAAATGCCCCCCCCCCCCCCCGCGCAGGGGCCCAGTTGATTTACATAGGCTTATAATAGGGAACACCTTTAAAAATCTTTTGGTCTGAAACCAGAAGGCCCAGGTCTTTGATATTTGGTATGAAGCTTCATGTAGTGGACTTCTACCAAGATTGTTCAAATTATAGCCCTGGGGCTAAACATGCACCCAACCCCCGCGCCGTGGCCCACTGGTTTTACATAGGCTTATAATAGGGAAAACCTTTAAAAATCTTCTTGTCTGAAACCAGAAGGCCCAGGCCTTTGATATGTGGTATGAAGCTTCATCTAGTGGACCTCTACCAATAGTGTTCAAATTATAGCACTGGTGCCAAAAATGACCCCGCGCCGGGGTCAACTGGTTTTACACAGGCTCTTATAGGGAAAACCTTTAGAAATCTACTGGTCGGAAACCAGAAGCCCCAGGTCTTTGATATTTGGTATAAAGCTTCATCTGGTGAACCTTTACCAAGATTGTTCAAATTATAGCCCTGGGGCCAAAAATGCCCCCGCGCAGGGGCCCATTGGTTTTACATAAGCTTATATAGGAAAAACTTTAAAAAAATCAGAAGGCCCAGTCTTTGATACTTGGTATGAAGCTTCTTGCTTTATAGTGCACCTTTACCAAGATTGCTCAAATTATAGTCCTTGGGCCAAAAATGGCCCTGCCCCGAGTCCCACTGGTTTTACATTGGCTAATATAGGAAAACATTTTGAGAATCTCATTGTCTGAAGCCAGAAGGCCAATTTCTTTGATATTTGGTATGAAGCTTCATCTAATAGACCTCAACCAAGATTATTCAAAATACAGCCCTTGGGCCAAACATGGCCAAGCCCCAGGGCCCCAAAATATTCTTGTCTGAAACCAAAAGGCATAGATCTTCGATATTTAGTATGAGGCTTCATTTAGTGGACCTCTTCCAAGATTTTTCAAATTATAGCCTATGGGTCAAAAGTGTCATATTTGTCTCAACAGCTTCAAAGCTGTTCTGATATTTATATATATAAGTAATGTTTTTGATTATGAATGTATATCATATATGTACCGGTCATCAAGGAGAGGATACGTATAGGCTGATCCTACATCCAATCCTTTGATGCATATGTATGTACTTTGTATGTATATATGTTGTCAAGAAATTGATAATAAATAAAAAAGTGTCCCCGCCACGGGGCCCACATGTTTTATACAGGCTTATTTTTATTTAACCTTGAAGAATCTTTTTATCTGAAACCAGAAGGCCCAGGCCTATGGCATTTGATTTGAAGCTTCATTTAGTGGACCTCTACCAAGATTGTTCAAATTATAGCCCTGAGGCCAAACCTTGCCCCGCACCGGGACCAACATGTAAATTTCTTAGCTCAGGTGGGCGATACAGGACCATGATGGTCCTCTTGTCCATATAATGACTATTCATTAAGAGAGTTCAACATTGATTATATAACCAGTTAGACGTATCAATGTTCACCGATAAGGTAGAACAATTCGGTGATCCGACCCAACACAAAGAACATGGGGTGAAATAGGGTTTATTGCCCGGTCATAAACCTTTCGTCTGTAGGAGGTAATATTTACTTCCTTTTTGAAAAATTCACAGCGTCTGGACGCTTAATAAACCCGCCAACGAGCTTATGACATGGGATGAGCTCTTGCTTTGACCCGTTCATATCTAATCCCTATCTAAGCCCTAACTAGAACATGATCAGATGGCTTCTGAACATCTGATCAAGATCTACATTGTCATTTTCTTATAAAATTGTCATATTTTCCTGATATATACTGTTTTAAACATAGATTTTGGGTGCTTGTAAGAAGCGGTTCTAATGAGCACTCACAGTCTCATAGACTTAATAATCGCCTCATGGAGGTGTTTCTAACGAGCACCCACAGTCCACATGTATGATTTTAGCAAGAATAAGAAAATTGTGTATGTCCCACTTTCATCCATATAAAATGGGGTTCACAGGGATGTTCCTTTCATGGACTCGAGATGATGGCATGGATGATGAGAACAACAAAAACGATGACGACGAACGTGGATGAAGAGGTTTTTTTTTTTCATCACGCTTACAAGTCGATGAAACGAAGACCCCTCTAAACCCCACTTCGTATAGGGAAAAGTGGGGTTTAAGGGGGTATACATTATCTGTCTTGTTTTTTGTCAAAAACATAAATTGTGGGTACTCGTTAGAACCGCCTCGTTGAGGCGGTTCTAACGAGCACCCACAATCTATGCTGAAAGCAGAAGTAAGAAAGATATTTCAATTTTTTACCTAATATTTGTCACTTCTGACACCATGTTCGATGTAATTATTTCACATGCATGGACATGTTTTCCTCATGTATACCTGGCTGCAGCCTTCTGAAAGCTACGTTTGATGCATAAGAAAAATATCATAGTGTAAGGCTTTTTATATGAATCATAAAAATAGCATTATATTGTGTAGAGGTTTAATCGAAATCTGTTAATGGCCTGCACTCTTCAACTCAGTGGCTGACGTAAAAGCCATGCCTTACTGACCTAAAAGTCATGTACTATTGGTATAATCCAGAAAAATATGTTGAGCATTGTCCAATATTAAATCTGTAAGATTTTGGAGGAAAACGTCTTCTTCTTCTTCTTCTTCTTCTTCTTCTTCTTCTTCTTCTTCATCTTCTTCTTCCTCTTCTTCTATTTATTCTTCTTCTTCTTCTTCTTCTTCTTCGCAATTACATCATCATCCGCAGCATCATCTTCTTTTTCATCATCAAGATCATCATCTCCATCATCATTATCATCATCGTCATCATCATCATCATCATCATCATCTTTTTCTTCCTTCTACTACAACTTCGTCATCATCATCATCGTCATCATCATCATCATCATCATCATCATCATCATCATCATCATCATCATCAAATCATCATCATCATCATCATCATTCTTCAGGTGATCAATATGAGCCATGTCAAGAGGTTAAGTGTCTTTCGGCGTGAACGCACAGCGAAGACTCTGATCAGACTCTGGTCAGAGTCTTCGCTGTGTGCTATATGGACAAACATTGATCCAAAGTTTCTTCAGGGTCAGAGAGAAGGCTGTCTTCTAAGCTGTTGCTCAGGATGATTTTTGTTTGTCACTGAGCGCTTATATGTTTGGAGACACCTTTTCGCAGGACGTTCCTGATACGGGCCCCGTCAAGCGATTTTGGTACTTATCGCCTTTGCGAGCAGCGAAGGTTCAGGCGAGCCTGCGCATCCGCGCAGTCTCGCCAGAACCCTCGCTGCTCGCTCATGTAAGCAGTGAATCAAGAGGAACCTTCAGACAGAAAGCCATATCCCTGGCCCCTCTGAATGGCTGGGCATGCGCAGGCACCTGACCTTCGGATAATGACGCAAAACTGGAGAAAAAACTAATCAAAGGTCGAAAGACACTTATAGACTCACAGGCAATGACTTTTATAAGACCACTTGAGCCGGGGCACAACAAAGACTACAAAAAGCAACCTAAACAACCTGCGCGACAAGCGGACAACCTGTTTTTGTTTGTTTGTTTTTAGGTTTAACGTCCCGTCAACACCTTATAGGGCATTTTGGAGACGTTGTTTCCACTGTTGTGGGACTTTTACCCGACATTGAGATGAAATGACATCCCAAGCTCTGCCGTCCAATTAAACCAATAGGGTTTATATGTATGAATGGTCCAACTCGCATCATTGCTGGGTATGCTTAGAACCTCTATGCGGTTTACCAGTACTCATGTGCGGTTGGTTTCAGATCTGTGTGGAAGCATCGTGCAGCCCAGTCCCGATGGGCGGGGCGGACAGCCTCTTTATCAGACTTTCCTGGTGAATGATGTCACCAGTCGTGGCTTGAAGAAACAGATCTTCCGCGCAGAGCTGAACCCGACTGAGCTTAATTGAGCACTGGTAAACCGCTTAGGCGGTACATGTACGTATAAGCCTGCCCAGGAAAAATGGTGCAAGTGGGACCGTTCCTTATGCCCTAGTGGTTTCTTTGGGCGGTAGGGCTTGAGTGAGTTGACGGGGACGCAAAACCCCAACACAAAAAATGAACTAGCTATTAATATTATCTTGGGGAGAGATCAGATTATTTAAAAGAAATGTTTAATGTTTAGTATTATCCATCCGGTCTGATGGAGTGTTGACATTACGAAAACACACCTATACAAATACATTGTAACCTTTATCGCCGAAAATATGAAAAATTCAAGATGAAAAATTGTGATATTTTTCTTATTTCTGCTCAAACTATAGACTGTGGGTACTCGTTAGAACCGCCTCATCGAGGCGGTTCTAATGAGTACCCACAATCTATATTTTAGCGCAGAAATAAGAAAAATAAGGTTTATCCTTGTGTATAACCCAAATTTTACTATATTAAAGTGGGATTCAAGGGGGCCAAAATTATAAAGGCTTGTTTTCGTGATGCAAGGACAAAGAAGAAAACAACAAGCAGATCAAAACAACATCACGGCCAACACAGTATGCCGGCCCAACGTGGACCGTCATAGATACGACGTGCGTATCGATATCGTTTAGACTTTGGTCCGCCGGGATGGCTCCTTCCCAATTTTCTTGATACCGGGATACCTTTTGTATTTTCTTCTTCATTTTTTATGAAAAAAAAAAAAAATCGAACATTATCCTGTAACGTTCACTTTCCATGTTAAGGTTCTTGAGCTCACCATGCAGCCAAGGTTGCTTTTCCATTCTAAGAATGTATGCCATGGTAAAGTGGCGATGAAAAATGTTAATCACCGTATCTAACTCGATCCTCTTGAGCTTCAGACCAACATTATACCACTGTAAAATAGAAGTGGAGGCAATGATCAGGACTCGATACAATTAACCCACAGCTCCCATCAAAGACACCAAAGGGAAAGAAACACAAACATGAAACAACTAGACCCTAATGGAAACATCAATAGCGGAAAGCCAAAAGGACAGTTAGTTTCCCACAAAATGGCCAATAGGATATCCAAAATAAAATACTATACTGAACAGAAAAAGAGTTTGTTTGAACTGACTTTTAACGTTTTAACTTTCCTGTCAACACTATTTAGGTCATTTTGGAGACGATGCTTCCAATATTGTGGGACTGTGACCCAACATTGAGATGAAATGACATCCGTCAAGCCCTGCTGCCCCAAAATGCCAATAGGGTATGCCTATCACTACAACTACAGTGAAATTCCGCTATTAAGACTAGCTAAAATTAAGACCAATTCTTTTTTAAAACATATTTAAAGCTTTCAGTTTTTCTTTACACCCAGTATCTTTGACAAGTAAGTGACCACCTTTGGAACTGTTCAAAAGTGTTATTTTAATCAGTCCAAAAGTGGTCTTAATATATGAATTTTTTTGTTTGTTTGTTTGTATCATTTGAGGTTTAACGACCCCGTCAACACTGTATAGGTCATTTTGGAGACGTTCCTTCCAGTTTTGTGGGATTTTTACCCGACATTGAGATGAAATGACATCTCAAGCCCTGTCGCCCAATGAAACCAATAGGGTTTATATGCATGGACGGTCCGACTCGCATCGCTCTGCCTGGACAGGCTTAGATCCTCTAAGCGGTTTACCAGTATTCGTGTGCGGTCGGTTTCAGCTCTGCGTGGAAGCATCATACAGCCCAAATATTTCTTCAACTCCCGATGGGCGGGGGCGAAACGGTTTTCCTTGTATAGCAAGGTATTGCAAGCGTATTTTATGCCCATCACTACAACTATATATATTTTTTGTTTTGGTTTTGGTTTTACGGCCCTTCCAAGATTATTTCACTCATATCAAGCCGATCGTTAATCAGAGGTGGGCGAACTTGGCATCATCATCATCATCATCATCATCATCGCCGTCACAATGATCATGATCATCGTCATCGTCACCACCTTTTGTATTTTGCGTCGGGATTATTTGGAATTAATTTTTTTTATTTAAGGTTTAACGTCCTCGTTAACACTATTCACGTTGCTTCCAATTTTGTGGGACTTTTACCCGACATTGAGATGAAATGACATCTCAATCCCTGCTGCCCAATGAAACCAAACGGGTTTATATGCATGGACGGGCCAACTCGGACCACTTGTACTGGGCAGGCTTAGACCCTTCTAAGCAGTTTACCAGTACTCGTGTGCGGTCGGTTTCAGCTCAGCGTGAAAGCATCATGCAGCCTAATCTATTTCTCCAAGCCCCGATGGGCAGGGGTCATATTTGGAATTAAATGGAGAAGAGATACTACACCTGTTATATGTACATTTACCGACATTTTATTAAGCTTGGGGAGGGGTGTGTGTGGGGGGTGGGGGTGAGGGTGGGGGGATGGAGGTAACAACCCTTCATAACTGCCTGATAGCATTCCTGTAGCTCAAAAAAGAAATAATTTGCTCTTTCGTTTAAGAGTTGAGTGAAACAGACAGTTATTCTGAAAGAGTTTTCGCCCATGAAAATGTATCTTTTACCCTTATCCTGCTGAATAAATTGATTTAGCCACACCCATTTCTGACTATCCACCAATCAACTTAAATTGCTTGATATAATGTATGTGTTCAAATTCACAAATTGAATAACAAACAATGTAGATCCTGATCTGAGAAGCCATCTGCTCATGATCTAAACTGTTTGCAAAGTTTGGGCTTAGATAGGGATTAACCCATTTTGTACCGGAAACTCCAAAACGGGTACCCTGGCAAACAGTGCAGGCCCAGATCAGACGCCGCAGATCAGGGCCTACACTATTTGCAAAACGTTCAGTCATTTTCCAGACAAATTTTGAAGAAAACACAACCTGACACCCCTAAATTTTAAAATGGACTCCTGCTATATATAAGGAGGAAGATTCCATTTGGTACAAAAACAGGTCAAGCAAGAGCTCGGTGCGTGTCATAAGCTCGTTGACGGATTTATTCAGCGTCTAGACGCTGAGAATTTTCCAAAAAGGAAGTAAATATTTATCTCGTTTATGACCGGACAATAAACCCTGTTTCAGCTAACGGTCCATGTTCTTTGCAGATGTGCTATTTTGCGGGCCTGCGGGCTGCGGGCTGCGGGCCACACTTTTGTGATTTTATTGCTATTTTGCGGGCCTGCGGGCTGCGGGTCGCGGGCTGCGGGTCACAGTTTTGTGATTTTATTTTATGAAAACAGTAACAGTAAATTACTTGCAGCTAAATAATAAAATAAAAGAATTGTATCCTGCCATACATTATTTGGAATTCTATAAGATATCTTCTTTAGATTTCTATATAAGATATCTTATGTGTTCAAAAAACTGATGTACATGACGTCTCCTATTCTCTCAAATTTATGTAAGCTATCTGAATTGTTTCTTGTCCAATAAACAATATATACTAGAATCTTGTTGTTGTTCTATAAATGAAAGCTTACCTTTTTAGAGGTAAGCATGGTTTATAGGACAAGAACTAACTGCAAGCATAAGCGTCTATAGTCTGGGATTCTTTTCCAAAGGTTAATGACTTTTGTTGCCCCAGACATTCACCTGACCCTTAATACCTGAAGCTCAGGTTCATTTAAGGTCAACTATTGTTCTCTGCAGGTTATTAGTGCCTGATCATTCTGCATTTTGACAAGCAAGAATATGCACAGAGAGTTTTTGTGTGGTTCGAATCCGGCCACCGGAGGCGGGATGTGTCCTTGGGCAAGTCACGATATGCCATTGCCCCACCCTCACACTCCACCCAGGTGTAAATAGTCTTCAAACTCTATGACGTCACGCATTGTTTACAGCGGTGCATTGTGGGATTGTTTGGGGGAAAATCGGTAGGGAAAAAGGCGTTAAAGGCACTATTTTACCGTCACGAACCCAGAGATTTCGTACGATTGTCGAAATGTAGGGGGTTCACAGCGAACACGACTTAATATATTATTATTTTATGATTATTTGATAAACTTTGGGCAATACACAAACGTTTACTGCTACGGAGTGATTTTTTGTTTTCAAAACTAACATTTTAAGCCCTTTAGCTCGGTGCCGACCCCGACGCTTCAAATAATAAAAAAAGAGTGTGAGAGGTGGTGAAAGTTTTGTGTGTCTCCAGGTAAACCCCAGTAAAATTGCAGTGCCTAAAATATAATCTGGGTTCAGACCCCTTGAATAGACTAAATAAGCCTAAAGCGTTGTTCTGGGTTCAGACCCCCAGCTAGGCACACTCCGGGAAAACCTGGTAATACAGCCCTACATCATACTGTGGTCCCAAACCCTCAAGGGCTAAATAAAACTGAATTGGTCCAGATCCCCAGCTATGCACACTCCGGGTAAACCCACAGATACTAAACATGCAGGCACACGTCGCTAGGGCAACGTCAAATCAACGTCGGTGCGACGTTGCACCGACGTAGATGTGACGTTGCATAAACGTCATGACGTCGAACCGACGTTGATGTGACGTCAAAATTACGGCATGTGCCTGCTGGGTTAAGATACTAAACATGCAGGCACACGTCGCTAGGGCAACGTCAAATCAACGTCGGTGCAACGTCACGACGTTGCATCGACGTAAATGTGACGTTGCATAAACGTCATGACGTCGAACCGACGTTGATGTGACGTCAAAATTACGTCATGTGCCTGCTGGGTATAAGGGTCAGTACAGCTTTCTTGCGGTAAGTAGAGCGGATGGTCCAAATCTGATCTCTTCGGTTTTTTTTCTTTATTTTTGCATTTTATCGTTTGAAAATAATGATATTTTATGGATTAATTCCTATCAATATAATATTATTCTCAAGCAATTTTGGTAGACGTGACACAACCATTTGGAAGACCTACGGTGTTGTTCAAGTATGATTGAAAAATAAAATCCAAGAGATCAGTTACTGGACCATCCACTCTACTAACCGCAATCTGCTCTACTGGCCCAAAGTATGTGTGGGTCAACCCGGTTATATTACCATACAGCATATCATGGGTCCAAACCCCACTTTGGCTATAAAAATAGAAGCCCATTTAAGCTTCAGACGCTACTAACCGCAATCTGCTCTACTGGCCCAAAGTATGTGTAGGTCAACCCGGTTATATTACCATACAGCATATCATGGGTCCAAACCCCACTTTGGCTATAAAAATAGAAGCCCATTTAAGCTTCAGACGGAAGCAGTTCCTGAATCACTCGTCCATCGATAAATGCGTGCTATAAACGAGGAAACTGTGTAAACAGCTTACGCATTGACACGACGTAAGCTATATAACCTCCAGTAAAACTTCGATGGCTCGAACACCGATGGCTCGTTTACCATGGCTGAGTCGAACCCATTTTTGAGTCCCTAGGGAAGTCCTCTACATAAGAAATAGTGAGGGATAATTAAGGAGATTTTAGTATTTTATCTTGCAAATGTATGCTGTGTGTACTCATTAGAATCGCCTCGATGAGGCGATTCTAATGAGTACACACAGCATACATTTTCATTACAGGACACCGAAAATATGTCAAAAAGGACCTCGTTATGCCTCCTGGCAGTAACCCTCAGTTGCTCGAACTACCCCAGTCTCCAACCGATTTTCGAGGTCCCAAAGGTGTTCGAGCCATTGAAGTTCTACTGTATATGCAGGAGCTGAAGAAGGGGATTCGGCCCCGAAAACGTTTCCGCGTGTCAGTTACTGTTTATTGAAGTTCTGCCATCCTCAAAACACGCTATATTTCCCCCAATCGATCCCATAATGCAACTTTGTTTACATTTATGACGTCATAAGGGTATAGGTCTAATAGTCTTCAAACTCTATGACGTCACGCATTGTTTACAGCGGTGCATTGTGGGATTGTTTGGGGGAAAATCGGTAGGGAAAAAGGCGTTAAAGGCACTATTTTACCGTCACGAACCCAGAGATTTCGTACGATTGTCGAAATGTAGGGGGTTCACAGCGAACACGACTTAATATATTATTATTTTATGATTATTTGATAAACTTTGGGCAATACACAAACGTTTACTGCTACGGAGTGATTTTTTGTTTTCAAAACTAACATTTTAAGCCCTTTAGCTCGGTGCCGACCCCGACGCTTCAAATAATAAAAAAAGAGTGTGAGAGGTGGTGAAAGTTTTGTGTGTCTCCAGGTAAACCCCAGTAAAATTGCAGTGCCTAAAATATAATCTGGGTTCAGACCCCTTGAATAGACTAAATAAGCCTAAAGCGTTGTTCTGGGTTCAGACCCCCAGCTAGGCACACTCCGGGAAAACCTGGTAATACAGCCCTACATCATACTGTGGTCCCAAACCCTCAAGGGCTAAATAAAACTGAATTGGTCCAGATCCCCAGCTATGCACACTCCGGGTAAACCCACAGATACTAAACATGCAGGCACACGTCGCTAGGGCAACGTCAAATCAACGTCGGTGCGACGTTGCACCGACGTAGATGTGACGTTGCATAAACGTCATGACGTCGAACCGACGTTGATGTGACGTCAAAATTACGGCATGTGCCTGCTGGGTTAAGATACTAAACATGCAGGCACACGTCGCTAGGGCAACGTCAAATCAACGTCGGTGCAACGTCACGACGTTGCATCGACGTAAATGTGACGTTGCATAAACGTCATGACGTCGAACCGACGTTGATGTGACGTCAAAATTACGTCATGTGCCTGCTGGGTATAAGGGTCAGTACAGCTTTCTTGCGGTAAGTAGAGCGGATGGTCCAAATCTGATCTCTTCGGTTTTTTTTCTTTATTTTTGCATTTTATCGTTTGAAAATAATGATATTTTATGGATTAATTCCTATCAATATAATATTATTCTCAAGCAATTTTGGTAGACGTGACACAACCATTTGGAAGACCTACGGTGTTGTTCAAGTATGATTGAAAAATAAAATCCAAGAGATCAGTTACTGGACCATCCACTCTACTAACCGCAATCTGCTCTACTGGCCCAAAGTATGTGTGGGTCAACCCGGTTATATTACCATACAGCATATCATGGGTCCAAACCCCACTTTGGCTATAAAAATAGAAGCCCATTTAAGCTTCAGACGCTACTAACCGCAATCTGCTCTACTGGCCCAAAGTATGTGTAGGTCAACCCGGTTATATTACCATACAGCATATCATGGGTCCAAACCCCACTTTGGCTATAAAAATAGAAGCCCATTTAAGCTTCAGACGGAAGCAGTTCCTGAATCACTCGTCCATCGATAAATGCGTGCTATAAACGAGGAAACTGTGTAAACAGCTTACGCATTGACACGACGTAAGCTATATAACCTCCAGTAAAACTTCGATGGCTCGAACACCGATGGCTCGTTTACCATGGCTGAGTCGAACCCATTTTTGAGTCCCTAGGGAAGTCCTCTACATAAGAAATAGTGAGGGATAATTAAGGAGATTTTAGTATTTTATCTTGCAAATGTATGCTGTGTGTACTCATTAGAATCGCCTCGATGAGGCGATTCTAATGAGTACACACAGCATACATTTTCATTACAGGACACCGAAAATATGTCAAAAAGGACCTCGTTATGCCTCCTGGCAGTAACCCTCAGTTGCTCGAACTACCCCAGTCTCCAACCGATTTTCGAGGTCCCAAAGGTGTTCGAGCCATTGAAGTTCTACTGTATATGCAGGAGCTGAAGAAGGGGATTCGGCCCCGAAAACGTTTCCGCGTGTCAGTTACTGTTTATTGAAGTTCTGCCATCCTCAAAACACGCTATATTTCCCCCAATCGATCCCATAATGCAACTTTGTTTACATTTATGACGTCATAAGGGTATAGGTCTATTGGTAGTAGTGGTGTAAAAGTCACTGCCTCTCTCTCGCTCGCGTGATAACATCCGGAATGAGTGATCGAGAGCGATTCAAATAAGCTTGAAGATTTCATCGCATGGAACTAAAATAAATTAGTATAAATTAAGGACACTAACAAGTCTGTGATAGACCAGAGTGACTTCATTTGTCAGACATAATACATGCATCTTTGGTCTTGATTCCTTTAAACTACTAATTGAAAAGAAAGAAATGGTAACTTATTATTACCAAAAATGGTACTCTATTTTTTTTTTAATTTTGGGTTCAGGATGTCTGTTTCATATTAAAAACTCCCACTTTAGCAGAATAGGTAATGCAATTCATTCAGGCTGGAGTCAAATGGCTCACTGTCTGCATACTTTTTGATGAAACAATGAACTCAAAGTAACCTAGAAGCTTTCCTGCGATTGTTCAGATTATCTATGTGACCAGTAATCCTGGTATCAATGCTTATGACTATGCTATTCTTGTCACTGTGACCACAGAGTGCTGTGTATAGCGGGTTATCTGTAAAACCTGGACCAGACCTATAGAAGCTGTTGACGGGGACGCAAAACCTCAACGCAAAAATATTATTAATATCATCTTGGAGAGAGATCAGATTATTTAAGAGAAATGTTTAATGTTTAGTATTATCCATCCGGTCTGATGGAGTGTTGAGACTTTCGGATGAGTCTTTAAACCGAGGTCCCGTCTCCGTATGACTTTAGCTGTTGGTGGGACGTAAAACTAAAACTCACTCACTGATGGAGCGTTGACATTACGAAAACACGTCTATACAAATACATTGTAACCTTTATCGCCGAAAATATGAAAAATTCAAGATGAAAAATTGTGATAATTTTCTTATTTCTGCTCAAAATATAGACTATGGGTACACGTTAGAACTGCCTCATCGTGCCTCATCGATGAAGATAAATAAATAAATATTTAAGACACCTTCACATAATACATTTGCAACGCAGATTGTACATTACATGCTCATACATGTGCACGCACTTGTAAAGCTAATAATCGAACAAGTTAAACAGATGTAAATGTTCAAGGGCTTAACGCACAGTTCTGTGACAACATAAAGTTCATGTACCGGGTAGAGACCTTCGCTAAGGTGTTTTATTAATGTCCATTGTATGTCACTAGGGTAACTAAAATAGGGACAAATAGAGTCATGAAACAGCGGGCCAAGGTCGGGCCGACAGCGATACGACTGTCGGTCCGACGTTGGCCCGGTGAGTTTGTTTTGTATTGCAACCACAGTTCCCATCAGACAAGGGCCCTTAACATTCCTCACAGTTACTAAGCGCAAGTAGCTCTTCGGTGCTGATGGCCATGTGACATGACTATCTCTGGTTTACATGCATATGGAATCCAGGAAACGATTATTTATAGAAAATAGCCGCCCTATTCATATCGTTGTACGGTAAGAGTGAGTGAGTGTTTGAGATTAATGTCACACCAACAGTTAAGGTCATACGGAGACGGGGCCTCGGTTTAAAGACTCACCCGAAAGTCTGGAGAAGGATTGTGCGGTTAGGCTGTTGCGTAAGAGGGTTATCGATATAATCTGTACTGGAATCGGAAACAGTGTAGATCCAGATCAGACGCCGTGTTCTGCGGCGTCTGATCAAGGTCTATAGTGCTTGCTTGCAGGACAGTATTTGAGGTGTTAAACGAAACCAGTCTAAGTCCCCGTGCAGGACCATTCTTCAAATCTCCCATCACGTTAACAAGTCCGTAAAATGATCACCCCCTTAAACCCCACTTTATATATAGAGAAAACTGGGGTTTACGGGGGTTAGACATTTTTTTTCTTATTTTTGTCCCAAGACATAGGTTGTGGGTACTCGTTAGAACCGCCTCAATGAGGCGATTCTAACGAGCACCCACAACCTATTTTTGCAGTATTTATAAGAAAAATATCACGTATTTTCATCAGTAAAAATGGCCATTTTGGGGGTGTAAAAAATGCGCTTTGTCGCACGGGCGTGTTATCGTTATAATTCAATGAACCAACTAGTGCTGTCAGAGCTTTGATAACTCTTCAGAACCGCGTGCGCAGCCAATTTATAGGGCTAGATGTTTGACGTTTATGACCCACAAAGAGGATTGAAGCGTCGTTTATCATTCCCCTTAAAACTTGGACACTGGCAGCGGAGGAACTGGAGTGAAGAGATGAGATGCAAAAGAAAGATCCAGAATTAACCCATCACAAATGAAGAGGTCTGCAGGCAGTTTCAGACATTCGCTGGCCCCCAAGAAGAGCTCGTCAATACAGTGAAGAAATGGAGCTGGGCTTAACATAAGGGAATGGGGATACCTGAAAGATTTCAAAGGTAACTTCCTGAACACTTTCTATAAGCCTTATCTCATTTAAAGAGGGGTATACACGCCCGTGTACCCTTAAAGGAAAGAATTTGTTCCTTAGGTAGCAAATACTTATTTTTAAGAGTTGATCCCTGTTTTTATGGGAGACAAAAATACTTTTGCAGGAGTTGCCTCCCCTGAAAGTGTATTCATTCCCCTTAATAGAATATGAAGGTGTGAAAGAAACAAACATTACGATAACAAGTCCGTGTAATGACCACCCCTCTAAATCCCACTTTATAAAAAGAAAACAGGGCGTTTACAGGGGTACACACTATTTTTCTAATTTTACTACAGGACCTGGATTGTGGTACTCGTTAGAACCGCCTCAACGAGCACTCACAACCTATGTTTCGAATATAACTTAAAAATAATCGCAAAATTTCATAACATGATAAGACAAATACGGTCTCCGCCCTTTGGCTTTTGAAGAAATAAATGGGCTGCATAATGCTTCCACGCAGAGCTGAAACCGACCGCACACGAGTACTGGTAAACCGCTCAGAGGATCTAAGCCTGCCAAGGTAAAGCGGTGCGAGTTAGACCGTCCATGCTTATAAACCCTATTGGTCTCATTGGGCAACAGGGCTTGAGATGTCATTCCATCTCAATGTCGGGTAAAAGTCCCACAAAATTGAAAGTAACGTCTCCAAAATGACCTATACAGTGTGGACGGGGACGCTAAACCTCAAACCAAACAACAAAAAAAAAGACCTGGATTTTGGTACTCGTTAGAACCGCCTCAACGAGCACGCATAACCTATGTTTCGAGTATAACAAAGGAAAAATAGCAAAATTTCAAAAGAAAAATAACCGTTTTGAAGACATGAAAGACCATGTCACACGGGTGTGAAGGGTTGGAAGGTACATATGATTTTGTTTGTTTGATTTGAGGTTTAACGTCCCCGTCAACACTGTAAAGGTCATTTTGGAGACGTCGCTTCCAATTATGTGGGTTTTTTACCCGACATTGAGATGAAATGACATCTCAAGCCCTGCCGCGCAATGAAACCAATAGGGTTAAAATGCAAGGACGGTCCGACTCGCACCGCATTGCCTGGTCTGGCTTAGATCCTTCTAAGCGGTTTACCAGTACTTTTGTGGTGCGGTCGGTTTCAGCTCTGCGTGGAAGCATCATGCAGCCCATCTATTTCTTCAAGCCCCGTTGGGCGGGGGCCAAGGTAAATGTGATACGAAGGAGTGGAAAGAGATTTACGAAAACACGCCTATACACATTCATTGCAAATGTTGCCAGCGATAAAAAAAGAAAATTTTAAGTTGTAAAAGTGTGATAAATTTTCTTATTTCTACTCAAAATATAAAGTTTCTTATTTCTACTCAAAATATAAATTGTGGGTACTCGTTTGAACCGCCTCATCGAGGCGGTTCAAACGAGTACCCGCAATCTATATTTCAAAATATAAATTGTGGGTACTCATCGAGGCGGTTCAAACGAGTACCCGCAATCTATATTGTAGAGCAGAAATAAGAAAATTAAGGTTTACCCCTGTAAACCCAAGTTTTACAATGTTAAAGTCGGGTTCAAGGGGGGTCAAAATTATATAGATGTGTTTTCATGATGTGAAGTCAACTAATGTGACCCCACGACCCGTGGCTTGATGGATAAGCGCGTTGACTATTAATCATTAGGTCTCTCACCGCTGTTGTTCGGGCCTCGCGCGGGTCACATGTGCATGAGACGCAAAGTTATGCGACCGAAAGTCTTTTTTCTCCGGTTTTCGCCCACAAGTGATTAACGATCGGCTCGAAACTAGTGAAACAATATTGAAAGGGTCGTAAAATCAAAACAAATAGAACAAGAGCTGTCACTATAGGTGACCAATGCCCCCGTGGGAGCCAAATTCCGAGTTTTTGTAAAATTTTAAGGGGAGATAATATAGCCAAAACCGACAACAGAGTTATGGCCCTTGGTCAAAATGTAGCCCTTGTGATGGTGAATAAGTGTGTGAAGTTTCATGGGGCTAGGTCAAATACTTTTGAAGTTATGGTCAAGGTTAAAGTTTTTGAGACGGACAGACAGACAAACAAACAGACAGCGGACAAACAGACAAACAAACAAACAGAAAGACAGGGCAAATACTATATGCCCCCCGAATCAAAGATTCTCGGGGGGCATAAAAATCTAAGACTGGCAAGGTTACGGGATAGATTAGATTAGATTAGATTAGATAAGATTAGATTAGAAGATTAGATTAGAAGATTAGATTAGAAGATTAGATTAGAAGATTAGATTAGAAGATTAGATTAGAAGATTAGATTAGAAGATTAGATTAGAAGATTAGATTAGAAGATTAGATTAGAAGATTAGATTAGAAGATTAGATTAGAAGATTAGATTAGAAGATTAGATTAGAAGATTAGATTAGAAGATTAGATTAGAAGATTAGATTAGAAGATTAGATTAGAAGATTAGATTAGAAGATTAGATTAGAAGATTAGATTAGAAGATTAGATTAGAAGATTAGATTAGAAGATTAGATTAGAAGATTAGATTAGAAGATTAGATTAGAAGATTAGATTAGAAGATTAGATTAGAAGATTAGATTAGAAGATTAGATTAGAAGATTAGATTAGAAGATTAGATTAGAAGATTAGATTAGAAGATTAGATTAGAAGATTAGATTAGAAGATTAGATTAGAAGATTAGATTAGAAGATTAGATTATTAGATTAGATTATTAGATTAGATTATTAGATTAGATTATTAGATTAGATTATTAGATTAGATTATTAGATTAGATTATTAGATTAGATTATTAGATTAGATTATTAGATTAGATTATTAGATTAGATTATTAGATTAGATTATTAGATTAGATTATTAGATTAGATTATTAGATTAGATTATTAGATTAGATTATTAGATTAGATTATTAGATTAGATTATTAGATTAGATTATTAGATTAGATTATTAGATTAGATTATTAGATTAGATTATTAGATTAGATTATTAGATTAGATTATTAGATTAGATTATTAGATTAGATTATTAGATTAGATTATTAGATTAGATTATTAGATTAGATTATTAGATTAGATTATTAGATTAGATTATTAGATTAGATTATTAGATTAGATTATTAGATTAGATTATTAGATTAGATTATTAGATTAGATTATTAGATTAGATTATTAGATTAGATTATTAGATTAGATTATTAGATTAGATTATTAGATTAGATTATTAGATTAGATTATTAGATTAGATTATTAGATTAGATTATTAGATTAGATTATTAGATTAGATTATTAGATTAGATTATTAGATTAGATTATTAGATTAGATTAGATTATTAGATTATTAGATTATTAGATTAGATTAGATTATATTAGATTATATTAGATTATATTAGATTATATTAGATTATATTAGATTATTAGATTATTAGATTATTAGATTAGATTAGATTAGATTAGATTAGATTAGATTAGATTAGATTAGATAAGATAAGATAAGATAAGATAAGATAAGATAAGATAAGATAGATAGATAGATAGATAGATACATTTAAACTTAAACGGATTAGATCGCCCAACAGAGGTACTTTCAATTCAATGGAGGTGTATTTGACCAAAAACATACTTTCCCGATCATCCCCTCTCGGTGGAGATAAATATGATTTCTTCTGTCAGCGACGGTCACGCCAGCCAAGTTCAATCAAACACGTCACGAAATACCTATCTGAGATCTTCGGACTTATAACACTTTTCAATGCCATGTTATGTAAATCCTCACTAATCCAGGTCGATGACCAACAGTCTACCTGAGTACAAACTTTGTAACACCATTGACCGGTGAAATCGGAAAGGGTCAAAGTTTGCAGTTGCCTCATATGGGAACACAAGATGCATAGTTAGCATCCTGTTCTTGGGTCATTGGCAAACAGTGTAGACCCAGATCAGACGCCGCAGATCGCGGCGTCTGATCTTAGTCTACAATGTTGTCATAAAGTACATACATTTTGGTAAACTTTGCTGCAAACAAAACACACCTGACACCCATGTAATATTGGAAATGGACCGCTCCGAACTTATTAGATTTGTTTGTTTGATTTGGGGTTTAACGTCCCCGACAACGCTATTTAGGTCATTTTGGAGACGTTGGTTCCAATTTTGTGGGAATATTACACGACATTGAGATGAACTGACATCTCAAGCCCTGTCGCAAAGGGTTTATATGAATGGACGGTCTGACACGCACCACTTTGCCTGGACAGGCTTTGACCTTCTAAACCATTTACCAGTACTCATGTGCGCGGTGTGTTTCAGCTTTGCTTGGAAGCACCGTGCAGCCCCGATGGGCGGGAGCGTCAAACGTATTGGATGGAAGATTCCAGTATCATAAACTGTAGTAACTTCGAAATTGCTTCAAAGTATAAAATGAGCCACGTCACGCGAAACACTGTCTTCGGGATTTACAATCAGGTTAGACAAAAATGAGCCTGCTCAGATACACAGACTAGTAAAAGTCTTGATTTGTGTTCGCTTTAGATTTCAAAAGCCCAGTCAACATTAATTAGGTCATATCCAGGCGGTAAGTTTACACAACCACACGACTCTTAGGCAAGACTATACATACGCGGTTCGCCCCTCGCCGATCGGGCTCACGAGAAATAGATCGGGGAGCACAGTGCTTCCACGCAGAGCTTAGAAGGTCTAAGCATACCCAGGAAAAAGGGTACGAGTCGGACCATTCCTTAACCCCTAGCGGTTTCTTCAGGCAGCGTTCCGACCATTCCCAGTGTTTTAAGGGGAATGGGAACATCTTCAGGGGAGGCAACTCCTGCAAAAATACTTTTGTCTCCCATGTCAATAGGGGTCAAATCTTAAAGGAAAGAATTTGCTCCGGAGGAGCAAATTCTTTCCTTAAAGAGTAGACCCCTCTTTCAGTGCTACAGGGCTTATAGAAAAGCGTACAGTAAGACCCGAAAGTTGTCTCCCTTTGGAAAATGGTGGAAAAAATCTGCCAGGTGTTCCCATTCCCCTTAAAACAAATAGCAACGATGACGAGTCAAAATGACACAGCATTTTACCATTCATGACCGTTTCTAAAATGTTCCCGGAAAAAAATTCAACATTAGCTAGTCTACGCCCAGGGGCGTAGACATATAAACCGGTCCCGTTTTTTGGCTCACCTAAGCCAAAGGCTCCGGGGAAGCTAAGCCTCCGTCTTCCGACCGTCGTCCGTCAATCATTTTCAAATGTCTACTTCTCTGCAACCACTGGACCAATATCAATTTAATTTCATATGCAGCCTCCTGACTGTGGTTCGAGCCTGGCTCGGTCCATTCTGCAATGGAAAGTCAGGTGGTTTTTCTACGGGTACTACGGTTTTCGCCCACCTCTGGTTAAAGATCGGCTCGATATGAGTGAAATTATCTTGAAAGGGTCGTAAAACACAAATCAAATCAAACCAGCCTGCTGACAGTTTGTTCGAATTGTCCAGTAGGATGGCCGCCATGCCTAAATATGGAAAAAGAAAAGAATCTTCGCTAGAACCACTGGGCTGATTGCCTTGAAACTTCGTGTGTAGCGTTGGATGACTGTGTACTAGGTTGACTTTGACCTATTGTACGGCTATCACAAGATTATTTCATGAGGCTTTAAATTGAAAAAGGGCTAAACGATGCTTTTTTTCTAAAAACATTGTAGTCTATGACATGAGAGTATATAGTTACAAAATGAATGTCGCTGAATGCTAAAGGTTAAGGGTATTCGGTGACCTCCCAAGGTAGCTTGGATTGGAGGGCCATCGACATTTCAAAGGTCATTCAAGTTTACTAAACCAGAATGAAATCTTGATCGAATGGTCCAGGTGACACGACCATGATGGCCGCCATGCCCAAATCTTTTCCCCAGAACCACAGGCGGATTGCCTGGTTGACCTTGGCCTTTTTTCGTCAATGCCAAGTATTGTTTCTTAGGATTTTGAATGAGGAAAAGGAAGATTAATGCATCTTTAGCTCCCCAGAGCCGAAGGCTCCGGGGAGCTTATATAGGGTAGGCAGTGGTCCGTCGTCCGTCAACGTCAACATCTTCAAATGACATCTCAGAAACTAAATTACATATAGAGCCTCCATGGATTAAGGGAAAGAAACCTTGTTCATGGGTTCTCGGTCACACGACAAAGATAGCCGACATGCCTATACATGCAAAAAACAATATTCTTCACAGGAACCAAACGGTCAGAGACCTTCAGACTTTGTATACAGATTTAGGGTCTTGTCCCCTTCCATGTCTATTCAAATGATGACCTTTGGCTGACCTTAACCTATTTTACAAGTTCAAATTTGCTCCCTTAGACATTTGTATGAAAAAATTCAAAACCGTGGATTTTTCTGGTTGTGTTGTAGCCTGTGGCTTCAATCTTGATACTGTAAAATTCCGCTATTAATACCATCTAAAATTAAGACTAATTCTGCTTTAAAAAGCTTATTTAATAAGGTACAGTTATTCTGTCTTCGAATTTCCTGCACACAATGTCCTCTGGCCAGGGACCACCTTTGGAACTGTTCAAAAGTGGTCTTAAAGACCACTTTGAACAGTCCCAAAGGTGGTCTTAATATAGGATTTTTTGGCTGTATTTGCAAACGTTTATCAATATTCAAAACTGACCAGTGTCCTTGATTGCTCAGATTCATCAGGATCTTCACCATTAACACTTTTTGTACCAAATGGAATCTTCCTTCCTATATTTAGCAGGAGTCCATTTCAAAATTTAGGGGTGACAGATTGTGTTTTTTCTTCAAAATTGGTTTGGAAATTTTTATGCAAACAGTGTAGGCCCTGCGTCTGATCTAGGCCTGCACTGTTTGCCATGATACCCGTTTAGGGGTTTCCAGTCTGAAATGGGTTAAAACTACTGGGCTGATTGAAACCAAAATACATGTGGAGCCTATATGGAATAAGACAATGGAAATTTATTCCTGCGATTGGAGTCACATGACCAAGATGGCCGTCATGTCCATATATGGTAAAGATCTTTAAAAATCTTCTCAGGGACCAAACTGCTAGTGATTTTCATACGTTGTATACAACATTAGGGATTTGGTGTTGGGCCCTACTAATTTTGTTCAATGATGACGTTTGTTTGACCTTACCACCTGGCCTCCCGTTGCAGAACTTAGTATATTACATGTAACCAGAGCGAGGCTCGAACCCACAGCGGTGAAAGACCTACTCTTTAATTAGGAGTCAGCGCTCTTACCCACTAGGCCATGGAGGCCCTCCGAATGTGTCTCATTTCCTTTTCTCCGGACATGAATACAATAGCGAGCCTGGCCCCGGGGTTATAGAACTTTTTTGCAGTGCTCATAAAAAAATAAAATACAAGTAATTTGGGCTATTTCCATTTCACAGTGAGCAGAAACATTATTTGTCCTGCACACACCTTTTAAAATGCCAACAATTGTTGGCATTTTAAAATATGTGAGCAGGACAAATTTCATGTTCAAGTGAGTTGAGCATGAAAAACTTTTTCCAGTCTGGCCCAAAAAATATGTACACTCCATATTTTTTCAGTTCTGTGGTGTATTCCTTGCTTCCAAAGGATAACCCTTTTATAGAACATATTTAACTTCACTACAGCTGGTGTGTGGGAATATGTGGCGGCGGTTAAACGTCTCCCTGCCCTACATCATAGTGTAGATTATATTAGCTTGTCCTTTGGGATCATTGATTCCATTGTGGAATTTTGAAAATATCTGAGGGTCACTGACGAGGCCTAATTGGCCGAAACTAGCTAGTCTGGCCCAGAGAACATGTACACTCCATATTTTTTCAGTTCTGTGGTGTATTCTTTGCTTCCAAAGGATAACCCTTTTATAGAACTTTATATAACCTCGGGCCCTGGAGAAAGTCTATTGTTGCTTTGCTTGTTTGTTTGTTTTTAAATTTAACGTCCCCGTCAACACTGTATTGGTCATTTTGGAGACGTTGCTTCCCATTTTGTGGGACTTTTACCCGACATTGAGATGAAATAACATCTCCAGCCCTGTCGCCCAATGAAACCAATAGGTTTTATAAGCATGGACGGTCCGGTGCCACCGCTTTGCTTGGCTGGTGTCTCTGATGGGAGCTGTGGGTTAATTGTATCGATATTCCTGATCATTGCCTTCACTTCTAGATACTTTAAGCGGTTTACCAGAACTCGTGTGCGGTCAGTTTCATCTCTGCGTGGAAGCATCATGCAGCCCATCTATTTCTTCAAGCCCTCATGGACGGGCCTATTGTTGCTATGTACGAAAATCAGCACCTGTTTGTTTCCTGCCCAGATAGTTATTCAGGACTCTTGCTGTTTGTGCGTTTTTGGCTTACCTGGGCGCTTACCCCGAAGACAGACTTTTTTAAGACACGTCTCGAATTAAGAGTGATATAGTTATCATTGGATATCGAACTTTCATTGAACTGCGAGGGAAAAAAGTAGCATCAATTATTTTTACTAAGCAGGGTGAATAATACAATAACTGAATCTGAACTCCAAGAATTATTAGCTTTTGTATCATATTAGGCATACTGGGGCAATATTGAACCCATTTTACCCAGGAAACCCCCAAAACGAGTAATTGGCAAACAGTGCAGGCCCAGATCAGACGCCGCAGAACGCGGCGTCTGATCAGGGCCTACACTGTTTGCAAGAAGTTCAGCCCTTTTTATTTTCAAATAAATTTTGAAGAACACACAACCTGTCATCCCTAAATTATGAAAAGGACTCCTGTTGTAAATATAAAGAGGAAGATTCCATTTGGAACAAAAAGGGTTAATATAGCTTTACCACTCCATGACCTTATTTTTACATTTCGAACCCCTGTAGACAGACACAGATACTTGTCATTACAGTGTAGACCCAGATGGGACGACCCAGAATTACAAGTCTCATCACGAGCAGCACTTTTTTTGACCTGCTTTAAATTTTAGAGACCGAATATGCCCAAATTCGAAGTTGGAGGTGTCCACATCAGACACTCAGGGTGAAATGGTCAAGGTCTTTTAGCGGTCGGTACCTGAGGCCTTTCTTGGCCTTAGTTTTCATTCAATTAGTTGAAAATGGCAAAACCAACAAAAGCATCGTCAAAAATGTTACAGGTATTGAGAGGACAAGCGAGCGTGGGATTTCTTTCATTCAAGCCGACACGCGACAAAATCTACAAGACATCTGTGACCAGAAAAGACTAAGATCAGTCTAAAACCGCAAATCAAACAAACAAACGAAAGCACGTCTATAGAGGATCTTGCACGGGTGGTCATTACATATGAAATTTATTAAACGAGCCTTCGGCGAGTTTCATAAATTTCATATGAAATGACCACGAGTGTAAGATTCTGTTTATCATATGACCACTTTAAATTGGATTTTATCGCCTTTGAATTTGACATTTTTGCCACAAAAAATACATTGTTGACATGGAGGTCGTCATGACGTTACTTAATCACCCCAAAGTGTTATTACACGTGTGGTCATATGATTTTTAATGGCAGATTCCATCTGTCTATTCTTGCTGTGCTGCACGTTTAAAGTAATTCAGGCTGTCTTCCGGCTTTGAACGCCATAGAAATATGAGTCCGCACAAAATGAAGTCCGGTTTGGCGCAGTAATCAAAATTGTACAAGCGTATTAGTTATCCTGTAAGCGTAATACAAACTTTTGAAGCAGACGACTTTGACGATTCAGCATTTCATATGAATCAGCTGCATCATGCGACGGGTTTCGCGAAGACTATATACCCAAATCAATGCGGCGTCTGCTCAGCAGTTTGTTCAGGTTTTACACTGTTTTCTATCAGTGCTGTCAATATGTAATCCTTAAAGACTAGCCTGCTATTGGACCAGGTCAGCTGCAGACAAGAGTATTAATGGGTTTTCTTTCTGACTTTCGAGGTCAAGTTTAGGTCAGTTACAACTTAGGTGTATACGAGGACTGTTCAAATTTGAATGCAAGTAGAACATTTTCTCATGCACTAATGCGAAAATCACCTGGAAATAAATATCACAGCGTAGAAAAACATTTTACTTATACATTGATACCAAACCTGTTAAAATCTGTCCCCTTTAGCCATGTATATTGTTCGATAAACACTGTCTACTCTTGTATACAAATACAAAACATGGTTGGAAGAAGGTTAGAGTACGCCGTTGAGATACGGTCCTATATTAAGAATCGTTGTATTGGTATACGGTGCAAAGACATTTTTGATGAAATATGTTCGGTTTATGGGCATACTTAAATGTCTTTTCCGACAGTTTTTCGTTGGTGTAAGAAATTCAGCTGTGGGCTAGGCTCAACAGAAGATACACCACATGATCGTCGGCCGAAAAGAGCAACATCTGCCAAGATGGTTGCTAGAGTGAAAGAAATAGTTGCTACCGATGCACGATACACCACTAGGCAAATAGCTAGTATGGTTGGCATCTCATTAGGAGCAGCTCATACAATTCTGAAACGGGATTTGAAAATGAGAAAGATCTGTGCTAGATGGATTCCCCATCTGTTGACAGATGATCAGAAAAAGACACGCGTTCAGTGCGCCAAGAAGTTGCTTAAAAAGTTTCCAAATTACGATGCACGGTCTTTCGCTAATGTCGTCACAGTTGACGAGACATGGGTTCACTTTTTTGAGCCAAAAAGAAAGATTCAGAACAAAATATGGGCAACAAAGTATTGCAAAAGACCATGCATTGCAAAGCGGACCATGAGCGTCAAGAAGGTAATGTATGCCATATTCATTTCAAATCAGGGCCCTGCTATTCAGGTTGCTGTGCCTAAAGGCAAATCTGTAAATGCGAAGTTTTACAAGAATAAAGTTCTTCGAAAATTGAAGAAATATTTCAAAGAACGAAGACCCGCAACTGGTTTGGCCAATGTCAGATTGCTACATGACAATGCGTCATCGCACAAGGCGTTCATTGTGCAAGACTATCTGAAGCAGGAAAAGGTTGTTGAACTCCCTCACCCCCGTATTCCCCTGACCTTGCCCCGTGTGACTTTTTTGTTCCCGCGGCTGAAAAAATACCTTTCTGGTCGAAAATTTGTACAGCGCAAACACCTCGGTTCTGCAATATTCCAGTGCCGTCATAGTATACCTCGAAAAGACTACCAAAATGCATTCAATGATTGGATCAGAAGACTGAAAGTTTGTATATCTGTTAAAGGGGAATACTTTGAGGGGACAAAATAAATTTTTCATCGAAATCTATCACGGAATCATTTTTATGTGCTTAGTTGCATTCATATTTGAACAGTCCTTGTATTGACTTTGCGTGGAGAAATTGGAAAGAAAGGCTGTCCGTTTTAACCCTTGAATATGGTACAGATACTTAGTGTAGGTCCTGTGATATAATTCTGGGTGCCATATTTAGCAGAATGGACGAGCCCAACTTCAGTGATGGCAAAGTGCACTCCAGGAATCCAAGGCAGTGAAAAAATCAAAGCCCTGACAACACTCATGCCGATTGTCTCTAAATGCAGGCTGGTCTTGAACGAGGACTTGGACTGATCCGTTTAAACTTAAGATGTTAGTTACTAATGCAAAAAAGTGTAGAACAAGATCAGCATCGTGTTCTGTGGCGTTTAATCTGAGTTTACATTGTTTGCCAGATCCAACATTTGATTCATGTGCAGATTTTACAGATAACGCTTACATGTACCCAACACTGACAAACGACGCGGCTATGTTTGGGTTGATTGTTTGGCATTCGACCCGAAGTTGATAATAAGAAAAGCGCTTCAGTGCTAATGTCTACGTGACTATTACTGACTTGTCAGAATAACTTTTTGTCATGCAGAAAATAGCCGCAGTGAGATCAGGGTATTCCATAAGACGGAAGAGGGTTATCCTGGAATCATAGGGTGAGCTTGGCAAACAGTGTAGACCAGGATCAGACGCTGCCGAACGGGTCTTCTTATCAAAATCTTCACTAGCTATTTGTTTGGAATTTCAGAGTTAAATGAAACAGTTTAAATCTCAGCCCAGGACTATTACTCCAACCTACACTCCACACTCTCAGTGCTTTGATTCTGAAACCAAATGATTAAAACACACTTATTTTCTCCCTCACTTCGTTCGTCCGAAAATAAAAGTAGTCTTTTCTATGCTGTCCTGGGACGAACTCTTGCATTGTGGTTACAATGCGAGAATCTGTCACATTACAGAATAAGAATTCAAGTAAAAAAAACGATTGAGTTGGAAATGCCGCTGAACGCTACAGATCGGTTTCCATTTATTATCAACTTGTAACAATGCAACATACTACACTATGCTGTTCTGGTAATCACATGACTGCTAAAGTAGTCAACTCCTGATCGTAACTGAAGTTACGAAATCATAACATGTCCATACTTCGTATTAAAAACGACAGTTGAACGAAATCCCGTGACGTCAAATACCTGATCAATACAGAGTTATCTATCTTAACTGAGGAGAAATTATGGACCATAGTCGATAGAAAACAAAAATTTTGGAAATTTAAACCGCGATATAACTGAATAAAAGAAAAATCTTCTCAGATTGTCATTTTCTACTTATTTTTACATCCATTCAATGATTTCTGAAAGCATTTTTTTTTTTTTTTTTTTTTTTAAATACATAAAATCTTGCATAATTCGTCTATGGTAAATGCGCGATACTTGAATAAAACCGGCATTTAACTCAGTTATAAAAAAAATAAGAAAAATTTGTAAATTATCATACGAATTCTAAAATTATTTTCATTCGATAATTGGAAGAATTTTAATCTCTAAGGTGCAAAATATGAATATTGGAAACAATTCCGGATACTACCGAAAACCCCCGAACTAATATAGACAACACTCAACAGACCTGTTATGTGACGTCACGGCAAAAGCTCAATACTACCGCAATGTATAAATATTGTGGATAGAGCACTGAGTATTAAATATAAAACAGAATGTCCACATCTAAAAGCGCACGACGTCCAGCAAAAAACAGCTTATCTGAAAACTTGTGTCCAAAATCTATTCAGTGACTTTCTATATTTCACTCTGTGCATTTAGATATGTTCAATATATATAAAGATTCTTGAATGTGGTATTGACTGTTCGAAATGCTCGTTAGAACTGGCGAAACGTTTTTCAACTTGTAAATCGTTCACGATTCTAAATATTTTGATTGACCGACTCATTTCCCTGTCAGGATCACGTTAAACGTGTATGGGTTGCTCAATGACTTCTGACTTTGTCAGTTGGAAACAGCCGATGTTCCGATCATTAATTACTGTATTTTCGATCAAAAATTTGGTCTAAAGACAAATCTTCCCTTCTATTCTCTGTAGCGTATAGCGGTCGACTGACGAGAAAACCGTTCAAGGCCTTTTAAATTAACCAATAAACTCACATCACCCAAAAGGCATCATATAAGACGGAAAAAACGTGAATATAGTTTGAACAGTGGTCATTGTACATGTCCTATAAGACGGACCGAAAAGAAGAAGATTTATTTTCTCCCTCACTTCGTTCGTCCGAAAATAAAAGTAGTCTTTTCTATGCTGTCCTGGGACGAACTCTTGCATTGTGGTTACAATGCGAGAATCTGTCACATTACAGAATAAGAATTCAAGTAAAAAAACGATTGAGTTGGAAATGCCGCTGAACGCTACAGATCGACTTAAAATCAAAGAAGGGGTACCAGGTAACGGATTCTTAAATCAGAATGGTGTGTATGTGGCTACATATAAGTATTACGTCAGAACAGTGGCTCATGTCATAATGAAACGGGAGTTCGGTTTTAAAATTTATCCGAAAGTCTAGAAAAGCCGGGGCTTGAACCCACGACCCATGGTTTATGAGAAACCAGGATTTAAGCAAAATTATAAAACTAAATTTTACGATACTAAAGGCGTCTTTTGGAAGAAAAACGTTTCCTATGACCGTGAGCCATTACTAAGCGCTCTTGTCCATTGCTATTTGAAGCTGCTTCTAAGACAACGATTAGTTTTGCCTTCAAATAAATCTAAAGCGCGAATAAATATTCTCTTACTCTATATGATAACTTCAAAATGTTTTGTTATACTGAAGACCCTAAGTGAATAATGATCGGATTTCGGCTGTAACCTAGAAGTGGTTGTATGTCTGTCTGTTTAACCATAAAACTGCCGTGAATCGGTGCCAGAGTAATATTGATGACCGTTCTATACTGATCTTTTACACAAAACACAAACTCGTGCCACGCATGTAAATATTAGATAATTTACTGAATATGAAGAACCTGGAAAACCCTGCAGTGCGCAAAGAACTTGCATATCCGGTTATTATGTTTTCACTATTTAAGGAATAGAACATGAAATTCCCCTTATGTAGACGATCCACAGTGATCGACTCCTTCCTGATGGGTGCTGACATTATGCGCTTCAGTCCTTCCAAGGCCATATACACGGACTCTTTGTCGAGGGTTCGACATTAAAGCCAACTTATGATTCCAACTTATTGCGTAGAAATAAAATCTTACGCAGAAACAGATACTTTTGACTTCACTAGATGACTAAGAAACACACAAGGAACTTCCAATAGAGCCTGTAGTGACTAACGAATTGCCTGGCACCATGTAGAACCAAACTCATTTAACAGTAGAAATTGTTGCTCGGTCTGTCTGCTCTAGAATGTAACACTGTCCCATAATCGTTTTGCTGCATCTCCGAGGCCAGGGTGGTCGTTTAGGCGTCTAACTCATGAGCTCCATAGTTCGCTTTGAAAAGGAATCTATAAAACAACAAAATTATTTTTAAGCTTCATCAAAACTAAAATATAAACCCAAGAATGTTCTCCGAGAATAACGCACTATAGTTTTTATCATACTGTAAAAATTAAGGATACGATAAATGCCACATGACGTAAGACTCGGGGATACAATCTCAAGTTTATAAAGCTTGAACTCTTTGCAGAAAGCTGCTACTTGTTATAAGGTATCTACATGACTTCTGTCTTCTTTTTTTTTTTTTTTTTTTTTTCAACATTTTTTTTTTTCCTCTCTGTGGGTTACATCTACGTGACTGTCTTTTTTTTTTTTTTTTTTTTCTCTCTCTGGAATACTACCCGGTACCAATCCCTGGGCTACTACCCAATACATGTTTTTTTTTTTTTTTCTCTCTCCTCTCTGTGGGTTACATCTACCAGACTTGTCTTTTTTTTTTTTTTTTTTTTCTCCCTCTATCTGGGTTACTACCCGGTACCAATCCCTGGGCTACTAACACCAGGTTGCCATGAAAGAATGCGCACTGAACCAAAAGAAAGCATATATACAGAAAAGCAGTCTACACTTGACCGGTTCAGGGCGGCAGTTCTTTCCCTGGACCACCTGCCATAATGCTTTTCGCCGGATTTGTTCTTTTAATTTTTAATGCAACACTATCGCCTTTAACTTTGTGTTGCTGCTGTGTTAACATTCTTGCATTTGGACTGTAAGTCGCAACCAGCCTGCATGTGTTCCTCGCGATGGGAACTGCAGTATGGAAAGAAAGATAAAGAGAAAATATGCGGCAATAAAATGTAGAAAACCAGTACTCAGACAAGGACTAGAGCGTACTGTTTTCCACGCACGAGATGTTTGAAAGAATTATGAATGGATACATGGATGTAAAAGTGTTCGCTTAACGTTAATTTACCTAAAAATTAACTGCATTCTTTCTAGGCAATAGTAAAATAGTGAAATTCAACACGAGCTGCTATTATTTGATGGATGGATGGATATTTTGTTTAAAGACGCTCAACCCTAATAGGGCATATAGCGTCTAAAAATAATTAGATATTAGATATAAAATTGTTATTGAAGTTTAAAAGTTAAAATATTAATGATTACAGTTTGTTAAAAAGTCCGATTTCTTTAAGAAAATTGATTAATTGATAAGATGGTATGTCATTAAAAAGGTCTTTCATTGTTGTAACATTAAAATATTTTGAGCGTATATGATGAAATTCTACACATGAAATGAGAAAGTGTTCAACTGTAAACGGTTCATTACAAGATATACAGAAAGGTGCTTGTTCGTTTTTTAATATGTAGGAATGAGTGAGTCGTGTGTGTCCAATACGGCATCTTGTGAGTTTAGTCTGGTCTTTCCTATTATAATTCAAAAAAGTACATTTGGTATGAAAATTTGGTTGAATTTTATTTAATTTATTATTATTTTCTTTTTCCCAAATTGATTGGCATTTATTTTTTATATATAGGTTTATGTTCGATTTTAAATCTGAAGAAGGAATTTTTAAATTGGTAATAGTTAACGATAATGCTGATTTGGCTTCCAAATCAGCTAACTCATTACCACGGATATTTACATGACTGGGAAGCCAGCAGAATATGATCTCCTTTGAGGCGGAAAGATAGTGGTATTTTCTTAAAATTTGTTGAATCAAGGGGTTTCTGTGCTGTTGATCTTTCAGAGCTTTTAGTACAGAAAGATAATCGGAATAAATGATGAAATGTCTTTCAGGTTGATCTCGAATGTGATAGAGTGCGATATCAATTGCTTTTGCTTCAGCGGTAAAAATAGAGCTATTATCGGGTAGTCTAATGCTATCAGTGAAATTCGGACTAATGACAGAACAAGCAACTTTCTCATCCTGTTTCGAACCGTCAGTGTAAATGGAAATGTGATTTTTAAAACGTGATTTAATTTCTAAAAATTCATTTTTAAAAATATGTGAATCAACTTCAGATTTCTTATTTTTATGTAAATCTAAAACTATCTTTGGATTAGTTAATGTCCATGGTTCTTTCGATGGAAATGAAAAGGATTGAATATTTTGGACATTAATATTGGCTTCTTTAAATAAAGGTCGTATTCTTAGGCCAAGAGGTTTAATTGCGGAGGGTTTATTTTCGTAAAATCTTTCATAATTAGGGTTAAAAACACATTCATATGCTGAATTGCGTGGATTTGCAGCTAATTTGGAAGCATATTGAAGAGACAATTTTTCTCTTCTAACATAAAGTGATGGTTCATTAGATTCAGCATAGAGACTATCAACGGGTGAAGTGCGAAAGGCACCTAGTGCTAAACGTAAACCTTGATGATGTATAGTATCCAAAGATTTTAAATAAGATTTCCTAGCAGATCCATAGACTATGGAGCCATAGTCCAATTTGGAACGAATTAACGATCTATACAGATTTAAAAGAACAGTACGATCTCCTCCCCAGTCGGAACTGGACAGGACTTTTAAAATATCAAGAGCTTTTAAACATTTAGCTTTCAAAGCTTTGATATGAGGAATAAAAGACAATTTGTTATCGAATGTAAGACCCAAAAACTTCGCCTCAGTGACGATTGGAATTGGACTGCCGTATATAGTCAGTACAGGATCTAAATGCAACTTTCGTATTTGGCAGAAATGAACACACTGAGTTTTTGTTTTAGAAAATTTAAAACCATTTTCTGTTGCCCAAGTTTCTATATTATTTAAACACCTTTGGAGTTTAAATTCAATGGTTTCCATATTTTTGGATCGATAAAAGATTCCAAAATCGTCAACAAAAAGCGAACAATCTGGGTCTTTTACACATTTAACTATATTATTAATTTTTATGCTGAACAAGGTTGGTGATAAAATACTACCTTGTGGTACACCTTGTTCTTGATCAAATGTGTCCGATAATGTATTTCCTATGCGAACATTAAATGTTCGATCGGACAAGAAATTTTGAACAAAAAGTGGCAATCGGCCTTTAAGGCCCAAGTTGTGTAAATCTTTCATGATGCCATATTTCCAAGTCGTATCATAGGCCTTTTCTAGGTCAAAGAATACAGCTACGACATGTTCTTTTTTTATAAAGGCATCACGTATAAATGATTCTAAGCGAATCAAGTGATCGTTAGTAGAGCTGTTTTTTCTAAAACCAGCTTGAAATTTAGTGATAAGCTGGTTTGATTCTAAGAACCAAACCAGCCTATCATTAATCATTCTCTCCATTGTTTTACATAAGCAACTTGTCAAAGCAATAGGTCTGTAATTAGTGGCTTCAGTATGATCTTTATTAGGTTTCGGAATAGGAATAATGGTAGCTTTTCTCCAGTTTTCAGGGAATTTTCCAGTGATCCAAATATCATTCAGAATATTTAATAATGTTTCCAATGCCTTGTTGGGTAAATGTTTTAAAATTTGATAGTGTATGTCATCAGGGCCAACAGCAGTATCATGAGATTTATGGAGAGAATCTAATAATTCTTTAGTAGTGAAAGGTAAATTATATTTTTCATGATTTAATGAGCAAAAATTTAAATTCTTTTTCTCTTGTTCTTGTTTAATATTTTGGAAATTTTCTGAATAATTTGAGCTAGAGGAGTTTTTCTGAAAATTTTCCCCCAAGGCATTGGAAATGTCTTTGGCCGTTGAACACACATTTCCGTTCGATTTGATATGGACATGTTTATTTGATTTGTTTTTGCCACTAATTTTTCGAATCATGTCCCATATTTTCTTAGTTGGTGTTCTGGTATTCAGTTTTGAGACGTATTGCTGCCAAGATGCTTTTTTGGCCGATTTTATTGTTTTGCGAGCTTTAGCTCGCATGTATTTGGCATGGATAAGATTTTCTTTTGTTGGTTGTTTATTGAATTTTCGTAATGCAGATTTTCTTTTATTGATTGAAGTTTTAACTTCGTCATTAAACCAAGGTCTGTTTCTTTTTGAAAAAGTCGAGGATTTAGGAATACATTTTTCAGCAATATCAATCAATTCATCAGTAAAATCTTGTATATCACTTGCAGTTTTAAAAAGTTCAGGGTCGAGTTTTTCATTACATAATTGATTAAAATTTTCCCAATTTGCTTTACTCAAATTCCATCTGGGGTGACGATCCTCATGGGTCGATGCAATTTCTTCAATTACTATCGGAAAATGATCGCTCCCATGGAGATCGTCCACAACAGACCAATCAAAATCTAGATAAATATTTGGAGAGCAAATTGAAAGATCTAAAGCAAAATAATTTCTTGTGGGAGAATGAAGATATGTTGGTTGTTTATCGTTAAATAAACATAAATCATTTTCAGCAATAAAATTTTCTATGATTTCTCCTTTGTCATTTGTATCCGAGCAACCCCATAGTTTGCTGTGACTATTAAAATCTCCTAATAATATATAAGGACTAGGTAATTGATTTGTTAAATTTTCTAATTCTTGTTTAGAAAAATTATAGTGTGGTGGAAGGTAAACAGAACAAATAGTTATGGATTTGGATAAAGTGACGTTTACAGCAACAGCTTGTAAATTAGTGTTTACATCTATTTTCCTATGAGGAACGTCAGATTTTACCAGGATTGATGTACCTCCTGATGCCTTCTGATTATCCGTTGTGATATGATTGTACATACTGTAACCTTTGAAATTAATATTATCTGTAGTTTTCAAAAAAGTTTCTTGGAGACAAATGACATTAGGAGAAAAAAGTGTAGTTAAAATTAAAAGTTCGTTAAAATTGGCTTTCAGTCCTCGACAATTCCATTGAATTATTGACTTCTTATCCATGGTTGAATGGAGAGAAGATTAAAACAAGGAATTTAGTCCTTTATCTTTTATTATTAGCCTTTAAGAACGTGGAGGGATCATGATCCAACTCCATGTCCTCAAGGGCGCCGTACTGATTAGCCAGTTTTACTGGATCAGCAGACGCCCCTTTACTGTTTGGGTTTGATCCTTTATGCTTTTCTTTGCCGTTTTTTTCTTTTTGATCTGCTGTCCCCGACGTGGATCGGGAGTGTGATCTGCTAGAATGTTTGCCGTTAGGTTGTGAACTGGTCTGTGAAGTTTGTCTAGATTCTGATCTAGAATGATGAGTAGATGTAGGTTGTGACGATGTAGGTTGTAATGTGGGTTTTGGTTTAACAGTAGAGGTAATTACTTTAGAATGGGGTTTTATTTCAAAATCTTTTTCGTTAAATTGAGTGGAGGTTTCTTTTGTTTCAGGTTTGCTGGCAAGGGATTGGACAACTTTTGCGAATGTGTTTTCTGGTTTGTTTTGTTGTATTTTCTTTGCTTCCAAATAGGTGACGTTTTGTGTAACTTTAATTTTCATGATTTCTTTTTCCGTTTTCCAAACTTCACAGACATTGGATTTAGACAAATGATCTTTTCCGCAGTTCACACATTTTGGAGAGTTCTTGCAGTTGGTAGTGTGGTGGTCGGTACCACCACACTTCTCACAAACAGATCCGTCAGGGACAGTACAATCATTTTCATGGTGCCCAAACCTCTGACAATTGAAACAACGCAGAGGATTGGGCACGTAGATTTCGACCGGTATTATCCTGTAGAAGATCTTCAGCGATTTCGGCAAGGAAGTGGAGTTGAAAGTGAGTAGAAGTGTATTGGTATCAATGAGATTTCCGTCTTTTTTTACTTTAAATCTTTTGCATGCCGTTACACCTTGTTCTTTTAAATAATCGATTATGCTGGCTTCTGATTCGTGTTTTAGCATTCTGTCACGGATAATTCCTTTACAAGAGTTGAGTGTTTTATGTTCCGTGACAGAGACGTTCATATTAAAGAATTTGTTTACTTTTAGGAGGTTTTCAGTTTGTGTTTTTCGGTTAGTTTCTATCAAAAGTGTCCCATTTTTTAGTTTTTTGACGTTTTTCGGAGTTCCAATTAATGCTTCTATTTGCTTTTCAATTACGAATGGAGAAAGAGTTGTAACGGCTTTATCTTCCTTGCTCGAAATCACTAAAAATCGAGCGAAATTGTCATTTGCTTTGAAATTGAAAGTCGGTTCCGGGTCGTCATCGGATAAATCTAAAAATGCTCTTTTCCTAGTGTTGGATCCCATGGTGAAAAATTATGATTCGATAGCTATGCGCCCCACCCTCCTTGGAGCCCTACAAGGGGACGTTTAATGGAAATGGATCTCCTATTTCCAACGCCAAGGCTACATTGCTATTATACTCGATGACAGGACCAGAGTCCTTCCGCTCCACTTCTGTTTTATGATTCCCAACTATGCACCCAGATTTCAAAGAAAAATGAGGAACAGTTGGGACCCATCCCCACCCATATTCTCTCCCTCACAGAAGCTTCTGCTGAATTTCCCCAGTACAAGCCCACCGATTGATCCATCAGCCGCCGCCCATCAAATAACACTCAAAGATAGAGGAATAAGACGAAATTACACCCGGTTTGTACCATAAAGATACGTAAAAAAGAAAGAAGGAAGATAAGGACAAGCTGTGCGATTCTAGAGCTTGGCACGACTGAGCCGATTGATTCAGGCCGGATCTAGCCCAAACCCCTCTTCTATCTGAAATATGGGCCAAAATGATGTGTTGAAAAGCTGGAGATCCCTGGGCTTTTCTCAATCATCAGGATCCCTTCTTCCAGCATACGAGACGCCACTCACGGCAAACAAGTGGCTCCTGTTTCAACAAGGAATTTCATCCCCATTCACTACAGAAGGAAAGTGATCTGTATATTTTATTCCCTACAGACAAGGGAGGCCGAAAACGTTTGCTTAAATAAAAGCTTGGCTCTGAAAACAGGAGATCCTTTGCTAAATATGAGATCCACGATTATGGTAAGAAATTATTGAGGTGATAAGTTTCAGAGAGAACAAAGTATTTTATAAACTAATGAAGAATAAAGCTGTGTTAGATGATGACGAACACTTCATAACTTCGTGATAAGTATCCAATTCTGTTAACATTGATGTAACATAAAATAACTTTGGGGTAACATGAAATGACAAGTTACTTATCTAATAACGTATACAAAATGCATCTTTCATTGATGTGCAAAGTGAAGGAGCATGAAAAAGTGACACATACACAGTACAAACATATACAGATGAGGTTTCTTCTTTGTGGTGCGCGACCCACCAGCAATGATGATACACATACAAATGCAGCGTGGTAGTAACATGAGATAGGAAAGGTTTAAAAGGATAGATCTCGCGTAGTGAATTGTAAAAAATTTGGTAAGATGCATTTGAATAAATTGAATTACAGAATAATACCGGTCGAACGGACGATTGTTCTGTATGTTGGAGGCTTTTACCCAACTGCCACAGAACCTGAAGGCAGCCACCTATTTCGAGGCACCGGGTGGTCTCGGCAATGGGACTGTTTTCGGTGGGGTCTTACCACTCTGCCACACTCCCGAAGGCAGCCGCCATATTTCTATCCCCCGGGCAGGCGCGGGGCGGCTATTATTTGAATTCAATACGACAGCAACGTTGCTGCAATATTGAATCCGCGTTGTTACAGAGCTTTAAGAAAATGACAAATAGCTACTGGGCGCTGAATCGCAACGTAAATTAAAGGTAAAGTTAACTAGACATTGTAAACACCCCAAACTTGACTCCGTATGGCGAATGTGGGGTCTACGGGGGTATTCACAGCCTTCCCAATTCCAGCCCAAACACAGACCACTGATATCCACTAGAACCGTCTCATTGAAGCAGTTCTAACGAGCACCAATAATCCATATCCGGACAAAACGTAAGGGAAAAATATCAAACATTTTTACTTGAAACGTGCTAATTCTAATGAAGTCTCATAACGTACTCATATAGCCGTTGAAAAGGCGTTTTCTGGTAAATAAAAATGCCACATGACGTAAGACTCGGGGATACAATCTCAAGTTAATAAAGCTTGAACTCTTTGCAGAAAGCTGCTACTTGTTATAAGATATCTACATGACTTCTGTCTTTTATTCTTTTTATTACGAAAAGTACATGTGTCGATCTCCGATAGCGCCTTGCAGAACAAATATTATGAAACTAATCAGTATAGCGCCGGCAATGTCTTTGTTGATGATTTTCTGTCTTTCATTTCTCTTTTTTTTTTTTTTTTTTTTTCTTTCTCGTAACAGAGCACAGACTAGAGTAACCATCTAGCATATAAATAAGAACATAACTTACAAAAGACGACATAGCAAATAGGCTCCTGGAATCTGACCCAAGTATATATAAAGCCACTTCCAGAAAATAAGTTCGATAGCGACCCGGTATTAGATCAATGAGTAGGGGGCAAGAATTTGGGAAGTATGGAAACGCCTCTTGATTTCATACAACGCATATAGATCAAGGCTTTCAGAGTTAAGAAAAACAAGGGGAACAATCCAGTTTAAATTCCGACTCCAACCATATGCAAAAGCGTTTACTCCGGTTGTGCGTGTGATCGAGTTTTACGTCCCACAAACATCAAAGGTCATATTGTGACGGGGCCTCTGTTTCAAGACTCCGATGATGCGAAAGTCTGGAGAAGCTCGAGATCGAACCCATGACCACTTGTTAATGAGGCGAGAAGCATAACTACACCGCGGAGGCTTCTCAACTCCGGTAGTATCAGTTGAGTGAGTTAGTGATTGAGTTTTACGTCCCACCAACGGCTAAGGTCATACGGAGACGGGACCTCGGTTTAAAGACTCTCCGAAAGTCTGGAGAAGCCCGGGATCGAACCTGCGACCCCTGGTTTACAAGGCGAGTAGCGTAACCACTACACCACTGAGGCTTCTAGGTAGTATCAGGTGACCTATATTTGGAATTTCTGAACTTTAGAATCTTTAAAATCTGCAAAGTTGTCGAAAGTAAATGGACCCGTTTTCCTCATTAGTTAAATATCTAAAGTCTTTCTTTAGCAACCAACTGCAGCGAATAAACTATGCTACCTATGCTTACGTACCAATTTTCCAGATACTGATTATCAGTGTAGAGTCTGATCAGTTTGCCATCTCAAATGTAAATCACACGATCGCTTAAAAATAAGCATTTAACTCTCTATAGGTACAGTTTTGCTTTTTGTCAAATCACCAATTCTGTATTTTGCGGCCGCATTTCTGGGTTCTTACCAAAACAACAACAACAACGAATGATGGATGGATGGATGGATGTTTTGTTTAAAGACGCTCAACCCTAATAGGGCATATAGCGTCTAAAAATAATTAGATATTAGATATAAAATTATTGAAGTTTAAAAGTTAAAATATTAATGATTACAGTTTGTTAAAAAGTCCGATTTCTTTAAGAAAATTGATTAATTGATAAGATGGTATGTCATTAAAAAGGTCTTTCATTGTTGTAACATTAAAATATTTTGAGCGTATATGATGAAATTCTACACATGAAATGAGAAAGTGTTCAACTGTAAACGGTTCATTACAAGATATACAGAAAGGTGCTTGTTCGTTTTTTAATATGTAGGAATGAGTGAGTCGTGTGTGTCCAATACGGCATCTTGTGAGTTTAGTCTGGTCTTTCCTATTATAATTCAAAAAAGTACATTTGGTATGAAAATTTGGTTGAATTTTATTTAATTTATTATTATTTTCTTTTTCCCAAATTGATTGGCATTTATTTTTTATATATAGGTTTATGTTCGATTTTAAATCTGAAGAAGGAATTTTTAAATTGGTAATAGTTAACGATAATGCTGATTTGGCTTCCAAATCAGCTAACTCATTACCACGGATATTTACATGACTGGGAAGCCAGCAGAATATGATCTTTGAGGCGGAAAGATAGTGGTATTTTCTTAAAATTTGTTGAATCAAGGGGTTTCTGTGCTGTTGATCTTTCAGAGCTTTTAGTACAGAAAGAGAATCGGAATAAATGATGAAATGTCTTTCAGGTTGATCTCGAATGTGATAGAGTGCGATATCAATTGCTTTTGCTTCAGCGGTAAAAATAGAGCTATTATCGGGTAGTCTAATGCTATCAGTGAAATTCGGACTAATGACAGAACAAGCAACTTTCTCATCCTGTTTCGAACCGTCAGTGTAAATGGAAATGTAATTTTTAAAACGTGATTTAATTTCTAAAAATTCATTTTTAAAAATATGTGAATCAACTTCAGATTTCTTATTTTTATGTAAATCTAAAACTATCTTTGGATTAGTTAATGTCCATGGTTCTTTCGATGGAAATGAAAAGGATTGAATATTTTGGACATTAATATTGGCTTCTTTAAATAAAGGTCGTATTCTTAGGCCAAGAGGTTTAATTGCGGAGGGTTTATTTTCGTAAAATATTTCATAATTAGGGTTAAAAACACATTCATATGCTGAATTGCGTGGATTTGCAGCTAATTTGGAAGCATATTGAAGAGACAATTTTTCTCTTCTAACATAAAGTGATGGTTCATTAGATTCAGCATAGAGACTATCAACGGGTGAAGTGCGAAAGGCACCTAGTGCTAAACGTAAACCTTGATGATGTATAGTATCCAAAGATTTTAAATAAGATTTCCTAGCAGATCCATAGACTATGGAGCCATAGTCCAATTTGGAATGAATTAACGATCTATACAGATTTAAAAGAACAGTACGATCTCCTCCCCAGTCGGAGCTGGACAGGACTTTTAAAATATCAAGAGCTTTTAAACATTTAGCTTTCAAAGCTTTGATATGAGGAATAAAAGACAATTTGTTATCGAATGTAAGACCCAAAAACTTCGCCTCAGTGACGACTGGAATTGGACTGCCGTATATAGTCAGTACAGGATCTAAATGCAACTTTCGTATTTGGCAGAAATGAACACACTGAGTTTTTGTTTTAGAAAATTTAAAACCATTTTCTGTTGCCCAAGTTTCTATATTATTTAAACACCTTTGGAGTTTAAATTCAATGGTTTCCATATTTTTTGATCGATAAAAGATTCCAAAATCGTCAACAAAAAGCGAACAATCTGGGTCTTTTACACATTTAACTATATTATTAATTTTTATGCTGAACAAGGTTGGTGATAAAATACTACCTTGTGGTACACCTTGTTCTTGATTAAATGTGTCCGATAATGTATTTCCTATGCGAACATTAAATGTTCGATCGGACAAGAAATTTTGAACAAAAAGTGGCAATCGGCCTTTAAGGCCCAAGTTGTGTAAATCTTTCATGATGCCATATTTCCAAGTCGTAAACAACGAATGAATTTGAAATCTCAGTGATCGAATACCAGTCTGCTGTGCACAAACACCTGGTCATAATCTGACAAAAGTTACCAAATGCCAGTGGCATAGTGATATTTTCCTGCTACTTTTGCGACTTTCCAGGCGCTCCCTGAAATCTCTTTACTACTCACAAACTTTCTGGCAGGTTAGAGGACTATTCTCTTGTGTGGACCTCAAACGTTTTAATTAACCTAATTGTTACAGTTCTAAAAGTATACTCAACTTCATTCCGTTTATCTGGCTCTGACTCTGGTTTCTCAGCACTTGCTCCTGTTTTGTTCCAGCAACACACTTGCGGATGGTGTAGCCAAATCTTGAAACAAAACTCAAACATCAAGTCTCTCTGCCTGTCAAAATCTTGATTCATGAAATTTGGTCTAAAGACAAATCTTCCCTTCTATTCTCTGTAGCGTATAGCGGTCGACTGACGAGAAAACCGTTCAAGGCCTTTTAAATTAACCAATAAACTCACATCACCCAAAAGGCATCATATAAGACGGAAAAAACGTGAATATAGTTTGAACAGTGGTCATTGTACATGTCCTATAAGACGGACCGAAAAGAAGAAGATTTAGGCGCCATGCCCTTAAGCTAAAAGGTTAAATCAATCAACCATGACGTCTGGTTAACAGTCCGGCCACGTCGATCCTTTGCACCACCCTCACACCAGTACGGATAGAAACCACATGTTCAGGATCAAACTTTTGATGTGTAATGAAAGGTCGTGCCTAGAAAAGAAGAAACTGAAATTTGTTCTCCAAAAAGCATTTAGTGAAAGCGTATTGCAAAATTTTTCATTAAAGGATCGTAAGCGTGCCCGTGGACAGTTAGAAGTTGGTCGGAAAGCGGATGACGTTGACTCTGATTTTGGGTGCCACATGTGAGTGATCTACCGTCTATTGGAGCGATATCTTACTATATACAGAAGACGCTAGTGGACGTCGACGTAGCGGAAGACCGACGTCAGTACGTCAAGATCGATTCGACCGTCAGACGCATATGATTTCCGCCGGCAGCTGCTACAGTGTACCTGTAGATAAACAAGGGGTCTCAACTGCCGACTAATAAGCACTGACACTGATCGTCGTCCTTATGCGATGCACGTTTGAGAGCTAGACGTCCCTGTCGTGACCAAAGTTAACTGGTCGACACAGTACGGAACACTTACGCTAGTGCATGAAATACGTAAATTGGCGTCTAAGCACAGGAGGTCTAAGCGACTGACATATGCGTTTCAGTGACAAATCGCACTTCAGCGTGAATCACGCCGATTGTCGTTTCCGGGTGTTTCGACGTATAGGTGTACAGTATGCCGAGGCGACGCGAGCGTAATAGAGCATGACATATCGGGTGAAATAAGCGTAATTGTGTGGCGAGCTGTTGCATGTAGTTAGCGAACGCAGCTTAGTGTCATTAAGAACATTCTAGATCATAGCTGAGACGTGGTTTGAACAGCGAGACGTTACATCAATCAAGTGCTTCGGCCTCACATGGTTCCATTTACGCTCAGAATCCGGGATATCTTATCCAGCAGGATTACGAGCGGGCTCATAGTGCTGTTCTTACTCAAAAATGTCTTCAAGCCAATGGAATTCATGTACTGGACTAGCCAGCCTTTCACCTCCGATCTCTTTCCCATAGAGTTTCTTTGGGTAGAGGTGTCCACAACCGACCAGACAAAAACTGTGACGTATGGACAGTAGCATTGTTTAAACTTGAAACATCTAAAGGCGTTTCATAATGCCACCGGTCTATAGACATCGGTAAACATATATTTGAATTTGCAGACCTACCTTTCTGAATTTTAAGATCTTTTTAGAAAGGTTTTCTTTAAGTTTTCACAGTGTTATGATTTTCTCATAGAATCTGTCATTTCAGTGCCTTTGGTGCTTTGATTATTACACGACGTTATCCACTGCTTATCGGCGACGTCATATGATAAATAAAAATACATCGTAACCTTTATTGCCGAAAAGATGAACGTTTTAAGATGAAAAGTTGTGATATTTTTCTTAAAAATATAGATTTTGGGTACTCGTTAGAACCGCCTCATTGAGTACCCACAATCTATATTTTAGAGCAGAAATAAGAAAAATAAGGTTAACCATCTTTTCGTCCTCTTCCTGGGTATGTGTGTGAATTCGGCTTTAACGTCGTTTTCAACAATTTTTCAGTCATATCACGACGGTGTGTGGTTGCGACAGGGGGCTCAATGCTCACTTTTATAGTGCTGCCTCATTGAAGTATCATGTCCCAGACACATTACATGATACCACACCCAGCCGCATTATCCTGACACTGGGTCGACCAGTCCTAGCTCTACCCCGTAAATCTGAGAGCCAAGCGAAGAACAGCTAGTACCATTCTTAACGATTTTGGTATCTCACGGCCCGGGATCGAACCCGTGACCTCCCGTTCCCCGGAGCGGACACTCTATAAACTGAGCTATCGGGGCCGGTACTCTTCCTGTGTATTAACCAGTACTAAGCAATGTGGATAAAGTCCCTTGCTCAAGGAAACAATGCGTGGCGCTTGCGGGGATCGAACCGGCTACCTCTCGATCTCAACTCCGATGCTTTACCACTGCAACACAGCGCTCCACAGTACTGGTGGGCTGATTGCCTCTGAATGTAGGCTAGTAAAGTGGTCTTGAGTGGGGACTTAGACCTAACATTCCTGTATTCACCATACTTGCAATATTTGCTGGCTCTCAGCTTGCACATTGTCAATATTTGAAAAAACAGGTAACCAGACCTCGCTGACCTTTCAAGGTCAGGGGGGTCTGGTTACCTGTTTTTTTCCAACATTGATAACCTCAAACTAGGAACCAGCAGCTAATGCAAATAATGTGAATTGTAAGCAAATAGTGGAGACTTGCGGCGTCTTATCCGGATCTACACTGTTTGTAAAACCAACCCAGGATTCTAGGTTATCATACATATTTTTTTATCATTAACCGATTGACGCTTTTGACCCACAAAGAGGGTTGGCGCGTCGTTAAACTCGAAAACATCACCATCTTTAAAAAAGAGCGCCAATTTTCTATAAATAATCTGTACAAATCAGTGGTAGTCACGTGATTCCTACAAATTAAGTGGTAGTCACGTGGGAAAGCTACTGTGCTAAATAACTAAGGGAGATCGACCCACAAAATAGTGTGTATATGACCGGCTGTTGCTCCCCGGCTCACCATAAAAGCTGCATGTTAACATTAATCAGACCTGCCTGTGCTTTCCCGCGTTATGATCTATAAATAGCAGGTATACGTCAATGCTACCATCGCCCATGGTCAAACTGCACACACCCTGTGGTAAATATGTTCAACATATTTGCTGGCTCATTTATTTTGCTCCATGGGGGCTGGTGTATTTAATCCTTAATTAAAACTACATCTGAAAATGTCGTCTGCTTATGTCGTCTGCAAACGTTTTAGAAAGGCAAACAGTGTGGACCAGATCAGACTGATCCTACTGGAGCAGTCTGATCTGGGTCTACACTGTTTGCAGACATAGCAGACGGCAATGTCGTGATTGGCGTATTAAGGGTTAACAGGGAGGTCACTGTCCGATTGCACAATGGCTTCTCTAGCTAGACTATATTGATGGATGAGAGCTCTTGTCGGGTTCACAGCCAGTGTTCGTAATGAACGGCGTCACGGGAAACGCTGCCTGCTGACTGTATGCAGAAACATATTGCGAACGTTCAGACAAATTTAACCCAGATATGACAATGGAATCTCCCACCAACCGAGATTAGAAGGGGTCCATTTCCAATTATAGGGGTGTCAGGTTTGTTTTATTTGTCATTACGCAAACACGCCTATACAAATACATCGCCACCAAATGATCATTTTATGATGAAAAATTGTGATATTTTTCTTATTTCTGCTCAAAATATATATTGTGGGTACCCGTTAGAACCGCCTCATTGAGGCGATTCTAACGAGTACCCACAATCTATATTTTAGAGCAGAAATAAGACAAATAAGGTTTACCCCTGTACACCCTAGTTTTATTATATAAAAGTGGGGTTCAAGGGCCCGGGTCAAAATTTTATAGGCGTGTTTTCGTGATGGTGGCAATTTTTACAAAAAAAAAAAAAAAAAAAAATGGACGGTTCTTTAAGCAAACAGTGTCGGCTCAGATCGGATTGCGGCGTCAGATCTGGGACTGCGGTGTTTGCCAATGTCCTCAAAAGGGCCGCTAGGCATATATGGGTTAAAGGGACAGGCAAACAGAGCCACTGAACGTGGCGTCTTATCAGTGACTAAAAAGTACATAAATAAAAATAAAAAATGAGTTCCTTTAAGAGCAATGAAATGGGTCATACTTAGACTTGCCCAAGTCCCTACATTTACATTTTTATTTTTAAAAGAAAGCCCCTTTAAACAAAAAATATGTAAAAGTCTCTTTAGTCTTCATCTGTGAATTTAGTTAATTTCACAATTTTCATAAAAGACGGTATTGCTATTTCATTTACAATGTATTTATTTTTTATTTTTGTAAACAATTATTTTTACAATGGACACCTAATTAACAGACTTGGGCAAGTCTAGGTCATACTACGTAGTTTCGGCTAATAAAGCCTCATCGGTGACCCTGTAATGATCCGGCAACGAAAGCCAGAGGAAGCAAACTGCAATTTTGCGAATTTCGAATAGGCAGTCGATTCAAAGACTGATATAAATCAAAATGAGGTCCAAATAATTAAAAACCTGTCTAGAATTTGAGTCTAAACTAATAATTTATTTCTGATTTCTCTCAGAATATTCACGCTAATCTCAAAGGACCAAAAGTAAAATATAAACTGCACTATGGTTGATGTACGGGGAGACGTTTTACGGCCGCCACACGGCACAACACCAGCTGCAGTGAAGGCAAATAAAAATAAAAAATGAGTTCCTTTAAGAGCAATGAAAACATTCATAAGAAATAAGATGGGTCATACTACGTAGTTTCTAAAAAACTACTTTTTACCGGTTCATTGCTTGACTTTGTGACACACCATCTGTTTTCAACGGACGCGAACAGTATCCCATCATTATCTATGTGTCCTTTGGAAACCCCCACCTCATGTGAAACAAGTGGCTATGTTTGTTTGATTCGAGGTTTAACGTCCCCGTCAACAATGTATAGGTCATTTTTGAGACGTTGTTTCCAATTTTGTGGGACTTTTAACCGAGATTTCCAGAGATAGGAGAGTTCATCATAGATATCTATATTTAACAGGCAGATATCTGCACTTAAATAGAGATATCTATATTTAAATCAGATGTCTATATTTAAAATACAAATATCGATGAGGCGCCTCTAACGTGTACCCACAATCTATATTTTTGGGTCAGAAATTAGCAAAGTGACTAAAGTGCGGGCTGCGGGCCGCGGGCTGCGGGCTGCAGGCCACAGTCTGCGGGCTGCGGGCCACAGACTGCGGGCTTCGAGACATGAATAGAAAAGACTTAATATATAATATGATATAATATCTCATAGCTCATATGTAAAATAACATGAGCTGACCCATTCAGCTTGTTTAAAGGGCACTTAATTGAAGCCAGATTGTAAAACTTACAAGATTCATCCATTTTTTTTTTCTTCTTTTTTTGTGCACATCAAACCTTATTTTTGATCTGTCAACACGCTTGCAATTAAATATAATTAACCTGGGCATCTGGTAGTTCACAAATCAAAGCGCTGACAGCACTGGTGGGTGCATAGGCAGAGAATAGCCATAAATCATTAAATTCCTGAACTTTAAGGGGAATGCCTACAACTTTATGGGAGGCAACTCCTGCAAAAGTATTTTTTGCCTCCCATGTCAATAGGGGCCAACTCTTAAAGGAAAGGAAAGAATTTGCTCCTGAGGAGCAAATTCTTTCCTTTCCTTTAAGAGTTAACCCCACTTTTTTCCATGAGACAGAGTTTTTAGAAAAGTGAACAGGAAGTCCTGAAAGTTGTTTCCCACTGGTGAACTTTGTAACGTCCCCGTCAACACTATAAAGAACCTTTTGGAGACGTTGCTTCGAATTTTGTGGGACTTTTACTCGACATTGAGATGAAATAACATCTCAAGCCCTGTCGCCCAGTGAAACCAATAGGGTTTATGAGCATGGACGGTCCGACACGCACCCCTTTGCCTGGGCAGGCTTAGATCCCTTAAGCGGTTTACCAGTACTTGTGTGCGGTCGAATTCAACTCTGCATGGAAGCATCATACAGCCCATTTATTTCTTCAAGCCCCAATGGGCGGGAGCCTACACTGGTGAACTAAAAAGCTAATCATGAATTCCATGAAATCCTACATATCTGTTCTAAGCTGAACACCGTAGCCCCCAACTAGCTTTACTGTCATTCCATTCACAATAAGGCAAATTTAAAAATCACATTATGGAACTTAACTTGATAATAAGCTACAACACCCTGCATCCCATTATGAAGTTCAATATCAATACCATTTATCTAGAAAAAATAATTACTCTGCATAATTGCCCATTATTCCATATGGATTATTAAGGCTTTCACTGCTGTGGCTTGAGACTTGTTTGGGTCACATACGAGAAACTTGAAAGGGTTGTGAAACCAACCACCATCACACACACACACACACACACACACACACACACACACACACACACACACACACACACACACACACACACACACACACACACACACACACACACACACACACACACACACACAAGAGTTGTCAGAAGACAACATAGCTCGCCTTTGGGGACCTAAGATGGATGAGGGCAAGTTATCAAAAAAATTTTCTTCTGTAAAACAGCCAAATAGACTGCAGCAAATGAAAGAGAACCAAAATGTACCCCTAATCATCCTAAGAAGCCTCCGTGGTCGAGTGGTTACGCTACTCGCCTTGTAAACCAGGGGTCGCAGGATCGATCCCGGGCTTCTCCAGACTTTCGGATGAGTCTTTAAACCGAGGTCCCGTCTCCGTATGACCTTAGCTGTTGGTGGGACGTAAAACTGAAACACTCACTCACTCACCCCTAATCATCCTGTTTTCAAGCCTTTCTACTGGAAAAAAAAAATGAAAAAGAAATCTATATTTGATAAAAAAATTCTACAAACTACCAAGTAATAACAAGGCATCACAGACGATACAAATCCCCTCGAGCAAGACAAATTAAAAAAAAACCTAGCCTAGCATTTGTGTAAAATTACATTATATCCATCAATAAATGTAGGTACTTAAGAGTGATGACAAAGTTTTTCTAAAAATAGCCACAGTGACCTTGACTTTGAGCCCCAGACCCTGAAAGTTGAACTTCATACCCAACATTTGTATGAAGTTATCTTAAAATCCATCAATAAATCTGGACACTGGAACAATGATCAAGTTTTTCTTTGACCTTCAGCCCCTGACCTGGAAAGTCAAAGTCACTCAAGATATCATCATACCAAACATTTGTGTCATGGTATATTGAAATCCATCAATAAATGAAGGCGCAAGAGCGATAACAAAGTTTTTCTGAAAATAGCCACAGTGACCTTGACCTTGAGCCCCAGACCCTGAAAGTCGAACTCGCTCAAGATATCATCATTGCCAACATTTTTGTGAAGTTATATTAAAATCCATCCATAAATGTAGGCACTAGAGCGATCACAAAGTTTTTTCTAAAAATAGCCACAGTGACCTTGACCTTCAGCCCCGGAACCTGAAAGTCGAACTTGCTAGAGATATCATCATACCCAACATTTGTGTGAAGTTATATTAAAATCCATCAATAAATTAAGGTGCAAGAACGATGACAACGTTTTTTTCTAAAAATAGCCACAGTGACCTTGCCCCCCTGACCCTGAAAGTAGTGACCTTGACCTTAGGCCCCAGACCCTGAAAGTCAAAGTCACTCGAGATATCATTATACCAAACATTTCAGTGAAGTTATATTAAAATCCATCAATAAATGAAGGCGCTAGAGTGATGACAATGTTTTTCTAAAAATAGCCACAGTGACCTTGACCTTGAGCCCCAGACCCCGCTATGTTTTTAAAAAGAAAAAAAAAAAAAAACAAAAAAAAAAAACGTTCCTCCCCCAAAACATTTCATATTAAAATCCATCAATAAATGAAGGCGCTAGAGCGATGACAATGTTTTTCTAAAAATAGCCACAGTGACCTTGACCTTGAGCCCCAGACCCCGCTATGTTTTTAAAAAGAAAAAAAAAAAAAAAAAGAAAAAAGAAAAAAAAAAAGAAAAAAACGTTCCTCCCCCGGGATTTGAACTCACACAGCTTGCAGGTAATTTTTAACATAGAGAAGTAAGGGAGGTAATACAGAGGAAAATATTAACTTCTCAAAAAGTCCAATTTAAGCCAAAAAACCTGTAAAATGAAGTACAATGATAATGTCAAATATTGTTTTTTTAGCAATTATTAATTATATATTCAAAATAAAGTTGTAAAACATCACATATAAGAGCTTGCAGGTAAACTTTAACCAAATGCGGACGCCGACGCTGACGCCGGACGCCCGGGGGTATGGCAATAGCTCCCCCTTACTTTCGTAAGGCGAGCTAAAAAGTCCCATATGCATTTATGCTGGAATAACAAGTACATTAACCCTTTTTGTACCAAATGGAATCTTCCTCCTTATATATAGCAGGAGTCCATTTCAGAATTAAGGGGTGTCAGGTTGTGTTTTCTTCAAAATTGATTTGGAAAATGGCAGAACTTTTTGCTAATAGTGTAGGCCCCGATCAGATGCCGCATGATAGGGCGTTTAATCTGGGCCTGCACTGTTTGCCAGGGTATCCATACTTTCGCCAGAAACTGACAACTGTCCTTCATGAATCATCGGAAGGGAGAGAATGACCGTAGAAATGATTTCATGATCAATATCCACAAAAGAATGTTGCCGACCCCGGCAGGTATCGAAACCGCGTCCTCCTGTTCACCATCCGCCAGACGCCAATCCAGCTGAGCTACCGAGGCCGACAATCAGTTTTGATTAAAGGCAGAAATTGTGAAAACTTCTTGCAGTAGTTATCACAAAAGATGTTCATGCCCTTCTTAATTCCATTTTTGTGTGGAATGTGGAGCTTGCAGGGGCCAAAATATACTTTATTTTTACTGCTTAATACTTAAAAACATGGATTGTAGCAAGTTCACAACTTCGTGAAATTAATACCCCGGTAAACACAACTTTCTGTAGAGAAAAATTTGGGTTTACAGGGGTACCATATTATGCATATTACAAAAACATTATATTGTAAGCACCGGTTAGAATCGCCTCAAGGTTACTTTAACGAGCACCCACAATCTATATTTGATGAAGAAATCTAAAAAAAAAAATGTCATCAGATAAATGTCATTTTTGCAGCCAGGAAAGAAGTGACAATGTGACACAGGTGTGTTATCCATTCCTGATGAGTTAGATCTGCCTAGACAGTTCTAATGAGTACCCAAAATCTATGCTTAGATTAACCACAAGAAAAATATGGGCAAAGTAATCCAAATATTTTGTTATGTATCATGGTTATTTATGGCCTCTAGAATATTTCTGCTCCACATAGGGTCTTTTAAGGTGAGGATGCAATAAATTTTTCCAGATCATAAAGCATCCTTTGTTGCTGCTGTCATCACTGTTTCTGCTTGTAGTCAGGATTGTATTCAATAAATTACAGCAGATTCTGACCTGCATTATCAGATACCACCTAGCACCAGACTCATGAACATTTTATAAAAGACACAATTTCAATTTCAAGGTCTATGCTATTTCGAGTTTTATATTAATAGAAGCCTCCATGTTGTAGTGGTAACATGCTACTCTCCTTGTAAACCAGGGCTCGCAGGTTCGATCCCGGGCTTCTCCGAACTTTCGGATGAGTCTTTAACCCGAGGTCCCCTCTCCATATGCGTAAAACTCAAACACTCACTCATTCAAGTTCTATATTATTTTCAAAGAAAATGCAGATTTACATCACATGTACACTAACAGACGACTCACGTGTATTGTCAAGTCATTAAAAATATATATTTATTTTAAAATTTCATCTGCATATTGTTGTAAATAAAGTTTTCTTTAGATTAAAGTCATATATATCTTAAATGGTAATTTGCCCCCGCCCATAGGGGCTTGAAGAAATATATGGGCTGCATGATGCTTCCACGCAGAGCGGAATCCGGCCCGCACACTAGTACTGGTAAACCGCTTAGAGGATCTAAGCCTGTCCAGGAACCGCGGTGCGAGGCGGACCGTCCATGCTAATAAACCCTATTGGTTTCATTGGGCGACAGGGCTTGAGATGTCATTTCATCTCAATGTCGGGTAAAAGTCCCACAAAATTGGAAGCAACGTCTCCAAAATGACCTTTACAGTGTTGACGGGGACGTTAAACATCAAATCAAACAAACAAATCTTAAATGGTAAATCAGTTATCAAATATAAATCGGAGAGATGTAATTCAGTTCATTGAACATATATATCTTTTTTAATATACATATATCTTGTATAGAAAGTCAAAATAAGATATCTTATATATGATATTAGATATCTTATTTAATATATTATATATCTTATATGTTCAATAAGATATCTGATTTATAGATATCTTATATATGCATATGGAAAATAAGATATAAGTTATATCAACATGTAAGATATCTAAGTTAATAAGATATCTGATTTTGTCCAATATATCAGATATCTAACATAAAGCATTAGATATCTGATATATATCTTATTGAGTATCTAAGATGTCTGATATACTATATTTGATATCTTATATATTTAAATTAATCAGATATTTATTAATATGATATATTAGATATCTTATATGTCAATTAAGATATCTTACTTGCTATAGGAGAAATCTAATATGCCAATTACAATACCTTTAAGATATGTTATATAAGATACCTCATATAAGATATGTTATATAAGATACCTCAAATGTCATATATCTAAATTATGTAAGATATCTAATATATCAGATAATCTTATATAAGATATCTGATTTATTAAGTAAGATGTTTGATTGATAGAATAAATAGTAAAATGGCTTGCCATATACTATAATAGATATCTTTTTTTTAAGATATCTATTTATCTTATATATCTAAATCAATCAGATATCTTATTTAAGATATAAGATTATCTGATATATTAGATATTTAATATGCCAATTCAGGTATCTTATTTGCTATATAAGACATCTAATATATGTCAATTAAGTTACCTTAAATAGCATATAAGATATCATGTTTTTTTTTTTTTTTTTTTTGGTTTGGGTTTTACGGCTCTTTCAAGATTATTTCACTCATATCGAGCCGATCGTTAATCAAAGGTGGGCGAAAACCGGAGTACCTGGAGAAAAACCACCTGACCTTCCTTTGCAGAACTTGGCGTCTCACACGTGACCCGAGCGAGGCTCGAACCCACGACGGTGAGAGACCTAATGACTATATTAAGAGTCAGCGCTCTTATCCATTAGGCCACGGAGGCCCGTCAATATATCATGTTTATAAGATATAAAATATATCGGGTAATCTTATATATATATAAGATATCTCATATTATAAGTAAGATAACTGATTGATAGAACTTCATTACGATAAAAAGCCTGTGTATTGAACACCCCTCTAAATCCCACTTTATATAGAGAAAACTGGGGTTTTAGGGTGGTAAACATTATTCTGTTTATATCTGCTCCAAGACAAAGGTTATAGGTACTCGTTAGAACCGCCTCATTGAGCCGAGTCTAACGAGTACCCACAACCTATGTTAGAAGTATAATCAAGAAAAATATCACAATTTTCCATCATAAAGTAACCAATTTTGAGATAGGAAAGAATTCACTATGCAACAAGGGTATGTTATCATATTGAAATAGTAAAATAAAATGACTTCGAAGATAAGCCATATTGCTGAATGTGCTTCCCTGGTTTTTATTTGAAAGGTGTGTAATATAAAAGCTAGCTATAGGATAAGACCATCATCATCATCATCATCATCATCATTTCTCCAAAGGCAGAGCTATGCAGCCCCAACTCAATGCATCACTCAATGCAGAACTATGCAGCCCCTGCTCAGTGCACCACTCAATACTGTAACTATTCCAAACATACTATCAGAATCACTCAATACCAATATGTCTTTACTTAATTAATGCAGCAATGTGCAGAAACAAATTTATTTATTTATTATTCAGCTATAAGATATTTTGCATATACCGTTTATTATGAAATGACAAAATCATGGCCCGCAGCCCGCAACCTGTAGCCCGCAACCTGTGGCCCGCAGCCCGCAGGCCCGCAAAATAGCAACTCTGGAAATTAGAAAATAAGGTTAACCCCTATAAACCCCAATTTTACTATATAAAAGTGGGGTTCAAGGTGGTCAGAATTAAATAGGCGTGTTTTCGCGATGTAAATACAGTGTAACCTCCACTAAGCAGCCACATTGGAAATACTCCACAATTGACTGCTTAAGGTAGGCGGGTGATCAGCTGCGGGAAACGTCTAAGATGGTGTATGGGTAGGTTTGTTTGTTTGTTTGTTTGATTTTGGGTTTAGCGTCCCCGTCAACACTGTAAAGGTCATTTTGGAGACGTTGCTTCCAATTTTGTGGGACTTTTACCCGACCTTGAGATGAAATGACATCTCAAGCCCTGTCGCCCAATGAAACCAATAGGGTTTATTAGCATGGACGGTACGCCTCGCACCGCGGTTCCTGGACAGGCTTAGATCCTCTAAGCGGTTTATCAGTACTAGTGTGCGGGCCGGATTCAGCTCCGCGTGGAAGCATCATGCATCCCATATATTTCTTCAAGCCCCTATGGGCGGGGGCCGATATGGGTGGGTTGTTATAGATCAAAAATCAGTGATTGAACTGAAGACAGTTGATAAACATAAAGAACAATATTTTCGCTGATTCAAGAAGGGTAGTTGTCAGTTTCTGGCGAAAAAATGTGCATTGTACTGATTAACCGCTTACATATACATGTACGCCTGCCCATAGAAAGTGTGGATAGGTAAGCTGACCGGCTGATATGGCTTAAAATTGTGTTGACTGGTCCGTTAAAATAATAATAATAATAATAATGATAATAATAATAATAAAAATAATAATAAAACGATTGAGAGGTACCTCCTCCATCATTTATCTTTCTTTTCATGCGTTGTATATAAATACATAAACACGCAAAACTTCATATTTTTGTATCCAAGTCAGTAGTGCCTGTTTAAGGGGCTTGGGAACACCTTCAGGGGAGGCAACACCTTCAAAAGTGTTTTGTCAATAGGGGTCAACTCTTAAAGAAAAGAATTTGCTCCCGATGAGCAAATTCTTTCCTTTAAGGGTAGACCCCCTTTTCAGTGGGACAGGGCTTATAGAAAAGCAAACAGGACGTCCCGAAAGTTGTCTCCCTTTGATGAAAAATGGCGGGAAAATCTGCCAGGTGTTCCCGTTCCCCTTAATAGAGGGAATTCAGATTATGGATGAAGGAGTGAGTGAGTGAGTGAGTTTTAGTCTTACGTCCCACCAACAGCTAAGGTCATACGGAGACGGGACATCGGTTTTAAGACTCATCCGAAAGTGTGGAGAAGCCCGGGATCGATCCTGCGATCCCTGGTTTACAAGGCGAGTAACGAAACCACTGCACCACGGAGGCTTCTACATTATGGATGAGGGAGGGAGATGGTTAAATATATAGTGATATGTTTCGGGGGGAATTATTGTGACTGCCGAGGAGGTGGCTGTTAAAGAGAGTGTCCTTTAGTGGAGGTTTTACCGTGCTGTATGGTTAAATGTGTTTATCCAGTGCGCGGTAAATACCCGGTGGTTTGGTAAGCTCCCAAGACGGTCAGACGACACATTGTTGCGCGCCACGAGAGAAAATATCGGTCATCGACAGAGCTTAATTAGATGTTCCTTTTTAATGAGTTTGAACTTATCAATACGAAGAGACTGCGGTGAACTTTAACCCGTAAAAGACACATTAACCCATAAAATGCCAATCACGGCAATTGTCGTCTGCTTTGTCGTCTGTCATCCACTTTAAAGGTCATTTTTTGGGAACAGTGTGGACCTAGATCAGACTGCTCCTCTAGGAGCAGTCTGATCTGGATCCACACTGTCTGCCTGTATGCAAAAATGTTTTAAAAAAGTATGCAAGAAGATTCAGCAGACGACATAAGCAGACGACATTTTCAGATGCAGTTTTTCATGGTTAAACCTCCACCTTATAGCTCTGGGAAGGTCCATTTTCAGCTTAAGGGGTGAATAATTTTTGTGCACCGACGTAGATCTGGGTCATCACTGTTTGCCATTGCCCCATTTGGGACGCTATATGGGTATACTACTGTATATAATCAAAGTCCTGACAACACTGATTGGTCGATTAACTCTGAGTGTAGGCTGGGGTAATGGTCCTGAACGGGGGCTTAGATTGTATGGTAAAACCCTTAAATTCCTGTCCGTTAAGCAAACAGTGCAGACCCTGACCCGACGCCGCGTTCTGTTGGTTATGTCTTGGTTTGGCAATGTCCTAGCACAGCACATAAGCTTAAGCCATGTTTTACAGATAACCTTCTTTACACAGAACTCTGACGTCAAAATGACAAGGACAGCACGGCTATAATAACCGTTGCTAAACTATCTGTACACAGAATTCTGACCTAACAATCACAAGGACAGCAGGGGTATAATAACCGTTGCTTAACTATCTTTACACAGAACTCTGAGGTCACAACGACAATGACAATACGGCTATAATAACCGTTGCTTAAGTATCTTTACACAGAAATCTGACGTCACAATGACAAGGGCAGCACGGGTATAATAACCGTTGCTTAACTATCTTTACACAGAACTCTGACGTCACAATGACAAAAACAGCACGGCTATAATAACCGTTGCTTAACTATCTTTACACAGAACTCTGACGTCGCAATGACAAGGACAGCACGGCTATAATAACCGTTGCTTAACTATCTTTACACAGAACTCTGACGTCACAATGACAAGGACGGCTATAATAACCGTTGCTTAACTATCTTTACACAGAACTCTGACGTCACAATGACAAGGACGGCTATAATAACCGTTGCTTAACTATCTTTACACAGAACTCTGACGTCACAATAACAAGGACAGCACGGCTATAATAACCGTTGCTTAACTATCTTTACACGGAACTCTGACGTCACAATAACAAGGACAGCAGGGCTATAATAACCGTTTCTTGGCTTTTTGCTCGATGTGGAAGTGATAGTCAAGAGGACGTCAGCAATATAATTTTACTGGTATATATAACTTTGGGTCGATTATAAACATTCGACCCGAAAAAGGCTGTTCATTTAAGATCAGTTAATTGTTGAGTAATAAATCACAATGACAATGAGGCTATAATAACCGTTGCTTAACTATCTTTACACAGAACACTGACGTCACAATTACAAAGACAGCACGGCTATAATAACCGTTGCTCAACTATCTGTACACAGAACCCTGACGTCACAATGACAAGGGCAGCACGGGTATAATAACCGTTGCTTAACTATCTTTACACAGAACTCTGACGTCACAATGACAAGAACAACACGGCTATAATAACCGTTGCTTAACTATCTTTACACAGAACTCTGACGTCACAATGACAAGGACAGCACGGCTATAATAACCGTTGCTTAACTATCTTTACACAGAACTCTGACGTCACAATGACAAGGACGGCTATAATAACCGTTGCTTAACTATCTTTACACAGAACTCTGACGTCACAATAACAAGGACAGCGCGGCTATAATAACCGTTGCTTAACTATCTTTACACAGAACTCTGACGTCACAATAACAAGGACAGCAGGGCTATACATGTAATAACCGTTTCTTGGCTTTTTGCTCGATGTGGAAGTGATAGTAAAGAGGACGTCAGCAATATAATTTTACTGGTATATATAACTTTGTGTCGATTATAAACATTCGACCCGAAAAAGGCTGTTCATTTAAGATCAGTTAATTGTTGAGTAATAAATCACATTTTGGAGGTCAGTTTTAAAGAAGATCAAATCACGAGCGCGGAATCACAACTGACCGTTAAACTGTGATTTATTCCTCAACCAATCGCGCCCGAATATTTCGTTTCTAGACAATAATTTTGTCATTGCCTTCAAATTCTGTCAACTTTCCGCAATTGTAAGAAGAAATCCCGCCAAAATTGTTAACTGTATCACACATTTTTATGTTTGGATGTGCGACTAAACAAACTTTCACTGTTCACGTCCTAGAATGGTCATGTGGCGTCATTTACGTCGCGCTCTTCTTCTCCGTGATTTGTTGCACAATACATCACAGATCGTTTCCTGTACAGGGGCGCTGTGTCAGAAAATATTAATAGTGGACCGCGGAAATTGAATGCGTGTCTTCGGACATATACGCCTAGCGTACACTCAGGTGAGCATGCACAAAAACGCAGTCTGATCAGAGCCTCCGCTGTGCGCTTCTTTGTTCTACACGACTTCCCGACAGGTACTGAGTGAATCCTAAGGCTGAACACACAATTTAACGCAATCATTAGGTCTCTCACCGCTATAGTTCGAGCCTCGCTCGGATCACATGTGAGACGCCAACAGAAGGTCATGTGTTTTTTTCTCCGAATTCTAACTCCCGTTTTGTCCCATCTCTATATATCTTCATATACTGAGTCGGTCACAGTTTGGCCATTACTTCTGATTACCGATCGGCTCGAAATAAGCGAAATAATATCGAAAGGACCGTTAAACCAAAACCAAAACAACAATAACAACAACAACAATACATCAACAACAATCCGAAAAATGAAACATGTATAGCAAAGTGACTAAAGTGCGGGCTGCGGGCCGCGGGCCACAGACTGGGGGCTGCGAGACATGAATAGAAAAGACTTAATATATAATATGATATAATATCTCATAGCGCATGTGCAAAATAACATGAGCTGACCCATTCAGATAGTTTAAAGGGCACTTAATTGAAGCCAGATTGTAAAAACTTACAAGATTCATCCATTTTTTCCTTCGTTTTTGGTCCACATCAAACCTTGTCTTTAATCTGTCAACATGCTTGCAATTAAATATAATTAACTTGGGCATCTGGTATTTCACAAATCAAAGAGCTGACAGCACTGTTGGGTGCATAGGCTGGGAATTGACATAAATCATTAAATTCCTGAACTTTAAGGGGAATGCATACAACTTTATGGGAGGCAACTCCTGCAAAAGTATTTTTGTATCCCATGTCAATAGGGGCCAACTCTTAAAGTAAGGAAAGAATTTGCTCCTGAGGAGCAAATTCTTTCCTCTAAGGGTTGACCCCACTTTTTTCCTAGACTTGCTTGCCCAAGTCTGTTAATTAGGTGTCCATTGTAGAAATAATTGTTTACAAAAAATAAATACATTGCAAATGAATACAGTCTTTTATGAAAATTGTGAAATTAACAGACTTGTAAATATTGAAAGAACTCATTCACCTTTCCTGTAGATGATTGTCAGATAGGGGTGAGAAGTTTGTTTAGATAACTTTTCGCTGACAGCTCCAGAGCCTGTTATCATGATTTATTTACATTAGTGGGGGAAAACCAGTTGATGGCAAAGGGTTTTAAAAAAAGAAGTTTCAATTTTTATCTTTTATTACGATAACATGCCTATGCTATTTTAGAAGGCTCCAGTTATAACGCGTTAATCGGATTTTTTCTTATTTCTGCTCAAAACATAGATTGTGAGTACTCGTTACAACCGATTCAGTGAGGCGGTTCTAATGCGTACCCACAATCTATGTGTAACCACCTCAATGAGGTACCCAAAATCTGTGTTTTTGAGCAGAAATTACAAAATGACTAGCCTGGTTAACCCCGGATTTTTTCTTATTTCTGCTCAAAACATAGATTGTGAGTACTCGTTACAACCGATTCAGTGAGGCGGTTCTAATGCGTACACACAATCTATGTGTATCCGCCTCAATGAGGTACCCAAAATCTGTGTTTTTGAGCAGAAATTACAAAATGACTAGCCTGGTTAACCCCGGATTTTTTCTTATTTCTGCTCAAAACATAGATTGTGAGTACTCGTTACAACCGATTCAATGAGGCGGTTCTAATGCGTACCCACAATCTATGAGTAACCGCCTCTATTGGGTACCCAAAATCTGTGTTTTTGAGCAGAAATTACAAAATGACTAGCCTGGTAAACCCTGCTTTACTCCATATAAAGTGGGGTTAACAAGGGTTTTCATTGCATGGACATGTTTAGGGGATAATCAAGGTAATTGTGAAAACTAGTGTCGCTGATGAAGAGATTAAGTTCAGAAGTTAGTAGCCCTCGCATCATTTTTCTTTATTTCTGCTTCAAACATAGATTGTGGGTGCTTGTTAGAGGCGGTTCTAAAGAGTATCCACTATCTATACTACTGAGCTGAAATAAGAACATTATGTAACCCCTTGTAAACGCCACTTTTCTATATGGTTTCTCCTGTTAAGATAATTTTGAAAAGATTTTGCAATTACACATCTTATTAATTAAGTAATTATGCAAGGATAATGATATTATGCTGCCTGCTTGCCTTTTTTCTATAAAAACCAGAGTAAAAACAATCACAGTCCAACTTGCGTTAAGCAAGCAGCTCAGTGATGAAACAGGCCTCCGTGGCCTAGTGGTTAAGAGTGCTGACTCTTAATCATTAGGTCTCTCACCGCTGTGGTTTGAGCCTCGCTCGGGTCACATGTGATACGCCAAGCTCTGCAACGGAAGGTCAGGTGGTTTTTCTCCGGGTACTCTTATTTCGCCCACCTATGATTAACGATCGGCTCGATATGAGTGAAATAATCTTGAAAGGGCCGTAAAACCAACCCCCCCCCCTAAAAAAAAAAAAAACTCAGGGAGGATCAAAATGTGCTTGCTTAAGACAGGTGCTTGCTTAATACAGGTGGATATTAATGTATTTGCCTTTTATGGGATTTGAATGATTGCTTGCTTAAAACAGGTTGCTTGCTTAAAAGAGGTGGCCACTATGACCGGTTTGACTGTATGATACCTCAATGGGTCGGACACCGATAGCTCGTTTTCTATGACTGTTTTTGAACTCGCTATTGAGTACCTGAGAAATTCTTCACATATATCCATATGACAAATATTAAGTAATAGTTATGGGGATTTTGCGTATTTTATCTGGAAAAAGTATATTGTGAGTTGATTCTAATGAGCACACACAATATATTAATTAAATAGAGGTCTGAAAGTAATGTCGAAATAATCCTTATTTAATTCAACCCTACCACTATCTCAAACAAGTTTTAGGTCCCAACACAAAGGAAGGAACATTCCCAAAATGACCTATACAGTGTTGACAGGGGCATTAAACCTCAAATCAAACAAATCATGACAAAAATCTCCAAAATACTAGAATTTTCCTTCCTTTCACTGACAGACGCAGGTGGGTGTTATTTATTAAGTAAACATTAACTGCAGAGGCTAAATGCTCTTATCACCAAGTGGGAGATCTTTTTACATCAAGCTAGTTGCTGGTCGGACAATTTGCAGAGTATACAAGTCCCTACATTCATAGATGAAGACTAAAGAGACTTTAACATACTTTTTGTTTAAAGGGACTTTCATTTAAAAATAAAAAATGTAAATGTAGGGACTTGGGCAAGTCTACTTTTTTCCATGAGACAGAGTTTATAGAAAAGTGAACCTGAAAGTTGTTTCCCATTGAAAAATTGTGTCTGTTAGGTGTTCCAATTCCCCTTAAGCCAGTATTGTAAAATGTAGAGTACCATTTTTGGCAATAACATGTCACCATTTGTTTGTATAAATTCAGTAGTTTGATGGAGCCAATTAATAATAATAATAATAATAATCAATGTTATATATAGAGGGTACTAGTACTTATATAATCTCCATCATTTAGTAAACTAGTGCTAATCTCCATGATGCCCCCGCCCATCAGGGCTTGAAGAAATATATGGGCTGCATGATGATTCCACACAGAGCTGAATCCGACCCGCACATGGGTACTGGTAAACAGCTTAGAAGATCTAAGCCTGCCCAGGCAAAGCGGTGCGCATGAGTTGGACCATCCATGCTTATAACCCCTAATGGTTTGAGATGTCATTTCATCTCATTGTCAGGTAAAAGTCCCACAAAATTGGACACAACGTCTCCAAAATGACCTTTAAAGAGTTGACAGAGACGTTAAACCTCAAATCAGACAAACAAACTAATCTCCATGTGGCCCTCCTGGTAAAAATAAACAGTACTAAAAAGCAATGTGGATAAAGTCTCTTCAAAATTGATTCTGAAAATGGCTGAACTTTTTGCAAATAGTGCAGGCCCTGATCAGATGCCGCGTGACACGGCGTCTAATCTGGGCCTGCACTGTTTGCCAGGGTACCCATTCTTTCTCCAGAAACTGAGAACTGTCCTTCTTGAATCATTGGAAGGGGGAGAATGACTGTAGAAAAGATTTCATGATCAATCTCCACGAAAGAGTGTTTCCGATCCCGGCAGTTATCGAAACCGCATCCTCCTGATCACCAGTCAGACGCCCATCCGACTGAGCTACCGAGGCCGACAATCAGTTTTGATTTAAGGCAGAAGTTGTGAAAACTTCTTGCAGTAGTTATCACATAAAGATGTCCATGTCCTTCTTAATTCCATTTTTATGTGAAATGTGGAGTTTGCAGGGGCAAAAATATCCTTTTTGAAAGTTGATTTATAAAATCAAGTTTCTATGTCATTACATTTCTACTTACGGTACTGGACCACGTTATTCCACTTCCGCTGTTCGTTCGCTGCATAAAATAGTGCAAAGGAACTCTTGAAAATTAATTTTGCAGGCATGGAACGTCTTTTCAAAATATTTTATTTTTCGAGACGTTATACGGATTTTATATAAATTGGCATAAAAAGACATATTCTGAACAGAAAACAATACTTTAGGACTATTTTCCTATGCGCTATCCGATGATATTTTGTTTTACTCTTTCATCCGTGAGTTTCTGAACAGGACTCTTCTCGCTTTAAATATATACTTATAGAAAGGGATTTCTGATTAGTTCACTGACATGATGGCAGTTAAACAGTGTATATGTAGATTCTGGCGAGACGTGCTAGCTACGTGTCGTCTTATCAGGATCTAAAAGGTTTGCATAGATACAGTGTATTTCTACCTCAGCGTCTGCACCGGTCTACAGGGTTGAAAGGGTTAGCTCGCTTGTATGTGATTATCAGTGACCGACTAAACAATCCATAACTGACCGACATCAAACACAGTTATTCACCTGCTTTCGAGAGCTCTAATTACAAAACATGTGTTGTAAGCTGTGAGTTTTGCATCAAGTTCCGTACTTTTAGCAAATAGTGAAGACAATGATCAGACGCTACATTCTGTGGCCTCTAATCTGTCTTAACTGTTTTCGAATGTCCCATTATTGAAACAATTGGCATTTATGGGTTAATGTTTTTATTTGGAGTTCGCCTTGGGTAGTCGAAGTTCGCTACATGCGGCGTCTGATCATGGTTATAATGTCTAAATCAAATGGTTTAAAAATGATTTTTTTTTTCGTCCAAATTATTCTCCTTTTATGTTCCGATGCCCGAAGGAACATAGCTCCAAGCGGCTGCATCGTCGTATCAACGCAACGTTGATGCGACGTTGCTAAGACGTAATGTGCCCGCTAGGAGAACTTGTCTAAGATTATTAGCAGATGGGACACAGACAGAATGTACTGAGCTAATTTAGAAACCATGGGGTATGTTATCATATTGAAATAGTAAAATAAAATGACTTCGAAGATAAGACATATTGCTAAATGTGCTACCCTGGTTTTTATTTGAAAGGTGTGAAATATAAAAGCTAGCTATAGGATAAGATCATCATCATCATCATCATCATCATAATCATCATCATCATCATCATTTCTCCACAGCTATGCAGCCCCAACTCAGTGCATCACTCAAGGCAGAGCTATGCAGCCCCTGCTCAGTGCATCACTCAATACTGTAACTGTTCCAAACATACTATCAGAATCCCTAAATACCAATATGCTTTTACTTAATTAATGCAGCAATGTGCAGAAACAAATTTATTTATTTATTATTCAGCTATAAGATATTTTGCATATACCGTTTATTATGAAATGACAAAATCATGGCCCGCAGCCCGCAACCTGTGGCCCGCAGCCCGCAACCTGTGGCCCGCAGCCCGCAGGCCCGCAAAATAGCAACTCTGCATGTATAGACCCTACCTCAGATGATTCTTGTGGCTTTCTAGTCGTTTAGGATTAATTATACGTTATTTTCAAAAGTATGCTTAACGTAGAATGTCGGTACTCTTTAGAACCGCCTCAATAGAACCGCTACATTGAGGCGGTTCTGAAGAGTACACACAGTCGATGTACGTTTGTTTGGAGGGTTTAACGTCCCCGTCAACACTTTATAGGCCATTTTGGAGACGTTGCTTTCAATTTTGTGGGACTTTTACCCGACATTGTGATGAAATGACATCTCAAGCCCTGACGACCAATGAAACCAATACGGTTTATAAGCATGGACCGCTTTGCCTGGGCAGGCTTAGATCCTCTAAGCGGTTTACCAGTACTCGTGTGCGGTCGGATTCAGCTCTTGGTGGAAGCATCATGCAGCCCATTTATTTCTTCAAGCCCCAATGGGCGGGGGCCAGTCGATGTTCGTAACATATCACAAATACATGTGGCGCCGGTGTGCTATCGACATGAAATATATCCAAAGAAACCTTTTTCCTTGAACTAGTCCAATTATATCCCGGTCCATTGTAATGGCAATGTCCGATTTATGTGCAAGCGCAGGTCAAAGCCTTTAATTATACATGTGCTATCAGTTAAGACCGCGATCTACCTGCGTACCCAACCAACGCGACATGGGTTCTTCGCATATCTCTCTTTAGATAGCCTTGAGGCCAAAGCAGCGAAGACTCTGATCAGACTGCGCAGTCTGATCAGAGTCTTCGCTGGTCGCAATGCCTTACTGTATGTTTTGACGTGCTATGGCTCTTTATTCATTAAAATATGCACTTGAACCCTGTAAGTTCATGCTATGAGGCTCCTGCATGTGGACACATTGTTCTTTCGAATCATATTTCACATACTAAAAAAGGGCTTTTTAAGAGCGTTAACCTTTGGGGTCATTAGGTGGTTAAGCAAAGTTAAGGGTCAAAAACCAGCACACTGGTATTAACCTTCACATTCAGAAAGGGGCTTTTGTTTGTTTGTCAACGCTATTTAGTTAGGATTTTGAAGGACCTTTAGCCGACATTGACATGACATGATATCACTCATGTTCGGTCGGTTTAAGCTCGGCGCGGAAGCTTCATGCAGCCCAGCCTAGCATAGTGCTGCGAGTCGGCGGACCGTCCCTGCATACATATATAAACCTAGACTTGCCCAAGTCCCAACATTTATATTTTTTATTTTTATATCAAATGAAAGTCCCTTTAACGAAAAAAAATATGTAAAAGTCTCTTAAGTCTTCATCTCTGATTGTATTGCTATTTTATTTACAATGTATTTATATTTTTTCGTTACAATGGACACCTAATTAACAGACTTGGACAAGTCTAGTATAAACCCTATGGTTTGTTTGAGCGGTAGGGCTTGAGATATCATTTCATCTAAATGCTTTTTCATAAAAGTCCCACAAAATTAGAAGCAATGTCTCCCAAAAAGACCTAAATAGTGTTGACGGGGGCGTAAAATCTCAACACAAACAAACAGAATCATTCAAATGGTGTCTCCTGACCTGGAGCAAGGAAACCTCATTTGCTCGAAATAGCCTGATCTCGAACTAGTTTCACCGTCCCTCAGTGGTGCGAATATAAGAATCGTATATGGGTTTGAGGGGTGGATGGAAAAATCCGTCCCAAGGGTCACTGTCCGGCATCATAGGCTTGCCGAGTGATGCCGGACAGTGATCCCGAGGGACGGATTTTTCCATCCACCCCTCACACCCATATTGGATTCTTTTTCTTGCATACCTTCCATTTCTTAAAGCGAATTTTTAATGCTGCTGTCACGTCGGTTACCGACGTCCGCCATTTTGTGATGACACAACAGGAATGTTTAGTGACGTCACGCATGACGACGCCGCGCATGAGGTTGTAATCAACCAGTGCATTTATCAACTAGAAATGGTGTTTGTAAAACACAATGCCCCCAACCTTTGCTTGTCCTTAGATGGCAAAATATTCAACAAATATTGTTAAAGACTCAAAAACATACAACAAGAATTCCCCCGAAGGCTATGTCGCGCCTGTGGAGGCGCAAAGTCACCAAACCATGAAATCTAGGTCAAGGTCAAACATGGATGCCTGCATAAAAATTTCACTCCTAGTTCCAAGCATGTACCAAGTATCATCAATGAAACTCTTAACGAGAATTCTATGTTTTTTAATTAAAGGGGAAATAATTCAAGAAGGGGAGATAATTTGGACAAGAAAAAAAATACGGGTCAACTATTTTTTCATGAGGAACTCATATATGAAATTTCAAAACACTAGCATACACGGTTCTGAAGATATGCTATGCACCAGAAAGCAACACAATTGAGTAGCAAAAAAATTACAAAGGGCCATAACTCTAACAAAGTTTTATCGAATTGGTTGAAAATTTAATCAGGTAGTCTCCTCCTTAGTCCCAATCACTATACCAAATATCAAGGCTGTAGCTCAAATACTTTTTGAGATATCTTGCTAACGAGAATTCTATGTTATTTAATTAAAGGGGAAATAATTCAAGAAGGGGAGATAATTTGGACAAGAAAAAAAATACGGGTCAACTATTTTTTCATGAGGAACCCATATATGAAATTTCAAAACACTAGCATACACGGTTCTAAAGATATGCTATGCACCAGAAAGCAACACAATTGAGTGGCAAAAAATTACAAAGGGCCATAACTCTAACAAAATTTTATAGAATTGGTTGAAAATTTAATCAGGTAATCTCCTCCTTAGTCCCAATCACTATACCAAATATCAAGACTGTAGCTCAAATACTTTTTGAGATATCTTGCTAACGAGAATTCTATGTTATTTAATTAAAGGGGAAATAATTCAAGAAGGGGAGATAATTTGGACAAGAAAAAAAATACGGGTCAACTATTTTTTCATGAGGAACCCATATATGAAATTTCAAAACACTAGCATACACGGTTCTAAAGATATGCTATGCACAAGAAAGCGTGACGTACGAACGGACTAACGGACTAACGGACGAACGGACGAACGGACGGACAAGCCAGAAGCAATATGCCCCCCAACTTTTTTAAAGTTGGGGGCATAAACACGCGATTATATTCGATTTGGGGTCGGAACACCAGGGTCAGAACATAAATTTCTATCCCAGGGTAAAATCGCGGATTTTCTTGTCTGGTGTGCAAGAAATACATGTACTCATATATCAAACTCATCCCGCCCCCGCCCATAGGGGCTTGAAGAAATATATGGGCTGCACGATGCTTCCACGCAGAGCGGAATCCGGCCCGCACACTTGTACTGGTAAACCGCTTAGAGGATCTAAGCCTGTCCAGAAACCGCGGTGCGAGGCGGACCGTCCATGCTAATAAACCCTATTGGTTTCATTGGGCGACAGGGCTTGAGATGTCATTTCATTTCAATGTCGGGTAAAAGTCCCACAAAATTGGAAGCAACGTCTCCAAAATACCCTTTACAGTGTTGACGGGGACGTTAAACCTCAAATCAAACAAAACAAACAATATCCAACTCAACACGTCAACAAGTCCGTAAAATCAACATCCCCCTAAACCCCACTTTATATAGAGAAAACAGTGGTTTACGGGGGTATACGTTATTTTTCTTATATCTGCTCCAGTATAAACATATTTTATAGCATCATAAATCAAGCAACAGGGTCGGGCCACAAGTTCTGCCAACATTAGTTACGGCCCTCCCCTAGCTTCAAGACATAGGTTGTGGGTACTCGTTAGAACCACCTCAATGAGGCAGTTCTAACGAGTACTGTTACAACGCATAATGAAGTAATGAAGTAATTTCTTCATTTTGATTTTTTTTTATTTCATTATGCGTTGGCGTAGTCGACGCGAAATGAAGTAAAAAATTATTTCATTTCGCGTTGATATGCACCATATCGACGCAAAATGATGGAAGGACATTGCTGTCTACGAAAGGAGACCAAAGACTTAGGAAGCAAAACAGGTAAATTCCATTATAAAGACCATATTTGAGACAGTTCAAAAGTGGTCTTTAAGACCACATTTGAACAGTCCCAAAGATGGTCTTCCACAAGAGCACACTGAATGTCACAATCACAAACAAAATGTAACTTTAACTATGGAATGCCCTGGCTGTCTTACGGGGATGAAATTCATTATGTTTTGTGGTTTTCCTATTATATGCTGTGATAAAAACAGTATATGTAGTGGTTAATCTAGTATATGTAGTGGAAACCTCATTATTTTCGGTGGTAAAACGGTGTATACGCTGTAGTATTTTATTATATGCTGTGGTTTCAGTGTTATATGTTCTGCTTTTTCCATTATCTATAGTAGATATTTCTGGGTAACACGATTCCCCGAAATCACCGAAATCACCACCGAAATCACCGAAATCACCACAGAAATAACCGAAATCACCACTGAAATCACCGAAATCACCACAGAAATAACCGAAATCACCACTGAAATAACAGAAATCAACAATGAAAACAGAAAAAAAAACTCATTAAAATGCTTTTATTATGACCAAATTTCATGAATTTATATAATTTAAGGTAATTTCCATTCGTTGGAAAGCGGTAAATGGGAATTAAAACCAATTAAAATCGGCCGTTATTTCTGGTACATTTCGGATCCCTTTGGTCGTTTAACAAACCTAAAGCTTCTTGAATGGTTTAGTTAATGTCTATTTTATTTTTGTTGCATATGAAATTGGAACAATTTTTACTAGAAAACCCGAAAACTAGTTGTAATTGCGATATATGCACATGTATTCACGTAGATCCGATCAGAATCTAAATCAAGAAAACACGCCTATATAATTGTTGAACCCCCATTTTGCCGACATACAGTACATGGATAAAATGACTGGCTCAAATATTACCTAAATATTGCTGACTGGGCCGTTCAAACTCCTATGGAATCACCAAAATAGAAAGAATTATTAAGATGCGTTATCGGACCTTGTCTGATCATCATCCATTATTAAGTATTTATGAATCTGAAGAAGAGATGAGGGGAGTAGTGAGAGAAAAAATATATATCTGTATGAAAACACGCAAATTCAAAAACTTTTTATAGCAATATCATAAGAATATTTTCAGATATATATATGTATTTTACACTTCTGCTAATTATAAAGATTGTGGGAACAGGTTACAATCGACTCCGTGGCTGACTGGCATTCCTTCAGTTAAAATCGGATCCCAACACAAACTCGGCTCAGTCTGTGCATTATTTTATTTTCAAAGCCTCTTTTGCATTATGAGGGAACGTCGATGTAGTGAAATAAAAAATGCCACTCTTGGTTATTCCTGCTCCGAACATAGGTTGTTTGAACTTCTGAGAATCGCCTCTATTATGAAAACATGCCTATACAAATAAATTTAACCACCAAAATATGATGACACACACCAACAAAATGCTTCTGTGCTGAAAATGGACATTCTTTATTGAATTCAACCTGGCACATTATATGCTCACCTTAGAATGAAAACAACACTAATATTCAGTAATAAACAGAATAGTGCATTAATGACAGGTGATTTCGCAAGATTTCGGAAGAAATCCCGAGCGTACAATTTTAAGTGTTTTTGGCTGAAAAGGTACCCAAAAGTCATCATTGACAATAAAAATAATGTTTGTAAGCTAAATACACTATACATGTCCATATATTAATTCCACAATGGTGATTTCTGTTATTTCAGTGGTGATTTCGGTTATTTATGTGGTGATTTCGGGGTGATTTCGGTGATTTCGGGGAGTCGTGATACCGGATATTTCTTGCTATTCGGTGTCTTCATCAGTTGGTGCAGTGCTGTTTCCATTATATTGAGTGCTTTTGTTCCTATGTTCGGTCCTTTCACACTCTTTCTTTATTTGAGGTAGTCACGTCATTATATTCACTGGTAATGTCATTACGTGCAGTAGATAAATATTTATCTTGGGTGCAGTGCAAACTTTATTATCATGATGAGATCAATCGGATGCCTTCGTGAACTACTCGAAAAGTATCGAAGATAAATTGCCGCGGTAAAACCCCGTACCAAGTACAGTGGTGCTTTTGTTGCAGTTGCATTATACAGAAAGAGTAATCTATCCTATTTGAAATGCAAACACCCTTTTTGTACCAAATGGAATCATCCTCCTTAGATATAGCATGAGTCCATTTCAAAATTTAGGGGTGTCAGGTTGTGTTTTCTTCAAATCTATAAGGAAAATAGCTGAACTTTTTGCAAACAGTGTAGGCCCTGATCAGATGCTGCATTCTGTGGCATCTGATCTGGGCCTGCACTGTTTGCCATAGTACCCCTTTAGGGGTTTCCGGTACTAAATGGGTTAAGCATTGTATGATTTATGGATCTACTATAGTAACTCTACTGCAGTAATCAGTCTCAAACACGAATCCAAAATATCCTCAGCTATTGGTTATTACAAAATTCCTGTAGCTGGAAAGCATAAATCAGCTTAAAAGTTTCTAGAAGCACTGATGGTTTGATCGACTCTGTCAGCTGTAAAACTAGTCCAAATGGAGAATTTAATTTATTTGGCTTTCCAGTTTTTCTATCTATCTTCATATACTGAGTCGGTCATACTTGGCCATTACCTCAGTTGGGTGGTGCGCTAAATTTAGAATTTAGCAAAAAAAAAAAAAAAAACAACAAAAAACTAACAAACAAACAAAACAAAACAAAAAAAAAACCCACTGGATGAGTTCTTAAAACTATTTACAATCTGCTTTCAGAGGTGTACTAAAACGCACACCTCTGGATCCCAATCTACACCATGCAGGCTTTGAACTCCTCTGCAGTTTTGGCATTTACCACAGAGGAGGGAAGACTGTTCCACTGAGGAATAGTTCTAGGGAAGAAAGAATTCTTCAGGGTATCACTATAGGCCTGGTACCTACGATATTGACTGTTGTTTAGTTTTGATGCCCTTGTTTGAGTTGAAGTAGTCACAGGGGTCAAGTATTTATCTTTATTAAGAGACACCGTGTCAGAGTGAATCTTATAAAAGAAGGTTAAAGAGGACTGCTCGCGACGGGCCTCCAATGATGGCCACTCCAGCTCATCGAGCATTTCACCAACACTACTTCTGTTCCGCCATCGCCTGCAGGTCCATCGGGCAGCCGTCCTCTGAACCTTCTCAACCTGTTGAACCTGAGTTTTAACATTGGGATGCCAAACAGGTGATGCATACTCTAGTTGAGGTCTAACCAAGGTTTTGTATGCAAAAGCCAAATTGCGTCTAAGAAACCCTAATGACCTAGTTGCTTTAGAGGTAATCTCAGAAATATGTTGACCCCAAATCAAGATTATCAGTAATGGTGATACCAAGATATTTTGCGGATTGGACATGTTCCAAAGTATGCTGATGTAATGAGTAGTTGAATTTAATCTGCTTGTCTGGAGGGTGCCGTGACACCCTCATTGAATGACATTTGGCCACATTGACCTTCATTTGCCAATCGGCCTCCCAACGTGCTAGGCTATCCAGGTCATCTTGTAAGATAAGACAGTCAGAAGAAGTATATATATTCCTATACAAAACACAATCATCAGCAAACAAGCGAACAGATGACCTGATATTATCAGGAAGATCGTTAATAAATATAAAAAAAAGGACCGGTCCAAGTACCGAACCTTGTGGGACACCGGACAAAACAGGGACTGGATCCGACGCTTGGCCGTCAAGTACAACTTATTGTGTGCGTCCAGATCAACACAGAAAAGGCCTTTGAGCAGCTTTCATTGAGCATTTGCAGATTTAAATTAGCTCATATGCCAATAAGTTGAGAAAAAAGACAGTAGCCAATCAATTAGCCTAGCCACTAGGCTTTAAAATGAATGGTATGGAATTAAAATAATCTTTTGCACTAAAATGAACAGTGTATAAAAGTTTAGCTAGTCTTGTCTCTCTGGCTCAATTTTAATCCTAAGATTTGAGACTCTACCAATTAGGCTTGCCATCACTAAGAAGGTGATAATTTTTTTTTTACAATAAAAATACCAAAAAAAAAAAAAAAAAAACCGATCAGATTTTTATTATCCGACTAGTAGCTAGTCAACGAATCAGTTAAAAACAACATGGTGCAAAAAAAAAAAAAATCCCCAGAAAGGGCATAAAATTCAGTGCTCTTCCAACCTAAAAGCACCTATGGGATAATCAAAATTGCTTGCATATACAGTTGCTTGCTAATACAGGTGAACATATTTGGGAACAAAAGGCGTGCTTGCTTAAACCAGATTGCTTGCTTAATAGAGGACAATGACAGAGTATAGAGTACCGGTGTATACCAAACTAGAAAAACTGAGTTATAAAAGGAGGTCTATTCAAACGGTGAGCTCTTTTAGCCGCCGCCTTCTTTTTTTTCTGCTGGTAGGTTACGAATGCATACGCATGATCTCATCATGATAATAACATTTTGCACCCAAGATAAAGACGAATCTACTGCATATAACAATTCAAACTGTGACCACAGCATATAATAAAAATATTACAGCAAATAATGATTATCCACAACGTATAATAAAATACTACAGCATATATTAAAATACTACAGCAAATAATAAATATACCGCAGCATATAATAGAAACACTACCGCATACAACAAAAATACTACAGCATATACAGGTTTTACCACCGAAAATAATGAGGTTTCTACTACATATACTAGAGTAACCACTACATATACTGTTTTTATCACAGCATATATTAGGAAAACCACCAAACATAATGAATTTTATCCCCGTAAGACAGCCAGGGCGTTCCATATTTAACCTTCAAAATATGCTTTAAAAAGAAAATTTGTCTTAATTTTAGGTGGTGTTAATAGCGGAATTTCACTGTATATGAACATGTTAGTAGAATCTAAACTGAACGCCTTACGGTATATTTTGGTCTCATGTCTGATGTTTTTCCCTCATTTGTGTTAACTTGAGTACTGAATATCTGCCTAGAAGGTCTAAGCCTGCCCAGGAAAACTGCTGCGAGTCGGCCCATCCATACATATAAACCCTTTTGGATTTAATTGGACGGCAGGGATTGAGATGTCATTTAATTTCAATGTCGGGTAAAAGTCCAACAAAATTGGAAGCAACGTCTCCAAAATGACCTAAATAGTGTTGACGGTGACGTTAAACCTCAAATCAAACAAACAAACTGTCGACGCATAATGAAGTAAAAATAAGTATGCCACGTATCACCGCAAAATGAAATAATTCTTTAATTTTGCGCAAACCTCTTAGTATCGACGCATAATATAGTAAAAACTACATTTTATTTCATTTCGCATCGACTATGCCAACGCATAATGAAGTAAAAATTTAAAAATGAAGAAATTACCACATTACTTCATTATGCGTTGTAACAGAGCACCCACAACCTATGTTTGCTGTTCAATTAAGAAAAAAATCACGGATTTTCTCAAGAAAAGTTGCCATCTTGGAGATTTGAAAAAATGCTCTATGTCGCACGGGTGTGTTATCGTAATGACAGTCTAACTTCAATAACTCGTAATATGGGGTCATGCAAATTTGTTCGATAAATCGATATTTCGACCTACAGAGGGTTAATCATAGTGATAGGCCATGAGGCATAGTGTGGATGAGTTAAGGGTATCTTTTTGATCTTCTATGAAATAAAGGTATGTTGTGGGTACTCGTTAGAATCACCTCACTGAGGAGATTCTAATGGGTACATACATAATTTAAGTGGTAAAATTGAAAAAAAAACAAAAAAAAAAAGCCAAGTATCCGAATATATGGATATCAGCAGCATTTGGTGAATTCACTAGGGGCCCAAGAATACCCGGGTTCGGGTTATCGAAGATTCATGGTCCAAAACATGTAACGAGCAGTTGGAGTACGAGGTATGTTACATGTAACTTGAATTGTGTGTCTGTTTTTAGCTCACCTGTCAAGTAGTGACAAGGTGAGCTTTTGTGATCACATTTCGTCCGTCGTCCGTGCGTGCGTGCGTAAAGAATTTATTGTCCGCACGATAGCATCTTCATTTATGATTTGATTTTAACCAGACTTGCACACACCATGAGATGTTGGTTCCTTTCTCATACCAGCCATATCCCATCTTGTGTTATGGAGTTACGGCCCCTGAAAGGGCAAAATTGCCTATTTTGGTCTTGTCTACATGATAGCCGCAGTTTTTGTCCGATCATCATCAAACTTGCTCAGAATGATCGAGCCAATATCTCGGTCAAGTTAGAATATGGGTCATATCGGGTCAAAAAGTAGGTCAGTAGGTCAAATCATAGAAAAACCTTGTGAACACTCTAGAGGCCACAGTTTTTGTCCGATCGTCATCAAACTTGCTCAGAATAATCGTCTTGACAATATCTGGGTCAAGTTCGAATATGGGTCATGTCGGGTCACAAAGTAGGTCAGTAGGTCAAATCATAGAAAACCCTTGTGAATATACTATGGGGCCAGAGTTTTGGTCCGATAATAATCAAACTTGCTCAGAATGATTATCTTGACAATATCTCTGTCAAGTTCGAATATGGGTCATGTCTGGTCAAAAAGTAGGTCAAATCATAGAAAAACCCTCAGAACACACTAGAGGCCATAGTTTTGGTCCGATCATCATCAAACTTGCCCAGAATGATCATCTTGACAATATCTCAGTCAAGTTCTAATATGGGTGTTGTCGGGTCAAAAAGTAGGTCAGTAGGTCAAATCATAGGAAAACCTACTGAACACACTAGAGGCCACTGGTCAGTATGATCATCTTGATAATATCTTGGTCACGTTCGATTATGGGTCACAAAGTAGGTCAGTAGGTCAAATCATAGAAACACATTGTGAATGCACTAGAGGCCACAGTTTTGGTCCAATCATCATCAAATTTGCCCAGAATGATCATCTTGACAATGTCTCGGTCAAGTTCGAATATGGGTCATGTTGGGTCAAAAAGTAGGTCAGGAGTTCAAATCAGAGAAACCCCTTGTGAACACACTAGAGGCCACAGATTTGGTCCGATCATCATCAAACTTGCTTAGAATGATAGTCTTGACAATATCTCTGTCAAGTTCGAATATGGGTCATGTCGGGTCAAAAAGTAGGTAAGTAGGTCAAATCATAGAAAAACCTTCTGAACACACTAGAAGCCACAGTTAATGTCCGACCATCATCAAACTTGCTCAGAATGATCATCTTGAAACTATCTCGGTCAAGTTTGAATATAGGTCATGCGGGGTCAAAAAGTAGGTCAGTAGGTCAAATCATAGAAAAACCTTGTGAACACACTAGAGGCCACAATTTTGGTCCGATCATCATCAAATTTGCCTAGAATGATCATCTTGACAATATCTCACTCAAGTTCGGATATTGGTCATGTCGGGTCAAAAAGTAGGTCAGTAGATCAAATCATAGATAAACCCTCTGAACACACTAGAGGCCACAGTTTTGATCCGATCATCATCAAATTGCTCAAAATCATCATTTGACAATATCTCGATTAATTTCGAATATGGGTCATGTCTGGTCAATTAGTAGGTCAGTAGGTCAGATCGTTGAAAACCCTTGTGAACACACTAGAGGCCCCAGTTTTGGTCCGATCATCATCAAACTTGCTCAGAATGATCATCTTGTCAATATTTGGGTCAAGTTTTAATATAGGTCATGTCGAGTCACAAAGTAGGTCAGCAGGTCAAATCATAGAGAAACGTTTTGAACACTCTAAGAGGCCACAGTTTTAGTCAAATCATCATAAAACTTGCTCAGAATGATCATCTGGACAATATCTCAGTTAAGTTCGAATATGGGTCATGTCTCATCAAAAAGTAGATCAGTAGGTTATTTTGTCATAACTTTTGAACCGTTTGAGGTACATGTGGACCCTTCATATTTGGCATGTAGGTTCCGTGTGACAAGGGCTTCCCAGTCATATAAAGCTTTGACCTCTGACCTTGACCTGTGACATACTTTATCGTTACTTTTGAACCATATGAGCTTTCATATTTGGCATGTGTGTTCCTTGTGACAAGGTTTTCTCAACCATTTAAAACTTTTGACCCATTACATTGACCTTTGACCTACTTTGTCGTAACTTTTGAAGCATTTGAGATACAGCCTTCATATTTGGCTTGTAGGTTCCTTGCGACAAGGGCTTCTTATTAATACATAAAATGATCTGTGACCATTACCTTGATATTTGACCTATTTTATTATAATCTTTAACCCATTTGAGATAGTGCCTTCATATTTGGCATGTATGTTCCTTGTGAAAAGGTCTTCCCACCCATACAAAAATTTTGTCTTATGACCTTCACCTTTGTCCTACTTTGTCATAATTTTGAAGCATTTGAGATAGGACCTTCATATTTGGCATGTAGTTTCCTTGTGATAAGGGCTTCCTATTCATACAAAACTGATTTGTGGCTTTGACCTTGTCATGTGACCTACTTTATCATCACTTTTGAACTACATGTATTTGAGATAGAGCCTTCATATTAGGCATGTATGTTTCTTGTTGCAAGACTTTCCACCCATACAAAAAATTTTGACCTGTGACCTTGACCTTTGACCTTCTTTCTCATAACTTTTGAACCATTTAAGATAGAGCCCTCATATTTGGCTTGTAGGTACCTTGTGACTAAGAGCTTTCCACCCATGCAAAATTTTTTACCTGTGACCGGTCATTGCCCATATTTGGTAAGAACCTTTAAAAATCTTCTTCCCAGGAACCATGCAAAATTTTTGACCTGTGACCGGTCATTGCCCATATTTGGAGAACCTTTAAAAATCTTCTTCTCAGGAACCGAATGGCCAATGACCTTGAAACTTGGTATCCAGCATCGGGGACTTGGGGGCCCTTCCAAGTTTTTTAAATGATGACCTTTGGTTGACCTTAACCTGCTGTACGGCAAGGTCAAATTTGGTCACTCAGACATTTGTATGGAAAAAAAAGCAAAACAGTGGATTTTTTTAATGCATGGTAGCTCGTGGCATCAGAAATGATATTTGATCAGCAGTATCCAAGTTTATCAACTCCAAAGGTCAAGGTCATTTACTGACCTTTATCCTGAAGTATTTTTATGCCCTCGTAGGAGGGCATAGAGTTTTTGCACTGTCCGTTTGTTTGTGGGTTTGAAAGTCTGGAGAAGCCCGGGATCGATCCTGCTACCCCTGGTTTACAAGGCAAGTAGCATGACCACTTCACCATGAAGGCTTCTAAACTTCACTGGAATGTTGTGTAGGTGACCCACTAAGAAAATAGCATAAACGATTAACAAATGGTCAAAAGAGCTAAAAATAGAGAAAAAAATTGTAAATTTGCTTTAAATGCGAACTCATTCTAAACCCTTGGGTCAGTTGGATTTAAAACTTCACAGGAATGTTGCCTAGCTGACTCCCTACCAAAATAGTTAAAACTCATTCCACTCCAATGAACAAGATGCCAGAGCCAAAAATAAAAAAAAAATCTTCAAAGGACAATTTCTACTTTGCCCTTGAGCCAATTTCATTCAAACTTCGAAGTAATGTTGCTTAGATGACCCTCTACCAAAAAAGGCTAAGACGATCCCGATCCGATGAACAAAATGGCCACCGGAGCTAAAAAAAGAAAAATATTGTAAATTTGATTCAAACGTGAACTCCTCCTAAACCGTAAGGCCAATTTGATTCAAACTTTCCAGGAATGTTGCCTAGGTTATTCCCTACCAAATAAACTAATATCACTCTGCTGATGAACAAGATGGCCACCAGAGCTAAAAATAGAATGCACTCGAGACACTGACACACTGGTGAGCGAACCAGGGCCCTCTTGGCCCTCTTGTTTGTTGTTTTTTTTTTAGTTTATCAGCACAGCCAACCCTGTGTAGGTCATATCGAGTCGGACACGTTCCTTTACCATCATTCCTGGGTAGGCTTATACATCAGCGGTTAACCAATTTTTGTTTGAATTTGTTCGAATTGAGGTGTTACGTCCCCGTCAGCACTGTTTATGTTATTTTGAAGAAGTTGCTTCCAATTTTGAGAGCATTTTACCCGACATTTAGATGAAATGATATCTCAAGCCCAACATCCCAAAGAAACCAATAGAGTCCATATGCAGGGATGGCCCGACTCGCACAACTTTGTCTGGACAGGCTTATGCCTTCGGGGCGGTTTACCTGTACATATGTACGGTCGGTTTCAGCTCTGCATGGAAGCACCAACCTTCGATGGGCGGGTGAATTCGGTTAACCAGTACAGTGCACATTCTTCCGCCAGAAACTGACAACTGCCCATCTTGAATCAGCGAAAGGGAGAAAATGACCGTAGTAAAAATAAAGATGTCTGTCCGAAAGAAAGCTACGACTCAAGCAGGAATCGAAACCGCGACCTTCTGATCAGACGCGCCGATTGGATGATCCCATACCAGATTTTACAGTAAACCAACTCTTTTACACAGCTCTCTGACGTCACAGGGAGAAGAAAAGTGATCCTATAAAAAATCATTACCTGGATTGTGAACATAGGCACGAGAAAGTTGCAGGCGGGAAGCTTCTGTAACTAGTAACTTGGGGTCGATTGATAAACAATCGACCAAAAATGGTCTCGAGAGTTTACCTTTAGTTTAAGTATCAAAAAGATATTCTTCAACCATTACCTGGATTTTGTACATGATCACGAGGACACTAGCAGGCGGGAAGCTCATAGTTAGTAACTTTAGGTCGATTGAAGAACAATCGACCCAAAAATAGCTTTTGTTTAACCCTCTAGTGACCACTGTATCATATATGATACATGGCATTAAGTTGGTGCCGTGACCAGGATATTTCAACAAAGTGTTAAAAGTATGTCAAGATGTAAGATTAAAAGGAATACAGTTGCTTATGGAACGCTTAATGCCCGATGTATCAAATATGATACATACTTATCTCCCCGACCTTTGACCTCCACATATTTTAAGCATGATTTTTTTCTTTCTTCATTTGACTTTCCAAGGGAATATGGAAGTTTTTGGGCAATAGTTTCCATGGTTGAGTACAAGAGTATTTAAGGATTAAAGATCGAAAATATTTTCTTCAATCATCCCCTCTATGCCACCTGGCCAGGTGCTGTTATAAACCCAGAGTGACATCATCACGAAAACACGCCGATATAATTTTGACCTTCTTAAACCCTACTTTTCCGCCCCCGCCCATTCGGGCTTGAAGAAATAGATGGGCTGCATGATGCTGCCACGCAGACCTGAAACCGATCAGCACACGAGTATTGGTTAACCGCTTAGAGGATCTAAGCCTGCCCAGGCAAAGCAGTGCGAGTCGGACCGTCATTGCTAATAAACCCTATTGGTTATATTGGGCTTAGGCGGCAGGGCGTTAGATGTCATTTCATCTCAATGTCGCGTAAAAGTCCCACAAAATTGGAAGCAACGTCTAAAAAATAACATTTACAGTGTTGACGGGGACATTAAACCTCAAATCAAACAAACAAATCAAACAAAAACCCTACTTTTATATGGGAAAACTTGGATTTTCAGGGTTTTCTGTCTCTGGTCGGGCCCATCGGAGTCTAACTGTTGGTTTTCGTTTGCTCCAGCATTTCAGTGGTTTCTTGCTGTCGAGTCCTCACCGTTGTCTCACCTCTGTGGTTCTTTGATTATGTGTGTTCACGGAGATGTTGCACTGATGAGTTAGGAGGCCTTCATGCGGATTGAACAAAGTATTTGTCTAAATCGCGACGGAAGTAAGGGCGAGGATTGTGGCCACGTAAAATCGATTTAAGCCCCCCCCACAGTGGAAATCTTTCCACTGACCGTTCCAAGGCGGTTCTTCTGTGGCGGTTTATATATGTTGTTGTTTGTTACTTACTGTGTGTATCACTTGTGTCTTTTTATTTTGGATGGCCATTTGGCCATTTTGTGGGAAAGTAACTTTTCTTATGGCCTTCCTTTGTTTAGGTTTCCATTATGGTCTGGTCGCTTAATGTTTGTGTTTCTTGACCTTTGGTGTCTTTGATGGGTGGAGTAAGTTAATTGTATCTATTCCTGATCTTTGTTTTACTTCTACTATATACATTATTTTTTCTTAATTCTGCTCAAATACATACATTGTGGGTACTGGTTAGAACCGCCTCAGCGAGGCGGTTCTAACCAGTACCCACAATTTATTTTTGAGCAGAAATATTAAAAATATCAGATTGTTTTTTCACCTCAAGATTTTTAATTTTGGTGGAAAAAGTTTCAATTTGTTTAAATAGGCGAATTTTCGTTAGGTGAACTCCCATTTCTCGAACACATTTTCATTGTCCCAATGATGATCGAGTCATTGAAGTTCGACTGTATTCTTTTCTGCGATCAAGCGGTACATGTAGTGGTTCGATCCTTTCCGGGACCAGCAACATTCCTACATGGACTTCCCACTGATTCAAGAAGGTCGATTGTCAAGTTCTGGCAAAGAGTGTACACTATCGTTAATGTATGAGCCTGTCCCGGAAAAGTGTGCTGAAGTATACTGATGTCCTGACGACCTCAATATGACCTAAATTGTGTTGATTGCACGTTTAACGAATCAACAAAAAAAGTCCACCGCCCATCGGGGCTTGAAGAAATAGATGGGCTGCATGATGCTTCCACGCAGAGCTGAAACCGACCGCAGACAAGTACTGGTAAACCGCTTAGAAGATCTAAGCCTGCCCAGGTAAATCGGTGCAAGTCTAGGCTAATAAACCCTATTGGTTTCATTGGGCGGCAGGGCTTGAGATGTCATTTCATCTCAAGGTCGGGTAAAAGTCCCACAAAATTGGAAGCAACGTCTCCCAAATTACCTTTACAGTGTTGACGGGGACGTTAAACCTCAAATCAAACAAACAAAAACAACAACAGAAATAAAATAAAACTTATTTCTGTTTCAATCATTGATATATAGGTGCTCGTTAAAACGAATATCCATCATCTCTGTGACAGAAACAAGGAAATTAATATACGAGCCCCGCCAAGCGAATTTGTGTCTTCGAGCATTCGGACGTGACAAATTTTAACTGCGCATGCCCAGCCATTCAGAGGGGCCAGAGATATGGCTTTCTGTCTAAAGGTTCCTCTTGATTCACTGCTTGTATGAGCGAGCAGCGAAGGTTCTGGCGAGACTGCGCGGATGCGCAGGCTCGCCTGAACCTTCGCTGCTCGCATCGGCGATAACTACCAAAATCGCTTGACGGGGCCCATACAATGTATATACATGTGAACTTAAACTTCCCTATTTTAAGTGGGTTTTTGTTTTTTTTTTTTTTTGATTGATTTGAGGTTTAACGTCCCCGTCAAATAAGATTTAGGTCATTTTGGAGACGTCGATTTCAATTTTGTGGGACTTTTACCCGATACTGAGAGAAAAAAACAACATCTCAATACCTACCGCTCAATGAAACCAATAGAGTTTATACGCATGGACGGTCCGCACTACTTTGCCTGGGCAGGCTTAAACCCCCTAAGCGGTTAACCAGTACTCATGTGCAGTCGGTTTCAGCTCTGCGTGGAAACATCATGCAGCCCAATCTAGTTCTCCAAGCCCCGCTCGGCGGGGGCCGTTAAAGTGGGGTTTACATGTACAAGGGTATTCTTTACATGGACTTGTTAAAGTAATGAGAAGTTCGGCGAGTCACTAAACTTATCTCCCTTGCAAAAAGAGCCGGTGAGCGTTAAGGGGAATGCGTACACCTTCAGGGGAGGCAACTCCTGCAAAAGTATTTTTGTCTCCCATGTCAATAGGAGTCAGCTCTTAAAGGAAAGAATTTGCTCCTGATGAGCAATTTTTCGCCTTTTTTCAGAGGGACTGAGCCTATAGAAAAGTGAACAGGAAGTCCAGAAAGCTGTCTCCCTTTGAAAAATGGCGGAAAATCTGTTAGGTGTAAGAATCATTTTTCACCTTAAAGCATTGTAAAATCTGACTCCATTGCTTCAAATTTTACCACCGAAAAATGAAAAAATCAGATGAAAAATTGTGATGTTTTTCTTATTTCTGCTCAAAATATAGATTGTATGTACACGTTAGAACCGCCTCGTCGAGGCGGTTCTAACGAGTACCCATAATCTATATTTTAGAGCATAAATAAGAAAAATAAGATTTACCCCTGTAAACCCCAGTTTTACTTTATAAAAGTGGGGTTCTAGAGGGCCAAAAATATATAGGCTTGTTTTCGTGATGGTTCGTTTCGGCGATGAAAAGAAGGAAAATTGTTCACATGGGTCTCATCATTTACTTCTTGTGCACGCAACATTGATCCATTGACTTCCTTGCACGCACTTTTATTACAAACTGCAAGCAGTTCTATCGATATTCAAACAGTTCTACTGACATTTCTGGACTGGCTCGGTAACTGTAACACAGAACAATGTACTTATGTATTTGTTTGTTTGTTTGATTTGAGGTTTAACGTCCCCGTCAACACTGTAAAGGTCATTTTGGAGACGTTGTTTCCAATTTTGTGGGACTTCTACCCGACATTGAGATGAAATGACATATCAAGCCCTGTCGCCCAATGAAACCAATAGGGTTTATTAGCATGGACGGTCCGCCTCGCACCGTGGTTCCTGGACAGGCTTAGATCCTCTAAAGCGGTTTACCAGTACTAGTGTGCGGGCCGGGTTCAGCTCTGCGTGGAAGCATCATGCAGCCCATATATTTCTTCAAGCCCCTATGGGCGGGGGCCTATGTACTTATGTACCCATCACGAAAACACGCCTATATAATATTGACCTCCTCGAACCCCACTTTTAAATAGTAAAACAGGGGTTTATAGGGGTAAACCTTATTTTCTTATTTCTGCTCTAAAATATAGTGTGGGTACTCGTTAGAACCGCCTCATCGAGGCGGTTCTAACGAGCACCTACAATCTATATTTTGAGTAGAAATAAGAAAAATATTACAATTTTTCATTGTAAAATTTTCGATTTTTCGGCGTTAAAGTTTACAATGCATTTATATAGGTGTGTTTTCGAAATGCAATTGAAAGGGTTTGTTTGTTTGAATTGAGGTTTGGCATCCCCGTCAACACTATTTAGGTAATTTTGGAGACGTTCCTTTACCCGACATTGAGATAAAATGACATCTCAAGCCCTGACGCCCAGTGAAACCAATAGGGTTTATGTGCACGGACAGTCCGACTCGCACTACTTTGCCTCCTTCTAAATTGTTTTACCAGTAGCTTCAGCTCTGCGTGGAAGCATCAGGCAGCCAAATCTATTTCTCCAAGCCCCGATGGGCGGAGGGGGGGGGGGCAAGGGGCCTCATCCGTCTGGGAATCTTTACCAGAGCAACTGCTACGTCACACGAGGACCCTCGTTCGTTATAATGACAGTACTTGTTTCCTAACACTTGTCCGTTATAAAGACTATGCCGCTATAATGAAGTTTCATAAGAAGTAGTGTTATGGGTGATAAAGGGCCTTTTTCCCCTCGGTAACTCCAAGAAACAAATGTTGTCATTATGAAAACACGCCTATACAAATACATTGTATATTTTACCGTCGAAAAAAAGGCAATTCGCAGATGAAAATTTGAGATATTTTTCTTACTTCTGTTCAAAAAATAGGTTGTGGGAACACGTTAGAACCGCCCCGATGAGGCGGTTCTAACGAGTACCCACAAGCTATATTGTAGAGCAGAATAAGAAAAAAACAGGTTTACCCCTGTAAACCCCAGATTTACTATATAAAAGTCGGGTTCAAGGGAGTAAGAATTATATATGGTATATATGAGGGGGCATTTGCGAGAATCGCCTCGCCATTTGTTTTTGGAGTAATACATGTTCGTCATTTATATCACGTGATCAAGTCCGTGAATTGTACACCCCACTTAAGTATAGAGAAAACTGGGTGTTTAAGGGAGTAGACTATACATTTTTTTAAACTTCTGCTCCAAAACATAGGATGTTGGTACTCGTTAGAACCGCCTCAATGAGGCGGTTCTAACGAGCACCCACAACCTATGTTTGCAGTAAAAACAAGAAAAATATCACGGATTTTCATCAGAAAGTAGCCATTTTAGGAGATGTGAAAAATGCACTTTGTCGCACGGGTGGGTTATCGGAATGGTTAGGGTAGGCGTCTCTTGCCTGATGCCTCCAGTTGACATGTCTCATGACGGTCGGTCGGTGTGTGCTCGGTGCCGTTGGATGTGCTGTGTTTGCCGGGTCTTGTCCATCACCCGTGTCGGTTTCATAACTTTGGGGTTGAGACACACTCATGAAGATTAAATATCAGAAAGGCCTCTGTATCACTACATCTGGTATAGTTACGCCTTAATTACTTGTCATGCTGGCGGACATTGGGGGATGACAGACATATTGGGATTCCTTATTAAGATGTTAATTTACGAAGATAGACTTTTTGTTTTTAAACACAGGGTTAGCGTTGTTTTGTGTTTATAAATAATCATAATTATTTATTAGCGATTAGAAATATTTCCTTGGGTGGTTGTCAGGCTGGCGGTCATTTAGAGATGACAAACATTTTGGGATGCAGTGTTAAAATGCTTATCACCGGAGGTAATTTTTTTTAACATTTTGTCTTTTTACATGATAATAAATGATTATTATTGATAAAAATATTTAAGTTAATTTTCGTTTTGCCGAACAATTAGGGATGGCGGATATTAAGGGATGCTTGGGTCATCCCTAAGTGCCCGACTAGAAAAGTGACAAGAAAAAAAAAATCATTTAACAAATTTGCTTTCGCGTATTTCATTTAATATGATAATTGATCATTCCCCACCGTTTTCAACAGCTTGCCCAAAAATTTAGAGTTTGTCGAACACTTAGGGATGTCGGATGTTTAGGGATCCTGCAGGCGTTAAACCTCAAACTTAACATGAAACAAACACAAGAGGCGTTTTTTTTTATTTTCCTTGTTTGTTTCCTGTAGGAAAGACGGGGTATAGTTGTTAAGGGAATGACTTAACCCGGCGCACATCTCACGGGGCTACAAGTATACATCACGATACACGCCTATGTCTAATATTGACCCACTTGAAACCCACCTTTATATAGTAAAACTGGGGTTTACAAGGGTAAACCTTATTTTTTCTTATTTCTGTTATAAAAAATAGATCGTTGGCACTCGTTAGAACCGCCTCGATGAGGCGGTTCTAACGAGCACCAACAATCTATGTTGAAAGCAGAAATAAGAAAAAATATCACGATTTTTCATCTTAAAATTTTTGATTTTCAGCGTAAAAATTTACAATGTTGTTGTGTAGGCGTGTTTTCATAATGAGAATTTTAGTCAATCTACATATTCAAGTGATGAACTTTTCATTATATTTTCTTGTTGGTTTCCTGCAGTAATAACCGGGTATAGTTCTTTGAGGGATTGCAAGTACAGCATTTCCGTCAATTTACACAAGTTATTTTTTTTCATTATTTCCTTGTTTGTTTCCTGCAGGAGTGAGTGAGTGAGTGTTTCAGTTTTACGTCCCACCAACAGCTAAGGTCATACGGAGACGGGACCTCGGTTTAAAGACTCATCCGAAAGTCTGGAGAAGCCCGGGATCGAACCTGCGACCCCTGGTTTACAAGTCGAGTAGCGTAACCACTCGACCACGGAGGCTTCTGTTTCCTGCAGGAAAGGCGGGGGTATAGTTTTTAAGGAATGGCCAGGACAGAGTTACAAAAACAGCGTTTCCGTAAGTTTGCACGAGTGATGCATTTTTGTGACTGACCTAACCTATCCAGCAGTTACTAATACTAGAGTAGAGAAAATAATAATAATAATAATAATAATAATAATAATACTAATATATTCGGTTTCGGATTTACGGCCCTTTGAAGACCAAGAGCGCCATCGCATATCCCCGTGGTGTGTTAAAACCAAAAAGAGTACTTTTTACCTCTGGTGACCCCCCAGACATACCCAAGGGACAAAAGTTTTGCATCTCTGTATTCTACTTTTCATTACCTTCCATTTGATATGCAACATGGCTTTCTTTTTACAAGATAGATTTTGACACCTGGGGCCCTATGGCCTCGCCTCGCCCAAGGGAGTCGCATGGAAATTCCGAATACGTTCCATAGGGCTATCAACTGTAACAGTTTCAAGAGCCTAGGAGGAGTGGTGTGACAATCGAGGAAAGGACCCAAATTCCTACCATTACGATAAAACATCCGTGTGATAAAGTGCATTTTTCAAACCTCAAAAAAGGTAATTTTTCTGATGAAAATTTGTCATATTTTTCGTATTTATACTCCAAACATAGGTTTTGGGTGCTCGTTAGAACCGCCTCATTGAGGCGGTTCTAACGAGTACCCACAACCTTTGTCTTGGAGCAGAAATAAGGATAATAATGTTTACCCACCTAAACCCCAGTTTTCTCTATATAAAGTGGGGTTTAGGGGGGTCTTTATTTCACGGACTTGTTCACGTGGTGACTTTTTAACTATGATCCCAAGATATGCCCCCGGGTCAAAATCTTTGCACCGCTGTATTCTAATATGCATCCATTACCTTCTTTCTGCATGTGTGTGTGTATGGGGGGCGCGGGGGGGGGGGGGATAAAATTCTGAATACTGCCTGCAGTCTTTAGCCATAGTCTTATCGCTTGTGAAAGTTTAGGGATTGTTGCTAAATTGGTCTTCGAGCAATGGTGGGACATTACAGACGGACGTAAGGACGGCCAAACGACGAACGGGTTGGGGTGGGTGGGTATGGGTATTTAATGATCCCCGCTTTAACTTATAAAAAAGCGTCGGTCAGCTGAAATTAGGCTAATCACTCGCGCCACGCGCTCGTGATTTGATCTACTTTACAAGTGATCTCCAAACTGTGGGTTATTACTCAACAGCTGGGGTCATTTGCTCTGTTCAAAACTAAGACGGCGTTGTTCACAAACGTTAAAATTTTGTTCATTTAATATGGAAAATATACTAATATTTTTGCTGAAAAATGTGAGCAGCTTTCGCAAATGCAAAATGAGTCGATTTTTAACGAGCACGCACAACGTATGTTTTGAGTATAGATAAGAAAAATATCACAAATATTCATCAAAGTTACCATTTTGTAGATATGAAAGAGTGTACCATCACGACATAACGTGAACAAGTCAGTGAAATGAACAACCCCCTAAACCCCACTTCATATGGAGAAAACAGGTTTACGGGGGTATACATTATTTTTCTTATTTCTGCTCCAAGACATAGGTTGTGGGTACTCGTGAGAACCGCCTCAATGAGGCGGTTCTAACGAGCACCCAAAACCTATGTTGCAGTATAAATCAGAAAAAATATCACGGATTTTCATCAGAAAAGTATAGCCATTTTGGAGATCTAAAAAAAATGCACCACTTCGCACGGGTGTGTTATCGTAATGAAAACATGCCTATATAATTTTAAACCCCTTGAACTCCACTTTTATATTGCAATACTGGGGTTTACAGGGGTCGAGCTTATTTTTCTTATTTTTGCTGTAAAATATAGATTGTGGGTACTCGTAAGAACCGCCTCGATGAGGCGGTGCTTAAGTGTATCCATAATCTCTATTTTTGAGCAGAATTAAGAAAAATATCATTTGTCACCTTAAACATTTCTTTTTTTTGCGGTAAAGTTAACAATGCATTTGTATAGGCGTGTTTTCGTTATGCAGTCCGTGAAGTGAACAACCCCCCCCCCACCCCCCCCCCCCACCCACCCTCGGACTTTATAGTGAAAAGTGTGTTTTATAAACTGTGGGTAATTGTCAAAACCGCCTCGGGCAGGCAATTCTAACAAGCGACCACTTAGTGCCACAGGGCCAATTTAGGGCCGAAGGTGTAGTACCAGCGGGCAAGTTTTGGGCCAATAATAAAGATGGAAGGATATATGCGAGGCAAAATTCTCAATGTGTTTTAGGTTTGTTTGATAGTTGCACTGGTTGATAGAAAGCTACACTGACTGACAAAGAAACACTGACGTGTTGATGATGATGATGATGATGATGATTTCGTGTTTAACGACGCGTCAACCCTCTTTGTGGGCCATAAGCGTCAAGCGGTTAATGATCAAACGATATGAAGAATTATGAGGATATTAAAAGTGAAAAATCAGAATGATAATGTATAAAAATCTGAAACACTTAAATCTTTAGAAAAAGTCCAATTTCTTTTAAGAATAAAATAATATTATCAACAGGTACATCTTCAAACAATTGTTGCGAAATACATGTATAAGTTACGTGACGGTGATAAGTCAACACAGTCAATTAAGATATATCTAACAGTGAAAGGCTGACCACAGCCTACACAAGAAGGCTGATCATCACCATTTAAAATATAAGAATGTGTGAGTCTAGTATGGCCAATGCACAGTCGCGTTAATACTACATCCTCTTTTCTGGAAAACTGCACTGTAAAAAATAAGTGTTAACTCGACTAAAGTTTACACTAATACTCGTGTGAGCTAGAACCAGACACCATTTTGGGTGTTAAGTGTTACTTTGAGTAACAATACCCTGATAACTTGTATAGATTACTCCAACTTTGGTGTAGCACTGCAAAGTTGGTGTTTGGTGTAACAATTCTACCAAACAAGAGTTACGTTCCATGTTTGAAATGATACACTATTTATGGTGTAAGGTTTGCTACTAAATAGCGAAAGTTTAGTCATACTACAGGGTAACATTTTTTGAAGGGCGGTGTAACTGTGAACATGACACTTTTTTTAGTGTAATGAAATATCGGTGTAATATTTCTTCGAATGATGGATAATATTTCCTTATGTTCAGTCTAAAAAGTAATTACACCTTAGAAGCGTCATCTTTCCAGCTTATCTGTGTTGTGTTTGCACTTATACTGGTGTTTTGTTCTAACGTTCTAAGTTAACGTTTCCTGTCCAATCGTGTAACAGGTCATACAAGATACGTCATATATACAGCATATGTTATTTTGTTCCTCTTTCATGTCATATACGGCTCAAAACGGCATAAATATCATACAAATTATATAATAATTAATATTGATTATAGTTTTGTACTATGCGTGATGAAAATCCCAGTAATTGAGATTAAAATGAGATAAATTCTATTTCAGTATAAACACAATTTTTGTTTAATAAAGAATTTATACAAAATCTAATTGAAAGTGCAACAGTTTACACTAGCGTTTTACAGAAACACAAGCATTACCATTGAAAAATGGTAAATGTTACCCATTAAAAGCGTATCGGAGTCTAATAAGCTTTGGAAAAAAAAATAATTACGATACATACTAAATGTCCACTCTGGTGTAGCTAGTCTTAATTATTGGTGTCTTGTTACACCGATTTAACGTAGGAAACAATACACCCACCTCGCAACGGAAACGTTTCCTTCAATGGTACATTTACACCAGTGGTGAAGATCAGTAACACCATGGTGTAAACTTTTCTTTTATCTTCGAGTACTTAATTACATCATATATTTGGTTTAATAGCCGGCAAATCGACGAAAAGTTACCGAGCATACAATGGAGATAACTTACACCAAAATTGGTGGCAGCTCAGCTGCCACCAGTTTTGGAGTAATGTTTCCTTTCATTTTTACAGTGTGTGGAGGAGGGCTTTTTGTTCCAACGACAGGTTTAATGGCATGGACTTTGTTATTAATTGCACGGTCCCATTCGCCTTGCCTTTCCGACAAGATGTTTTTGTTGATGAATGGTTTAAAATTATTAAAAGGAATTTTAAAAACAGACGGATAAAGATTGAGTGATTCCTTTGCTTTCTTGCGAGAATGCTCATTGCCGACAATATCAGTATGGCTCGGAAGCCAACAAAACAGGATTTGGTGAGTAATAGAAATTTCGTGATGTTTTTCGATCAATTTTTATATTTGAGGATTTTTGGATGATGAATGGTCTAAAGCCTTAAACAGAAAGTGAATCAGAAAATACAATTGCTTTTTGAATTGTTGAAGACCTGATAAAATCTAAAGCTAGGTCTATTGCTTTGGCTTCAGCTGTAAAAATAGATGAACCATCTGGAAGGCGCAAGGTTTTGTGCATATCTTTAGAAACATACGCACAACCAACTTTATCTCCTTCTTTGGAACCATCAGGATAGACTCGCTGGTAATCATTGTAACGTGACTGCAGTACCTGAAAGTTTTGTTTGAGTAATACTGGATTTGGTTCGGATTTTTGCCATCATGTAAGTCAAACAGAATAGAAGGTTTTTTAATACACCAAGATGGAACTTCGTGTTTTTGAATATTTTTAAGGTCGATACCTGAATTTTCCAGCAGTGGTAATATACGTAATCCAACACTGACGTGTTACGTGTATGGAAACTTAACAATGCTATCATGTTGAGTTTTACGTCTCACCAACAGGTAAGGTCATACGGAGACGGGGCCTTGGTTTAAAGACACATCCGAAAGCCTGGAGAAGCTCGGGATCGATCCTGCGACCCCTAGTTTACAATGCGAGTAGCATAACCACTACTCACGGAATTGTCGGAATAACTTTTTAAATAGAATAATGCCGCAGTGAAGTCAGAGGGTTGCGTAAGAGTTTTTGGCATGGCAACAGTGTAGACCAAGACCAGAGGCCATAGAACGCGAAGTCTGATCAAGTTCTACACTGTTTGCTTAAAACCCGGAATTTCAGGGTTAAATGAAACAGTTTAAATCACAGTCCAGAACTATTTCTTTGACATACACTCAGAGACAATCGACCCACCAGTACTCCCAGTCCTTTGATTTTTCTTATTTTTGGTCTAAAATAAAGATTGTGGGTATTCATACGGAGAAAATCGCATCAGTTCGTATAGAGTCAAGGGGACTAATGGCGATTGCAGTCAACAGGTTAAGTTATCTCCGGGGGTTTCCGGCATTCTACGATACGCTCTCACAGGTAACTCGGAAAATCCCGTACCGTCACGAACCGGAAATGAAAGGCCATTTTCCCCAAATGCTTTTGAAATGAAATTTATATCATTTAAAGGAGAGACATGTTTGCATACGAAACCGTTTGCACAGCCCAACTGCCGTATTCTCGTTAAGAGAAATTAAGTGTGAAAGGCCTTTAAATCGTGTTTCCTATTTGGGAGCTTTCCACTAAATGTTTTCCATAGGCGACAATAGTAACCTTTTACCTGCTCCCACAAAAACTACACATACAAAACTTTTCAAATTATACTTGTTTATAGAGCCATCCTAGCCCAACAAATTAATGAGAAAAAATCCACATCTTGACCAGATCCTTTTCAAGTTACTGTCAACCATGTTTGTTTACCTACTAGAACGGAGTAAATTTTTAAAGGAGGGGTGACCATATAAAATCAGCAAAAAAATCAGCAAAAATTTCTTTTGAGCTTGCAGATATATTTTTAAAACATGCATCATTTTACATGTAGTCCCTTATACCTATCATTTTCTCACATTGAAATAAAACATGGGATATATGTCCAATGGAAGCAAGTCTGGTATTTAGAACGCAACTATAAGCTTTTCCAAAAGTGATATAACCCGGTACCTCCCAGTATTTAGTGCAATGCTACGTTTTATTTATTACATTATACAGTACGAAAACATGCCTATACAAATACATTGAAAATATTACCATCAAAATATGAAAATTTTTTGATGAAAAATTTAGATATTTTTCTTATTTCGCTCAAAACATAGATTGTGGATACTCGTTAGAACCGCCTCGTCGAGGCGGTTCTAACGAGTACCCACATCTATGTTTTTGAGGGGAAATAATAAAAATAATATATACCCCTGCAAACCCCAATTTTTACTATATAAAAGTGGGCTTTAAGGGGGTCAAATTTATACAGGCGTGTTTTCGTGATGTTTCCTTAAAAATGACTTTTTTATACTTAAGATAGAAGTTTGAGACATATTTCACAACGACGCTGAGATAATGTGCTTTAACAGAACTGTTTGCACAGGATTGATAACCCTAATAGAAAATGCGATATTTAAGATTGAGTAAAGTTTTCCTATCTAAGCGCTCCATATAAAGTTTGGCGCATACCTGGCCACAGGCCATGATGGGATTATAGCCTTTTATGCAACACTCTGATCATATAGGGATAAGAATATCGCTGCAATTTTCTATACATAACCATTACCTGGTTTGTTTGTTTGATTTGAGGTTTAACGTCCCGGTCAACACTGTAAAGGTCATTTTGGAGACGTTGCTTCCAATTTTGTGGGACTTTTACCCGACATTGAGATGAAATGACATCTCAAGCCCTGTCGCCCAATGAAACCAATAGGGTTTATCAGCATGGACGGGCCGCCTCGCACCGCGGTTCCTGGACAGGCTTAGATCCTCTAAGCGGTTTACCAGTACTAGTGTGCGGGCCGGATTCAGCTCTGCGTGGAAGCATCATGCAGCCCATATATTTCTTCAAGCCCCTATTGGCGGGGGCCAAACCGTTACCTGGATGTCCTATAACTACTTGATAGTCAAGTGGATATACGGGCCTCCGTGGCCTAGTGGTTAAGAGCGCTGACTCCTAATCATTAGGTCTCTCACCACTGTGGTTGGAGCCTGGCTCGGGTCACATGCGAGACGCCAAGTTCTGCAACGGAAGGTCAGGTGTTTTTGCTCCGGGCACTCCGGTTTTCGCCAACCTCTGATCAACGATCGGCTCAATCTGAGTGAAATTATCTTGAAAGGGCCGTAAAACCAAAACCAGTCAAGTGGGTATCGGCACTGAAGAGCTTCTGTTTTCAACTGACAAACAATCGATCCAAACAACGAACAGTGAGATTCCGCTACTATTAAAGACCACTTAAAGTTAAGGCCAATTCTGCTTTATGAAACTTATTTAGAAGGTTGTGTTTATTCTTTCTTTGTGTTTTCTGCATACCGTTGTCTCTGTAGGAGACCACCTTTGGCACTGTTCAAAAGTGGTCTTAAGACCACTTTTGAACAGTCCAAAAGGTGGTCTTAATATAGGAAGTTTACTGTAGTTGCACCATTGGTCACCTCCAGAATGAAGCATCGGGCTACCACCCGTCCGGGAATTGGCCCCCGTGGCCTCTGACTTTCCGAGCGCTCGGTCTTTCTACGTTTTTGGTTCAGGACTCGAGCGGTTTGTTATGAGCCGCAAGATTTAGGAACAAACGTTCAGATGGGTTTTATTTTGGAATTTCGGTTTTCACTTTTGACGATCGGCACAATATGTACATTGGAAAGCCACAAAATCTAAATGAAAATACAAGACCAGGAATCGGCCCCCGCCAATCGGGGCTAAAAGAAATATATGGGCTGCATGATGCTTCCACGCAGAGCTGAATCTGACCCGCACACGAGTACTGGTAAACCGCTTAGAGGATCTAAGCCTGCCCAGGCAAAGCGATGCTCACGAGTCGGACCGTCCATGCTTATAAACCCTGTTGGTTTCATTGGGCGACAGGGCTTGAGATGTCATTTCGTCTCAATGTCGGGTAAAAGTCCCACAAAATTGGAAGCAACGTCTCCAAAATGACCTTTAGAGTTTTGACGGGGACGTTAAACCTCAAATCAAACAAACAAAACAAGACCAGGGCCCAGGATTACAATGCGTACTTAAATTTTAAGTACCTACTTAAACTAAGTATTTACTTAACTGTCGTATAAAGTGAACTACAAAGAATTTCTTTCGTTTAAGTCGATACTTAACCAGAGAATATCCTTAAATATTTAAGGTAACCCAGGTAGGAACCTTAACTTTTAAGATTTGACCTTGACACATGAATGTATATATCAACAACGGCAAACACGAGAGCTTTTATTTGCCCGAAATTACCAGTCATGCTCGGTAGCTCAGACGGTAAAGTGTTTGCATCATATTCAAGGGGCCCTGGGTTCGGGTCCCGGTCGAGCCACTTTTTTTTTCCTCCTTGGAGCGCAAGTGGACTCGGCGATGAGGTATAAAACAATTGGGATTTCTCCATTGGTGTGTCACAGTTTTCGACCGATAGAGCTGTATAAAAACTTCCCTTTACATAATACTGTATAATACTGGTAACAGGGTAACAATTTATTGTTTGGTGTAGGAAGGTTCTTACAAGCGAAAGGGGGTCTTAAACGACTTGGTTGTTTTTTTCAGGGTAGGTGTGTATGTTTGATTGATTGATTGGATGTTGAACGTCCATTTCAACTATATACAGGTCATTTTGGAGACGTTGCTCCTATTCTGTGGGACTTTTACCCGACATTGAGATGAAATGACTTCTCAAGCCTGTCGCCCAATGAAACGAATAGGGTTTATAAGCATGGACGGTCCGACTCGCGCCGCTTTTCTTGGGCATGCCATAGGGGCTTGAATCATGAAAAAAAAAGATTCAAGCCCCTATGGGCAGGCTTAGATCCTCTAAGTGGGTAACCAGTACTCGTGTGCGGTCGGATTCAGCTCTGCGAGGAAGCGTCATGCAGCGAATTTATTTCTTCATGCCCCGATGGATGGATGGGGCCGACAGGTTTGTGTGTCGGGGGATGGGGGTGTTTGGGGAGGGAGGCTGGCGCATATCACTTTTATCTGCTATTTAAAAACTGATCCTGTGGCACAGCGGGTCCATGTCCCTACGCTTATGCATGTCCTGCTACTTTTACGCATACAATGTTCACAACCATCATATGCCGTCTTTATATTCAGTGTCATGAAATAGTATGACGCCACGTGCATTTAAGAAATGACTTTTATTTTTCTGCTGTTCATGAAAGTATGAACGAACAGGGTCGCCTGGAAAGTAAATGAACTCCGAAGGGGTTCATATAAACTTTGCTAGCGACCCGCTGTCGTTCATACCTTCATGAACATCGAAAAAATATTTCTTATATTTACATTCTTTTTTCCTCACTTATAAGGCAAACTGTTAAAGCTGAAAAACATTTACACGCACTTTTATAATTAGAGCAGAATGCCCAATGAGATCATAGAGAACCATGGTTTAGACTGACGTCACTTGACGTCATGGAAAATCATATGACTTGATGCGTTCATGGAAGGATGAACTGCACTGTTTTCTATAGGTTTACATTAGTATTTTCACTTGAAATGTAAATAATTTCTATTTTGGTGGGAACAACTGTAACGTATGTCAGCGATGTACATTTGCAGGGCAAATGGTCATAGTAAAGGCAATAAAATCCAATTTAAAATCCAATTCGAAGGCCCGTTTCGTAACTTTCATATGAAAGGACCATTTGTGTAAGATTCGCGATATCAAAATTTATTAAATACAAAGAATTTTTTTTTTCTGTTGATTTGAGATTCGTCCTCGCAACACTATTTAGGTTTGCTTTTGGAAGTGTTGCTTTCAGTTTTGTCGGACTTTTACCCGACATTGAGATGAAATTACATCTCAAGCCCTGTCGCCCAATCAAACTCGTATATGCATGGACGGCCCGACTTCCACCACTTTGCCTGGGCAGGCTTAAGCCTTCTAAGTGGTTTACTGGAGGTCGCGTGTGGTCGGCTTGTGCTGGTTGGGTGAGGCAAGGTGGCGTGTATCTTGCGTCACTGGGGTGTCCAACTGATATTGGCCGCAACCAATCATAAGCTTCTACTCCTTGCCTTGAAATGCTAAATAAAAATAAATTTTAGGCGTACCACCTCCCTTGTTTGTTTTGTATGATTTGAGGTTTAACGTCCCCGTCAACACTGTAAAGGTCATTTTGGAGACGTTGCTTCCAATTTTGTGGGACTTTTACCCGATATCGAGATGAAATAACATCTCAAGTCCTGCCGCCCAATGAAACCAATAGGGTTTATATTCTCGCACCGCTTTGCCTGGGCAGACTTAGATCCTCTAAACGGATTACCAGTACTCGTGTGCGGGTCGATTTCAGCTCTGCGTGGAAGCATCAAGCAGCCCCTCTATTTCTTCAAGCCTCGATGGGCGGGGGCCGTCCACCCCCTTGAAAGCTTGTGCATGTGAGTGATTGAGTGTGTTTGTGAGGTGAGTGAGTGAGCGCTTTATGCCTCATCAACTGTATGGTAATACGCAGATAAGGACCACATTCATAAAAAGACGGGGCAATCCGAGATGGAATGTACAGAGATTTTATATCACATTTTTTCCTTTGTTTTACTCCGACTGGAGCTACGGTTTTTCTCCGTGTTTGTCTGCACGATGTTTGATCTAGTCGTTAATGACTATACCAACTACATACATGTATAATAATGACATCCGAAAACAATATTGTAGCCGGCGTTAAGTTTGGGGTGGTTTCTGCGGGAGTCTTCCCTGTTCTTCACCATAGTGCAGAATATATTTATTACTGTACCAGATTGTCTTGAATATTATGCAATACGCCTAATGGCATGAGAAGGGTTGAATCATGGACAGACTCTGTAAAACCGATTCCGCCCCCACCCCTCGGGACTTCAGATTTGGCTGCATGATGCTTCCATGTAGAGCTGAAACTGACCACACTGGCACGAGCACTGGTAAACAGCTTAAAAGGACTAAGCCTACCCAGGCAAAGTGATGTGAGTCAGACCGTCCACTGCATATAAGCCTTTTGGTTTGTATATTCAAATATTGTATGATTTCTTGTTTCTAAAGGGACCCCGTAGAAACAGCGTTTTGAATATGGCGTGGTGCTACATTGTGACCAATGTTTGTCCGCACAAATCGTGATCGAGTGTGATCCTTCAATGAAACACGTTTTATAGTGTATAAAACATTTTTCATGGTTTATGTGGTGAAATGGAATCTAAACCATCATATTTTCTATTGTCTCCATTCAATGAAACAGAAGAAGTGATTTTTGACAGATCGCGGGAAAATTGTGGGCCACCTACATCAATGTGTAATTGAAACTTACGTGCTGATCGTCGTGAAAATTTCCGTCAAAACTACGACTTTATCCGAAGTTAAATACTTAGCTAAGGAAATGAAATAGGTGGCTTTCGAATGCACTTTTTAAGGAAATACTTTACTAAGATATTAATTCCTCCTTAAATCGTTAAGTCGACCTTAACTTAAGTATCGATTGTAATCCTGGGCCCAGGAAAAAAAGTTTAGACCTAGTGCAACGAAGTCAGCGCAGTAATTTATCACAATCGACCGACAACACTAACTTAAATTACATTCTAAGGTCTCATTACCCTCTTGCGACTTAAATGCACCAGGAAATTGCACGGAATAAATAATTCATCGTCTAGAAATGAAATACAGTGAACTTCCTATATTAAGACCACCTATGGGACTGTTCAAAAGTGGTCTTAATTAAGACCACCTTTGGGACTGTTCAAATGGTCTTAAAGACCACTTTTGAACAGTCCCAAAGGTGGTCTCTGAGCAGACGACACTGTGTGCAGATAAAGCAATGAGAGAATATCTGCAACTTTCTAAATAAGCTTTTTGAAGCAGAATTAGTCTCAATTTTTGGTGGTCTTAATATAGCGGACTTTTACTGTACAACACTTATCTCACACGTATTATCTTAGTTATGGTCCAGCCTTACATTTTTAGCTCACCTGTCACGTAGTGACGAGGTGAGCTTTTGGGATCACTTTTTGTCCGTCGTCCGTCGTGCGTGTGTGCGTGTGTGCGTATGTGCGTGTGTGCGTGTGTGCGTGCGTAAACTTTTTCTTCAAATGACATCTCCTCCTAAACCACTGATTGGATTTTAACCAAACTTCACAGGAATGATCCTTAGGTGATCTCCTTTAAAAGTTGTTCAAATGGTTCCGGTCCATTGCACATCTAGGTCACAGGAGCTAAAAATAGATTTTTAAAATGAAAACTTTAAAAATCTTCTTCTCTGAAACCGCAAGGCCCAGGTCTTTGATATTTGGTATGAAGCTTCATCTAGTGAACCTTTACCAAGATTGTTCAAATTATGGCCCTTGGGCTAGAAATGCCCCCGCCCCGGGGGCCTTTGGGTTTACATAGGCTTATATAGGGAAAATCTTTAAAAATCTTCTTCTCTGAAACCGAAAGGCCCAGGTCTTTGATATTTGGTATGAAGCTTCATCTAGTGGGCCCTCTACCAAGATTGTTCAAATTATGGCCCTTGGGCCAGAAATGCATCCGCCCCGGGGGCCTTTGTGTATACATAGGCTTATATAGGGAAAATCTTTAAAAATCTTCTTCTCTGAAACCACAAGGCACAGGTCTTTGATATTTGGTGTGTAGCTTCACCTAGTGGACCTCTACCAAGTGTGTTCAAATTATAGCCCTGGGGCGAAAAATGCCCCCGCCCCGGGGGCCTTTGGTTTTACATAGGCTTATACAGGGAAAATGATTTTATCTTTAAAAATCTTCTTCTCTGAAACCACAAGGCTCAGATCTTTGATATTTGGTGTGAAACTTCATCTAGTGGACCTTTACCAAGATTGTTCAAATAATAGCCCTAGGGCCAAAAATGCCCCCGCCCTGGGGGCCTTTGGGTTTACATAGGCTTATAAAGGGAAAATCTTTAAAAATTTACTTCTCTGACATCACAAGGCCCAGGTCTTTGATATTTGGTGTGAAGCTTCACCTAGGGGACCTTTACCAAGATTGATCAAATTATAGCCCTAGGGCCAAAAATGCCCCCGCCTCAGGGGCCTTTGGTTTTGCATAGGCTTATACAGGGAAAATCTTTAAAAATCTTCTTCTCTGAAACCACAAGGCCCAGGTCTTCGATATTTGGTATGAAGCTTCATCTAGTGAACCTCTACCAAGATTGTTCAAATTATGGCCCTTGGGCCAGAAATGCCCCCGCCCCGGGGGCCTTTGGGTTTACATAGGCTTATATAGGGAAAATCTTTAAAAATCTTCTTCTTTAAAACCACAAGGCCCAGGTCTTTGATATTTGGTGTGAAGCTTCACCTAGTGGACCTCTACCAAGATTGTTAAAATTATAGCCCTAGGGCCAAGAATGCCCCCGCCCCGGGGGCCTTTGGTTTTATTAGCTCACCTGTCACGCAGTGACAAGGTGAGCTTTTGGGATCACTTTTTGTCCGTCGTCCGTCGTGCGTCCGTGCGTGCGTGCGTCCGTAAACTTTTCTTCAAACGACATCTCCTCCTAAACCACTGATCGTATTTTGACCAAACTTCACAGGAATGATCCTTAGGTGGTCCCCTTTCAAAGTTGTTCAAATGGTTCCGGTCCGTTGCACATATAGGTCACAGTAGCCAAAAATAGATTTTTTTCACCGCAAACTTAAAAAATCTTCTTCTCTGAAACCGCAAGGCCCAGGTCTTTGATATTTGGTATGAAGCTTCATCTAGTGGACCCCTACCAAGATTGTTCAAATTATAGTGCTGGGGCCAAAAATGCCCCCGCACGGGGGCCCTTTGGTTTTACATGGGCTTATATAGGGAAAATCTTGAAAAATCTTCTTCTCTGAAACCGCAAGGCCCAGATCTTTGATATTTGGTATGAAGCTTCATCTAGTGGACCCCTACCAAGATTGTTCAAATTATAGTGCTGGAGCTAAAAATGCCCCCGCACGGGGGCCCTTCGGTTTTACATGGGCTTATATAGGGAAAATCTTGAAAAATCTTCTTCTCTGAAACCGCAAGGCCCAGGTCTTTGATATTTGGTATGAAGCTTCATCTAGTGGACCCCTACCAAGATTGTTCAAATTATAGTGCTGGAGCTAAAAATGCCCCCGCACGGGGGCCCTTCGGTTTTACATGGGCTTATATAGGGAAAATCTTGAAAAATCCTCTCCTCTGAAACCACAAGGCCCAGGTCTTTGATATTTGGTATGAAGCTTTATCTGGTGGACCCCTACCAAGATTGTTCAAATTATAGTGCTGGGGCCAAAAATGCCTCCGCACCAGGGCCCTTTTGTTTTACATGGGCTTATATAGGGAAAATCTTTTAAAATCTTCTTCTCTGAAACCGCAAGGGCCAGGTCTTTGATATATGGTATGAAGCTTAATCTAGTGGACCCCTACCAAGATTGTTCAAATTATAGTGCTGGAGCTAAAAATGCCCCCCACACGGGGGCCCTTTGGTTTTACATGGGCTTATATAGGGAAAATCTTGAAAAATCTTCTTCTCTGAAACCGCAAGGCCCAGGTCATTGATATTTGGTATGAAGCTTCATCTAGTGGACCCCTAAGAAGATTATTCAAATTATAGTGCTGGGGCCGAAAATGCCCCCGCACCAGGGCCCTTTTGTTTTACATAGGCTTATATAGGGAAAATCTTGAAAAATCTTCTTCTCTGAAACTGCAAGGCCCAGGTCTTAGATATTTGGTATGAAGCTTCATCTTGTGGACCTCTACCAAGATTGTTCAAATTATAGCCCTGGGGCCAAAAATGCCCACGCTCCGGGGCCCTTTGGTTTTACATAGATGTATATAGGGAAAATCTTGAAAAATCTTCTTCTTTGAAACCACAAGGCTTAGGTCTTAGATATTTGTTATGAAGCTTCAGCTAGTGGACCTCTATAAAGATTGTTCAAATTATAGCCCTGAGACCAAAAATGCCTCCGCCATGTGGCCCTTTGGTTTTACATAGACTTATATAGGGAAAATCTTTAAAAATCATCTTCTCTGAAACACAAGGCTTAGGTCTTTGATATTTGTTATGAAGCTTCAGCTAGTGGACCTCTACCAAGATTGTTCAAATTATAGCCCTGGGGCCAAAAATGCCCCTGCTCCGGGGCCCTTTGGTTTAACATAGACTTATATATGGAATATCTTGTTTTACATAGACTTCTATATGCAGGGTAAACCTTTAAAATCTTCTTCTCTGAAACCAGAAACCCAGGTCTTTCATATTCGATATGAAGCTTCATCTGGTGGACCTCTACCAAGATTGTTCAAATTATAGCCCTGGGGCCAAAATTGACCCTGCCCGGGGCCCACTTGTTATACATTGGATCAGGTGAGCGAACCAGGGCCCTCTGGGCCCTCTTGTTATCATTACGGTAACACATCCGCGTGTCAAATCTCGCCAAAAACGGATATTTTTTTTTGTTTGACGAAAAATTGTATTTTTTTTTTTCCGACGAAAAATTGTGATTCTTTTTACTTATTTATATCATCACGAAAACACGCCTATTCACATATGTTGAAAATATAAAAACGACAAATGAAAATTTTCAAATAAAATTCTGATATTTTTCTTATTTCTGTTCAAAACTTGGATTGTAGTATCCAAAACTATGAATTTCCTTATCTGGTGTGCAAGAAGTTTGATTAAAATTGGTTCTGAGGTATGATTTTTTGTTTGTTTGATTTGAGGTTTAACGTCCCCGTCAACACTGTAAAAGTCATTTTGGAGACGTTGCTTCCAATTTTGTGGGACTTTTGACCGCCATTGAGATGAAAAGACATCTCAAGCCCTGTCGCCCAATGAAACCAATAGGGTTTATTAGCATGGACGGTCCGCCTCGCGCCGCGGTTCCTGGACAGGCTTAGATCCTCTAAGCGGTTTACCAGTACTAGTGTACGGACCGGATTCTGAGGTATGAAAAGAGTTGTTATGAGCCTTATTGGTTTCATTGGCTGGAAGGGATTGAGATGCTATTTCATGTCAACGTCTCCAAAATGACATATATAATTGTGTTGACGGAGACGTTAAACCACAAATCAAACAAACAAACCCAGGTTTGAAGTTGATAAGGCTAAACATATGCCTTTTAGAGTGTTCACAAGGTTTGTCTATGATTTGACCCAGTGACCTAGCTTTTGACTCCACATGACCCAATTTTGTACTTGACAAAGATTCTCTGAAAGCAAGTCTGAAGCTGATTAGACTAAAAGTATTTTCACTGGAGCATTACGGCACCCGGGAAGGGACATGATTTTTTTTTTATTTTATAAGGTGTGCGCACAAGATAATATCTTGTGCGGACAAGATATTATCTTGTTCGGACAACATATTATCTTGTGCTGACAAGATATTATCTTAGTTGTGCCTTGCAGATGCAAGAATTTTTGTCCGTATCCAGCGCAAATGGGTCTTCGGCCATGTTCGTCCAGAGAAGACTCGTTTGTGCGGTCTGATTAGTGTCTTGTGCAATGGATAAAAACTCCACAGGCACATAACGTTGACTCAACGTATGCCAATCGACTTATGAAGCGGCTAGAAAAGACATCCGCCTGCACAATATTGACAGTTGCTTTAATTTATTTTTCAACCGCATCGTGTCAACGACCGCATCACAAATAGTTCGAGAGCGGTTAATCACCCCAGGACTGTATCGGGAGGCAATCTCCCTTATGGCCTGTTTCAGGATTATTAACAATAACACTGACCGCACAGACTGATCACTGAGATATCAGGGGCGTAACTACTGAGGAGAAAATCTGTGGGCAAACCAAAGAAAATACTAACCCCGCCCCTTTATACCGTTTACCAAATGGGGACCAGAATTTGCTTTTAGGGAGCAAGTGTGGTTCTCGCGGGAAATTAGTGTTGTGTATATCCTAGACACATACAGATTTTGTTGAAGAAATCTTCTTCTTTCTTCTTCATCTTCTTCTTCCTTTTTCTTCTTTTTCTTCTTCGTCGTCGACGTCGTCTAAATTTTTACGTTTGTTATGTGTACGCATGTGCGTATCTGCGTAAAGAATGCTACGCCCGTTCGCCTATGGCAGACACGAGGCAGTTTGTGTTGTGAATGCAGTCAGTCCTCTATATACCGACATTCGCTATAACGGCAAATCTCGTTATAACGACAGTTACAATGGAATGAATTCTTAGCTCAAGGCTTAGCCTCGGGTTTGAAATGCCCAAATCGAGTCCATAGTCATGAAAGATTGTTGTAATTAAATACTTTCTAGGAGTAATCATATTGAAAAGACCTTTTAGTACCTATCATATGGGCCCCGTCAAGCGATTTTGGTACTTATCGCCTATGCGAGCAGCGAAGGGTCAGGCGAGCCTGCGCATCTGCGCAGTCTCGCCAGAACCTTCGCTGCTCGCTCATACAAGCAGTTAATCAAGAGGAACCTTCAGGCCGAAAGCCATATCCCTGGCCCCTCTGAATGGCTGGGCATTTGCAGTTAAAATTTGTCATGATGGAATGCTCGAAGATAAAAATTCGCTTGGCGGGGCTCATATATTTCTATCTAACGGCAAATTCATTATAACGGAACAATAATAGGGAGCAAATACTGTCGTTATAACGCGGGTCCTTTGTATCATTGAGCTTACAACTTGGTCCAGGAAAGATTCCGATACGTCTAGGCCTCTGCACATAGTGTTTGCTCAGTGGATGCGTCGGACCTGAGTCTGAACTTATACCCTAAAATTCCCATTCTTTAAGCGAAACGGTGCAGATCTGATCAGATGCCACATTCCTTGGCATCTCATATGGATCTACACTTAGCAAATGCCCAATTTTGGGACCATAGAAATATGACAATGACAATGACAATATCTTATTTTGTAAATTAGGCCACCGCCCCATCTTAAAAAACAAGAGGCCCATGGGCCACTATGCTCACCAGAGCTCAGGTGGGCACTGCCCATCCTGCCCAATGGCAGCCATGTATTTTAACATGATATCATTTTAATCCACCAAATGAACCCCCATGTCCAAATGAGCACCCATGTGGACTCAGCATCTGAAAAGTTAGGCCTTTTATGAAGTAGAGGGGGTGGGGCATGGACCCAATGGAGCCCTGGTTGGTATCACTAAATGCGTCTTATCATAAGAAACAAAAATATATATGGTTTAGCAGTTGGGATCTGTAAGGCTTCTTTAACAGTTGAGGGGTTGGGGCATGCCCTGTTGATCCCAGGAAAGCCCAAACTGTTGTCCCTAAATGTGTCTTATCATAAGGACCAAGTATATATATGGTTCAGTGCTGGGAATCTGACGGGTTTCAGAGATTTGAGGCCCTTTTATGAAATAGGAATGGCCACGGCGGACCCTGCTACAGTAGGTGTGCTAATAATAAGGAACAAGAACATATATGATTATGGGGTGGGGATTGGAATGGTTTCTGAAATATAAAGCCATTTATGAAATGGAAGGGCGGGGCACATTGCCTCAGCACAAAGAGACCTCCAGGTTGGTGTGATTGAACGAGTCTTATCATAAGGAACAAGTATATGGTTTAGGGGTGGGGATCTGAACTATTTCTGATATATATGGCTTTTAATGAAGTAAAGCGGTGTGGCATGGCCTGGGCGTGCCCCGGGGACTCCCAAGCTGGTGTCACTGAATGCGTCTTATCATAAGAAAGATGAATATATATGGTTTAGGGTGGGGCTAAGAACATTCTCTGAGATATAAGGCCTTATGTGAAGTGGAGGGGTGGGGCAAGGCCCAGGGAGACTCCCAGGTTGATGTCAATGAATGTGTCTTATCATAAGGAACAAGACTATATATGGTTAAGGGGTGGCCATCTGTAGGGTTTCCGAGATATTGTGATATTATGAAATTGAGGGGGTGGGGCATGGCCCCAGCATATCCCTGGGAACGCCCAGGTTGGTGTTACTGAATGCGTCTTATCATAATGAACAAGAATATATATGGTTTAGGGGTGGGGATCTGAACAGTTTCTGAAATATATGGCCTTTTTTGAAGTGGAGGGGTGGGGCAAGGCCCCAGCGCGTCTCTGAGGACCCCCAGGTTGGTGTCAATGAATGTGTCTTATCATAAGAAGCAAGCATATATATGGTTTATGGGCGGGGATCTGTAAGGTTTCCAAGATATTGGGCCTTTTATCAAATGGAGGGGGTGGGGCATGGCCCCGGTGCATCCAGGGGACTCCCAGGTTGATGTCACTGAATGGGTCTTATCAAAAGGAACAAGAATATATATGGTTTAGGGGTGGGAATCTGAATGGTTTCCGAGATATTGGGCCTTTTATAAAGTTGAGGGGGTGGGGCCTGACCTGTGTGCATCCCTGACGACCCCCAGGTTTGTGTTACTGAATGCGTCTTATCAATAGGAACAAGAATATATATGGTTTAGGGGTGGGGATCTGAACAGTTTCTTAGATATATGGCCTTTTGTGAAGTGGAGGGGTGGGGCAAGGCCCCAGCGCATCTCTGAGGAACCCCCAGGTTGGTGTCAATGAATGTGTCTTATCATAAGAAGCACGCATATATATGGTTTAGGGGCGGGGATCTGTAAGGTTTACGAGATATTGGGCCTTTTATGAAATGGAGGGGGTGGGGCATGGCCCCGGCGCATCCAGGGGACTCCCAGGTTGATGTCACTGAATGGGTCTTATCATAAGGAACAAGAATATATATGGTTTAGGGGTGGGGATCTGAATGGTTTCCGAGATATTGGGCCTTTTATTAAGTGGAGGGGGTGGGGCATGACCTCGGCGCATCCCTGAGGACCCCAAGGTTGGTGTTACTAAATGCGTCTTATCAATAGGAACAAGAATATATATAAGGTTTAGGGGTCGGGATCTGAATGGTTTCTGAGATATATGGCCTTTTATGAAGTGTAGGGGGTGGGGCATGGCCCCGGCACAACCTGGGGGACCCTCAGGTTGGCATAAAAGCATATGGCTGAAAGAATTTTACTCAAGAAACATTTCTATAAAAGTTTTGTCCAAATATCTGCAATGACTTGGCAGTAAATGCCATTTTTCAATTTTTCCCATTATAAGTCTATGGAAACTCTAAGTTGCCATAGCAACCAAACTAATGGGCCGATTTTCATAAAAAAACACGAACTTTCAATCCCCCAGCCCAAGGATGCTACAGATAAAATTTGGGCTGAATCGGTCCAGTGGCTTCAGAGAAGAAGATGTTTGTAAGTGTTGACGTCAGACGACGACAGACGACGACGACGACAACGACGACGACGCCGGACAACTGCCTATCCTATAAGCTCCCCCGGAGCCTTCGGCTCTGGTGAGCTAAAAAACATCAGAAAATTTGATAAAATATATAAACTGATCGAACACTTGAATTAATTTCTGGACATATAGTAACCTCTGTTCAAAGTTAAGGCTAAACATATACATAGCATTATTCTCTCCGTTCAGCTTATCACCCCGACATTAAATGATCATATATGAATTTCGCCAAATTCAAAATTCAATATCTCTGAATAGTTTCCACAAACTACACTGACCAGCAGAATGAGTCACCACAGGTAGCTCTCTAACACTAAAAATGCCATTGAGCTATTTTAGTAATCTAGGCTCAAGGAGGTTTGCTGAGCTTGTGCTACATGTATAAAGTACATTGAATAAGCTATAAAACCTGCCAATGTCTCGAATTCTGTTCTAACATTCGGTAAATAAATGTCTCTTAGGTTTTCATACAACAAAGTGGAATTCGTCTTCCACTGCGCCATTATCACATATATATGAATAATGAAAAACAATGTCATTTTTTCATAGCGCTCTGTTTAATTTAAGTTTGCGCGTGTTTTTTTTTTTTTTTTTGTGTGTGTGTGTGTGTGTGTGTTTTTCGTCAGGTAATACCAGCAATAAAACTGCCTTTGTATACATAGCGTTTGGTCGACGGTCGCCGGAATATGTAAGGGGACAAAAGAGGTGCTTGTAGAATCTACTCATTTAGGCAGTGACCTAACCCTGCGATCACTGAATATACCTTGAAAAAACAGAAACAACAACAACAACAACAGAAGAAGAAACAAACAACAACAACAACAAAAGAAACAAAAACAACAATACCAACAAAAACAACAACAACATCAAGGGCAATACCAAAGACAAGCGTTTGTGTAACACGAATATCCATAGACAGATTGATTGATTGCGTTTTGGATGAATGGAAGTTTTGGTTTTTGTTTAATTTGTGCTTTAACGTCCCCGTCAACACTGTATAAGTCATTTTGGAGGCTTTGCTTCCAATTTTGTGGGACTTTTACACGACATTGAGATGAAATGACATCTCAAGCCCTGTCGTCCAATGAAACCAATATGGTTTATAAGCAAGGACGGTCCGACTCGTGGAAGCATCATGCAGCCCACTCCGATGGGCTTGGGCCAATAAATGGAAGTGCACAAACGGAAGAAATAACAGCATTTCCGACCAGACCCCGCCCCCCCCCCACTCTCTACCAAACTCAAAGTCAATATCACTTGGATGCCTTAGTGACGTAAGAAACACGACACCTTCGCCTCACATGGGCAGCGCTTGTCATCATGTTACAAAGACACGCCTATACAAATACATTGTTAACTTTGCCACCGAAGAAAACGAAATGTTAAGATGAAAACAAAAATTTGCGGTATTTTTCTTATTTCTGCTCTAAAATATAGATTGTGGGTACTCGTTAGAACCGCCTCGATTTTCTTACTTCTGCTCAAAATAAAGATTCTGGATACTCGTTAGAACCGTCTCATCAAGGCGGTTCTAGGTTCAAACGAGTACCCTCAATCTATATTTTAGAGCAGTAATAAGAAAAATAAGGTTTACCCCGGCCTATAAACCCAAGTTTTACAAAATAAAAGTGGGGTTCAAGGGGTTCAAAATTATAAAGGCGTGTTTCCGTGGTATTTAACATATGTGAAGAGAGACCTGGTATCAAGTCCGCTTTCTTGAGAGGTGTTAGCAACAACATTCACGGTGGTCCGCCGAACAGTTTAACATACTTTATGAGACATTAATGAATGTACATAATTATGTTATATCTATAACTGTATAATGATATGCTTTAGCTTCAAACATACCTGTTTCATAGCAAGCACAAGTCTGGCCCCAAACCCTTTCTTTTTTTTCTTCTGTCTCTTTTTGGAAGGGACACAAACCTTGCATACTTTATAGAAATTTTCTTACTTCAGTCCCTTGGTTAGCAACAGGTAACTTGAAGTTTGATGGAAGGGGATCATGAATATTCACCATATTTGCATTATTTGCTGGCTCCCAGCTTGCACATTGTCAATATTGAAAAAAAAACAGGTAACCAGACCCCCCTGACCTTTCAAGGTCAGGGGGTCTGGTTACCTTTTTTTGCAACACTGATAACCTTCAGACTAGGAACCAGCAGATAATGCAAATAAGGTAAATAGAGAAACAAGTTGGCTTCCTTCAAAAAAGGAATCCAATACGTGGGCTGGCAATTTTTCTAAACTTTGGGTTTTGGATTATTTTTAAAACACATAAGATAATCAGTTCACCAACAGTTTATTTGTAGAACAAATAAATAAATACAAAAATATTGAAACTTTTTGTTGTCTAAAGTATTTTAATTGTCTGCAATTAAAAGAAAAAAAAGCATTTTTAGAATAGCTTATTGGTACTCTTATTTAGCAATAATAATCACATTGTTACAAAATCAATAATAAAGCATGATTCGGTGAGAGATGTGCAGTCATATACAATTTAAAAATGTTTTAGAAGTTGCTTCTAGATAATTCTGTAAACTGAATGACTTATTACATGCGAAGGTGTATATTGTTTGGATTGTATTGTTATAGACTAGATTTTGTCTTCACACAAAAGTATCTTTTGGCTAAATTTAACGTAATGTAAGTACTTACTAAAACTAGATCTGCCACGAAAAATGATTCACTTGGGTGGTTATAATAATAGCGGATAGGATTCTCGCGAAGATTAATATAAAAAAGCCCCATTTTTTCTGTCATTTATAAAAAAACACACAAGCAAATGACAAGAATATCTGCACATTATAAAATGCTAAAACTTGCTTAAATTATGAAAACATTTCAATCGTTTAAACATTCATTTATTCGAAAGTGTTTCAAATTAAACTTAACTGCTCTGTACCGTTCTGTCCATTATATGACTTATTTTGTGCATCGTTTGGGAACTGTTTCAAAGTCTGACTTAGGCTAAACTAATGTAAATGTTTATTTTACGTCAGTTTTCCTATGCGTTTGAATAGTCTCAATGTATTAGTAGTATTAGTGCCTACGAATTCCCAAACCTTTTCTGCCCATTGCTAAATGAATACTACATATATCCAGCTTCAATCTCCGTTTGTCTATTACAATATATATATACAGACGTCTCAAATCCGAAGATTTGGTTTCATGCTTACCAAAAGCGTAGAACGGCGTCTCGGGTTAGAAGTCTTAGTTACATGTTTTTACCTAAAGTTTTACACACAGTAACATGTTTTATTTACCCAAAGAAGTAGACAGCTACACAAACTTCTATTTTAAAAACGGACAATTGTAGTTGATGGCTGATCACGTGATTTGTCCCAGCGCTACTGTAGGTCAATGAATATACATCACAGAATTGTAAAGCTGTCTGATGGTTTCTCTTCGATTATTTATAGAACATTACTCTGCAACACCGACAGGAATAATAATCCAAATACCTAAATGAATCTACTTTCACCTAATATGTAAATCATCGTAATAAATGCAGCTTATAATAAAGGAATGAATTTTTACCGCATTCTGCTTTTTCTGATCGGTTTTATGCAGACCTTGTATTTTTCTGAAAAAAAAAAGTTTATTCCTTGACATTCCCACCACGTTACAAAGTCAAAGTAATATACACCCCTGCAAACATTACTTTATTGAGAGAAAATGTGGAGTGTGCAAGGAGTATTATTCCTCAAAACATTACGATAATACACCCGTGCGACACAGTGCATTCTTTCACATTTCCAAAATGGCTTCTTTTCAGATGAAAATCCTTGATATTTTTTCTTATTTATATTGCAGACATTGGTTGTGGGCACTCGTTAGGTCCACCTCTGCTAGGCGATTCTTACACACAACCTATGTCTTGGAGCAGAAATAAGAAAATAATGTGTACCCCTATAACCCCAGTTTTATCTATACAAAGTGGGTTTGAAGGAGTGTTCATTTCACGGACTTTTCGTTTTTGTTATAGTGCGTACATTACACTAACACCCTTGCAGTGAGCACTGCTGTTAAGTAGAAGAGAAGGCAATGATTTATATAATAAAAAGTTGGGATTGCAGAGATAAAGATTAGTATTGTAACTCTACTAAAAAGAAAGTTTAGAATGGCTTCACTGAGGCGGTTCTAGCGGACCTCCAATGATCGAGAATAAGGCAAAGAAGACGAATTCTAAAACATGCCACTACATGTAGTTTTAAACCTGTATCAGAAATGTAAAGATTCAACACCTGTTTTGGGGTCGATTGTTTTACAATCGACCCAAAGTTACTAAAAGGCAAATAAAAAAATAATGATGTTGCCCACGTGACAATCACTGATTTGGGGAAACCAATATTATCATTATAAATAGAAAACGTCGCGCTATTTTTGTCGATGTTACATGTAAGTCAGGGCTATCTATAGAGTCTGGTAAGGAATCGTGTGCTGGGTTTCGCAAACACTGAATACCCAGATCAGAATGTGGCGCGGAATGTGGCGTCTGCTCAGCCGGCTGCTCAGGACTACACTGTTTGCTTAAATACTGGCATTTAAGGATCAAACGAAATAGGTCAGGCCAATGCCAGGCTGCCTCCGTCATGAAAGGAAAACAAAAACAGTATCTTAATATAGCCCGCGCTCTCACGCGACGACTTTCGGAAAATACTATTAATAAAATTGTTAGAAAGAAATGGACGTTTGCACATATGTATGCTAAGCCGACAAAAAAAAGACAATATAACGTAACTTTTCGCACTTCAGCTTATAACATATCTTAGAACCTAGGAATATTTAGGAGCAAAACTTTTATAGGTGGTATCGTTATTAGACATACAACATAGACCTAAATCGGATAGACAGTACATCGCGTCTGTTCAGGACCAGCACTGTTCGCCATACATACAGCAACATTTTCATTTTAGAACATGATTCAGGTCCGTACGCAGACTCTATAAAATGTGGGGAGGGTGCGAATTCCGGGTAATTTGCAGAATGTGAAATACTGCATGAATTTGAGATAATTTTCCAAATTAGGAGGGGTGGGTGGGGGTTGTCACTCCTGCGTACGGGCCTGCATTAACAGCTAGAATGAACAAATTACTTTGTTTAAAAACATTGCACTGAATCACTGTTATAAGGACAGTCGGCAGGGAACTCTTCAGTAAAAAGAAACAAAGAATGGATATCTTTCCCGCCAGTTTCTCATTTGGTTGAGGTGAAAGCTTCGGTTTTTATTGCTAAAATTTGATTATTTTTGAACAGTTTTAAAGCAAAATGTGTCTGACTTTTTATCAACAATCATCAGAAATAAAAGGAAAATATACGGATCAATAATATAGAGTTAGTCTTTGTCAGAGGTGTGGGACTGATTGAAATTATTTCTTGTGTACATTTGGTAAGGTTATATAGCAGAATACCTTTGTTTGCACCTCCGAAAATGGCAGACCTCAGCGGAAGTGACGTCACGCCGATCGTCCTTATTCAGTAGCTGGGATGCAGTGGTGCGACTGAGCGAGAAAATGCGAGAGAGGAGAAACTATGGCAGTGTGGATCCTGATCAGCAGACGCATTCGATGGATCTACACTGTTTGCAAAGGAGAAGTTGGATAAAATGTTATATTACCTGCATAACAGAGAAATACTATGATTTCTACCAGACATAATCTTGGTATTTTCCCTTTTCCTGAGAAGAAATATTTCCTCTTAGCCGGAGAAATAAATCTCTTTAGCTGGAACTACTTTATGTACAAGATACAAGATACCGCTTTTGCAGTAAAACCGTTATATTCAAATGCGGGAAAGTTTCAGTCTCGTCGACGTCATTCATGACGTCATTGCAATGGTGTCTGGGAAGACATCAACAGACTATCAGAATGAGTGAAGTTTGGGTCGGATGCAACTCTTAAACAAAAGAAAACAAGGACATGCGTTTTATCACTGAAACACTTTGTTTCTTCTGTTTATGTTCAAAACTGTAGAAAGCGCTTTCAAAATGGCGGCCATCCAGTTTTTCTTCCACCCAGCTTCTGTAACACTACGCTGATTGAACCGTTAACATGAGCCGTCAACTGAACGGAAATTCAGACCCAAAATTCAAGATCCATTCGGTCCTTAAAGTCTATGGAAGTGCATGTAATATAGAGATTATTCATTTCTCCTATTTGAAATGTGGTATTAATAAACATGGGGGGGGGGGGTTAAATCCGTTATCGGATTGTTCTACATGTACCTCCCTCGGTATTTCAAACAGGAGATATACATGTACCTGTTATAACTTTTCAAGCACATATCAGTGCATATTGTCTTGCATATGAGGCTAAGCAGTATCAATGAAATATAAATCTGTTGAGATGATTGGATATTTGTGTATACAGAAGGCGAATAAACACATTAACAAATGATACGTTAATAATTTGGAAAACATCACGAAAACACGCCTATATAATTTTAACCCACTTGAACCCCACTTTTATATAGTAAAACTGGGGTGTTGTCAGGGGGTATACCTTATTTTTCTTATTTCTGCTCTAAAATATAGATTGTGGGTACTCGTTAGAACCGCCTCGATGAGGCGGTTTTCACGAGTGCCCACAATCTATATTTGAGGCGGTTCTAACGAGTGCCCACAATCTATATTTTGAGCAGAAATAAGACAAATATCACATTTTTTCATCTTAAAGTCTTCATTTTTTTCGGCGATAAAAGTGGCAATGTATTTGTATAGGCGTGTTTGCGTAATGTCTTGAAGGAAAATGGTTCCAGTACCACACCAAGAACGTTATTTTATTTATTTATTTTTTTCACTGAATACTTTTCTTATAATGAAGCGATTTAACGAGTACCCACGATCTACGTTATAAAGCAGTGTTTCTGTTGGTTGTTTTTGTCCGCGTGACTATTGCTGGCTATGAACAAAACCCAGGCAGCAGTGTTGAGTCTTCTCCCTGTGCCATCAGAGGGCTGTGTAAAACGTAAAATCTAGACTGGACTCATGTACGGGGTATTGACTTATCAATCGACACAAAGAAAATCGGGACTGGGCTCGTGTACGAGGCATTCTCTAATACAGAAACTTCACGCCTGCTGTTTATTGTTGCTGACAATTAAAAAAATCGAGGGACTGGTTGTTTATAGCACCTAAGAGGTGCAGTGTAAAAAGTAAATTCTGGGCGGTGCTCGTGCAGGGGGGGGGGGGGGGGGGTGGCTTTGGTAAGTAGTGTATTCCTGATCAGACGCCGCATAACGCGGTGTCTTCTCCTACTCTGCCTACTTAAAATACTGGAATTTAATGGTTAAACGAACAGATCAATTCTCAGTTCAGGATATATTTTCCCAACCTACACTCAGAGACGATCGACCCACCGGTACTCACAGTGCTTTGACTTAATATTTCCCCAACTAAGCTGTAACTGTTACGCAAACAATTCCGCAAATCAACCCAATACATCTTAAACAATTATGTAGAAATAACTCTATATGGAAATGTACCTAGCTATATAAAAGCGGTTAGTTCAGTCCTTATTAGTTTCTCTGTGTGTTCTTACGTTAGAAAGTCTGGCAAACTAATGTGATTTTTCAGGGCCATAAAAGAGTTGAAACCGACCCGCACACGAGTACTGGTAAACAGCTTAGAGAATCTAAGCCTGCCCAGGCAAAGCGGTGCGAGTCGGCCCATCCATGCTAATAAATTCTATTGGTTTCATTGGACGGCAGGGATTGAGATGAAGGTAAAAGTCCCACAAATTGGAAGCAACGTCTCCAAAATGACCTTTATAGTGTTGACGGGAACGTTAAACCTTAAATCAATCAATCATTCAATCATTCAATCAGGGCCATAAAATACTGTTGCTAAAATATTCCTTCTTTTCAGACCAAACATAGATTTAGATAATATGGATACTCGTTAGAATCGCCTCGACGAGGCAGTTTTAACAAATACATATCGATCTACTCAGTGCTGTAGCAGTAGACCTAGTAAAGAAGTTGCATTCACCCTTGCGAAACCTTGCATTTTTGAAAAGCCCCATGGATAAATTTAACGTATGCACTGAACTAATATGTTCAGGTTATTAACCCCAAAACGTTTTTGGAAATGACTACCCCCATTTGCCTAGCGTTCCATAAAAGGCACAAAGAAATATTGAACTAATTTTGCGAAAAGTAGAGACAGAAATCAGAAAAGTAGAGACAGAAATCAGCCTGCGCATATGCACAGTCTGGTCAGGGGTTTTGCTGCTTTTATCAAAATACATGCAGCGAGCAGACGACAATTCTTCCGACTGACAGTGAAGCGCTTGGCATTAATGGGTTATTTACAGTTCAATGGGAAACCCGTTTTATTTATTAACACATTTACGCAGCTGGTCCCTACTAATGATATAGCAGTCTACCAAAGAAGAAGTAGCCATCTAGCGGAGATAACGACGAGGGAACCAATCTATTGATCCACCTGAAGCAAACGCTTGATTGCGTCGCTGAGAAGCGTCTTGCAAACCATGATGCTGGAGTATAAACATTTTCCAATCTCGTCCATATTCTTACTGCGTGGGCCTAATAGGCCCACGCAAAAACAAAAACGACTGGAGCCAGTCTAAGCTAGCACATGAACTATCATGCTTGTGCTTTAAAACTGTCATAATTATTTTACTATGCTTTTCATCATTAATTTTTATTAGAACAAATTACACTTTGGCCGAAACGACCACTTTTCAAAGATTCTTAGCCGAAACACCCATGGCCGAAACGTCCTACGCCGAAATATCCGAGTTCCTCCACCCATTTTGTTTTAGTTTGATTTCAAATTGTCGCAGCTCTGTGGATTTTAACAGCTGTGAGTCGGAGGAACGCTCCTCATGCACTTTCGCAAACATCCCATAGCCCTTATTTTGGCCTTCTGACTGGCGCCATCTTTATTGCCCCCTCCTATAAACCTTGGATCAGTCGCTGGGTCTTGCTCCTTAGGCGTTTGGACTTTTTAGTTTATACTAATTTATTTTAGTTCAATTGCGATGATAGCTTTTAGCTTATTTGAATTATTCCGGATGTGAATTGCGCGCGTACGAAAACACCCCTATACAAATAAAGTGTAAATTTTATCGCCGGATAAACAAAAATTTTAAGATGGTAAATTGCGATTTTTTCCTGCTCGAAATATAGATTGTGGGTACACGTTAGAACCGCCTCATCGAGGTTCTAACGATTACGCACACTCAATATTTTAGAGCAGAAATAAGAAAAATGTTTACTTTTGTTTGTTTGTTTGTTTTTGTTTGATTTGAGGTTTAACGTCCCCGTCAACACTGTAAAGGTCATTTTGGAGACGTTGCTTCCAATTTTGTGGGACTTTTACCCGACATTGAGATGAAATGGCATCTCAAGCCCTGTCGCCCAATGAAACCAATAGGGTTTATTAGCATGGACGGTCTGCCTCGCACCGCGGTTCCTGGACAGGCTTAGATCCTCTAAGCTGTTTACCAGTACTCTTGTGGGGGGCCGGATTCAGCTCTGCGTGGAAGCATCATGCAGCTCATATATTTCTTCAAGCCCCTATGGGCGGGGGCCGTGTTTACTTTTGTAAACGCCAGTTTTACTATATAAAAGCAGGCGTGTTATCGTGATGGGCAGTGACTTTTACATCACTGCTATACCCTTGTACACATGGGTGGAGTGGGGCAGTGGCAATACGTGTCTTGCCCAAAAACACTCATTGCTTCGAACTCACAACCTCTCGATCATATGTCGAACGCGCTAACCACTGAGCTTTAGGGGCGGCCTTTGGACTTCTTGGCCGTTGTCTTCCCACTAGCCTACAGTTCTTGTACTTCTAGGGCAACGTCAAATCAACGTCGGTGCAACGTCGACGTTGCACCGACGTAGATATGGCGTTGCATAAACGTCATGACGTTATACTGACGTTGGTGTGACGTCACAATTCGTCATGTGCCTGTTGGGACTGCTCGTATTCATTAGACATTGAATTCTTGGAGGCTGTCATTTTTTTTTTGTTCCGAATATTTACGTAAATTAAGTAAAAGTCCGAAGTTAAAACTAAGAAGTTCCAGACCTACCAAATCCCACTTCAGTGAAGAATCCTGCGAAGTTTAAATGGAAATTATATAAAGTTGTTGACGCTAAATCCGACAGACGACGCCACATAGACTTTGACCGACCACAAGCATAAATGTGACTCCAATATTGACTCGACTCGACTCCAAAACTCTTATTGCTCTCTTTGCATCAAATAGAAAGTTGAAAAATACATTTGTCCCCGTCAACACAGTATATGTCATTTTGGAGACGTTGCATCCAATTTTTGTAGGACTTTTACCCGACATTGAGATGAAATGACATCTCAAGCCCTGTCGCTCAATGAAACCAATAGGGTTTATATTAAAGCATGGACGGACCAGTACTCGTGTGCGGTCGGTTTCAGCTCTGCGTGGAAGCATCATGCAGCCCATCTTTTTCTTCAAGCCTCGATGGGCGGGGGCCGGAAAAATACATACATAAATAAATAAAATAAAAAAGTTTTCCGACATATGGATCCTCACTAGTGAGCAACACAAAATTAATCTCCCTACAGCTTCAATTACTGGGATCCCAACCCAATTTGATTCGTACCCCGATGACCCAGTTATACGTCTTAGTAAAGTTCGAGCAATAACCCAGCGGTTAATAACCCCGGTAAAGAACAACCTGACCTGAATTATTGCGTAAATAGACAGCGCGTTGTAAGAATATTAGTCGAATCAAGACGATAGAAACAACAACAACAACAACAACAACAACAACAAACAGCATTTGTTTAGATAGCGAAGACACAGATCAGCCGGTATAAACACTTTTGTAGGCTGATGGAAGATTTAGACGAGCATTCGCGGTCACTCACTGTGACAGGATGGTTCGATTAATCGTTAATCACATGAGCTGTTTTGGAGGTTTTATCAAGTTCCGTTCATGCGTCGTACATTTCCCAGTATAGCTGTCGTCTGCTAGTCGAGCAATATTGTGAAATATGGACCTGCAAAAACGAGATTTCTTTTGGATTTAAGGGCCAAAAAAGGTAGATATTTACTGTTTTGTAAAATTTATTTACACGTCCATATAGTTTTTTTTTAATAGCCTGATAAAATATATGTCACTGACTTATTGAACGTATGTCACATGTTCTTATGTTGGTGTATGACGTATGTAGAATGTGGCCACTGGAACCCAGCAAATCCAGCAGACACACGTCGCTACGGTTACGTCAAAACACGACGTTGCACCGACGTTGATGTGACATTGTATAAACGTCATGACGTTGTACCGACGTTGATGTAACGTCACAATTACGTCATGTGCCTGCTTGGAATTGTCGGTTGATTGATTGTTTGGAAATTAACGACATGTCAACCCTTGTGGGTCATTTTGTGGCGTCTCCCAGAGAAAGGGAGAAGATAGTAGATTGATGGGACAGAGGAGAAAGAGGAAAATGAATTGAAGTTTAGAAACAGAAGAAATAACATTCCATCCTCTACCCTTCCTGCTGCAAGGTCCAACTGTACGCCAATCCCAGTGATGCAGGAATGGTGTGTCAACGTCATGATGACCTATTAGGCCTGAAAAATAGATGTGTTCTGCTAACATGCCGACATAGGGTTGGTGGGTCACTAAAACTTTTTTTTTTTGTAAACTTTTTATTTGATGGAAAAAAAGCAAAAATCAGTTGAAATGGCTAAATTGTATGAGGTGCCGTTTTACTATTTAATCCATATTTATAGATATCCATAATTCGATTTATGGATATCCATAATTCGAATTATGGATATCCATAAATCAGCCGAATAATTATAATGGATATCCATGATTCGAATTATAGATACATTTACCCATAAATCGAATTATGGATATCCATAATTCGATTTATTGATACCAATAATTCAGAGCGATATATGAATATCCATAATTCGAATTATGGATATCACTAATTCCAATTATGGATATCAATAAATCAAAATATTGATATTAATAAATCAAAATATTGATATCCATTATTCCGCTGATTTATGGATATCAATAATTCGAATTATGGATATCCATAATCGAATTATGGATATCTTTAATTCCGGCTGAATTATGGATAACCATATATCGAATTATATTTCACCGCAAAAAGCCTTTGGTTGCAGTCATTATTTATTGTATTTATTTGCCAAGACGAATTATGGGTGTCCATAAATCGAATTATGGATATCCATAAATGGACCGAATTATGGATATCCATAATTCGAACTAATGATATCCATAACTGAATTACGGATACCCATAAATTGAATTATGAGTATTGTTATGCATAAGAATTTATTTTTCTGATTCCCACTTGCACTCCACTGTGACCTAATAGTGCTATAAATATCTTGTTAATCTTCTTATAGAAGATTCTAGAAAACTGAGTCACAGATTAATTTCATTTTTGTAAACAACATGTTTACAAGGAAAAGTACTTCAGAACCTTCCAGAAAGTTCTGGGTTGCATTATTTTTAGAAAAGTACCTCATCTTATTCCACAGCCCTCTGGAATGTTCTAGAGAAATCTTAGGGTCTATAAAAGAGCTTGATTTTTCTCATTGAGTCAGACTTTGGAGTTTGATGTTTGGGCATTTAAGAAAAGTTATTTCTAAATTCTGTGTTGGATTGTTAAAGGATATTACTTTTCATTTTGGACTGTGAATTCTGTGGGATCAAGGAAAATAGATTCATTCAGGATATTTCATAACAGAGCTAAGTACATTTAATTTTCTTACTTCTACAGGTTAAAGTTAACTTGTAAATAAATTTTGTTAAAATTTTCCAAAAGGCTTGTTTGCTTTTTCTTTCTGCTACGCCTGGCTCGTAACAGAAATTGGGGGCTCGTCCGGGATAAAACCATTTTAAGCATTTTAAAACCGACATTTCATGTGACGCAGGTAATTGTCATTTCTTATCAAATAGACTTTGCAGTTGCTTCACAGGATTGGTATTTCCCTATAGGCATGTAGGGGATTTTTTTTTTCATGTGAACTGTCATTTCAGGTGAAATAGTACTTGTCATTTCATGTGAAATTCTCGTTGGGCTTGTCATTTCAAAAAAAAAAAAAACTTTGTCAAATTAACCTCAATCTGTATTTCCATAAATACTTTATAAAACAAACAAAAAGCAAACATGTCGTTTGATTTGAGAAGCTTTTTGGCTCAGCCTACTCAGGAGTTGTTTAATCTGGCCAAAAGGACAGATTTGCTAGAAATTGCTTCCCATTATGGGGTCACTGCTGTCAAAACAAGCATGAAGAAGCATGAAATTAAGAATATTTTGGTGCAGTTTTTTGTTGATGAAGAACTTTTCGATCCATCTGCTTTGTCTCTCATTATGGTTTCACATACTGAATTACAAATGAGACAAATTGAAATAGGAAGGCAAATTGAATTAGAGAAGTTCAGATTAGAAATGGAAGAAAGAGAGAAGGAAAAAGAAAGAGAAATGCAGAGACAAATGCAGATGGAAAGATTAGAAATAGAAGAACGAATTCGAAAAGAAAAATTAGAACAGGAAGAAAAACAAAGAGAAATGGAGGAACGCATTCAGAAAGAAAAATTAGAAAAAGAAGAACGGCTGGAGTTGGAAAAGGAAAAAATGAGATATAGTATTGAAGAAAAAGAAAGAGAAAGGCAGTTTCAGTTAAGATTGAAGGAAATGGAACTCCAGGGTCAAGATAGGGTGAAACATACCCCTGTTTTTGACTCTGGTAGTTACTTTGATGCCACAAAGCACATCAGATTAGTTCCTCCATTTCAGGAAAAAGAGGTAGATAAGTATTTTTTGCATTTTGAAAAAGTTGCAGAAAATTTAAAATGGCCAACAGAGCATTGGACCTTACTTTTGCAAAGCGTTGTTGTCGGAAAGGCTCGAGACATTTACACTCAGCTGACAGTCGAGCAAAGCTCAGACTATGATTTGGTTAAGGAGCTTATTCTTAAGGCATATGAGTTGGTCCCTGAGGCTTACAGGCAGAAATTTAGGAACTGTAAAAAAGAAATTTCCCAGACCCATATAGAATTTACTCGAACCAAAGAACAGTTATTTGATAGGTGGTGTTCTTCTAAAAAAATAGGCTCTGATCATGACAAACTTAGACAGCTTGTCCTTGTTGAAGAGTTCAAACGGTGCATAAATTCAGACATTAAATCTTTTCTCGATGAGAGACAGGTTGAAACTTTGGAGGAAGCTTCTCGTTTGGCAGATGATTATGCTTTGACTCATAAAGCCTCATTTGTGAACAGGCCTTATCCTCGAAAACCTTATAATCCACAGACAGGTCCAAGATTCTATCCCAGTAATCCTTCTGGTAGTTATAGCCATACATCTAGTACTATGCCCAAACTTTCTGGTGAAAATAAAAGCCAGAATCCTTCCAAACCTTCTGGTGAAAACAAAAGCCAGAATTTTTCCAAACCTTCTGGTGAAAACAAAGACCAGAATCCCTTATCTCAATCTCAAGTAGTTTGTTATTATTGTAAAAATACAGGTCATTTGATCTCTGAGTGTTTAAAATTAAAGCGAAGGAAAGAAAGAGAAAGACAAGAGGAACTTAAGCCTACAGGCTTGACTTCTATAAGGCCAAAACCACAGTCTTGTGCAAGGGAGGAAACTCTTTCTGATATCAAAGTATCTGAGACTGATTCAGTTATGGAGATTTATGAACCATTCTTATCAGATGGTTTTGTGTCACTAAATGGTGACAGTTATGCCCATCCTACCCCTATTAAAATCTTACGAGATACCGGAGCTTCTCAATCTCTTATTCTTGCAGATACTCTGCCTTTTTCTGAGAAGACTTCTTTGGGCCAAAGTGTCCTTATTCAGGGTGTGGAATGTGGATTTGTTAATGTTCCGCTTCATAACGTTTATTTGTCATCAGACTTGGTATCCGGTTCAGTGGCTGTTGGTATTAGACCTTCTTTACCTTTTAAAGGTGTTCATTTATTGCTAGGCAATGACTTAGCTGGAGATAAGGTTGTGGTAAACCCACTTTTGACTTCTAATCCTTGCATAGACCAACCGCCTGATCCCATTGAGCAGGAAATTCCTGATCTTTATCCGTCTTGTGCAGTCACAAGGGCTATGGCACGTAAGGCCAAGCAAACTGATGGGAAACAGGATTTTGATTTCACTGATACCTTTTTGGGTCAGTCTTTTAATGACGAGATAACAAGGTCTCTGTCTTCAAGCCTGCCTGATAAGCAGACAGATTTTCATGAGAATAACTCATCTTTAGATCTAGGCCATGACATAATGTCTGGGTCTCAACTAGCTATAGAACAGCATAAGGATCCTGAAATTTCGCCTTTATTTGAAAGGGCCTTAGATGAGCAGGAAGTATCTCAGGTCCCAGTCTGTTATTATGTCAAAAATGACATTCTTATGAGAAAATGGCGTCCACCAGACGTCTCAGCAGAAGACGAGTGGACTGTCAACCACCAGATAGTGGTTCCACGGGTTTACCGTTCCCAAATATTAAACTTGGCACATGAAACTCCCATGTCAGGACATTTAGGTGTAAATAAAACCTATCACAAGATTCTTAATCATTATTACTGGCCTGGGTTAAAATCAGATGTTTCACAGCATTGTAGGTCCTGCCATACATGCCAAATGGTAGGAAAACCCAATCAGACTATACCTAAGGCTCATTTGCAGCCTATACCTGCTTTTGATGAACCTTTCAGTCGAATAATTATAGACTGTGTGGGTCCCTTGCCCAGAACTAAGTCCGGCTGTGAATATCTTTTGACCATTATGTGTGCTTCCACACGTTTTCCTGAAGCCATTCCTTTAAGAAATATCAAAACTAAGACAATCGTCAAGGCCTTAGTAAAGTTTTTCACATTTGTTGGGCTTCCTAAATCTATTCAGTCAGACCAAGGCTCAAATTTTATGTCTGGAATATTTCAACAAGTAATGCATGAACTTGGCATTGTACAGTATAAGTCATCAGCCTATCATCCTGAAAGTCAAGGCGCCCTTGAAAGATTCCATCAAACATTGAAAAACATGATAAGATGGGATGAAGGCATCCATCTCCTTTTATTTGCTGTTAGAGAATCTGTGCAAGAATCTCTTGGCTTCAGTCCATTTGAATTAGTATTTGGCCATACTGTTCGTGGTCCTTTGAAACTTCTCAAAGAGAAATTTCTCTCCAATGATGACACCTCCCTGAATTTACTTCAGTATGTGTCTGATTTCAAAACTAGACTTTCAAAAGCTTGTGAGGCTGCTCGGACCAATCTTCAGTCAGCTCAAAGGAAAATGAAACAGCTATATGACATAGGGACAAAAGAAAGGAATTTTAAACCAGGTTATAAGGTACTAGCTCTTTTGCCTATTCCAGGAAAATCGTTGCAGGCCAGGTATTATGGTCCATACACTGTAGACAAAAAGATCAGTGACGTAAATTACATAATAAACACTCCTGGGAGGCGCAAGCTAAAGCAGCTATGTCATATTAACATGCTTAAGGAATACATAGATAGGGACAATACATCTTTAACATCAGTCAATCTAGTTAGCTCTGTTCCACTTAATTCATGTGACAATGACTGTGAGGATATTAATTCAGTGAAGTCGGATCCCACATCATCAAAACTTCAGAATTCTGAAATTCTACGGAATCTTGACCAGAAACTGTCACATCTAGAGCCAAATCAGCGGAATGAACTGAAACAGCTGGTTTTTGAATATGAACAATTATTTCCTGACATTCCAACACGGACAGACAAAATATTTCACGATGTGGACATAAATGGGTCTAAACCTGTAAAACAACACCCATACAGGATGAATCCTGTGAAACAAAAATATCTTAAAGAAGAAGTTCAGTATCTATTAGACAATGACTTTATTGAACCAAGCCAAAGTGAATGGAGTTCTCCTTGTATTCTAGTACCAAAACCTGATGGGACATATCGTATGTGTACAGATTTTAGGAAAGTTAATTCCTTAAGTAAAACAGATAGCTTTCCTATTCCCAGAATGGATGACTGCATTGATAACATCGGGAATGCCAAATACATAACGAAATTCGACCTTCTGAAAGGATTTTGGCAAATTCCACTCACAGATAGAGCAAAGGAGGTTTTGGCATTCACAACACCAGACGGATTATTTAACTATAAAGTTATGCCATTTGGAACGAAAAACTCTCCGGCAACATTTCAGCGCTTAATAAACATGGTAATTGCGGGGCTGGAAGGCTGCAGTGCTTATATCGATGATGCTATCATATACAACGACCAGTGGAATCAACATCTTGGGACTATTCGAGCATTCTTTGATAGACTGAGTAATGCCAAATTGACAATCAATCTTGCTAAAAGTGAATTCTGCCATGCAAGTTTGACATTTCTAGGTCATGTTGTAGGTCAAGGTCATGTGAAACCCATTGATGCTAAAGTTGAGGCTATCTCAAATTTTCCCGTACCCACGTGCAAAAGACAGCTGATGCGATTTCTTGGTATGGCTGGTTATTACAGAAAGTTCTGTAATAATTTCTCTGTCATTGCTGAGCCTTTGACAAATTTGCTCATTAAAAGAACAAAATTCCATTGGAATGCAATATGCCAAAATGCTTTTGATAAACTTAAAGCCATACTCAAGAGTGAACCAGTTCTCTTAGCACCAAACTTTGAAAAGGAGTTTAAGCTAGCTGTAGATGCTAGTGACGTAGGTGCAGGTAGTGTTTTGTTGCAGGAAGATGAAAATGGTGTGGATCATCCAGTTTGCTACTTTTCCAAAAAGTTTAATAAGCATCAGAGAAATTACTCTACCATAGAGAAAGAGTGCTTGTCTCTGATTCTTGCTCTGCAACATTTCGAAGTTTATCTTACCCCTACTACTGCACCGATTGCTGTTTTCAGTGATCACAATCCACTGACTTTCATACATAAAATGAAAAACAAAAATCAGCGGTTGCTCAGGTGGAGTCTTATGCTACAAGAGTGTAATTTAGACATAAGACATATCAGAGGGAGAGATAACATTATCCCTGATGCCCTTTCAAGAGCTTGAGCAGTGTCAGGAGTTGTGTTTTTCTTTCCTACTAAAGTGGATTGTAGATACATGTAATTTTATATGCTATGCTCAATATTTTATTATTCTTAAAGCAAAAGAAAGCTTTATTACATAAATCTTTATTTTCCTCGAAGAGGGGGAGTGTTATGCATAAGAATTTATTTTTCTGATTCCCACTTGCACTCCACTGTGACCTAATAGTGCTATAAATATCTTGCTAATCTTCTTATAGAAGATTCTAGAAAACTGAGTCACAGATTAATTTCATTTTTGTAAACAACATGTTTACAAGGAAAAGTACTTCAGAGCCTTCCAGAAAGTTCTGGGTTGCATTATTTTTAGAAAAGTACCTCATCTTATTCCACAGCCCTCTGGAATGTTCTAGAGAAATCTTAGGGTCTATAAAATAGCTTGATTTTTCTCATTGAGTCAGACTTTGGAGTTTGATGTTTGGGCATTTAAGAAAAGTTATTTCTAAATTCTGTGTTGGATTGTTAAAGGATATTACTTTTCATTTTGGACTGTGAATTCTGTGGGATCAAGGAAAATAGATTCATTCAGGATATTTCATAACAGAGCTAAGTACATTTAATTTTCTTACTTCTACAGGTTAAAGTTAACTTGTAAATAAATTTTGTTAAAATTTTCCAAAAGGCTTGTTTGCTTTTTCTTTCTGCTACGCCTGGCTCGTAACAGTATCCATTATTCTATTTATGGAATCCATAACTCGAATTATGTATATCCATAATTCGACTGATTTATGGACATCCATTATTCGAATTATAGATATCCATAAATCGAATAATGGATATCCATAATTCGATTTAAGGATATCCAAAATTCAGATGGATTTATGGATATCCATAATTCAGATGTGTTTATGGATATCCATAATTCGAATTATGGATATCGTTAATTAGAATTATGGATATCCATAAATAATTATTGATATCCATAAATAATTTTGTATATCCATAATTCGATATATGGATTTTCATAAATAATTATGGATATCTATCAATAGGGAATAAATAGTGAAAGAGCGCCCAATCAAATTCTAACTATATTATCTCAAAACATTCAAATAATGAGGTTTAAAGCATCAAAGAAGCAAAAGAACAGGGTTTCAATTATTAATTTTGCTATTTTGACAGTTTTATGAATTTTCATCAAAAGTGCTAGAAAATATTAAGGTCGGTAAGTTTTGTGTGTGTTTGAGTTTCACGGCCCAGTCAACACTATTTTAGGTCATTTTCGAGCCGGTCACTTTACCTAGCCACACTTTCCTGGGCAGGCTTATACGTAAGCGGTTAACCAGAACAATGCACGTTCTTTCGCCAGAAACTGACAACTGCCCTTCTAGAATCAACAGAAGGGAGAGAATGGCCGCAGAAAAGATTTCATGATCAATCTCCACGAAAGAATGTTAACTCTTATCCTGCTGTTCACGACAACCCTTTACTTTGCAAACAGTGTAGATCCAGATCAGATGGCTTCTGAAGAAGCCATCTGATCAGGATCTACACTGTTTGACATTCAGTTTGTGAATTTGTAGGAATAAATTACACCAAGTAATCTGAATGGCTCAAAGTCAGAAATGGGTGTGGCTGAACTGAATATTCAGAGAGAGAAGGGTTAAGATCGGTAGGTAAGAAAATCTTTTTATTTTTTCTGGATGGCAATAAAAACTGCAGGGTCGGCAGAAAAATCAGGGTCGATCGGGTTAGCAGGCACTCAACGTTGAACTAACGTTGAAACAACGTTGAAAACGTTGTTTCAACGTTAGTTCAACGTTGAGTCAACGTTTCGTGCCTGCAGGGATATAGCTATTATTTTTAGGCCTCAGGGGCGGTGATTTATAAACTGTTGCATGTAACCTGTACTAAGTGAACTAACCCATGTAAATATCCCAGCAAGCAAAGAATGACGGGCCAACGTCGGTTCGACAGCGGTACGACGTTGCAACGTCGTATTGCTGTCGAGCCGACGTTGGTCCGCTGTTGTCCACTAGCTTGGATACCATTTTGATAACACCGAGGCGGTTCTAACGAGTACCCACAATCTATATTAAGAGCAGAAATAAGATAAATTCTGTATACATCTGTAAACCCAAGTTTTACCATATAAAAGTGGATTTGAGGGGGTCAAAAATATACAGACGTGTTTTCTTGGTGTAATAAAATGCACCAGCAGCTTCTGGACAACAGAAAACAACAACAATAACAACTATGATAATAAATAAAAAAATAAATAATCATTTGTACAAGAGAGACAACTTGTTGTAGTCCAGTTTACTTGATGTTTGTTTGTTTGATTTCAAGTTTAACGTCCCCGTCAACACTGTAAAGGTCATTTTGGAGACATTGCTTCCAATTTTGTGGGACTTTTACCCGACCTTGAGATGGAATGTCATCTCAAGCCCTGCCGCCCAATGAAACAGCATGGACGGGCCGACTCACTACGCATTGCCTGGGCAGGATTAGTTTACCAGTACTCGTGTGCGGGTCGGTTTCAGCTCTGCGTGGAAGCATCATGCAGCCCATCTATTTCTTCAAGCCCCGATGGGCGGGGGCCGCCAGTTTACTTGAAAATAATCCCTCATTCCCCATCACGAAAACACGCCCATACAATTTTGACCCCTTTCAACCCCACTATAATACAGAACACTTGGGGTTTACAGGGGTGAACCTTATTTTTCTCATTTTTGCTCTTAAATATAGATTGTGGGCACTCGTTAGAACCGCCTCATCGGTGCGGTTCTAACGGGTACCAACAACCTATATTTTGAGCAGAAATAAGAAACATATCACAATTTTTCCTCTTTAAATTTTCATTCTTTCGGCGGTAAAGTTTACAATGTATTTGTATAGATGAGTTTAGGCTGTTCAACTTCCTTGGTTACCCTGCGCATGCGCAATCCAGTGTGACAAAAGAAATCAATCGAGCTCGTGTATGTTAATGAAATGAAAGTAAACAAAGGAATATTTTTCCAAGAAAAATGAGTAGTTACAGCGCTCTCGAAATCAAAGTACTGAGCTTGCTGAAGGGGCGATTGTTTGTGAAATTTGGATAGCGTTAGGCACGTTTTGCTTCTGGATAACTGTTTAAATCAGGCTTGAATGTATTGGTCACTAATGAGGCCCAGTAGGCCGAAAGTTGCTAGTCTGGCCTAGAAAATTTGTACAGTCGACAATTTTCAGTTCTTTCGTGTATTCCTTGATTGCACGACCCGCAGAAAAAGCGACCGACTGAAGTCGGTTGATTTTCTAAGAGTGCCCACGGTTTATTGCAAATTCTAGTTCTTGCACTACCACTGAACTTTCTAAATTATTAACTTCCTGTCTTACTGCTATTAAAACGCATGTAATTAAATATTGTGATAAAGTCTTTGAAAGATCAGGAAGAAATCTGTTTTGGTCTATAAAAAATTCGAATGAGGTTTTAAATAAATTGAAATCTAGACAGTTTCGTGCTTCTAGTCTGTCTACCTACGATTTTTCCACTCTTTACACTACACTTCCTCATAATCTTATAAAAGAAAAGCTTAATGATTTAATTGAATGGGCTTTTCACAGAGAAGATTCTCTCTATCTTGCATGTAATGTCAGAAATGCATTTTTCACTTCTAAAGAGCATAAGAATTATACACTTTGGTCATGTCAGAAAGTGTGTGATGCCCTCACCTTTCTACTTGACAATATTTATATTAGATTCGGTACTAAGTTGTTTAGACAAATTGTGGGTATTCCGATGGGTACTAATTGCGCACCTCTTGTGGCTGATCTGTTCTTGTATTGTTATGAAAGAGACTTCATTTTGTCGCTTTCCATTGATAACCAATCTGAAATTATTGAAGCTTTTAGCTCTACTTCTAGATATTTAGATGATTTATTAAATATTGATAATACCTATTTTGATGGTTTGATCAGTCAGATTTACCCCCTAGAACTTCAGTTAAATAAAGCAAATTCTTCTGATACCGAGGCCCCGTTTTTGGATTTACATCTATCTATTGTAGATGGATTTGTTTCGTGCAAAATTTATGATAAACGCGATGACTTTGATTTTGAGATTGTAAATTTTCCTTTTTTGGATGGCGATGTTCCTCGTGCGCCATCCTATGGCGTTTATATTTCGCAATTAATTCGATTTGCTAGAGTGTGTAGTCATGTAACTGACTTCAACACTCGTAATAAATTATTAACGGCTAAACTCCTTAATCAGGGTTATCGGTACCATCAACTACGCAAAGCCTTTTCAAAATTTTATAGACGCCATTCTGATTTAATTTCAAAATTCAATATTGGACTTAAATCTCTTCTGCAACAAGGTCTATCGGAACCCGGATTTTATGGTGACTTAGTATATAAATTCAGAAAAATATATAACCGCAATGACTTCAGCACCCAATTTCGTAAAATCATTCTTCGATATAAAAAGATTGGGTACAACATGGATATTATACGACAGACTGCATGCATGGTAGTTAACCCAATCACGGTTGGCAACTTTGCTTCCCTCTTTAATTGCACGCCGGTGGGTCAGGCCTCAGATTCTATGACGGCTCCAACGTAAAGGCTTATTGAAAATTAAAGAGATAATGTTGGTTGGTGCCTGATGCTCTGTCTCTGGTCGGGCTCATCGGAGTCTAACTGTTGGTTTTCTTTTGCTCCAGCATTTCAGTGGTTTCTTGCTGTCGAGTCCTCACCGTTGTCTCACCTCTGTGGTTCTTTGATTTCTGTGTTCACGGAGATGTTGCACTGATGAGTTAGGAGGCCTTCATGCGGACTGAACAAATTATTTGTCTAAATCGCGACGGAAGTAAGGGCGAGGATTGTGGCCACGTAAAATCGATTTAAGCCCCCCAGTGGAAATCTTCCACTGACCGTTCCAAGGCGGCACTTCTGTGGCGATTTATTTATGTTGTTGTTTGTTACTTACTGCGTGTATCACTTGTGTCTTTTAATTTTGGATGGCCATATGGCCATTTTGTGGGAAAGTAACTGTCCGTATGGCCTTCCTTTGTTTAGGTTTCCATTATGGTCTGGTCGCTTAATGTTTGTATTTCTTTCCCTTTGGTGTCTTTTATGGATGGAGTAAGTTAATTGTATCAATTCCTGATCTTTGTTTTACTTCTACCTAAAATCACCGTATCATTCTGTCAGTCTGTCCGTCCGTAACCCGTTTGTGAAAATTGGTGATAGTGACGGTAAAATAAAGAAAGAAATGAAAATTTAAAGAGGAAAAATTGTGATATGTTTCTTATTTCTGCTCAAAATATAGGTTGTTGGTACCGCTTGGAATATTTAAGCAGTTTTGGCATACTGATAGATATCAATGAGATCTAACCAATGAACTTGCGAAATATTACATTCCATTTATAGTATAGCCTCGCCGAGGCGAAAAGTGTGAACATTTTCGAACTGCTTCTCCTCGGAAACCGTTGGGCCGATTGAAGTCCAATTTCATACTGAGCCTCTATGGGATGGGGGAAACCAACATTTGCTCATGGGGTCCAGGTCACATGACCAAAATGGCCGCCAAGCCATATATGGTCTGTCTGTCCGTCCGTAACCCGTTTGTGAAAATTGATGATAGTGACTTAACCGCTTGGAATATTTAAACAATTTTTGGCATACTGATAGATATCAATGAGATCTAACCAATGAACTTGCGAAATATAACATTCCATTTAGTATAGCATCGCCGAGGCGAAAAGTGTGAAAATTTTCGAACTGCTTCTCCTCGGAAACCGTTGGGCCGATTGAAGTCAAATTTCATATGGAGCCTCTATGGGATGGGGGAAACCAAAATTCGCTCATGGGTCCAGGTCACACGACCAAAATGGCCGCCAAGCCATATATGGTAAAAACCCTTCAAAAATAGTCTTCTCCAGAACCACTGGGCAGATTTCCACGAAACTTGACAAATAGCATCTGGGACGTAGGCCCATCATAAATTGCTAAAATGGTGACCCTGGGTTGACCTTGACCTTCTTTGTGCCTAGGTCAAACTTTGACACATATGCTTTTGTATTGGAAAAGTGAGAATGCATGTTATCCTGCAAACGATTCAGAATACAATACCAAAGTATAAGATATATTTTTGCTCCTTACAATAAGGCGCATTTATTAGGGGAACCGTTTTAGGTCCAGGTCACATGACCAAAATGGCCGCCATAGCCATATATGGTAACACTCATAAAGCTAAAAGCATCCGGCGGGTCGTGCACTTCAGCTGAAGCACTGGTTCCAAACAATAAACACATACAATGCACAGCTGGGGTAAAGGGACTGTTTGGTCACCGTAAAAAGAGCCAATTTTGGAATACTGATACCTTTTTTGGAACTTTAAAATATTTAAGGGCCTATGGTGTCGGAGTGATTAATTCGTCGAAAGTAGGTAATCTGGCCGCGTGCAAACTTTCCTGGTTTCTTACTTTCTTCCCTTTGATATATATTTTTTTTTTGTTGTTGTTTCAGACTTCCCAAACTAGGTAACCGTATGAAAAATCTGAATGAAACTTCATAGCAATATCGGCGTGTCGCGTGCAAAAAAATATGTTTTTTCCCCCTTTCATATTTTTCCTAGTTCCCAGATTTTTTCTAACTGCTATGTACGCCGTAACTAGATAACCGTATAGAATATCCGAATGAAACTTATATAGCAATGTCTCCCGCGTGCAAAATTCATTTCTCTCCATTTCATACTTTTCTTAATTACTTCCCTGAGATTAGATCTTTTTTTCACTTTATCGACCATAAATAGGACACCGTTTAACATATTTTTTCAAAACTTTAAACGCATGTGCATGAGGTCAAGATGGCGTGTCATATGTAAAAATGATCTCTCTCCCTTTCTTACTATCTTATTTACTTCCATTTTTAATGACAGATTCCATCTGTCTATTCTTGCTGTGCTGCACGTTTAAAGTAATTCAGGCTTTCTTCCGGCTTTGACCGCCATAAAAATATGAGTCCGCACAAAATGTAGTCCGGTTTAGCGCAGTAATCAAAATTGTACAAGCGTATTAGTTATCCTGTAAGCGAAATACAAACTTTTGAAGCAGACGACTTGGCGATTCAGCATTTCATATGGATCAGCTGCATCATGCGACGGGTTTGGCGAAGACTGTAGCGGCGTCTGTTCAGCAGTCTGCTCAGGTTTTACACTGTTTTCTATCAGTGCTGTCAATATTTAATCCTTAAAGACCAGCCTGCTGTTGGACCAGGTCAGCTGCAGACAAGAATATTAATAGGTTTTCTTTCTGACTTTCGAGGTCAAGTTTAGGTCAGTTACAACTTAGGTGTATATTGACTTTGCGTGGAGAAATTGGAAAGAAAGGCTGTCCCTTTCAACCCTGGAATACGGTACAGATACTTAGTGTAGGTCCTGTGATATAATTCTAGGTGCCATATATTTAGCAGAATGGACGAGCCCAACTTTAGTGATGGAAGAGTGCACTCCAGAAACTCAATGCAGTGAACAAATCAAAGCACTGACACCACTCATGCCGATTGTCTCTAAATGCAGGCTGGTCATGAACGAGGACTTGCACTGATTCGTTTAAATTTAAAATGTAAGTTACCAATGCAAAAAATAGTGTAGAACAAGATCAGCACCGCGTTCTGTGGCGTTTGATCTGAGTTTACATTGTTCGCCAGATCCAACATTTGATTCATGTGCAGATTTTAAAGATAACACTTACATGTACACCCCAACACTGACAAACAACGCGGCTATGTTTGGGTCGATTGTTTGTCATTCGACCCGAAGTTGATAATAAGAAAAGCGCTTCAGTGCTAATGTCTACGTGACTATCACTGACTTGGCAGAATAACTTTTTGTTTTGTAGAAAATAGCCGCAGTGAGATCAGGGTATTCCATAAGACGGAAGAGGGTTATCCTGGAATCATAGGGTGAGCTTGGTAAACAGTGTAGACCAAGATCAGACGCTGCCGAACGCGTCTTCGTATCAAAATCTTCACTATTTGTTTGGAATTTCAGAGTTAAATGAAACAGTTTAAATCTCAGCCCAGGACTATTACTCCAACCTACACCCCACACTCTCAGTGCTTTGATTCTGAAACCAAACGATTACAAAAATCTTAGGCACCATGCCCTTAAGCTAAAAAAGGTTAAATCACTCAACCGTGACGTCTTGTTACCAGTCCGGCCACGTCGATCCTGTGCACCACCCTCACAACAGTACGGATATAAACCCCATGTTCAGGATCAAACTTTTGATGTGTAATGTAAGGTCGTGCCTAGAAAAGAAAAAAACCGAAATTTGTTCTAAAAAAAAAACATTTAGTGAGAGCGTATTGCAACATTTTTCATTAAAGGGTCGTAAGCGTGCCCCTGGACAGTTAGAAGCTGGTCGGAAAGCGGATGACGTTGACTCTGATTTTGGGTGCCACATGTGTGTGATCTATCGTCTATTGGGGCGACATCTTACTATATACAGAAGACGCTAGTGGACGTCGACGTAGCGGAAGACCGACGTCAGTACGTCAAGATCGATTCGACCGTCAGACGCATATGTGAAACAGATTTCCGCCGGCAGCTGTTACACTCTACCTGTAGATAAACAAGGGGTCTCAACTACCGACTAATAAGCACTGACACTGATCGTCGCCCTTATGCGATGTACGTTTGAGAGCTAGACGTCCCTGTCGTGACCAAAGTTAACGCGTCGACACAGTACGGAGCACTTACGCCAGTGCATGAAATACGTAAATTGGCGTCTAAGCGACTGACATATGCGTCTCATTGACAAACGCCGATTGTCGTTTCCGGGTGTTTCGACGTATAGGTGTAAGGTATGCTGAGGCGACGCGTGCTTAATAAAGCATGACATATCGGGTGAAATAAGCGTTATGGTGTGGCGAGCTATTGCATGTAGTTAGCGAACGCAGCTTAGTGTCATTAAGAACATTCAAGATCAAAGCTGAGACGTGGATTGAACAGCGAGACGTTATATCAATCAAGTGCTTCGGTCTCACATGGTTCCATTTATTTGTTTACGCTCAGAATCCGGGTTATCTTATCCAGCAGGATTACGAGCGGACTCATAGTGCTGTTCTTACTAAAAATGTCTTCACGCCAATGGAATTCATGTACTGGACTAGCCAGCCTATCTCCTCCGATCTCTTTCCCATAGAGTATCTTTGGGTAGAGGTGTCCACAACCGACCAGACAAAAACTGTTACTTATGGACAGTAGCATTGTTAAAACTTGAATTTTAATGTTTGGTTTTGAAAACGTAAATAGTTTCTTTCAAAAATTTGAAACATCGAATGGCGTTTCATAATACCACCGGTCATTAGACATCTGCAAACATATCATATATTGGAATTTGCAGAACTACAAGATCTTTTTAGAAAGGTTTTCTGTAAGTTTTCACAGTGTTTTGATTTTCTCATAGAATCTGTCATTTCAGTGCCTTTGGCGCTTTGATATTAGATTGTGTTTCACATTGCCGACCATAACTAGATAACCGTACGGACTATTTTGATGTAACTTTAAATTGAAGGTATGAGGTCATCACGTCGTATCACATACAAAAATGATTACTCTACCATGCACGCCATAACTAGGAAACACTATGGAAAATCTAAATGAGACTTCAGCGGAGCCTAACTGTTGGTTTTCTTTGGCTCCAGCATTTCAGCGGTTTCTTGCTGCCGAGTCCTCACCGTTGTCTCATCTCTGTGGTTGTTTGATTTTTGTGTTCCCGGAGATGTTGTCCTGCTGAGTTAATTAGGAGGCATTCATGCGGAATGAACAAATTATTTGTCTTAATATCAACGGAAGTAAGGGTGAGGATTACGGCCGCGTAAAATCGATTTAAGCACCCCCTCCCCCCTCCCAACCCCAGTGGAATTCTTTTTACTGACCGTTCCAAGGCGGTTCTTCTGTCGCGGTTTATTTTTGTTATGGTTTGTCTTTGACTGTGTGTATCGCTTATATTTTTCTGTTTTGGATAGCCAATTGGCCATTTTGTAGGAAAGTGACTGTCCTTTTGGCTTTCCGCTATTGATGTTTCCATTAGGGTCTAGTTATTTCATGTTTGAGTTTCTTTCCCTTTTGTGTCTCTGATGGGAGCTGTTGGTTAATTGTATCGATTCCTGATCAGTGCATTCACTTCTATTTTTCATATATAGTAATGTGTACTGGGGTCAGGATGGCATGTTGCATACAAACATTATTTATCTTTTTTTCTCACTTTCTTAGTTACTCCCCTTTGATTAGGGTTTCTTTTTTCCAATCAGATTACCTTTCTGTGCGATATCACAAGATAACCGTGCGAAATAACTGCATGGAGGAAACTTCATAGCAATGTGTATGAGGCCAAGACAGGCAGTTACATGTACGTGCTGAAATGATTTCTCTTCCTTCTTTTACTTTCTTACTTCCCTTTGATTAAATCGTTTGAACTATCATTGCGTGCGCCGAAGTCTAAGGGATATTGTTTTGTCATTGTCAAATTGTCCTTTGCCCATCAATCAGTTGCATGCCTATAAAATGCATTGTAACCTCTATCGCCGAAAAAATGAAAATTTTAAGGTGAAAAAAACTGTGATATTTTTCTTATTTCTGATCAAATATAAATTGTTAGTACTCGTTAGAACCGCCTCTAACCGCCTCATTGAGGCGGTTCTAACGAGCAGCCACAATCTATATTTCAGAGCAGAAATAAGAAAAATAAGGTATACCCCAGTTTTCCTATATAAAAGTGGGGTTCAGGGGGATCAAAACTATATAGGCGTGTTTTCGTGATGGGAACACATTTACTTGGTACCCGTTTAGCCAAATCTGTCATTGGGCATCATAACGTGCCCACCAATCAGTTGCTATGTGAACACATTTACTTGATGCCCATTTAGTCAAATGTGTCACTGGGCATCATATCGAGCGTACATTCGTATTATGCCATTGTCCAGCTTGATAGCTTCGGTAAAATGGTAACGTGCGTATATTGCCCATGTGGAACTTTCGAAAACTGTTTTGAATATGGAGCAATATTTTTTCTCGGATGTCTCTTGGCGGTCATTAGGCAATTTGCAGATAGCAAATTATCACTCTACTGTTTACTATGGGACGATTGTTGATAAAAATCGCCTAAAAAGTGTATACTCCTAAAATATTTGTTAACCATAATGAGATGATGTGTAGCATGCAAGACACAGGTCGGTACCTCCACGGTCAAGGTCATACTTAGAGGTCAAAGGTAAAACAGGGCTTTTTTCGTGTCGGGTCAATAGCTTTCTTATTTCTGGATGGACTTTTTAAAATTACTTCGCATAAATGTTCACCTTCATTAGATGATGTATCGCGCACAAGACCCAGGTCAATACCTCCAATGTCAAGATCATACTTACAAGTCAAAAGGGGTGGTGGAGGGGGGGGGGGAGACGTCTGTGTTTAAAAACAAATTCTAGTTTTATATCTTGTTGTAGAAACATACTTTTAAGCGTCTATTTCATCGTATAACACATGAAACACAATACGCATAAAAATACAGATGAACTTCAATTGCTCGAACACCTTTGGGACCTCGAAAATCTGTTCGAGACAGGGGTAGTTCGAGCCACTGAGGTTACTGTCAGGACGCATAACGAGATACTTTTAGACATCTTTTCGGTGTTCTATAATGAATATGTATGCTGTGTGTACTCATTAGAATCGCCTCATCGAGGCGATTCTAATGAGTACACACAGCATACATTTGCAAGATAAAAGACTAAACACTCCTTAATTATCCCCCACTATTTCTTATGTAGAGGATTTCGCTAGGGGCTCAAGAATGGGTTCGACACATCCATGGTAAAGGAGCCATCGATGTTCGAGCCATCGAAGTTCTACTGTATAATTAATGTAAATCATTATCTATTATTTCAATTTTATACAAATGAAGTCTATGGTAAGCCAAGTGCACAATAAATCATTAAACCACAGTTTGAACTTTTCAAACTAAGGTTTGAAAACTTCAAAACACGGCTTTAAAGAAAATCTGCACAATAAGTCTTCAAACCACGGTTTCAATTTTAGTTTATTTTCACATTTTAATTAATAGCATAAAGATTGACTCTGGTTGCTTCCATATAAAAAGATCGGTTGTGTTTCAAACTTACTAACTTGTATATTTTGCTGTGCCCTGACTGTGGATATGCTCACTTAGAAGACGTATAACTGCTATAAGCACTTTAGTCACACAAATTAATATAAAGTTGTCCACAAGATATCGTTTTATTATGTTTCGCGTTTGTTTCAAATGAAGTTCATAAGGACAGAAAACATATTTACAAAAAATGGTACTAGCTGCTCCTCGCTTGGCACTCAGATTTACGGGGTAGAGCTAGGACTGGTCGACCCAGTGTCAGGATAATGTGACTTGGTGTGGTATCATGTAATGTGTCTGGGACATGATACTTCAGTGAGGCAGCACTATAAAAGTGAGCATTGAGCTCCCTGTCGCAACCAGACACCGTCGCGATATGACTGAAAAATTGTTGAAAACCCGAATTCACACACACACATTCTTGACTTTAAAAAAATGCATTTTTCTAATATTTCAATTGAAATATTGTCGAAATAATGTAAATAACATAAAATCGGATTTATAAGGGCACTACAAGAGCATGTTTACGTGATGAAAACGAAATTTGATAAAAACTAGCCAATATGTTATGTAGGAATGTACATAAAATAATAATAATAATAATTATATCACAACAACAACATCTACTTCTACTACTACTACTTATGATAATAATGTTAATAGTGAAAACGATTATGAAAAGAATTAAACTACTACTACTGCTATATGGGCCCCTGCCCATCAGGGTTTGCAGTGATAAAATGTGCTGCATAATGTTTCCCCGACCACACAAGAGTACTGGTAAACCGCTTAAAGGGCCTAAGCCTGCCCAGGCAAAATGGTGCGAGTCGCCTGCCCCTACATAAAAACATTTTGGTTTGTTTTGGCGTCAATTTCATCTCAATGCGGAATAAAAGCTCCACAAAACTGGAAGCAACGTCTCCAAAATGACCTAAATAGTGTTGTTGACGGGGATTCAAACAAACTACTACTGCTAATTCTGCAGCTTCTGATAATGATAATTTTAATACTAAAAACAATTATAATAATAATTATACTCTAACTACAACTCTTACTACTATCCTGCGCAGGCAAAGGGGCGCGAGTCGGACCGTCCATGCACATAGAACCTATTCATGTATTGGTTTCATTGGGCGGCAAGACTAGAGATGTCATTTCATCTCAGTGTAGGGTAAAACACAAAATTCCCCAAACTGGAAGCAGCGTCTCCAAAATGGCCTAAATAGTGTTGTCGGAGACGTAAAATCTCGTATCAAACAAACAATACTACACTTATAAATACTCCCACTACTTCTTCTACTACTACTGCTACTGCAATAATAATAATAATGATAATAATAATTTCAATAATCCAAACGTTGATTATAATAATTATACTTGTACTGTTTCCACCATATTTTCAACTGCTAATGCTACTTTTAGAACAAGTATTACGGCCCCCACCCATCAGGGCATGAAGAAATACATGGGCTGCATGATGCTTCCGCGCAGAGCTGAAACTGGCCTTACACGAGTACAGGAGAAACCGCTAAGAGGATCTAAGCCTGCCTAGGCAAAGCTGTGCGTGTCGGACCGTCCATGCTTATAAATCCTACTGGTTTCATTGGGCGAAAGGGCTTGAGATGTCATTTTACCTCAATGTCGGGTAAAAGTCCCACAAAATTGGAAGCAACGTCTCCAAAATGCCCTTTACAGTGTTAACGGGGACTTTCAACCTCAAATCAATCAAACAAACAAAACAACAAGTATTATGATTTTGATTATTATTGTTATTATTATTATTATTGAATATATGTGTTGTAAAAAATGAATAAACACTTGCTGAAAATTCATCAGTATTAATAATAAATATAGAAAACGATGATTGAGTTGACAATAATAATAATAATAATAATAATAATAATAATAATAATAATAATAATAATAATAATCTATAAACACGCATAGAATTAATGGACTCCTGTTGATCTTAGTTTTCAAACGGAGGGTCACTCTCAAATTCAACACAGTTTTCCACAAACATGATCAAACTGACAGGACAACCGGCCGTGTTTAATATGTTACTGCAAATTCAGTTTTCATGTCGACACGGTCAAATAATTCTAGTTTATAAGTTTATAACTGAACGATTGAATAATAAGATTTCGGTGTTGCATGTTCCTTTCCAAACTAGTACAATGCAATCACAATCGAGTCATCTGATATGGCACTTTGTGTCATATCTTTTCTTGTCTTATTTCTGCTCAAAATATAGATTGTGGGTACTCGTAAGAACCGTCTCATTTCACAATCTATATTTTAGAGCAGAGATAAAAAAATAAGTTTTACCCCTGCAAAAACCCTAGTTTTACTATATAAAGGTTGGGTTCAAGGTGATCAAAATTATATAGGCATGTTTTCGTGATGATTCGTTTTGCTCAAACCTATTGGTTACTGATACGCATTAGAACGCGTTCTAACGAGCACTCACAATCTATATTTGGACTAAAAGTAAGAAAACATATCAAACATTGTTATCTTAAATAGCTTGTTCTTACGATAAGAAAGAAACCATTTAAACTCTAAAAACCCGGATGTTGTATTACTGTAATACAATGTAAATCTTGAAGCTTTAACAAACGTTGCAGGCTCTGAACATTACAACGCGTTCGTTTGAATTGAGATTTTACGTCCCCGTTAATACTATTGAGGTCATTTTGGAGACTTTGCTTGCAGTGTTTTGGGACTTTTACCCGACGCTGATATGAAATGACATCTCAAGTCCAATGCTCGAACAATCCAATAGGGTTTATATGCAGGGACGGTCTGTTTCGCGATACTTTGCCTGGGCAGGTTCAGACCTTCCAAGCGGATTCCCGGCACTCATGTGCGGTCGGTTTCAACTCTGCGTAAAAGCATCATGCAGCCCAATCTGTTTCTCCAAGCCCCGATGGGCGGTGACCGCTAAAAAGGGGCATTGGCAGACAACTGTAGCCCTAGATCAGACGGCACGTCTGATCTAGGGCTACATTTTGCTGCCAATGACCCCTTTTAAATGATTTGGCCGATTCTTCCCTTAACATAAACCGAAGCATGTCAATATATACATTGACAGGAAACGTTTTATATTTCCGGGTTGAAAAATTCTTTTCCTGGAAGATCTTTGTTTTGTTCTGTTTCACGTGCAAGATTATGCGCATATGCGGAAATAAACGTTTAATATTTCCTTTTAGAGTGGAATCGATCGGAGTGTCTGCTACAAGAAAGGTTATTCTTTAGTAAATCATATTTAATCATATTTAAAAGTTTAAGTTTGTCTTTCTTTGGGCTTTTTACAACCAGTGCCTATAGACCACTTTTACACAGTCCAAAGATGATTTTAGCTCTTATCATGTTGTTCACGACAACCCCTATCTTTGGGAACAGTGTAGATCCAGATCAGATCGCTTCTGATCAGGTACTTCACTGTTTGACATTTAATTTATGAATTTGTAGGGATAAATTACATCAAGTAATCTGATTGGTTCATAGTCAGAAATGGGTGTGGCTAATCTGAATATTCAGCAAGAGAAGGGCTATTATAGGAATTTATTTTTGTTTGATTTGAGTTTTAACGTCCCCGTAAACACTGTAAAGGTCATTTTGGAGACGTTGCTTCCAATTTTGTGGGACTTTTACCCGACATTGAGATGAAATGACATCTCAAGCCCTGTCGCCCATTGATACCAATAGGGTTTATTAGCATGGACGGTTCGCCTCGCACCGCGGTTCCTGGACAGGTTTAGATCCTCTAAGCAGTTTACCAGTACTAGTGTGCGGGCTGGATTCAGCTCTGCGTGGAAGCATCATGCAGCCCATATATTTCTTCAAGCCCCTATGGGCGGGGGCCGAATATAGGAACTGTACTGTATTTTGTTTGGCCGAAGAGTAACTGTTTTGGACTACATGTACACGTTCAACATACTACAAAGTTCTATTAATGGGGAAATTTAACCTCAAAACAGAAAAAAAAAAAAACACACAAACAAACAATATTCTTGAATATCCCCCTTTGATCAGTCTTAGCTTGAGTCCAGTGAAATTGTCGTTTTATCGCGTTTCGTCGTTATTTAGAGTGTCGGTATAAAGAGGGTGTGCATGTGTGTGTGTGTGTGTGTGTGTGTGTGTGTGTGTGTGTGTGTGTGTGTGTGTGTGTGTGTGTGTGTGTGTGTGTGTGTGTGTGTGAATTCGGGTTTAACGTCGCTTTCAACAATTTTTCAGTCATATCACGACGGTGTCTGGTTGCGACAGGGAGCTCATTGCTCACTTTTATAGTGCTGCCTCACTGAAGTATCATGTCACAGACACATTACATGATACCACACCCAGTCACATTATCCTGACACTGGGTCGACCAGTCCTAGCTCTTTCCCGTAAACCTGAGTGCCAAGCCAAGCGAGGAGCAGCTAGTACCATTCTTAACGACTTTGGTATGTCACGGCTTGGGATCGAACCCGTGACCTCCCGTTCCCCGGAGCGGACACTCTTCCAACTGAGCTATCGGGGCCGGTGGGTATAAAGAGGGTTGACTGTAGTAGTTCTCAGATTCGTGGACATAAAAGGAGTAGATATCCAATAGGAAAACATGAAAACATGTCTATATAATGCTGATCCCCTTGAACCCCACTTTTATAGAGTAAAACTGGGGTTTACTGGGGTAAACCTTATTTTCCTTATTTCCGCTCTAAAATTTAGATTGTGGGTACTCGTTTGAACCGCATCGATGAGGCGGTTCTAACGTGTACCCACAATCTATATCTTGAGCAGCAATAAGAAAAACATTATAATTATTCATCTTAAAATTATCATTTTTCCGGCGGTAAAAAAGTTTGCTATGTATTTGTATAGGCGTGTTTTCATTATGGTTGAAAACATGTCCATGTGCAATATTGGTGTCCAATTTGGTGTCTTTGTTTGTTTGTTTAACGGCCAGTCAACACTATTTAGGTCATTTTTGAGCCGGTTACTTTACTTAGCCACACGTTTCCTGGGAAGACTTATATGTAAGCGGTGCAGTGCACATTCTTTCGCTGGAAACGGACGACTGCTCTTCTTAAATCAGCGGAAGGGAGAGAATGACCGTAGAAAAGATTTCATGACCAATCTGCACGAAAGAATAATGCCTACCCGGCAGGTATCGAACCCACGTCTTCCTGATGACCAGTCAGACACGCATGAAGCCGGCCCAACATGGTGTATATTAAATAAAAATTGTACTATCTTTCTTATTTTTTTCTTTCAACATAGATTGTGGGTGCTCGTTAGAACCGCCTCACAATCTATGTTTTGAGCAACAGTAAGGCAGATAAAGTATACACCCCGTACACCCCATTTTCTCTATTTATATAAAGTGGGGTTTAGAGGAATCTTCCTTGGAGGTCGCGAGTTTAATTCCTGCCGGGTTGGCACCATTCTTTTGTGGAGACTGGTCCCGTCCGCTGATACAAGAGGGACAGTTGTCAGTTTCCTGCGAAAGAATGTGCACTGAACAGATAACTGCTTTTGTATACGCATGTCCAGAAAAAGAATGGTTAGGTAAACTGACCGACTCGATATGACATAAAAAGTGTTCACTGGGCCGTAAAAAGCCTACCTCTTGCTATAAACATAGATTGTAGGTGCTCTGTTAGAAGCCTCTGCGTTGTGTAGTAGCCGATAAAACACGAGTCGTGGTTTCGATCCCCAGTTTCTCCAGACATTCGGATGAGTTTTAAACCGAGGTCCTGTCTCCTAATAACCTTAGCTGTTGGTGAAACGTAAAACTCAAACACACAAAGTGCCGTCTCATTAGTAACAACAATCAACGCTTAAACAAAGAGAAGGAAATAAATACATGTACTCATACAAACCGCATGTTTCTCTATATTCCCAGCAGGAACATGGCGTAAGTGTGACGTCTCATCAGTGTCCGTACAACGTCATGACGTTTATGCAACGTCACATCTACGTCGGTACAACGTGACGTTGCACCGACGTTGATTTGACGTTGCCATAGCGACGTGTGCGGTGGTTTCGAAAGTATATTAACCCAGTTAGGCAATGTCGGGCCGACAGCGATGCAACGTTGTCACGGTCGTTTTTCCCTCGGGATGATTGAATATACACGTATGTACATGTACACGTATATTGCGTTTTTTTTTGTTTCTTATAAACTAAACTAATAGGCGTGTATATACATGTATATAATTAGTCAACAATTTGCACTTGAATTCTTCAACTTGAGTTCAAACTTGGGTCAGTGGGCAAAAATACATGTATTTCTCCATGTATCTAGATGAAAGTAAATACTGCTTCTACTACATGTACTACTACTACTACTACTACTTCTACTACTACTAATAATAATATATTAATTGAGCCGGCGAATGACAAAACCTACAATTAGAAATGTGCGTCCAGCGAAGACTCAGATCAGCCTGCGCATCCGCGCAGTCTGATCAGACTCCTCGTTTTGCGCTCTAAGGATAGGTAAGGGCCCAATGCTCCTTCATGCAGCAAGAGAAGTCTCTGATTAGACTATATGGATGCGCAGGCTGATCTGATTCTTCGCTGAGCGTAGAAGTATTAAGCTCTTTATATAGTCACTGGTCATACTTCGCACAGGCCTGTTGGACGCTATTGGGCCTTCATTCTTAGAGGGCTTTCGGTCTGTATTGGACTCGCGTTGGTCTTTAATTATCGGACTAGTGCTTAAATTAACTTTTTAAGTGGTCCCCTATCGGGAATCACTTTTTTGTGTCAAATTCTTTGAAATGGGGTGAGTGGAGCTCATAAATCTTTTGGGCCCAATTGGCCTTGTATGCATGGCGCTTCCGCGTAGAGCTGAAACCGGCCGAACATGTGTACTGGTAAACCGCTTTGGTCTCAGCGTGCCCAGGAAAGCAGGCTCGCCAGAGGCTTCATTGCTCGTTTAGGAGGTGCGTCAGTTTAAGGTACACGGAACAGTAGAAAACTAGACCTTGGTTAATCGGCCATGTATTTATTTTCTTTATTGAAACAGGCGAATGTTCGGAATTGACTCCTTGTATTTTTCTTAACATCCATCAATAAATGTAGGCACTAGAGCGATGACAAAGATTTTCTAAAAAAAGCCACAGTGACCTTGACCTTGAAAGTCAAAATAGTTCGAGATATTGTCATAAGGAACATTTGTGTGAAGTTATACTGAAATCGGTGAAGAAATGTAAGCGCTAGAGCCATGTCAAAGTTTTTCTAAAAATAGCCACAGTGACCTTGACCTTGAAAGTCAAACTCAATCGAGGTATTGTCACAAGGAACATTTGTGTGAAGTTATATTGAAATCAGTGAAGAAATGTAGTCGCTAGGGCGATGACAAAGTTTTTCTAAAAATAGCCACAGTGACCTTGACCTTGAACGTCGAAATTGCTCGAGATATTGTCTTAAGGAACATTTGTGTGAAGTTATATTGAAATTGGTGAAGAAATGTAAGCGCTAGAGCATTGACAAAGTTTTTCTAAAAATAGCCACAGTGACCTTGACCTTGAAAGTGGAACTCGCTACAGATATTGTCATAAGGAACATTTGTGTGAATCGATTTTGAAATTGGTGAAAAAATGTAAGCGCTAGAGCAATGAAAAAGTTTTTCTAAAAATAGCCACAGTGACCTTGACCTTGAAAGTCAAACTCTTTCGAGGTATTGTCATAAGGATCATTTGTGTGAAGTTATATTAAAATCGGTGAAGAAATGTAGGCGCTGGAGCGATGACAAAGTTTTTCTAAAAATAGCCATTGTGACCTTGACCTTGAAAGTTGAAATGGCTTGAGACATTGTCATAAGGAACATTTGTGTGAAGTTATATTGAAATCGGTGAAGAAATGTAAGCGCTATAGCATTGACAAAGTTTTTCTAAAAATAGCCACAGTGACCTTGACCTTGAAAGTGGAACTCGCTAGAGATATTGTCATAAGGAACATTTGTGTGAAGTGATATTGAAATCCGTGAAGAAACGTAGGCGCTAGAGAGATGACAAATTTTTTCTAAAAATAGCTACAGTGACCTTGACCTTGAGGTCATGACCCTGAAAGTCGAACACACTCGAGATATTGTCATAAGGAACATTTGTGTGAAGTTATATTGAAATCAGTGAAGAAATGTAGGCGCTAGAGCAATGACAAAGTTTTTCTAAAAATAGCCACAGTGACCTTGACCTTGAGGTTATGACCTTGAAAGTCGACCTCGCTCAAGATATTGTCATAAGGCACATTTGTGTGAAGTTATATTGAAATCAGTAAAGAAATGTAGGCGCTAGAGTGATGACAAAATTTTTCTTAAAATAGCCACAGTGACCTTGACCTTGAGGTCATGACCTTGAAAGTCGAACTCGCTGAGATATTGTCATAAGAAACATTTGTGTGACGTTATATTGAAATTGGTGAAGAAATGTAGGTGCTAGAGCGATGACAAAGTTTTTCTAAAAATAGCCACAGTGACCTTGACCTTGAGGTCATGACTTTGAAGTCGAACTCGCTCAAGATTTTTTTATAAGGAACATTTGTGTGAAGTTATATTGAAATTGGTGAAGAAATGTAGGCGCTAGAGCGATGACAAAGTTTTTCTAAAAATAGCCACAGTGACCTTGACCTTGAGGTCATGACCTTGAAAGTCGAACTCGCTCGAGATTTTTTAATAAGAAACATTTGTGTGAAGTTATATTGAAATTGGTGAAGAAATGTAGGCGCTAGAACGATGACAAAGTTTTTCACAAATTACCAAAATGACAAAGGGCCATAACTCACAAAGTATTTTTCGGAATTTTGTCATAAATTAATCAGTTCATCTACTCATCACCATCAATCTATTCACCAACTTTCAATGCTCTAGCTCCAATAGTTTTTGAGATATCTTGCTGACAAGATTTTATTAAAAAAAATTCAAAGGGCAATAACTCTTAAAAGGGGCATAATCCAGACGAGTAAAAAAATACGCGTCAGCTAATTTTCCATGAGGAATCCATATATGAAATTTCAAAACCCTAGCATACACGGTTCTAAAGATATGCTATGCATCACTTTTAGCATACATTACAATGGGCACAAATTACCAAAATGACAAAGGGCCATAACTCACAAAGTATTTTTCGGAATTTCGTCAAAAGTTAATCAGTTCATCTACTCATCACCGCCAATATATTCACCAACTTTCAAGGCTCTAGCTCCAATTGTTTTTGAGATATCTTGCTGACAAAATTTTATTAAAAAAATTTCAAAGGGCAATAACTCTTAAAAGGGGCATAATCCGGACAAGAAAAAAAATATCCGTCAGCTAATTTTCCATGAGGAATCCATATATGAAATTTCAAAACCCTAGCATACACAGTTCTAAAGATATGCTATGCATCACTTTTAGCATACATTACAATGGGCACAAATTACCAATATGACAAAGGGCCATAACTCACAAAGTATTTTTCGGAATTTCGTCAAAAGTTAATCAGTTCATCTACTCATCACCGCCAATATATTCACCAACTTTCAAGGCTCTAGCTCCAATAGTTTTTGAGATATCTTGCTGACAAGATTTTATTAAAAATATTTCAAAGGGCAATAACTCTTAAAAGGGGCATAATCCAGACGAGAAAAAAAATATCCGTCAGCTAATTTTCCATGAGGAATTCATATATGAAATTTCAAAACCCTAGCATACACGGTTCTTAAGATATGCTATCCATCACTTTTAGCATACATTACAATGGGCACAAATTACCAAAATGACAAAGGGCCATAACTCACAAAGTATTTTTCGGAATTTCGTCAAAAGTTAATCAGTTCATCTACTCATCACCACCAATATATTCACCAACTTTCAAGGCTCTAGCTCCAATAGTTTTTGAGATATCTTGCTGACAAGATTTTATTAAAAAAATTTCAAAGGGCAATAACTCTTCAAAGGGGCATAATCCGGACGAGAAAAAAAATATGCGTCAGCTAATTTTCCATGAGGAATCCATATATGAAATTTCAAAACCCTAGCATACACGGTTCTTTAGTTATGCTATGCATCAAAAGCGTAACGGACGGACGAACGGACGAACAGACGAACAGACGAACGGACGAACGAACCAGAAGCAATATGCCCCACCAACTTTTTCAAAGTTGGGGGCATAATGATAACTGGATGTGTCAGTGTCCGTCCTAATTGTGTAAATAAGCTTATTAGACCGACTCTAGGGCATAACATTCATAAAAGTTCTCGGATTATAAAAAATCTAAAAAGGGCAGATCGTTCATGAAAAGTAGAAGTAAAACAAAGATCAGGAATCGATACAATTAACTTACTCCACCCATCAACGACACCAAAGGGAAAGAAACACAAACATTAAGCGACCAGACCATAATGGAAACCTAAACAAAGGAAAGAAGGACAGTTACTTTCCAACAAAATGGCCATATGGCCATCCAAAATAAAAGACACAAGTGATACATACAGTAAGTAACAAACAACAACATAAATAAATCGCCACAAAACTGCATCACTGTTGTTTAACAAGTCAAATGCGCACTGTATATAATTAAAACGACGGGTTTTTTTACGTCCCCGTCAACACTATTTAGGTCATTTTGGGACATTTCTTTCTATTTTGTGGGATTTTTACATGAAATTAAAATAAAACGACATCTCAAGCCCTTCCGCCCAATGAAACCAGTATGATTTATGTGCATGGATGGTCGGACTTGTACCCCTTTGTCTGGGCAGGCTTTACTAAGTAAGACCTTTTAGGCGGGTTACCAGTTCTCATGTATGGTCCGTTTCAGCTCTTTATGGAATCACCATGCAGCCCAATCTATTCACGCTCCAAGCCCAAAATGGGCGGGTGTCCGTAAACGAGGGTTAACAGTGGTATACACATTTTTTTCTTATTTATGCTGTCAGCACAGACAGAAATAGGAATTACGAAAACATGCCTATACAAATGCATTGTAAACAGCACAACTCGTATTTTGGAGCAGAAATAAGAATTACGAAAACATGCCTATACAAATGCATTGTAAACAGCACAACTTGTATCTTGGAGCAGAAATAAGAATAACGAAAACATGCCTATAAAAATGCATTGTGAACAGCACAACTTGTATCTTGGAGCAGAAATAAGAATTACGAAACCTGCCTATACAAAGGCACTGTAACCTTTACCGCCGAAAAAACGAACATTATAAGAGGAAAAATTGTGATATTTCTATTACTTCTGCTCAAATAAGAAAAATATGGTTTACCCCTGTAAACCCCAATTTGACTGTATAAAAGTCGAGTTCAATGGGGTCAAAATTATAACGGCGTGTCTTCGTCATGTAAATAATTTATGCCCCTATTAGCCACAGTTTTCCTCATCTAAACTGGGGTTTAGCAGGGTCTTCATTTCACGGGCTTGTTAACATGATGTTTTGTTTGTTAGATTTGACGTTTAACGCCCCAATCAAGTTGAATCAACAGTGTATCGGACTTTTGGAGACGTTGCCTCCTATTTTGTGGGAATTTTACCCAACATTGAGATGAAATGACATCTCAAGCCCTGCAGCCCAATGAAACCAATAGGGTTTTTAAGTATGAACGGTCCGACTCGCACCGCTTTTCCTGACCAGGCTTAGAACCTCTAAGCGGTTTATCAGTACTCATGGTCGGTGCCGATTTTAATATGATATAAATGCCCATACCCTAAAAAATATCAAAAGTGGGGCCGAGGTGTCTTTGGGGCTGAGATGTCTAGGGGCCGAGGTGTCTTTGGGGCCGAGATGTCTAGGGGCCGAGGTGACCGTGGGGCCGAGGTGTCTAGGGCTGAGGTGACTAGGGCCGAGGTGTCTAGGGTCGACTTGGTTTTTGGCCGACCTGTCTAGGGGCCGAGGTGGTAGTGGGGCCGAAATGTCTGGAAATCGAGTTAACAATTCGAAAAAAAAAAAAAAAAATAAATTGATAAATAAAATAAAATCCCGCTGGCTCAGCTACTCGTATATTTAAAAGGAAAAAAAAAAAAAAAAAAAAAAACAATAAAGCAGCACCACAGTGCAGCAGCGCCATCTGTGAGTGTACTTTTCCTCTTATCTCTCCCATTATAGGCATTCTCTTTTTTTTTTTTTTTTTTTCGTGGGTGGGTGGGGGTCCATTGACCACCTGCATGGGGGATTGTTGTTCACCCGTTGACCACACAGCACAACACAAGCTGTAGTGAAGTAAATATCTTTGTATTAATTAAAGGTTAATACAAATAATCAGTGTAAGTTAAATTGCAGGAAATGAAAAGAATCAGATATTTTTTACCTTATAAATGTAAATTTGTAAAAGTTTAGTTTTTGATTTTTTTTTTATAAAATAAAGATGATCAATACAAATTATAACTCATATTTCTGTTTTATGACATCAAAAGAATTCTGTGATAATTATACATTTATACAAAATGTATAAGCATTTTGTGAGTCAAGGGAAAAAGGAAAATCAAACAAATATACACAGGTAATGGAACAAAGTAACTGCTTGGGTCAGTTAAACAGAAAGCATACATTGCACACTTGTATACATTGTCACAAAATTGCACCAAATAAAGAATAGTCTGGGTTGTCAAAAGCAATACATGTGGTCTAAGTAACTTATCTACTTGGCTTAGGTACCAGGTTAGCCATGTAATATAAACACCAGTAAATCAAGTGCCTCACACAGCTGCCCTGCTGTAAAGCTTTTACTAGAGGACCATTTTGAACGTTTGTTTACTTCTCAAATTTGAGCTGATTTCCGGAGTTATTCCTATGACTGAACTATATGAAATGAGCTAATATTTGATCATACGGAGTGAACTGTACTAGTCTCACACTGCTGACCGATTGTTCACCCATCTGACCGAATAGTGCCACGTCATGGAAAAACCTATTCGTGAACATTGAGTAGAAAGTAATACATCAGACTGCTCATTGCCGTCAGACCAGGATTCTCGATTTCAAGAAAGTATGAACACACTAATCCTGGTCACCGTGTTGAATGTAATGAAGTTGTGATCAATTTCTCAATTAGCGTGCAAAATGCACAAAAGGTCAAGGACTGGTCACAGTTATTAGTAAAACCGCAAATGTACATGTCTCCGACTCTTGGTTTTCCAGCAAATCAGAATGTGAGCCATCGCACTACAAATCATGCCTATGTTCAGGAGCTACAGAAGATCAATGCGCGGCTTTGCAGACTGGTCTATACACATGTTGTTTGATTTGTTTGTTTGATTTCAGGTTTAACGTCCCCGTCAACACTATTTATGCCAGTTTGGAGACATTTCTTCCATATTTTGTGGGAATTTTACCCGACAAAGAACTGAAATGACATCTCAAGCCCTGCCGCCCAATGAAACCAATAGAGTTTATAAACACGGACTCACACCGCTTTGCCTGGGCAGACTGGGCGGTCGGTTTCAGCTCTGCGTGGAAGCATCACGCAGCCTATCTATTTCTTCAAGCCCCGATGGGCGGGGCCTCCGCAATTCCATCCGTCTGTCATTCGCCATTATGCCGTTCCAGAATGATTTGTTCGGCCCAGTCAACACCTTGAAAGTCATATCGAACTAGCCAGCTTACCTAACCACACTTTTCTCGGGCTGGCTTAACCGGTAGGGTGATTATTCTTTCGCCAGAGACTGAAAACTACCCTTCTTGAGTAAGCAGAAGGGGAAAACGAGTAGACCTTTCATGATCAGACTTCACGATTGAATGTTGCCTATATGGCAGGTATCGAACCCGCGACCTCCTGATCACCAGTTAGATGCAGAAGTCTCCGTGCATGGTGCATGGTTAAGTTACTCGTCTCTTAAACAAGGGATCCCAGACTTTCGGAGGAGTCTTTAAACTGAAGTCCTGTCTCCATATGACATTAGTTGTTTGTGGGACGTTAATTACACTCACCAGTTAGATGCGCATCCGACTGAGTTCCAGGGAGAGCAATTTATGATTATATAACGCTATATGAAGAGGGGAATTGTGGCAAATGCGACTAACAAAAACTTTGATCAGTCTGCGCACCTGCGCTCAACCGAGTCTTCGCAAGTCGCAGTGATTTATGGATCCTCTTCCATCGTGCTGATGAGGCTGAATTGGCGTGCATGTAGATGTGGGAAAGCTGCATTAGGGGTCTAAGCCTGCCTGGGCAAAGTGGCGCGAGTCGGACCGTCCTGTTGGTTTGTTTGGGCGGCAGGGTTTGAGGTGTTATGTCATCTCAATGTTGGGGAAACAGTCTCACGAAATTGGAAGCAACGTCACCACAATGACCTTAATAGTGTTGACGGGGACGTAAAACCTTAATTCAAACAAACAAACTGAAATTTTAGGCCATTTGATGAAGATTGTTGGGGAATGATTCTGCTGACACTGTGGCCCTCCCGGCACACACCCCGGCGACCCTAAGGTTGGTGTTACTGAAAGCATCTTATCATTAGAAACCAGAATATATATGGTTTAGGGTGAGATTTGAACAGTTTCTGAGAAAGTAGGCTTTTAATGAAGTGGAGGAGTGGGACGTAGCCGCGTGGGACCCGAAGGTTGGTGTGATGGAACAAGAATATGTAGGGTTTAGGGGTGGGGATCTGAACGGTTTCTGAGGTATAGGGCTTTTTAGCTCACCTGTCACGTAGTGACGATGTGAGCTTTTGGGATCACTTTTTGTCCGTCGTCCGTCCGTGCGTGCGTGCGTGCGTAAACAATTTCTTCAAACAACATCTCCTCCTGAACCACTGATCGTATTTTGACCAAACTTCACAGGAATGACCCTGAGGTGGTCCTCTTTCAAAGTTGTTCAAATGGTTCCGGTCCGTTGTAGAGCTAGGTCACAGGAGCTAAAAAAAAAATTTTTTTTTTACTAAAAACTTGGGTCCCACCAGTTTTACGGAAACCTTTAAAAAGCTTCTTGTCTGAAACCAGAAGGCCCAGATCTTTGATATTTGGTATGAAGCTTCATCTAGCGGACCTCTACCAAGATTGTTCAAAATATAGTCCTGGGGCCGAAAATGCACCCCCCCCCCCCCCACACACACACCGGGGGTCACTGGTTTCACATAAGCATATAGAAGGGAAACATTTAAAAATCTTCTTGTCTGAAAACAGAAGGCCCAAGTCTTTGTTATTTGGCATGAAGCTTCATGTGGTGGACCTCTACCAAGATTGTTCCAATTATAGCCCTGGGGCCAAAAATGCCCCCACCCCCCGCGCCAGGGCCCACTGGTTTCACATAGCGTATACAGGGATAACCTTTAAAATCTTCTTGTCTGAAACCAGAAGGCCCAGGTCTTTGATATTTGGTATGAAGCTTCATCTAGTGGATCTCTACCAAGATTGTTCCAAATATAGTCCTGGGGCCAAAAATGCCCCCACGCCGGGGCCCACTCGTTTCACATAGGCGTATACAGGGATAACCTTTAAAAATCTTCTTGTCTGAAACCAGAAGGCCCAGGTCTTTGATATTTGTTTTGAAGCTTCATCTAATGGACCTCTTCCAAGATTGTTCAAATTACAGCCTTGGGGCCAAAAATGTCCCCGCGCTGAGACCCACTAGTTTAACATAGGCTTATATACGAAAAAAAAAAACCTTTAAAATCTTCTTGTCTGAAACCAGAAGGCCCAGGTCTTTGGTATTTGGCGTGAAGCTTCATCTAGTGGACCTTTACTGCGATTTTCAAATTATAGCACTGACTCCAAAAAATGCCCCCGCGCCAGGGCCCACTGGTTTTACATAAGCTTACATAGGGAAAACCTTTAAAAATCTTCTTGTCTGAAACCAGAAGGCTCAGGTCTTTGATATTTGGTATGAAGCTTCATGTAATGGACCTCTACCAAGATTGTTCAAATTATAGCCTTAGGGCCAAAAATGTCCCCGCGCCGGGACCCACTAGTTTTACATAGGCGTAGACAGGGATAACCTTTAAAAATCTTCTTGTCTGAAATCAGAAGGCCCAGGTCTTAGATGTTTGGTATGAAGCTTCATCTAATGGACCTCTACCAAGATTGATCAAATTACAGCCTTGGCGCCAAAAATGTCCCCGCGCCGAGACCCACTAGTTTTACATAGGTTTATATAGGAAAAACCTTTACAAATCTTCTTGTCTGAAACCAGAAGGCCCAGGTCTTTGGTATTTGGCGTGAAGCTTCATCTAGTGGACCTCTACTGAGATTGTTCAAATTATAGCCCTGGCGCCAAAACTGTCACCGCACCAGGGCCCACTGGTTTTACATAGGCTTATATAGGGAAAACCTTTAAAAATCTTCTTGTCCGAAACCAGAAGGCCCAGGTCTTTGGTATTTGGTATGAAGCATCTAGTGGACAGCTACCAAGTTTGTTAAAATTATAGCCCTTGGGCTAAGAATGTACTAGAGACACCTATTCTCAGATGAGCGATTCAGGGCACTCTGGGTCCTCTTGTAATGAATTGGACGGTTTGGGGCATGACCCATGCGCACCCAGGGGGACTTCAGGTTGGTGTCAATGAAATGCATCTTATCAGAAGGAACGAAATATATATGGTTTAGGGGTGGGGACCTAAATAGTTTCTGAGATATTATATGGCCTTATATGAAGTGGAGGGATGGGGCATGGTCGAGCCCGCCAAAGGGGGACCCCAGGGTTCGTATCACTGAATATGTCTTATAATAAGAAACAAGAATATATATGGTTTGGGGGTGGGTGTCTGTTTTCTGAGATATATGGTATTTCCACGATGGTATGAATGCACGGGCCCAATATGATGGTGAGTTTTCAGATCCATTCCCTTTGACAAATGGAGTCTCGCAAGGCTGTGCGCTAGCCACAACACTGTTCAGCATGATGTTCTCTGTTATGCTCACAGATGCTTTGCAGAATGGTGACAGTGGCATACCTTTTAGGTATCGCTTTGATGGGAATCTCACCAATCTCATAAGGTTGCAACCCAAACCCAAAGTGCAGACAGAGGTGCTGGATGAGTTCCTCTTTGCTAGGTGCTCACTGCTCATACAGAAAAGAAGATCCAAAAAAGGTATAAATCAAGTATCTGACTCCTTTGATAGCTATGACCTCGTAATCAGCATAAAAAGACCGAGGTAGTCTATCAGCCAGCATCGAGCAAGTCATACAAAGAGCCCACCACCACAGCGAAATGTCAAAGATTTCAAGTGGTAGACAAGTTCGCCTACCTTAGAAGATCACTGTCTAGAGCCGTGCATATTGATGATGAAGTAAATGCCAGGATTGCCAAAGCTTGTCGCCGACTACGTAGTAGTGTCTGGGACCGAAGTGGAATCAGACTTGACAAAACTGAAAGTAGCTGAGGAACGTTTGCCAAAGAAAACTATCTATGGAGAACTAGAAATGCACGGGCAAACGCTCCCATTGCGGTCAGAAGAAGCGCTACAAGGACATCCTCAGAGCCACCCTAGGGGACTTCAATGTACCAACAGAGTCATGGAAACAAATTGTGCAGGACTCCAGCAAAGTGGCGAGGTCTCATCAGAAGGGTGTTCCAGTGAATACGAGGCAAAAAGAACCAATGAAGCTGAGCAGAAACGCACACAGCGCAAAGCCAGAGCTAAGGCATCACCAACAGAGCTGTCCACCTCTATCCTCTGTTGTTCATTCTGCAACAGACAGTTCAGAGCTAGAATTGGTCTCATCAGCCATCTCAGAACACACAAACAGTAACATTTCTCAAATGTGATTAGGATTAGTCATTGTCAGTAGTGGCTGACGAACTGTTATTATGATTATAAGAAACAAAACTAGGTATGCTTTAAGGGTGAGAATCTGAACTGTTTCCGAGATATTTTGGAGGGGGTGTGGCATGGCACCGGCACATCCCGAGGACCCAAGGTAGGTGTCTGATTGCGTCTCATCATAAGGCACAAGGGTATACATAGTTTAGGGGCGGGGATCTGAAATATTAAGCCGTTTACAAAATGGAGGCGCTGGGGAATTGTCCCGGCGCAACGGGGGGGGGGGGGGGGGGGGGGCTTTGAAACCCTTTGAAACCCTCTTGCAAAACTTCGTATTGGTATCTACAAATTGAGAAAAAAATCGTCGAGCGGTTACACAATAATTTACCAGACATGTATAATTTTACATACCGACCTTGGTCTTGCGCGCGACACATCGTCTCAAAGTCATCTGTTACGTCATTGGGGCGTCCAACTAACTACTATCTATTCTACCTTTTTTTCTCGCCACCGACCTTTTTAACAAACTGTAATTATTAAGATTTTAATTTTTAACCTTATATTATTTTATGCATAATATATATAAATTTTTTTAGACGCTATATGCCCTACTAGGGTTGAGCTTCTTTAAACAAAGCATCCATCCATCCATCTTTTCTCCCCTTTATCTGGGAGAAACGACACAAAATGACCCACAAGTTTTGACGTGCCGTTAAAATCCAGCTCAATCAATCGATCCATCCATTTTAACATGTATCGTTTACACGGGTGGTAATCAGGGGAACTAGCTCGAAAATGAGTCAATGGAAATTTGTTCCCTCGACACATCCGGGAGCTCTCGAGCTAGCTCCATCACCAGAAAACTTGAAAACAAAGGTAGGTCTCGAAGAGTTTTATCACCATTTTTTTCTGTGTAAACTATTTATAAAAAAATCCGGCAATGCAGTTCCACATAGAAATGATTAAACTTTGTACCTCGCTAGAATTTGCCATGGAAATTTGCTACGCTGGAGTATGAATGAAACTAAACTTTTTATCACGGACCTGAAAAATTGTCAATTTATGTCAACACAGAGATTTTGGCCGAAGATTTTTTCATTTTCCGTCAAAAGTACGCCCTTCACACCCCCAGAAGTAACAGTCCCAGTGAAATGAAACATGGAACGTTTGAAATAAGCAAAATATTGTGGCCGTGATTACGTTACTTGCCACTTATGACGAAATTACTGTCCGAGCTAGTCTTCTCGAATATCGAGCTAGTTCACTCGACATGGAGATAGTGCCCTCAAAGATGAAACATTCATCAGATGACTGGGGCCTGATTCGATGTCCTCTGTGGTCCCACCCAGTTTATCCAACTGGTTTCTTTACCTCTGGCTAGTGGGCCTGATGGTTAAGTTCCCTGTCTGTCTGGTTTAACCATTTAGCTGCAAACTCAAAATGAGATTTGACATAATACATTTTTATATTGAATGTTCGATTTTCTTTTCAGATGGGCGCTTTCCAAGGAAAAAGTTCCAAAGGACTATTCCTGAACAGAAAAAATACCGGACATGCAACAAAAAATATATATATATTCCTGTGCTAGATAATCGGGCGCCTCTTTACTTTTTATTCCCTAGATTATTATAGTTATTCATGAATCATTCGACTAAGTACCATCCCTACATTTTGAGTATTATATCCGATAGAGGCTTTTGTCTGTCTGTCTGTCTGTCTGTCTGTCCATCCGTCTGTACGTTTGTTCTTTCGTTCATCCGTCTTCCAATGGACCCATCCATCTAAATACCCACTCACTTACCCCTCTCTGCAGTGTACCCATCCATCCAACCAACATCCATCCATCCATTGATCAGTTCTAAATTGGAAGCAACTAGGTGGGCGAAATGACTCAGGGGGCGAAAAGACCAGGCTTTGTGGACGAAACAGCTATGGGTGCAAAATGGGGCGAAACTACCAGGGAGGAACGACTGAGAGGCCGTCTTGTGGGCATTATATCTTGTTACTCCAGTAGCCAGAGGTAAAGAAACCAGTTGGATAAATTGCCTGGAAAGACATCGAATAAGGCCCCAGTCATCTGATGGTTGTTTCATCTTCATTTGTTGAGGGCAATATCTACACGTCGAGTGAATTGGAAGGAGGCGAAGCAACTAGGTGGGCGAAATGACTCAGGGTGCGAAAAGACCAGGCTTTGTGGACGAAACAGCTATGGGTGCAAAATGGGGCGAAACTACCAGGGAGGAACGACTGAGGGGCCGTCTTGTGGGCATAGTATCTTGTTACCCCACTAGCCAGAGGTAAAGAAACCAGTTGGATAAATTACCATAGAAAGACATCGAATCAGGCCCCAGTCATCTGATGGATGTTTCATCTTCATTTTTGAGGGCAATATCTCCATGTCGAGTGAACTAGCTCCTTGTCGAGAAGACTAGCTCGGACAGTAATTTCGTCATAAATCGCAAGTTACGTAATCACGGCCAAAATATTTTGCTTATTTCAAACGCTCCATGTTTCATTTCACTAGGGATGTTGCTTCTGGGGGTGTGAAGGGCGTACTTTTGGCGGAAAATGAAAAATCATTGGCCAAAATCACCGTGTTGACATAAATTGACAATTGTTCTGGTCCGTGATAAAAAGTTTAGTTTCATTCATACTCCAGCGCTGCAAATTTCCATGGCAAATTCTAGCGGGGTACAAAGTTAAATCATTTCTATGTGGAACTGCATTGCCGGATTTTTTTTGGTTTGGTCACCATGAGGCGGGCAAACCGGGTATAATGACCAGATTGTAACTGTTCCATGGAGGGGCACGTGACGCAATCAACCAATCAGCTTTAACGATGATGCAATACTATACTGCAGTTACAGGAAACAGCCTGTCTGAATAGCGAAACCCTGTCAATCCGCACGTGATTAGAAGTTATAAATATCACTTATGCAGTGTAGAACCGTTTGATCTATAAATAAGTCAGTGTGTGCAGGGGGTCTTTGGATGCGAGTTTATCATGCAGTTACAAGTTTTAGGTTACACATTGTCATTAATGACATTTACACCTATTGAGCTATCACTATTCCCTTTAAAATGGGCGAGTCAATTTGTGATCTCAGGAATAACAGAAATTGATTTGTTTGGAGCAAATTCTTTTCTTAAGAGTAGCCCATATCTAGGAAAAAGAGGATTTTTCAAAGAATATTCCTTACAGTCTGTAAATCTTTTTTTTTTTGTTCCGGCTACACCGCAGCAGACAAAGTCCAGCTACATGTATATATGGGATGTTATGTTGAAACCCGCACGTGCAGCTACCCAGTGGAGCTAGACGCATAGATACTTCACCCCCCCCCCCCACACACACACACACACACACCACCACCACCTATATTGTTTAAGCACATAGTAAAGCCTCAGGCGAGACTGCGCAGCCTTGTTTGTGTGTTCTCTGTTTACTAACAAGCAGTCTCAAATCAGCGTAAGCCGGGGGCATGTTGCAATTCAATGCCCATCGCAGTAGTCCGGTGAAGACTGATTAGACTGTGCGGATGCAAAACCATTATGTTATTTAGATTGGCAAGTAACAAGAAGAAGAAAATGCGGACATCATACACAAATTTAACATGTGCATGTGTGATCTTCACTTTGTGCGCCTTGAAACGTTTCAAACCTCTTGAACATTGAAGACACAATCCCGATTGCACAACTGCGCAGACTTATCAGTCTTTACTGTACTTGGTAGCTTAGAATGTGTTTGTAACGTCGCAAGCAGATTTGGCCGGTTAAATGTACACGCCGTCGTTTTAATTAGGCCGGCGCACGGCGAAAAAAAAAAAACGTTTCAAACGAGGGACCTGGGGCCAGTTTCATCAATAAACGTCGTACGATTAATCTTAAATTGCTCGTACGCACTTTTTAAAAAAACTGCGTACGTCAGTTTCATCAAAACATCGCAAAGTGTTCGTAGGAGCTAAATTTGCGTTTCACTAAAATAAGTCGTAATTTTGAATATGCGCTTTAACAGGGCCACTTATTGTCACATGCGTGATCACGTGCCGTCTTGAAATAGCCGTGTAAGGTAGATTACAGGCTTTAAAATTATTGTTCCTGTGGACCTAGATGAAAATTCAGTACAAACAATGTTGAATCAACGTTGATTCTATGTTGCTTCAAACTTGTGTTGCCATTTCATTGTTGTAAGATACAGATGTTAATTGTCTGAATCCCTTCCCTCTTTACCATTGGCGAGTTGGGCCGTTTGTGGACGTCGTGACGTCAGATAAGCGTTGATTTAACGTTATAATGAACCTTTCACAAGCACGTTTGACAGTTAATGCGGGCGGGCCTCTTCCATGAGTGCACGTATATCGTTGAGTTTATAATATTAGTTGAGGAAAAGGAATGACATTACGATGAGAACTCGCTGAGCATTTTATTTCCTTAATAAATCCAGTAATGCAAGGGCATGAATACAAGATTCAACCAGTGCTTCAGCTGAAGTGCACGACCCGCCGGATGCTTTTAGCTTTATGAGTGTTACCATATATGGGTATGGCGGCCATTTTGGTCATGTGACCTGGAGCTAAAACGGTTCCCCCAATAAATGCGCCTTATCGTAAGGAGCAAAAATATATCTTATACTTTAGTACTGTATTCTGAATCGTTTGCAGGATAAAATGCATTCTCACTTTTCCAATACAAAAGCATATGTGTCAAAGTTTGACCAAGACACAAAGAAGGTCAAGGTCAACCCATGGTCACCATTTGAGCAATTTATGATGGGCCTACGTCCCAAATGCTATCTATCAAGTTTCGTGGAAATCTGCCCAGTGGTTCTGGTGAAGACTATTTTTGAAGGGTTTTTACCATATATGGCTTGTCGGCCATTTTAGTCATGTGACCTGGACCCCATGAGCAAATTTTGGTTTCCCCCATCCCATGGAGGCTCCATATGAAATTTGACTTCAATCGGCCCAACGGTTTCCGAGGAGAAGCAGTTCGAAAATTTTCACATTTTTCGCCTCGGCGAGGCTATACTAAACGGAATGTAATATTTCAATCAGTATGCCAAAAATTGTTTAAATATTCCAAGCGGTTAAGTCACTATCACCAATTTTCACAAACGGGTTACGGACGGACAGACAGACTGACAGACTGACAGAATAACAGAATGACCAAATGACAGAATGACACGGTGATTTTAGGGCACTCTTAGAAAATCAACCGACTTCAGTCGGTCGCTTTTTCTGCGGGTCGTGCAATTTATCTTATGAACTTAAAACACAGTTTACGCACGATTTTAACACAAAAGGTCAATGCATGACGTTGTTTAACAAAGACGCCGCATATAACGTAACGTGAAATACATGGGCTGCATGATGCATACCACGCAGAGCTGAAACCGACCCGCACACGAGTACTGGTAAACCGCTTCGAGGATCTAATATGTTCTATAAAAAGGTTATCCTTTGGAAGCAAGGAATACACCACATAACTGGAAAATATGGAGTGTCCATGTTTCCTGCGCCAGACTTGCTAGTTTCGGACAATTAAGCCTCATCAGTGACCCTCAAAATATTTTCAAAATTCCGCAATGGAATCAATGATCCCAAAGGACAAGAAAATATAAACTACACTATGATGTTGGGCAGGGAGACTTTTTGCGGCTGCCACACATTCCCACACATCAGCTGTAGTGACGTCAAATATAAAAGGATTATCCTTTGGATGCGATGAATACACCACAAAACTTGAAAATATGGAGTGACCATGTTTTCTGGGCCAGACTAGCTAGTTTCGGCCAATCAGGCAACTAAGCCTGCCCAGGCAATGCGGTGCGAGTCGGCCCTTCCATGCGTATAAACCCTATTGGTTTCATTGGGACAGAGCTTGAGATGTCATTTCATCTCAATGTCGGGTAATAGTCCCACAAAATTGGAAACAACGTCTCCAAAAGGAACATTACAGTGTTGACGGGGACGTTAAATCTCAAATCAAACAAATCAAAAGCCTCTGAAAGTTTTCGTGTATAACGTATGGCAGTTTTCAGCTCCGGTTTGTTGTTGGCAATGGTCTTCGCAAATATTATTCATTGATTGCCGTCTGTCAAGGCCGTCCAGCGGATTTTGCTTTCAATGAAAAAATAAATTCATTTCATTTGCAACATAGATTCTACAACATGACTGATTTTAAATTACAAAGAACCTGACTTGAAACGAAGTTCTATAGCTATACATATGTATACACAATTATACAATCGCCTGCAAAATATAGACGAAATGAAATTACGCAAGACTATGACCCCCACCCCCACACGTGCCATCTGCATGATGCTGTGGAGCTTTTCGTACATACGAGTGTACACACATGTACGTACGTCCTTCCGTCCATGTACTTACGTGATCCTTTGACCTCATGTTAAGACATCGTACCAGGAAGAACCTAAACTTTTATGAGCTCATATTTTCCATTCCATATGATGGAAATGTGATGATATGGGTTTATTCAGCAATACACTTGCCCATACCTATAATCTCTAGGTTAATGCATATTAGAAAAATTTAAATGTGGAAATTACTTAAGAGCGCATATTTTTTAAAACCGTAAAATGGATTTGGTTCATATTTAGTACGATAATCGATACTCATTAAAAGATTTATTCAGCATACCCGCGCCCATGCCCATGGCCTCAAGGTTAAGGTCACGGACTCAGTATATTTTAATGTCAACGTTTAAATAGGAGCTCACATTTCCCTATCCATATCATGGATTCCGTTCGTATTTGGTATGATGAAAGATACAGGTCGTTTCTCCGGCTACTCCGTTTAGTTTTCGCCCACATCTGATTAATGATAGGCTCGAAATAAAAGAGGCCTTAAAACCAAAAACTCAAGGACAATGTCACAGATTTAGTAATTTATTTTTTATGGATTTGGTTCATATTTGGTATGATGATACACACATTTTCCAAGATTCAAACGACATTACCTCCACCTACGCCGATATCCTCAGGGACAGTTTTTCAAGCTAGAAATGCTGTCTTTATTTTATTTATTTATTTATTATTTATTTCCTTGGTGGGGATGGTCCCCGGGCGGAGGCATCTGTGTCGTATTGACAATTCTAGTTCGATGTGTCGATTTTAGGTACACTGAGTCTTCGTTTTAATCACAAGTCTAATCGCAGATTGTGGGTCGTCGCATCGGTTATTTTGCTGTTAAGCCCCCGTCAACTGTTGGTACATGTATATAGGTCATTTTGGAGACGCTACTTCTGATTTTGTGGGGCTTTTACCCGGCCTTGAGATGGAATGGCATCTTAAGCCCCATCGACCAAAGAAACCGCTAGGGTTTAAGGAGCGGTCCCACTCGCACAACTTTTCTTGGCTACGCTGTTACATTCTCAACGGCAAACCAGTAATCAAATCATCAGGAAATCACGCCTGTATAATTTTAAACCATTTGAACCCCACTTTTATACAGTAAAACTGGGGTTTACAGGGGTAAACTTTATTTTTCTTTATTTCTGCTCTAAAGTATAGGTCGTGGGTACTCGTTATCACGTCTCGATGGAGTAGAAATAAGAAAAATATCACAATTTTTATCTGAAAATTTTCTCTTTTTTCGGCGATAGAGGTTACAATGTATTTGTATAGGCATGTTTTCGTAATGTTGGTCAGTTTCAGCTCTGCACGGAAGCACTATGCAGGCCAAACCCGATGGGCGAAAGTGAACGTCAATTCTAGGTTATACCATGAAATATAGATTGTGGGTACTCGTAAACACAACCACAACGATGCGCTTCTAACGAGTACCCTTAATCTCAAATTTTCAAAGAAAAAAAAAAACACACTTAGAAACCTCCACCCAAAACCTAAAGATTATAACAAGGGGTGGGGTAGTTTCGAGGAATCTTTATTGCGTGGGCTTGTATAAGTAATGGGCGTTATCTGCGAAGGTATAAACAAAATGAAATGTTGCGTACCATCATTTTAACAATTTAACCTATGCCGGGCGTCATCTTCTTCTGCTATGGCTTTGATAAGACGATAATTTCAATGTGCGACGTTTAAATATTCATCTCAGAAATACGACAAAATGTGCGAACATCGCAGATTGTGAGCATTTGATGAAACAGGATTTTTGTCGTAAGAACTTCGTACGATCTTTTTAAGACGAAAATACGTCGCAAATGCTTTGATGAAACTGGCCCCAGATTAGCCTGCGCATCTGGCCAATGTGTCCCTAGTTTTCACCTGTTCTTTGATTAGCACAGAGGCCATGGTAGGCACATACGAACAACGAAGACTGTTCAGACTGCATGCATGTGCAGGCTGACCTGAGTCTTCCCCCCCCCCCCCCCCCCACACACACCGAATATGACTTATTGGCTTGCAGCGACGGCTGCAAGCCATTTAGATTGGAAATGTGGTTCCGGTTTTAGACTTCTCTTTCTATGTTATTTTGGATCCTCAGGTGTATTTTTTTTTAAAACAAAAATCAGAGATACAGTCAGCTTTTTCCGGTGTTCTGGTTCCCTCACCCTATAGCTCAATAGCTTTCGTATATTTTAATAGAATACAGGGTACCAGTTTATTGAGAGATGGTCTAGTGACAGAGCTATCGTTTCTGTGCGAAAGTTTAACTAAACACCGAAGCGAATTTATCCACTAGGCCACGGTCTACTGTGCACTAACGTCAATACAGTTTACCTGACCACATTCATAAAACATCTGTGTAGCAGTCTACAATTCACTCGAAGGTCAAAATTCAATGGGTTTTTATGCCCCCGCCTATTTGGAGAATAGCGGAAGGGCATTAAGTTTTACTCCCGTCCGTTTGTTTGTCCGTCCGTCCCGACATCGTGTCCGGGCCATAACTCCTAAACCGTACGGAATATATTCATGAAACTTCACAGGTGCATCCATCACACTGAGACGATGTGTCATAAATAAGGAAGACAACTCTTGCATTTTTGGTTTTTGGATTATCTGCCTTTGACTTAGTACCATATGGTAAACCGTGTCCGAGCCATAACTCCTAAACCGTACGGGATATATTCATGAAACTTCACAGGTATATTCATCACACTGAGACGATGTGTCTTGAATAAGGAAGACAACTCTTGCATTTTTGTTTTTTGATTGTCTGCCCTTGACTTAGTATCATATAGTAAACCGTGTCCGGGCCATAACTCCTAAACCGTATGGAATATATTCATGAAACTTCACAGGTGCATTCATCTCACTGAGACGATGTGTCATGAACAAGAAGACAACTCTTGCACTTTTTGTTTTTGGATTATCTGCCCTTGACTTAGTACCATATAGTAAACCGTGTCCGGGCCATAACTCCTAAACCGTATGGAATATACTCATTAAACTTCACAGGTGCATTCATCACACTGAGACGATGTGTCATGAACAAGGAAGACAACTCTTGCATTTTTTTGTTTTTGGATTATCTGCCCTTGACTTAGTGCCATATAGTAAACCGTGTCCGGGCCATTACTCCTAAACCGTACGGAATATATTCATGAAACTTCACCGATGCATACATCACACTGAGACGATGTGTCATAAACAAGGAAGACAACTCTTGCATTTTTGGTTTTTGGATTATCTGCCCTTGACTTAGTACCATATAGTAAACCGTGTCCGGGCCATAACTCCTAAACCGTACGGAATATATTCATGAAACTTCACAGGTGCATTCATCACACTGAGACGATGTGTCATGAACAAGGAAGACAACTCTTGCATTTTTGGCTTTTGGATTATCTGCCCTTGACTAAGTACCATATAGTTAACCGTGTCCCGGATTTAACTCCTAAACCGTATGGAATATATTCATGAAACTTCACAGGTGCATTCATCACACTGTGACGATGTGTCATGAACAAGGAAGACAACTCTTGCATTTCTGGTTTTTGGACTATTTGCCCTTGACTTAGTACCATATAGTAAACCGTGTCCGGGCCATAACTCCTAAATAGTATGGAATATATTCATGAAAAGTCACAGGTACATTCATCAGACTGAGACGCTGTGTCATGAACAAGGAAGACAACTCTTGCATTTTTGGTTTTTTGATTATCTGCCATTGACTTAGTACCATATAGTAAACCGTGTCCGGCCAATAACTCCTAAAATGTATGGAATATATTCATGAAACTTCACAGGTGCATTCATCACACTGAGACGATGTGTCTTGAACAAGGATGACAACTCTTGCATCTTTGGCTTTTGGATTATCTGCCCTTGACTTAGTACCATATAGTAAACCGTGTCCGGGCCATAACTTGTAAACCGTACGGAATATATTCATGAAACTTCACATGTGCATTCATCACACTGAGACGATGTGTCATGAACAAGGAAGACAATTCTTGCATTTTTGGTTTTTGGATTATCTGCCCTTGATGCATATATTTTATGATTGATTTGAAGTACATTTGTAATATTTTTATGAATGGCATTTGGCGGGGGCATCCGTGTCCTATGGACACTTTTTCTAGTTTTGAAATTTTTATAGGGTAGATTCCTGACGTCAGAAGTGTTAACTAGAGTAGGTCAACTAAACTGCTGCGTTTTTTTTTTTTAATCGTGTCCGATCAATATCTTTCTTTTTCCTGGATTGATTTTAGAATAACTTGACAGTAATGTTAATCATCATGAGAGGATGTGTTGTGCGCAAAACCAAGGTTGGTTTCTAAAACCGAGTTATCATGTTCAAAATGATTCTTTGAGCTATGTTCTTTCATTTCCTTGTTCTTTATAGTTTTTTAACATCAACATTTTCCTACTCCTCTGATAGCGCTGCCGGGGCGCTAGTCAGTTTCACTGACAGCTCTAGTTATATTGAAGGTACTTCTTCCAATAAATGAAAAAAAAGTTTACGGCGTACTGACAGTCAATTGGTCCAGTTTTTATCAAGATTAAGATTCACCTTAAATAGCTTTATACTGTTTATTTTTTTTTTTTAGACTTTCAGATAAAAACTGTTACCATTGGTAACATTGTTTACTTTGGTTGTCTCTTGTTTATAATATTTTTATACTTTGCTTATAAAAGATGTTAATGTTAACATTTAATGTCTCTTCCTCCTTCGTCTTATACTCCCTTGTATGTATATTTGTGTCGTCACCTAACAATTACATGTTTACTGGCCACATGACATAAATGTATACTCAGTATGTATGGAAGACCGCCTCCGTGGTCCAGTGATTAAGGTCGCTGACTTGTAATCACTGGAGGGTCATGGGTTCGAGCCCCGCTACCGGCCATGATCGTTTATGTGAGAACATTTGGTAGTTTGTGTCGGAGGATCGGAGTCTAGTACTGGTACTTTCCAGGAACGATGGTTAGTAAACTACCCGCCTGTATATGACTGAAAGATTGTTGAACGGGCGTAAACCTAGCAAAACAAACAGTATGTATGATGTGTTCTACCACATCATTGTCTCTCATAAATCTGTTAGGGACATTTATTTTGTTTTGTTTGTCCATTTCTACTTGCCAAATCGCATATCGTCCGTGCTCCATAAGTCCATTATTCCTCCTGTCTGTCTGTTAACAATGTCTTCTTCCAACTACTATTCAGATACTACTGAGTAAATGTCAATAAAACAGGGTCATAACAATGATCCCTTACTATCATATTTGGTCAAAAGTGAGAATGTGATCATTGGGTCACATGTCAATGCCTCAGTTACCTTAACATTGAAATATTTCTTCCAATAAATGTCAGGGTAGTGCCACATAGAAAATTGACACCTAATGGGTTTGTCCATTCCAATGTGTAGATAAACCATATACATGTATTGCCTTAGAGTACACTGCATCAAAAGTCTATGTCCCATTAACAAGAATAGTGCAACTTGCTTCCTCACCAGTACTTTCATCTACATCAACTCGTACATCCATGTGGCGGGAATATAGCTACATTTACACCAGGAACAGTACCCTTAAAACCCGGCAAGCCTTTCCTTTTAAAAGGAACCTTTATTTTCTTAATCATGTTCCCCGAAATCACTTCCACGTGAAATAAATGGGCATCTTCACTTGCTCCTCAGAAAACCAGGGTAGCCCAACAGGTAACCTGAATTAAACTACTTTTTTGCATGCAACAACCATGAATTTCACTCGCACGTGGTAAAAGACGTTCTGTGGAAAAAGGCGGGAAACTCTCAATTAATATTAAAGGGGCGCTTCTGCTATCAAAGAGGCATTGAATCAATGCCACAGCACATGGAAAAAGGGTAACACTGTCATACAAATAATAATGACAGTTGAAGCTACGCTCGAAAGAGTCTTAGAGCAAAGCGAAAACACTTGCATATGCATGGTGATCCAAGCCTTTGTAGGCCACAATGCTACATCACCGACTAGGATCAGCCTGCACATCGATGCAATGTGATCAGTCTTTACTGAACCCTTAAATCTTAAGGCTAAGTGAAACCCTTTGCCTTGCATACCGGTAGTGGGTGCGCATGTTCAGTGTTTGCAGGTCGTTGAGAAACCAGCGAAGACACATCTTAGCGTACTCATTCATGCAATCTGATTAGAGTCATCGCTGATCGCATGAGCCTGATGCAGACGATGGGATTTTCACAACATAAATAAGCGAAACTCCTGTGGCTCATCAAGGTTGATCTAAGCACTTGCAGCCTGCGTTTCTCGCAGTCTGATCAGTATTCGGTGAGGGTATGAACCTTCCATTACCACAGGGCTATCCAAAGTGAGAGAAGCGAAAATCATTTGCCTTACAGAGTGCATGTTAATCCGAGTCTTTGGCTGTCGCACACATTTCATGCTAAGTTTTCTTTTTTTCGTGCGCTAGCTCATATACGACCAGTACGATGTTGTAATGATAAACCCGGGAACGGTCCGAAATGCTTGTTCTGGATGCATTTTTAGGCATTTTTTGTGTGTTCGAAGTAATAAAAATTCTGATTTCTGAAAAATTTGGGAGTTCGAATTAAATGAGAAAGTTTTCAGCCACAAATTCGAAATAATTTTGGGTGATCGAACTGCTAGGGTGTTCGAACTAATTGGTTACCTACCGTATTTAACTTCACTACAACTGGTGTGTGGGAATGTGTGGCGGCGGTAAAACGTCTCCCTGCCCTACATCATAGTGTAGATTTATTTTCTTGTCCTTTGGCGACAGAATGTGCACTGAACTGGTAAACCGCTTACGGATAAGCCTGCTCAGGAAAAGCGTGGATAGGTACACTGGCAGGCCCAAACATGACCCAAATCAGTGTTGACTGGGCCGTTAAATACAAATAAACAAAACATGCAAAGTTAATTTCACACAGATAGGAACAGATTTATATATTCTGAATATCTTTCGGTACGCTGATAGCTCTAATAATACGTATATGTAAATGTTGGAAAGACAGAGAACGTTATTTTTCCTCATTTATAAAGATCGCTGGGTGTAACGGGCCTCCGTGGCCTAGTGGATAAGAGTGCTGATTCTTAATCATTAGGTCTCTCAACGCTGTAGGATTGATCATGGCTCAGGTCACATAATGAGAAGTTCTGCAACGGAAGGTCAGGACGTTTTTCATCGGGTACTCCAGTTTTCGCTCACCTCCGATTAACGATCGGCTTGATGTGAGTGAAATAATCTTGAAAGGATTGTAAAACCAAACATAAAAAGATCGCTGGGTGTGTAAAAACATTTTCATGTCTTTGCTACTAGAATTAACGTCAGTGCCAAGGTCGAAGGTTCTAACTCTTCTAAATATATACAAGAGGGCCATGATGGTCCTGGATCGCTCACCTGATCCACACTGTTGCAATGAAATGGTGGTAATACAGTAAGGTGCCTTGTCAGAAGGAAAATACAGGCCAAATATGAAGGCTCTATCTCAAATGGTTCAAAAGTTATGATAAAGTAGGTCAAAGGTCAAGGTCATAGATCAAACTTTTTGTAGCCATTGTCACAAGGAATATACATGCCAAATTTGAAGGCTCTATCTCAAATTGTTCCAAAGTTATGATTAAGTAGGTCACAGAGCAAGGTCAAGGTCACAGCTAAAATTTTTGCATGAGTGGGGAGACCTTTTCACAAGGAGCATACATGCCAAATATGAAGGCTCTACCTTAAATGATACAAAAGTTATGACAAAAACAATCAAAGGTCAAGGTACAAAATTCTGCATGGTTGAGAAGCCCTTGTCACAAGGACCCTACATACCAAATATGAAGGCTCTATCTTAAATGGTTAAAAAATTATGAGAAAGAAGGTCAAAGGTCAAGGTCACAGATCAAAATTTTTGTGTTGGTGAAAGTCGTTGCCACAAGGAACATACATGACAAAGATGAAGGCTCTACCTAAAATGGTTCAAAAGTTATGATAAAGTAGGTCACATGTCAAGGACAAGGTCCCAAGTCATTTTTGTATGACACAAGGAAACTACATGCTAAATATGAAGGCTCTATCTCAAATGGTCGAAGTAGATAAAAGGTCAAGGTCATTGGAAAAAAAAATTTATTGGTGGAAAGACCTTTTCACAAGGAACATACATGCCAAATATGAAGGCACCATCTCAAATGGTTCAAAAGTTATGATAAAGTGGGTCAAATGTCAAGGTAAAGGTCACATTTTATGTATGAATAGGATACCCTTGTCGCAAGGAACCTACATGCCAAATATGAAGGCTGTATCTCAAATGCTTAAAAAGTTATGACAAAGTAGGTCAAAGGTCTAGGTGATGGGTCAAAATTTTTGAATGGCTGGGAAAGCCTTGTCTCAACGAACATACATGCCAAATATAAAGGCTCTAGCTCATATGGTTCAAAAGTTATGATAAAGTAGGTCACAGGTCAAGTTCACAGGTCAACTATTTTTATATGAGTGGGAAGCCCTTGTCACAAGGAACCTACATGCCAAATATGAAGGCCATATCTCAAACGGTTCAAAAGTTATGACAAAATAACCTAGTGATCTAATTTTTGATTTGACTTGACCCATATTTGAACATAAATGAGATATTGTCCAGATCATCATTCTGAGCAAGTTTTATGATGATTGGACTAAAACTTTGGCCTCTTGGAGTGTTCACAACGTTTTTCTATGATTTGACCTGCTGACCTACTTTTTGAACCAACATGACGCATATTTAAACTTGATCCAGATATTGTCAAGATGATCATTCTGAGCAAGTGTGATGATGATCGGACCAAAACTGGGGCCTCTAGTGTGTTCACAAGGGTTTTCTATGATCTGACCTACTGACCTACTTATTGACCAGACATGGCCCATATTCGAAATTAACCGAGATATTGTCAAACTGTGGCCTCTAGAGTGTTCACAACGTTTTTCTATGATTTGACCTACTGTTTGACCCAACATGACCTGTATTCAAAGTTGACCGAGATATTGCCAAGATGATCATTCTGAGCAAGTTTGATGATGATCAGACGAACACTGTGGTCTCTAGTGTGTTCACAAGGTTTTCTACGATTTAACCTACTTTCTGACCCGACATGACCCATCTTCGAACTTGACCTAGATATTGCAGAGATGATCATTCTGAGCAAGTTTGATGATAATTAGACTAAAATTGCAGTCTCTTGAGTGTTAACAAGGTTTTTCTACGGTTTGACCTACTGACCTACTTTTTGACCCGACATGACCCATATTCGAACTTTACCGAGATATTGTTAGGATGATCATTCTGAGCAAGTTTGAGGATGATTGGACCAAAACTGGGGCCTCTAGAGTGTAACAAGGTTTTTCTTTGATTTGACCTACTGACCTACTTTTTGACCCGACATGACCTATATTCGAACTTGACCGAGATATTGTCAGGATGATCATTCTGAGCAAGTTTGAAGATGATTGGACCCAAACTGTGGCTTCCAGAGTGATAAGGTTTTTCTATGGTTTGACCTACTGACCTACTTTTTGACCACACATGACCCATATTCAAACTTGTCATAGAAACTGTCAGGATGATCATCCTGAGCAAGTTTGAGGATGATTAGACCAAAACTGTGGCCCCTAGAGTGTTAACAAGGTTTTCCTTTGATCTGACCTGGTGACCTACTTTTTGACCCGACATGACCCATATTCGCACTTGACCGAGATATTGTCAGAATTATCATTCTTAGCAAGTTTGAGGATTATTGGGCTATATCTTTGGCCTCTAGAGTGTTAACAAAGGTTTTTCTACGGTTTGACCTACTGACCTACTTTTTGACCCGACATGACCCATATTCGAACTTTACCGAGATATTGTTAGGATGATCATTCTGAGCAAGTTTGAGGATGATTGGACCAAAACTGGGGCCTCTAGAGTGTAACAAGGTTTTTCTATGATTTGACCTACTGACCTACTTTTTGACCCGACATGACCTATATTCGAACTTGACCGAGATATTGTCAGGATGATCATTCTGAGCAAGTTTGAAGATGATTGGACCCAAACTGTGGCTTCCAGAGTGATAAGGTTTTTCTATGGTTTGACCTACTGACCTACTTTTTGACCACACATGACCCATCTTCAAACTTGTCCTAGAAACTGTCAGGATGATCATCCTGAGCAAGTTTGAGGATGATTAGACCAAAACTGTGGCCCTTAGAGTGTTAACAAGGTTTTCCTTTGATCTGACCTGGTGACCTACTTTTTGACCCGACATGACCCATATTCGCACTTGACCGAGATATTGTCAGAATTATCATTCTTAGCAAGTTTGAGGATTATTGGGCTATATCTTTGGCCTCTAGAGTGTTAACAAAGTTTTTTCTATGATTTGCCCTACTGACCTACTTTTGGATCCGGCATGACCCATATTTGAACTAGACCGAGACATTGTCAGGATGATCATTCTGAGCAAGTTTGAAGATGATTTGACCCAAACTGTGACCTCCAGAATGTTAACAAGGTTTTTCTATGGTTTGACCTACTGACCTACTTTTTGACCCGACATGACGCATATTCAAACTTGACCGAGATACTGTCAATATGATCATTCTGAGCAAGTTTGAGGATGATTGAGCCAAAACTGTGGCCTCTAGAGTGTTAATAAGGTTTTCCTTTGATTTGACCTGGTGACCTACTTTTTGACCCGACATGACCCATATTCAAACTTGACCGAGATATTGTCAGGATGATCATTCTGATCAAGTTTGATGATGATTGGATCAAAACTGTGGCCTCTAGAGTGGTAACAAGAAAAGTTTACGCACGCATGACGCGCGACGCACACCACACGACGAACACCGCACGACGAACGACGACCCCCGACATCTCACAGTCACAAAAGCTCACCATGACCTTTGGTCAGGTGAGCTAAAATATTTAGGAAGCGAAACAAAGTCATAACGTTGATGGGTCGTTGTTTATTGTTCTTGAGCCCAGCACAGATAGCAATAGTTTTTGGTCAAAAACTTCATGACTACTAAGTGACCTGCCACCAGTTACAGACTGAGTTGTTAAAAGACTTTTTGGCGCATTCGATGGGAGCTATTGTATCTGATAAGCCGAGAGTGGTGTTCTTTATTTCCACTCAATACTTGACGTTTTACTAATCAGTTTCTTTTACAATTAAATTGTGATCCAGAAAGATATACAAAAGGATTGCAGATTTCAGGTTTTTTGCGGAGGTACCGGTCAAAGAAACTGCCGAGGTTTAAGATACAGTCTGATTCGCAGCACTTTGTCTGGGCAGGCTTAGATATGGCCATTTTGTGTGAAAGTAACTGTCCTTATGGCCTTCCTTTGTTTAGGTTTCCATTATGGTCTGGTCGCTTAATGTTTGTATTTCGTTCCCTTTGGTGTTATTACTGGTGGATTAAGTTAATTGTATCAATTCCTGATCTTTGTTTTACTTCTACTTTTAGATCTTCCTAGGCGGTTCAGCAATACTTCAAAGTTGGGTCGGTTTTAGCTCATGCAGTCCAATATATTGCCACAAGGTCTGATTGGCCCCCGTCCGTCGGGGATTGAAGAAATAGATTAGGCTGCATGATGCTTCCACGCAGAGCTGATACCGGCACATGAGTAGTGTTAAATCGCCTAGAAAGTGTAAGCCTGCCCAGGAAAAGTGGTTCGAGTCGGACCGTTCATGTATTTCAACCATTTAGTTTCATTGGGCGACAGGGCTTGAGAAGGAGTTTATCTGCCCGTTTTATCTCGGTACTGAGTAAAAGTCCATCAAAATTGGAAGCAATGTCTCAAAAAAGACTAATACAGTGTGAACAGGGACGTTAACAACAAATGAAATAGATAACCAAGGTCCTATAGAAGGCCTGATGACTTAGGAAAAAATCGTTTTATATGCCCGTTTGAAAAAGAACAGCAACAACAACAACAACAACAACAAAAACGGTCGTGTTAAGATATGGGGTTGGTGTCCGTCCTTCCGTTCATAAACTTTTTTTTTGTTTCCGTATAACTCCTACTATAAGGTTTTCATCGGATCAAGCCTAAAATGTGTATGTAGTAAGGCTAATATGTGAAGATGTGACTTAAGTTTCGAGAATATTAACAGAGTTATGACCCTTTGAAAAATTCGGTTTACATTTTCGTTTGGTTAAGTTTTGTGCTATACATATGTAAACAATATGTAAGTTACATTTAGTTTATACTTGCCATGGCGTTTAACAATTTACCACAGAATACTCATCACTACCTACCCCTCCTGATACCAAGGTCACAGACTTCGAAATTTTATATACACGTTTTGTATTAGAGTTATTATTTTTATTAAAAAAAGGCATTAAGTGGGATAATGATTTTGTTTGTTTGTTTGATTTGAGGTTTAACGTGCCCGTCAACACTGTAAAGGTCATTTTGGAGACGTTGCTTCCAATTTTGTGGGACTTTTACCCGACATTGAGATGAAATGACATCTCAAGCCCTGTCGCCCAATGAAACCAATAGGGTTTATTAGCATGGACGGTCCGCCTCCCACCGCGGTTCCTGGACAGGCTTAGATCCTCTAAGCGGTTTACCAGTACAAGTGTGCGGGCCGGATTCAGCTCTGCGTCGAAGCATCGTGCAGCCCAGTGGGATAATGATATCAGCTGGCTCAAATCAGAATGTAGACTGACAAGACCAAACCTATTGGATGCTTTTTGAAAGCAGCCAACTTGTTTTATAAATAGCTTACAAAGGAGAAATGGTGATAAAACTCTTCAACACCTACCTTTGTTTACAAGTTTCGTGGTGATGGAGCTAGCTCGAGAGTTCCCGGATGTGTCGAGGGAACAAATTTCCATTGACTCATTTTCGAGCTAGTTCCCCTGATTACCACCCGTGGTTTATATACACTGCTCAAAACAATTAAAGGAGGAAACTATGGAAGCCGATAGGAGACATTTTGACTTGTGACTAACGACTTGTGACTACCGACTTGCGACTTATGACTTTTTACTTGTGACTTTTGACATACCTCAAGCAACGGCCGATTTCGGACAACGACGGCTAAGATTCCGGTGAGGCAAGCGATTTTTCTCCTTCTGTTTTATATTTTCTCATAATATAAAGATGTTGGATAATGATGATGAAACAACAACTCAGAAAGATGAATAACTTTATCTGCAACATGTTAATGGCAAACATTGGCAACCAGTTCACAAATCACGGCCTGTAACCTGTTAAGGAAGAATTTGCATAAATGTTTGAGAAATCGCCTTCTTTATGTCAGATTATTTCAAAGGTCATAGACATGCGCAAACCAGTCACTTTTTCCTGTCAGTTATGTACATGACCATCTCGAGCAGCACAACACCCCTAGTATCACCGAGGCATGCTACGAATCAAATTTTGAACAGTTTGTAACGCTAGTGTTTCCCACTCATGTCTAAGGATGTTTGTTGAGTTCTTGAATAGTCATTGGTGGATGATCGCCCTGTGAGATACATCTGCAAACAATGCCCCACACATGCTCTATTGGGTTTAAGTCAGGAGAACGTGCCGGCCAGTCCATTACTTCAATAGTCTCACGATTAAGGTAATTCATGCACACTCTAGCAATATGGGGGCGCGCATTATCCTGCATCAGAATGAAATTGTCACCGACTGCCCCAGCGAAAGGCCTCAAAATAGGATCTAGAATTCCATCTCGACACCGTACTGCAGTTAATGTACCTCCGTTTATCACGTACAAGTCCGTTCTGCCTTCATAAGAAATTCCACCCAATACCACCGCTGACCCCCTCCATATCTGTTTGTTTCCACAATGTTGCAGTCCTCGTATCGTTCTCCGGGTCGTCTATAGACTCGAACACTTCGATCACGTGCACTCATGTGAAATCTGCTTTCATCCGTGAACAGAACTGTACGCCAGTCTTGCAATCGCCAGTTCTGATGTTCTTGGGCAAACTCATATCGCCATGCACGATGTTGCCTTGTGAGAATAGGCCCTCTTGCCGGACGTCTGGCCCTCAGATCACCTTCATGTAACCTGTTGCGTATTTTTGATCGGATATCCTTTGACCAATTGCATGCTGGAAATCGATTCGTAGCCTTCTGGCCGTGTACTGCCGATTTTTTTTTTTTTTTTTTTTGGTTTGGGTTTTACTGCCCTTTCAAGATTATTTCACTCATATCGAGCCGATCGTTAATCATAGGTGGGCGAAAACCGGAGTACCCGGAGAAAAACCACCTGACCTTCCGTTGCAGAACTTGGCGTCTCACACGTGACCCGTGTACTGCCGATTTCGTAGCGCTAGATTTCGAAGATATTGATCTTCCTTTTGTGACGTCATGCGGTGTCGGCCTTGCCCTTCTCGTCTAGTAAACTCGCCCGTCTCCTGGTAGCGTTTCCATAGCCTGGCAACATCACTTCTGGAGACCTCAAAGCGTTCAGAAGCCTCCGTGGTGTAGTGATTACGCTACTCGCCTTGTAAACCAGGGGTCGCAGGATCTCCAGACTTTCGGATGAGTCTTTAAATCGAGGTCCCTTCTCCGTATGACCTTAGCTGTTGGAGGGAGTAAAAACTCAAACACTCACTCAAAGAGTTCAGCAAGGATCCTTTGGGTGTACCCACTTTCAAGCAAAGCGACAGCTTGAGTGACCTCAACTTCTTCCAAGAACCGCCTAACACCATATGAAGTAGCGCCCCTGCCCATAGGGGCTTGAAGAAATATATGGGCTGCATGATGCTTCCACGCAGAGCTGAATCCGGCCCGCACACTAGTACTGGTTAACCGCTTAGAGGATCGAAGCCTGTCCAGGAACCGCGGTGCGAGGCGGACCGTCCATGCTAATTGACCCTATTGGTTTCATTGGGCGACAGGGCTTGAGATGTCATTTCATCTCAATTTCGGGTAAAAGTCCCACAAAATTGGAAGCAACGTCTCCAAAATGACCTTTACAGTGTTGACGGGGACGTTAAGGCTCAAAGCAAACAAACAAAAACCATATGAAGCCCAAATTAACGCATTACCGAAGGATTGGCATGTTTCTGACCCAATCTCAAGTTTTGAACAGATCGCCCCATACATGCTGTAGCTCACATTCTTGCTTTGTACGTGAACCTTGCTTCTTGACGTTTGCGTGAACATTGTTAAGAGATGTCACTTTGAAATAGTGCCTTTCCTTGAGATTGAAAATTGCCAATACAGGCTTAAAAGTTTGCTCCTTTAATTGTTTTGAGCAGTATACTTTATTAGTGTACTTTACGGAAAGGACCGTTATGTTTACATATTTAATTTAAACTGAATGACCAGCGAGAAGATAATCCTTGTGACCTTGTCCGATTTTATAGCATTTTATACAACTATGGTACATACGTAATAAATAAACACAACAGATGGGTGTCACAGAATGTTGACTTGTTAAAATCGATCCTGTGTGACATTGTAGATTGATTGATTGTTTGATGTTTAACGACACGTCAACCCTTGTGGCTCATTTTGTGTCGCCTCCAAGAGATAAAAGAGACATTCTAACACAACGCGCCTATATAGGCAATGGAAAATAGCTGAGTTTTATTCTGCAACAAATCACGACAAGGAAGAACGTGAAGAGTAACGTCATTAAAAACTGCCAATTAATGACGTCACTAGTCTATTTCCTTGACGTTAGACGGTGTAACGTCATATTCTCGCATCGAAAACGTTAGAAAAGGATATAAATGCATGTGTTTCAGTCGATAATTTTAGCGGGATTTCTTCTAACAATGGCGAAAAGTTGTGAGATTTTGAAGGAAACAACAGCATTATTGCCAATTTTCAGCCTGTTAGAATCAAAATAGATCAGCTCTAGTTTGTGATTTGTTGAGTAATAAATCACAGTTTGTCGGTCAGTTGAAAGTAGACAAATCACGCGCGCTACGCGCTCGTGATTTGGTCTACTTTACAACTGACCTCCAAACTGTGATTTATTACTCAACAAATCACAGTTAGAGCTGATCTATTTCTTATATAGAGGAGATGAAAGTGAGGGGCAGGGAAGTAGGTGGAAAATGAATGGAAGTGTACTCTCAGCGGCCATAAATGAGTACCCAAATTGGCTGATAAGAAATCGGGGAAAAATATGGTCTGAAAGAATTCCAATTTTCTACCTAATTACAAATCATACTCAAATGATACTTGGCCCATATCATTATTTAGGGTATATGTTTACATCAGCACCTAGTGTAATGATGATGCCATCAGTTGCCATGGCAACGTCAGACAGCATACAAATTCAGAATCAGAATTGTTACTAGTGACACGTCAAATGAAATTCATACACCTTTCTATTGAAAATTAGGGTAGGGGTACTAAAAGAGTTATAAAATTATCAATTTCTTATCTTTTTAGATATAAATTGGTAGAAATGTTGGCAAAATACGGGCAAACAATCTGGTTGTGTATAATATTACCTACAGACAGTGTATTATGGGAAATCTAACATGCTTTCGGATGGAACAAGACTTCGTCAAAATCACCGAAAAGCAAATAATTTTGGTGATAGACACCAAGAAAACAGACAGAAAATGGACTTGTTTTATATCTGATTTGCGAGATATTAAATCATAGTTTAGCAAAAACTGTTGGATTGAATATATCTCGGGGGATTGAAGCAGCCAGGGGATCCAGGAAACAATATGCTTGCGTGCATTACTGTTTAATGACCTGCGTTAAGGTTTCTTTTCTTTAGATATAAAACACAATTCTAACTAACTGACCCTTAAATTACACGTCTGTGAAAACAGTCACATTGGTTTGTTTGTTTGATTTGAGGTTTAACGTCCCCGTGAACACTGTAATGGTCATTTTGGAGACGTTGCTTCCAATTTTGCTCAGGCCCTGCCGCCCAATGAAACCACATGGGCGATCCGACTCGCACAGTTGGGCAAGCTTAAATCCTCTAAGCGGTTTACCAGTACTCTCGTGCGGGTCGGTTTCAGCTCTGCGTGGAAGCATCATGCAGCCCACGTATTTCTTTAAGCCCCGATGGGCGGGGCCGTAAAAAAGTCACATTTAAAGTTTCATATAATAAACTGGTTTGGGTAAAGGTAGGCACTTTCTGTCATATCAGGATGTGGTAGAACTCACTGTACTTCAGATTTAGTGAAGTTATTATTATTATTATTATAATCATCGTTATTATTATTATTTCATTTGGGACCTTCGATCCTGTTCTTATTCTTTTGTGGTGATGTTTTACATCCACATCAACTTTGGAGACGTTTCTCCCATTTTTGTTGGACTTTACCTCACATTGAGATGGAATGACATTTCAAGCCCTACCGCGGCCCCCGCCCATAGGGGCTTGTAGAAATATATGGGCTGCATGATGCTTCCACGCAGAGCTGAATCCGGCCCGCACACTAGTACTTGTAAACCGCTTAGAGGATCTAAGCCTGTCCAGTACCCACAATCTATATTTTAGAGCAGAAATAAAAAAAATAAGGTTTACCCCTGCAAACCCCAGTTTTACTATATAAAAGTGGGGTTCGAGGGGGTCAAAATTATGTAGGCGTATTTTCGTGATGTTACTGAACGCCCCTGTAAACCCCAATTAATATAGAGCAAGATGGGGTTTACGCTTGAAAAGGTCTGCCTCGGTAGCTCAGTCGGATGCGCGTCTGACTGATGATCAGGAGTACGCGAGTTCGATACCTGTCGGGTCGGCAACATTCATTCGTTGAGATTGATCATGCTATCTTTTCCACGAAGGGCAGTTATCAATTTCTGGCGAAAGAATATGCACTGTACTGGTCCGCGTAGCTTGCCCAAGAAAAGTGTGGATAGTTTAACTGACCGGCTCAACTATGACCCAAAATAGTGTTGACTGGGCCGTTTAACTCCACGAACAAACAAACAAACAGATATTTGCTTGAAAACATAGATTGTTGGCACTCATGCTAGGAGTATAATTACGAAAAGCACCGTAAATTTCATCAGAAAAATAACCAGATATGACAGAAAAGGATAATTTATTGTGATGAATTTTGTAATGTCAAATCAATGAGGATGCCCCTGCCTATCATGCTTAGAGAATCAGTTTACTGCATGTTGCTTCCGCGCAGAGCTGAAACCGACCGAACTGGCAAACCGTTTGCCAAAGCAAAGTGAAGCGAGTTGGACCGCCTCTGCAAATGAGCCATAGCGGTTAGCAGTGGGCTTGAGCTGACCTTTCATCTGAATGTCGGATAGAATCACACAAAACTCTAAAATGACCTGAATAGTGTTTACCCCGACACAAATAAATAAATCAATGAGGAAACAGTTGTTTTTAAACAGTTTTTAGCTCACCAGAGCCGAAGGCTCCGGGGGAGCTTTTAGGATAGGCAGTTGTCCGTCGTCGTCTGCGTCGTCGTCGTCGTCGTCGTCGTCGTCTGCGTCTGCGTCTGCGTCGTCAACACTTTCAAACGACATCTCCTCTGAAGCCACTGGGCCGATTGAGTCCAAATTTCATCTGTAGCATCCTTGGGTTGGGGGATTGAAAGTTTGTGTTTTTTATGAAATTCGGCTCATTGGTTTGGTTGCTATGGCAACTTAGAGTTTCCATAGACTTATAATGGGGAAAATTGAAAAATGGCATTTACTGCCAAGCCACTGCAGATATTTTGACAAAACTTTCATAGAAATATTCCTTAGGCAATCTACTATCTGCCATATGATTTTAGGCCTACTGCTCATTTGTATTGGTTGCCATGGAAACCAAAATGAAAAAAAAAAAAAAAAAAAAAAATACTTAAAAAATCATCTCCTCAGAAACCGTATGCTCTATGAGGCTGAAAGTTTATGGAAATATTCACCATATTTGCCTTTACAGGTTTTGTGTTTTTTATGAAATTCGGCTCATTAGTTTGGTTGCTATGGCAACTTAGATTTTCCATAGACTTATAATGGGGAAAATTGAAAAATGGCATTAACTACAAAGCCTTTGCAGATATTTTGACAAAACTTTCATAGAAATGTTCCTTTAGTAAACTTCTCTCAGCCATATGCTTTTATGTCAACCTGGGGGTCCAGTAGGTTGTGCCGGGGCCATACCCCGCCCCCAGTACTTCATAAAATGACTTATATCTCAGAAACCTTACAGATCCCCACCCCTAAACCATATATATTCTTGTTCCTATTGATAAGACGCATTCAGTGACACCAACCTGGAGGTCCTCCGGGATGTGCCGAGGCCATGCCCCACCCCCTCCACTTCATAAAAGGCCCAATATCTCGGAAACCATTCAGATCCCCACCCGTGAACCCTATATACTCTTGTTCCTATTGATAAGACGCATTCAGTGACATCAAACTGGGGGTCCCTTGGGATGCGCCGGGGCCATGTCCCGCCCCTCAATTTCATAAAAGGCCCAATATCTCGGAAACCTTACAGATCCCCACCCCTAAACCATATATATTCTTGCTCCTTATGATAAGACGCATTCATTGACCCCAAATTGGGGGTCTTCCGGGGTGCGCCGGAGCCATGCCCCACCCTTCACTTCACAAAAGGCCATATATCTCAGAAACTGTTCAGATCCCCACCCCTAAACCATATATGTTCTTGTTCAGTATGATGAGACACATTCAGTGACACCAACCTGGGGGTCCCCAGGGATGTGCTGGGGCCATGCCCCACCCCCTCCATTTCATAATATCACAATATCTCGGAAACCTTACAGATCCCCACCCCTAAACCATATATATTCTTGTACCTTATGATAAGACACTTTCATTGACACCAACCTGGGGGTCTCCCTGGGCCTTGCCCCACCCCTGCACTTCACAAAAGGCCTTATATCTCAGAAACTGTTCAGAGCCCCACCCCTAAACCATATATATTCATCTTCCTTATGATAAGGCACATTCATTGACACCAGCTTGTGAGTCCCCGGGGCATGCCCGGGCCTTGCTCCACCGCTTGACTTCATTAAAAGCCACATATCTCAGAAATAGTTCAGATCCCCACCCCTAAACCATATATATTCTTGTTCCTTATGACAAGACTCATTCAGTCACACCAACTTGGGGGTCTCTTTGTGCTGAGGCAATGTGCCCCGCCCTTCCACTTCATAAAAGGCCATATATTTCAGAAACCATTCAAATCCCCACCCCATATTCATATATGTTCTTGTTCCTTATTATTAGCACACCTACTGTAGGGGTGTCCGCAGGGGCCAGTCCTCTCCTTTCCACTTCATGAAAGGATATCTTGGAAACCGTTCAGATTCCCACCCCTAAACCATATATATACTTGGTCCTTATGATGAGACACATTTAGGGACAACAATCTTGGGCTTTCCTGGGAACGACAGGGCATGCTCCAACCCCTCCACTTATATCTCCAGCCATGCAGATCCCCACTGCTAAACCATATATATTCTTGTTCTTTGTGATAAGACACATTTAGTGATACCAACCAGGGCTCCATTGGGTCCATGCCCCACCCCCTCTACTTCATAAAAGGCCTAATGTTTCATATACTGAGTCCACATTGATGCTCATTTGGATATGGGGGTTCATTTGGCAGATTAAAATGATATCATGTTAAAATACATGGCTGCAATTTGGCAGTACCCACCTGAGCTCTGGTGAGCATAGTGGCCCATGGGCCTCTTGTTTATTATTTCTTTTAGGGTGAATGGGAACACCTGCCAGATGTTTCCGCCATTTTTCAACGGGAGACAACTTTCGATACTTCCTGTCCGCTTTTCTATAAGACCTGTCCCATCGAAAAAAAAGGTCTACAAGACCTGTTCGCTTTTCTATAACACCTGTCCCACCGAAAAAGGGACTTCCTGTTTGTTTGTCTCTAAGCCCTGTACCACCAAAAAGGGGTGTACGCTTTAAGGAAAGAATTTTCTCCTCAGGAGCAAATTCTTTCCTTTAAGAGTTGACCCCTATTAACATGGGAGACAAAAATACTTTTGCAGGAGTTGCCTCCCCTGAAGGTGTCCCCGTTCCCCTTAAACGATATACATGTAACTTACAACGTATTTTATAACGGGATAAAAATGACTTTATGTGTATTTTTAAAACCCCTTTAATGCTAGCGGAATCTTCCATTGCTATATGTTGGACAAGTCCATTGATCAAATAAGGGGTGCCAGGCCTATTTTTTTAGTTATTCTATTTAATTAATAAGTTTAGTACTGTTCATTAAATGCTGACATGTCCGTGAAATAAACACCCCCTTACCCCCCCCCCCCCCCCCCCCCCCCCCCCCCCATTTTATGTAGAGAGAAAACTGGGGTTTACGGGGTTACATTATTTTCCTTATTTCTGCTCCAAGGTATAGGTTATGGATAGTCGTTAGAACCGCCTCAATGAGGCGGTTCTAACGAGTACCCACAACCTATGTTTTGAGTATAAATAAGAATAATATCACAAATTTTCGTCAGAAATTTGACCGTTTTGGAGAATCGAAAAATGCACTATGACGGACGGGTGTGTTATCGGAATATCTCAAGGTTCGAAAATTCATCGGCGAAGGTGTCGTGTAGCATGCGTCACTGGGGCGTTACTAATAAACTGGTACTGGCAAGGCCTGCTATCCTCCTTGCAGCAGGTACGTGGCCCGGTAGAGATTTCTCCTGTTTCTACACTCCCATTTACAGTAAAATTCCGCTATTAAGACTAATTCTGCTTTTAAAAGCTTATTTAGAAGGTTGCATTTATTCCTTCTTCGTGTTTTCTGCAACCAATCTCCTCTGATCAGGGACCACCTTTGGGACTGTTCAAAAGTGGTCTTAAAGACCACTTTTGAACAGTCCCAAAGGTGGTTTTAATATAGGCATTTTACTGTACTGTCCTTTACCCATGATCCTTCTCTTTCATCTCCTCTACTGTCTTTCCTATCTCTTCTCCCTTTTTCTGGGACGGACCCCGCCCATAGGGGCTTGAAGAAATATATGGGCTACATGATGCTTCCACGCAGAGCTGAATCCGGCCCGCACACTAGTACTGGTAAACCGCTAAGAGGATCTAAGCCTGTCCAGGAACCGCGGTGCGAGGCGGACCGTCCATGCTAATAAACCCTATTGGCTTCATTGGGCGACCGGGCTTGAGATGTCATTTCATCTCAATGTCGGGTAAAAGTCCCACAAAATTGGAAGCAACGTCTCCAAAATGACCTTTACAGTGTTGACGGGGACGTTAAACCTCAAATCAAACAAACAAACTTTTTCTGGGAGACGTCGCAAAATGACACACAAGGAGTGTCACGTCGTTAACAAATATAATAAATCAAATCCAAAAAGCAGCTCTTCTGGTCGGTCTTACAAACACGTTTTCTGGTACTTCACACTGACAATCCTAAGCGCGTAAAGACGGTTTAACAGAAAATAGCTGCGACAGAAGGGTAACTGACCGACTCTGACCTTTTCGAGCTATCTTCCATAAAACTACCGTTTCACTGCTAAAACCTGTCTTATTATTTTATAAATCAAACTGTTCAGACTTGGAGCAACCTGCGGTTGATCCAAGCTTTATTTTCTTGGGTAATTAATTAAAGCGACTAGGTACATTTGTCGATAGAGATAGAACGAGTTTATCAGAGTACATGCCAGTGCATGCTGGTCACTATCTATCTATCTATCTCTATATACTGCCCCCCTGGAGTAGGGTGGTTTTGCAATGCTCTGACGAGAGAAGTAGTTCTCTGAGGCCAGCATTGTGTATCATGACGTGCGGAGGAACGATGTCTTATTGGAATTGTTGAAACTTTGTACAGGATTATATTTTCAGGCGTCATATTCATACGATTATATACTTTCATAAAAAAAAATATTCATTTTACTAAAACCCAATTATGACTTGGAATTGATTACAAAGGTTTGTATGTATTTCAATATTTTATATGTATATATATAAACCTGTAACGCTCGTAATTAATACGGACAAGTATTGTTAAAATAAATTATTTGTTTACTGATGGGAAGATACATCTGCTTTAAATGTTTAATTTAAATATCCGTCATACATGTAATTGTGTTTCATGTCAAAATGAGTAGGTCAAAAACAGAAGACCTTCCGTAGTTTCACTTTAATACCGTATTAGGGTCTACATTAACCATTTCGAAAATGCATTATATTTTTCTTATTTCTGTTCAAAATATTGATTGTGGGTACACGTTAGAACCGCCTCATCGAGGCGGTTCTAACGAGTTTCCACAATCTATATTTTAGAGAAAATATATATTGTGGGTACATGTTAGAACAGCACCATAGAGGCAGTTCTAACGAGTTTCCACAATCTATATTTTAGAGCAGATATAAGAAAAATAAGGTTTACCCCTGTAAACCCAAGTTTTACTAGATCTATATAAAAGTGGGGTTAAAGGGGATCAAAATTATATAGGCGTGTTTTTGTGATGCACTTATGTTACTAAACAAACATGCTATCAGTGCCGGCCTTGGTAGCTCAGTCAGATGCGCGTCTGACTGGTGATCAGGAGGGCGCAGGTTCAATATCTGTCGGGGTCGGCAACACTCTTTCGCGGAGATTGATCATGAAATCTTTTCTACGGTCATTCTCTCCCTTCCGCTGATTCAAGAAGTGTAGTTGTCAGTTTCTGGCGACAGAATGTGCACTGTACTTGTTAACCGCTTACGTACGAGCCTGCACAAGGTAAATCTAACCGACTCAAAAATGACCTAAATAGTGTTGACAGGACCGGTTACTCATATACACATAAACCCTGCTGATCAACCCATTATTAGCTTTCAATAAGCGAACAGTGCAGACCCGTATCTGATCAGGATCTACACCGTTTGCTAACAGGGTTTCATCACGAAAACACACCTATATTACTTTGATCCCCTTGAACCCCACTTTTATATAGTAAAACTGGGGTTTGCAGGGGTAAACCTTATTTTTCTTCTTTCTGTTCTAAAATATAGATTGTGGGTACTCGTTAGAACCGCCTCCTCGAGGCGGTTCTAACGAGTACCCACAATCTATATTTTGAGCAGAAATAAGAAAAATATTACAATATTTCATCCTAAAATTTACATTTTCTCGGCGATAAAGATTGCATTGTATTTGCATAGGCGTGTTTTCGTACTGTCCATCAAAAATAGAATACTAATAATAACAAAACCCTTAAATGACAAATGGACTGGTCCAATATATAGCAAATTAAAGAATGGGTGGAAGCTGTCGCTGTAACACGTAGATTAAATTTACATGGGGGTCTTTTGTTTTTATTTGATTGATTTGAGGTTTAACGACCTTACGTCCCCGTCCCCGCTTTGCCTGGGCAGGCTTAGATCCTCTAAGCTGTTCACCAGTACTCGTGTTCGGGTCGTGGAAGCATCATGCAGCCCATATATTTCTTCAAGCCCCGATGGGCGGGGGCCGTTCCATGGGGGTCTTATAAGTTTTACAAAAAATCTACAAAACTTCTTGTACTTAAAGCAATCAACGAAAACCCAGATCGGACACCGCATATAGCAGCCAGTTCTTTATTGTTTGGCAATGTATTTTTCTTTGATGCTTGGCCTTAATAAATATTGACTTTATAAACGCTATCATATTCAGTAAAATTCATGTATTAAGACCACCTATGGGACTGTTCAAAAAAGGTCTTGAAGACCACTTTTGAACAGCACCAAAGGTGGTCAGTGACCAGAGGACACAGCGGGCAGAAAACACAAAGATTAAATGCAGCCTTAAAAATAAGCTTTTCAAAGCAGTAGGTGGTCTAAATACTGTATAGAGAAATCAACACACACCCATGTGACATAGTCTGAAAAAAAGGTTATTTTTCTAACGCTTCAAACATAGGTTGTGGGTACTCGTTAGAACCGCCTCTTGGAGGCGGTTCAAACGAGTGCCCACAACCTGTCTTGGAGCAGAAATAAGAAAAATAATGTTTACCCCTGTAAACCCCAGTTTTCCCTATATAAGGCGGGGTTCAGAGAGGCGTTCATTACACGGACAAGTACTGAACACCCGTCAGAACCCCACTTTATGTGATGAATATTCAGGAAGATATGTGTCCCAGCAGGCACTCAACGTTGAACTAACATTGAAACAACACGTTAGTTCAACGTTGAGTCAACGTTTTGTGTCTGCAGGGGTATGCCTTACACTATTTAATGTCTTCAAACTGTGCGTGTCCTGACTTAAAAATAATTTTTTTCATTCATATATCATGAATTCATAGTCAGTTCAGTGTGTACATGTTCATGCAGTTGTTTACAGTTTAAATATATCGGTTAATAGGTTATTATTGAACATTAGTATACGTGCATATAAACGTTTCACTATGAGTGGCGTGGAGGTAGATGCGCACTGAGAAAAGGGCAAACACTTCATCACTACTCTTTTTAAACCCGACTTTATATAGATGAAATAAGCCCCCGCCCGTCGGGGCTGGGCTGCATGATGCTTGCACGAAGAGCTCAACCCGACCAAACACGGGTACAGGTAAACCGCTTAGAAGATCTAAGCCTGCCTATAGGCAAAGCGGTGCGAGTCGGTCCGTCCATGCTTATAAACCATGTTGGTTTCATTTGGTGACAGGGCTTGAGATGTCATTTCATCCGAATGTCGGGTAAAAGTCCCACAAAATTGGAAGCAACGTCTCCAAAATGACATATCTGTTGATGGGGACGCTAACCATCAAATAACAAAACCGTTTCACTCCTGAGTTTCAGAACAGGACGTTTTGTGTGTATTTATTCCTATAGAAAGGTTCTTTTCCCCAGTTCATTGACATGATGGCAAACATTGTACAGGTAGACGCCGTTTTTTTTTTTTTTTTTTTTTTTTGGGGGGGGGGGGGTGGTTTTACGGCCCTTTCAAGATTATTATACTCATATCGAGCCGATCGGTAATTATAGGTGGGCGAAAACCGGAGTACCCGGAGAAAAACCACCTGACCTTCCTTTGCAGAACTTGGCGTCTCACATATGACCCGAGCGAGGCTCGAACCACAGCGGTGAGAGACCTAATGATCAAGAGTCAGCGCTCTTAACCACTAGGCCACGGAGGCCCGACAGGTAGATGCTGGCGAGACAGCTCATTACGTGCCGTCTCATCTGGATCTACAAGGTTTGCACCGGTCTGCAGGGTTGAAAGGGTTAAATCCAGGTAGTCACAAATAAAATAGGGTCAACAACCTTTACTGACCGACATCGAACATGGCCATTGACAAAGACCCGCCTATACAAATACAATGTAACCTTTACCGCCGGAAAAAAAAAAAAAAAAAAAAAAAAAACACACGAAAATTTTAAGATGAAAAATTGTGATATATTTCTTATTTCTGCTCAAAATATAGATTGTGGGTACTCGTTAGAACCGCCTCACGAGGCGGTTCTAACGAGTACCCACAATCTATACTTTAGAGCAGAACTAAGAAAAATAAGGTTTACCCCAGTAAACCCCAGTTTCACTATATAAAAGTGGGGTTCGAGGGGTTCAAAATTATATAGGCTTGTTTTTGTGATGGGTTTGCACCCGTCTACTGGATTGAAAGGGTTCATTAGCATTTCTATGACTTCCAGATAGTCACACATAAAATAGGGTCAACAACTTTTGCTGACCGACATCGAACATTGCCATTACAAAAACCCGCCAATACAATTTACCGCCGAAAAAAAAAAAAAAAAAAAACACACGAAAATTTTAAGATGAAAAATTGTGATTTTTTTCTTATTTCTGCTCAAAATATAGAATGTGGTTTCTCGTTAAAACCGCCTCACCGACAGTAGAAATAACAAAAATAATGTTTACCTCTGTAAACACCAGTTTCACTATATAAAAGTGGGGTTCAAGGGGGTAAAAAGTATATTGGCATGTTTTCGTGATGCAAAGAGGTCTACTGTGAATATTCAATCAGGTTCCGTACCTTAAGCAAACAGCGAAGACACTGACCAGACGCCGCATTCTGGGGCTTTTGATCAGGGTCTTAAATGTTTCCGAATGTCCCAGAAATGGAACGATTGGCACTGATGGGTAAATATGTTAATCGCCCGGCGATGACCGTCGAATAGCTTCGGTTAATTTCGTCTGCATCCGATAAACGCAGAAGATGCCAATCACAACAAATGCCGTCTGCTCTGCTTTATGCCTGCTGGTATGTTGCAAATAATATGGGCAAAGATCAGACAGCTCCTCTAGGATCAGTTTGGACAACATCCACACTATTTGTCTACATGCAAAAATAGGTTTGAAAAGTTGGCAATAATATTTTTTTTCGGTTTTTGGTTTTACGGCCCTTTCAAGATTATTTGACTCATTTCGAGCCGATCGTTAATCAGAGGTGGGCGAAAACCGGAGTACCCGGAGAAAAACCACATGACCTTCCGTTGCAGAACTTGGCGTCTCACATGTGACCCGAGCGAGGCTCGAACCACAGCGGTGAGAGACCTAATGATCAAGAGTCGGCGCTCTTAACCACTAGGCCACGGAGGCCGTTGGCAATATAAAGCAGACGACATGAACAGTGGCATCTAAGACTTATATGGTTTCGTTTAACCCAGAATAACCACAGAGTAGAATGTGGGCCTACAGTGTTTGTCAAGTTCTACACATGATTCCTGTCCATATTCTGGGGGTGGTTGGTGTCGTGTATCTTGCGTCAATGGGGCGTCCAGCTCATTACGCAAACACGCCTATACGAATACATTGCCACCTTTATCGCCGAAAAAATGAAAATTTTTATGATGAAAAATTGTGATATTTTTCTTATTTCTGCTCCAAATATAGATTGTGGGCACTCGTTAGAACCGCCTCATCGAGGCGGTTCTAACGAGTACCCACAATCTATATTTTAGAGCAGAAATTTGAAAAATAAGGTAAATGTATACCCCCGGAAACCCCAGTTTTACTATATAAAAGTGGGGTTAAAGGGGATCAAAATTATATAGGCGTGTTTTCGCGATGTGATATTGGCTAACAGTTGGGCAAGGCCTGCTGTCCTTGCAGCAGGTAAGGGTAGAGGGGGAATATTGTTATTTCTTCTGTATCTACATTTCCATTCATTTTCCACTTTCTCCCCTGTCCCTCACTTTCATCTTCTCTGCCGTCTCTTCTGCAATGTGACCGGCCCCGATAGCTCAGTTGGTAGAGTGTCCGCTCCGGGGAACGGGAGGTCACGGGTTCGATCCCGGGCCGCGACATACCAAAGTCGTTAAGAATGGTACTAGCTGCTCCTCGCTTGGCACTCAGATTTACGGGGTAGAGCTAGGACTTGTCGATCCAGTGTCAGGATAATGTGACTGGGTGTGGTATCATGTAATGTGTCTGGGACATGATACTTCAGTGAGGCAGCACTATAAAAGTGAGCATTGGGCTCCCTGTCGCAACCAGACACCGTCGTGATATGACTGAAAAATTGTTGAAAGCGACGTTGAACCCGAATTCACACACACTAGGCCAGTAGGTCAAATGATGGTAAAAAGTTTTGGTCCATTATACATGAAATTGACCAAAATAATAATATTGACAAAATCTAGGGCAAGTTGGAATTTGGGGTTATGTCCGGTCAAGTTCATGAGTTTTATTCAGAAAGGTTGCCTCATGAAATCTGAGCCTCGTTCAAATATTGATCATGTGTGATCAAAATGCCAGCACACATGCTTGAGTACAATTGTTCGCTTTTCTCTGCATGGTGAGCGATCGAGGGTAAATATGACCCTTTTGACCTTAAAGAAGAGTGTACATTTCATGGACCTGACTCTCTCTCTCTCTCTCTCCTCTCCTCTCTTCTCTTCTCTTCTCTTCTCTACTCTACTATTCTCTCTCTCTCTCTCTCTCTCTCTCTCTCTCTCTCTCTCTCTCTCTCTCTCTCTCTCTCTCTCTCTCTCTCTCTCTCTCTCTCTCTCTCTCTCTCTCTCTCTCACATTTGACCGTACATTAATACATACACACTAGGTTTGCCGGATGAAAGCCTACACAGTAATCATGTAATTACGGTAGGGGTCTTTAACCTGCACAGGGGATGACTCCCCCTGCTCAAGGGGCCTCCAGTTAACTTCCCGATCCTAAGGACGGTGTACTTTTTGACATTCGTCCCTGCAAATGATTGTTCGAATACCGAAATAATCACCGTTGCCGGGGATCGAACCGGGGGACTCTAGCATCAGAGGCAAGTGCAGTATCCCCTGAGCTATCACTGAGCGTTGTAACTCTCTCCCTCCCCCTCTCTCTCTCTCTCTCTCTCTCTCTCTCTCTCTCCAGTGAAAATATTCATGTCATTATGAACCTAGACAGCAACGTCAGTCTATGAAAGAAAGAGGGGTGTGCTTGGAGGCCTTTGACCTAGTATTTCATGATTAACATGAGAAATATATATAAAAGGTCATAAACTTAACAGTAAACGTTAAGTGTGTTCTCTGGCGGAGTTCAATCTTTTCATTTGACCTGGAGATGAACCCAGTGTTCAAACAGCTCAATCATAATTATCTACGTGGTGCATAAATGAGCCAGCGCATGACAAAACCTACAAGAATCCTTGAGCGACCAGCTGATCGCATGTACCTACTGCAGTATAATATCTATGCAAAGAGAATAAGCATATGGTCTTGTTATGGTGAGTGGGTGCGCTGGTTGATTAGAGTTTGTGCGGGTCACACCGGTCTTATTGTAGGTTTTTTCATGCGCGGCTCAAATAATCAAAGCACTGAGAGTACTGGTGGGTCGGTTGTCACTGAGTGAAGGCAGGAAAAGTAGGCCTTGACTGAGACTGGAGACTAAAACTGTTTCATTTAACCTTAACCCCATAGCAAAATGTGTAGACCCTGATCAGACGCCGCCGAACGAGTTTTAAAATCCCCGTTCACTATTAACGTTCGACCCCGCCCATCGGGGCTTGAAGAAATAGATGGGCTGCATGACTATCGGATACTTCCACGTAGAGCTGAATCCGACCCGCACACGAGTACTGGTAAACCACTCAGAGGATCTAAGCCTGTCCAGACAAAGCGATGCTACTCGGCCCGTCCATGCTGATAAATCCTATCGGTTTCATTGGGCGACAGGGCTTGAGATGACACACTCCTAACAAAATGTGACAAAGGTTTCCTCAATTTGAGTGTCTTTGATCTTTCAAGCTCCAACAATTAAAACAAACAGATCCTAGCAAAAGTCTATAAATCAGATAATATGTCAGACTATCTGATTAAATTCTAGAAAAAGGCACATTGGCTGTAGGAATGAGATAAAATTCTAGAAAAAGCAGAGTATAATTAGTTTTCCAGATTGTAGCAGAGTTGGACATTTCATCTCAATGTCTGGTAAAAGTCCTACAAAATTGGAAGCAACGTCTCCAAAATGACCTAGGGGACGTTAAACCTCAAATCAAACAAACTATTTACGTTTTGCCGCCCTCGGTAGCTCAGTCAGATGCGCGTCTAACTGCTGATCAGGAGGACGCGGGTTTGATACCTGCCAGGATCGACAACATTCTTTCGTGGAGATTGATCATGAAGTCTTTTCTGCGGTCATTCTCTCCCTTCCACTGATTCAAGAAGGACAGTTGTCAGTTTCTGGCGAAAGAACGTGCACTGCACTGGTTAACCGCTTACGTATAAGCCTCCCCAGGAAAAATGAGGATAGGTAAACTGACCGGCTCAAAATGACCTAAATGGTGTTGAATGGGTCGTTAAACTAATTTACAAACATTCAAATACCACTGTATTTAGGTCATTTCGGAGATGCAGCTTCCAAGTCTGTGGAAAGCCCCCGTCCATCGGGGCTTAAAGAAATAGATGGGCTGCATGATGCTTCCATGCAGAGCTGAAACCGACCCGCACACGAGTACTGGTAAACCGCTTAGAAGACCTAAGCCTGCCCAGGCAATGCGGTGCGAGTCGGCCCGTCCATGCTGATAAATCCTATTGGTTTTATTGGGCGGCAGGGCTTGATATGTCATTACATCTCAATGTCGGGTAAAAGTCCAACAAAATTGGAAGCAAAGTCTCCAAAATGACCTTTGTTGACGGGGACGTTAAACTTCAAATCAAACAAACAAAAACCAACTCTGTGGAACTTTTATACTAGACATCAGATGAAAAAATCTAGGTCGGTCCGACACGCATCCCTTTGCCTGGTCGGACATAGACCTTTTAGGCGGCTTACCTGTACTCATGGGCGGTCGGTTTCAGCTCTGCGTGGAAGCACCATACAGCCCAATCTATTTCTCCAGGCCCCGGCGGCAGGAGCACACATGTACCATTTGTGACGTTTTTTAATCTAATGTATATATGTGTATTTTTCAGTTTTCAAGACACTTGAAAGGCGACTTTGATCCCTAGCAGAAGGTCAGTGTTTGTCACCACGTTATGAAAACATGCCTGTATAAATGCATTGTGAACGTTATCGCCGAAACAAAACGCAAAATTTAATATTTCTGCTCAAAATATAGATTTTGGGTACTTGTGAGAACCGCCTCATGGAGGCGGTTCTAACAAGTACCCACACTCTTTATTTTAGAGCAGAAATGAGGAAAAATAAGGTTTACCCCTGTATATCCCAGTTTTACAATATAGAAGTTGGTTTCAAGTGGGTCAAATTTGTATAGGCGTGTTTCCGTGATGAGTTACTTTGTGTTGAACAAAATACCCACCCAACCAGCGCAAAACTGCGGGCCAATGTCGGACCGATATCGTTGTCAGACCGACGTTCCAAGAGACATGGATTAAATTTTATAAGATTACGTCGCGTCTGAGAATGCAATAACCCCATGTATTAAATTTGATAATCCATTAGTGCATTAAGTATGCAAAACAAAATCCCAAAGGAGCAAATTCTTTCCGTTAAGAGATGACCCCTATTGACCTTGGAGTTGCCGCCCCTGAAGGTGTACCCATTGCTTGTTAGTGGTGAAAACGTTAACTATTAAAGCAAGTTTTGTTTGTTTGATTGAGGTTTAACCTCCCCGTCAACACTGTTAGGTCATTTTGGAGACGTTGCTTCCAATTTTGTGTGACTTTTAACCGACATTGAGATGAAATGACATCTCAAGCCCTGCTGCCCAATGAAACCAATAGGGTTTATATGCATGGTCCGACTCGCACCGCTTTGCCTCCTCTAAGCTGTTTACCAGTACTCGTGTGCGGGGCGGTTTCAGCTCTGCGTGGAAGCATATTGCAGTCCATCTATTTCTTCAAGCCCTGATGGGCGGGGGCCGTAAAAATCGTGAATAAAATGCGTTTATGTGTCATATGATAAATAGAATCTTGCATTCGTGCTCAAGTATTAAATTTATAAAAGTTGTGGACGAAAAGGGATAAAATCCTCGGCGAAGTCTCGCATTTTATCCCTTTTCCTCAACTCGTTTAATAAATTCTATAATACATGAACACTCATGTAAGATCCTGTGTGAATAGAATGGTCAAGGGCTTCTATAAAGTGGCATCCCGCAGGAAAAAAAATGGCAGGGGAGATTAATCCTTTTATTCAATCCATTCTTTTCCATCCATACAAAAATTGAACACCAATGGAAACCCCTTAGGTCGGCCCCCGCCCACCGGGGCTTGAAGAAATATATGGGCTGCACAATGCTTACACGCAGAGCTGAATCTGACCCACACGAGTACTGGTAAACCGCTTTTATGATCTAAGCCTGCCCAGGCAAAGCGGTGTGTGTGTCGGACCGTCCATGCTTATAAACCCTATTGGTTTTATTGGGCCACAGGGCTTGAGATGTCATTTTATCTCAATGTCGGGTAAAAAACTCACAAAATTAGAAGCAACGTATCCAGAATGACCTTTGCAGTATTGACGTGGACGTTAAACCTCAAATCAAACAAACAAAACCCCTTAGGAGAAATTCTTTCCTTTAAGAGATGACCCCTATTGACATTGGAGACAAAAACCCTTTTGCAGGAGTTGCCTCCCCTGAAGGTGTACCCATTGCTTGTTAGTGATGAAAATGTTAACTATTAAAGCAAGTTTTGTTTGTTTGTTTGATTTGAGGTTTAACGTCCCCGTCAACACTGTAAATGTCATTTTGGAGACGTTGCTTCCAATTTTGTGGGATTTAACCTCCACTGAGATGAAATGGCATCTTAAGCCCTGCTGCCCAGTGAAACCAATAGGGTTTATAAGCATGGATGGTCCGACTCGCACCGCTTTGCCTCCTCTTAAGCTGTTTACCAGTTCTCGTGTGCGGGGCGGTTTCAGCTCTGCGTGGAAGCATCATGCAGTCCATCTATTTCTTCAAGCCCCGATGGGCGGGGGCCGTAAAAATTGTGAATAAAATGAGTTTATATGTCATATGATAAATAGAATATTGCATTCGTGCTCAAGTATTAAATTTATTAAAGTCGTTGAGGAAAAGGGATAAAATCCTCGGCGAAGCCTCGCATTTTATCCCTTTTCCTCAACTCGTTTAATAAATTCTATAGTACATGAACACTCATGTAAGATCCTGTATGAATGGAATGGTCAACATGGTCAAGGGCTTCTGTAAAATGACTCTCGGCAGGAAAGAAATGAGGCAGGGGAGATTTATCCTTTTATTCAATCCGTTCTTTTGTCTTTTCCATCCATACAAATCCGTGAATCGAATACCCATGTAAACCCCTCTTTTAACATAGAAGATTTATACATTAGTTCTTATTATTGCTCTTAAATATAGATTATGGCTTGGTCTTATCAGTACCGGTATTGATGGGTCCGAGATTATGGATACTCGTTAGAACCGCCTCGTTGTGACGGTTCTAACGAGTACCCACAATCTATATTTCGAACAGATATAAGAAAAATATCTCAATTTTTCATCTTAAATTTTCATTTTTACGGCGGTAAAATTTACAGTGTATTTGTATAGGCGTGTTTTCGTAATGATGAGGCGGCTCTGAAGAGCACCAACAATCTATACTTGCACTGCACCATTAAAGGATCGACTGTGTGACTCGTTGTTGTTCTAAGGGTATTTAATAAGATCTCTACGAAAACATTCGAGCCCCCGCCCATAGGGGCTTGAAGAAATATATGGGCTGTATGATGCTTCCACGCTGAGCTGAATCCGGCCCGCACACTAGTACTGGTAAACCGCTTAGAGGATCTAAGCCTGTCCAGGAACCGCGGTGCGAGAAAATAAAAAGAATATTTTATCACCAAAAAAAAAAAAAAAAAAAAAAAAAATGAAATTTTAAAATAAATAAAAAACAAAATGATATTTTTCATATTTCCGCTCAAAACATAGATTGTGGGAACTCGTTAGAACCGTCCTGCGAGAAGGTTCTAACGGGTACCCACTATATGTATATGGAAAATAATTGCCCTTGAGCTGTGCAATCAAAACCCTGGAAATCTCATTACAGTATTTGTTTGTTTGTTTGATTTGAGGTTTAACGTCCCCGTCAACACTGAACAGGTCATTTTGCAGACGTTGCTTCCAATTTTGTGGGACTTTTACCAGACAATCCGTGAAATTAATACCCATGTAAACCCCTCTTTAAACATAGAAAAGTTGGGTTTACAGACATTGAGATGATATGGCATTTCAAGCCCTGTCGCCTAATGAAACCAATTAGGTTTATAAGCATGGGCAGTCCGACTCGCTTTGCCTGTGCAGGCTTATCCTCTAAGCGGTTTATCAATACTCGTGTGCGGTCGGTTTCAGCTCTGCGTGGAAGCATAATGCAGTTCATCTATTTCTGCAAGCTGCGATAGGCTTTTTTGCAGTATTAAAATACTGTTTAACCGCCCTTGTAAACGCCTGCCAGGAGTAGTGTAATTAGGTAAACTGACCGTTTTGAAATGACATAAATAGTGATGACTAGGCCGTTAAACGCCAAACAAATCAGATTAGGAGGTGTGATGATGACAACCAGGGGTGGGGGGGTTAAGTTTTCCAAAAATATTGTTAGCTTAATGAGCTCGTTAATGGTGAAAATATTACATCACGAAAACACGCCTATAAAATTTTGACCTTGAACCCCACTTTTATTTCGTAAAACTGGGGGGTTTACAAGGGTAAACCTTATTTTACTTATTTCTGTTCTGAAATATAGATTGTGGGGGTACTCGTTAGAACCGCCTCGATGAGGCGGTTCTAACGAGTACCCCAAATCTATATTTTGAGAACTTTTCATCTTACAATTTTCGTTTTTTTCGGAGGTAAAGATTACAATGTATTTGTCATGTTTGTATAGGTGTGTTTTGGTAATAATATTGTAGGAAGACGTGAACACATTCGTGAAATGATCAGCCCCCTAAACCCCACTTTATACAGAGAAAACTGGGGGTTACGGGGGTATACCTTATTTTTCATATTCCTCTGCCAAGACATAGGTTGCTGGTGCTCGTTAGAACCGCCTCATTGAGACGGTTCTAATGAGCACCCAAAACCTATGTTTGCAGTATAAATAAGAAAATTATCACGGATTTTCTTCAGAAAAGTAACCATTTCGGAGTTGTGAAAAAATGCATTAGATCGCACGGGTGTGTTATGTAATGCTAATACTGAAAGTTTGGCAGACACAGCAGTTTTGTAATCCACCCTTGATCCACCATGTTGGAGACCCTAGACAGGCTTCTCTGTACAAATTAATTCAATTTTGTTCAATTATACTTCAGTGATAAAAAAAACACATTTAAAGTTTCATAAGAATAGAATAATCAAGGTTTATTCTAATTTACAACAGACAAGGGGAAAAAAGGTGCATTACAATTCTGTTGGAAATGTGCCTGGGTGTCTTTCCCTGCTAGCATTCTACATAAATCTACAGCGGGCCGTTAGCGGCCCGTCAGCTACCCTGACGGGCCGCTAACGGACCGCTGTAGATTTATGTAGAATGCTTACTGGGTTTTTAGCAAGAAAGATAACTCTAGGTTCGTGATGCATGTCATCATATACCTTTCAATACCCTGGGCTATTCTGGACAAAATGCAAAGGCTTCTTTTAATGCCCCCGGAATCGAGATTCGGGGTGGGGGATATAGTTTTTGGTTTGTCTGACTGTTTGTCCGTTTGTGTGTTTGTCTGTCTACAAAAATAATCACATTCACATATTAACCCCTTCGGTGTTTTTGTCACTTTGTGATAAGTGGTCAAAAAGGAATAAATTTGTACACAAAAACCTGTCTGGTGTCTCTAATATGGCGGATCTGGGGAAAATAATCTTACAAAAATGCTGTGTCTGCAACCTCTGTTGAGTTTGAACGACCACGTCAACACCATTTATGTCATTTTGGAGACGTTGTTTCCAATTTTGTAGAATTTTCATCTGACATTGAGATGAAATGACATCTCAAGCCCTGCTGCCCAATGAAACCAATAGCTAGCCACAGCGTATATTTTATTGAGAAATACTATAGTTACTATAGTAAGGAAAATATCTCAAGAAATAAATTAATTAATAATCTACTGATGAGCCTTTCTTTTTTCTTCAGGAGGGAACGATAAATTGAGGTCTGGGAAGATCTAGTGATGTCCCATAAACTCCCGGTGCTTTTTAGTCTGACAAGAACAGATTCCCCGCTTGATTTGAGTGTGAAGAAAACTGAAATGGAGCCTTCATTTAACCCAGAGTACCCCGCTTTCTCTACAAAATCCCCTATGCGAGTCTCTTCTCTCCCGCAACATCTTGATTATGTACCCACGGACTCAGACCAGAGATCAGTATTCGGCGAGAACCTGTACTCGGATCATCAGAGCTTCTACTCCCTCGCCTCCGCGTCAAATAATGATAACAAACGTTCTTTCTCTTCGCCCACTTTTCAAGGTAATAGCGAGGATCAGTATGTAGATAATAACAGACCTTCTGTTTCGCCTAACTTTGAGTATGAAAGTGGCATTTTGCCAAAGAAAAGAAAGAATTTATGGCGGCCATATGATCAACAGGCCAAAATGTACGAGACGGACAAGGATTCGGATAGCTCAGATTCGAACATGTCGTCGGATCATGAGTTCAGGGTACCCTTGACACCTCCTCCACCAGCGGATCCAGTTAAAAAAAGGAAATTCGATATGCTTCGGTATGCGGAGAATCAGGATCCGGAAATGATGCGCACGCATAGTCCTGAGGATCACACGACGTTTACAAAAGCTGATGTAATCGAGCATGAAGGCAACATGTATGTTTCTACTGAGTCTGATCCGAGCGGTTCTGGTATCAACCAGGCACTGTCGAAAGCGCAGATGTCATTAATGAATAATTTCCCTGAATCACGAGAAAAAATGATCTCAGGAATGAAGAAGAGAGATATCTTTGGATGGTCGCTTAAGTTGAACTCTCCCACTGGAAGTGAGGAGACTGTGGCTATCAAAGATACTGGAAACTGTCCTGATACAGTTTGTAAAGATGGTGAAAAGACATATTTTGAACTGCAGACTGTTAGAAAGAGTCCACCAGGTGATGCCACAGTAAATGTACCCAAGAACGACACAAATAAAACGGATTCTTCTAAACCTAATATAGTTTCGCCAAGATCTCCACGAACTCCAATGTCTCAAAGACAAGATTCTAGTCCTAATAATGATTCAAGTCTAATTCCTAATATTAAGAGTCAGATTGAAAAAGACATGCCAACCAAAGAAAGCAGTGGAAATCTAGTCGGTAAGAAAGTCTTCATTCACGGTAAAGACAATACAGTTGAATCGTTTGATGAAGCAAAGACAGTGTCTAACAAAAAGTCTGACACATACAAAGGGCTGTCTCTAATTGATCTCATAGAAGAAATTGAAGCTGACGCTCTAAAGGAAGACAAAGTCAAAACTGAGAAAGAGCGCCAGATTAAAAACAGACGCGTAGCAGCTTTGCTTAAACAGTGCAATCATGTTAAACTGACGGCCCTCGATTTCTTAATGTCTAACGTTCTGATAGAGGACAATGAGCACAAACGGAATACAAAGAACGCAAATATTCAAAAGATGTTAAATGGTGACAAGATAAATTCAATCAGTTTATTAGACGTGATGGAAATGCAAGTAGAGGTTGGGCTGAGTTAAATAAATGATACACCAGATATTGTCCAGAACAAGCAAAAAAGGGTATTCTGGCATGTTCGCTCAGTGTAGTCTCAGATCAGTCTGTGCACGAACATACTTCCCTGACTGTACGAAAAAGCTTTTAGTCACTGTCCATTCATATAGCACATACCGCACAGCGATGGGCAGTCAAAAAATCTGAGCAAAAGATAAGGTGCGTATTTTATGATGATTGAAGGATAGTTTTTCCTTATTTCTCCGTATAAACCTATGCTTTTGATACGAAGCGGTTCTAATGAATACCCACAACATAGGGTTTTTTATGCGGAATTGACAAAAGCTATCCTTCAGCTATCACAAAGTACCTGCCTTATCTGTCTCGCTGGGCGCAGTTGTCAAAGTCCCCTTTTGGCATGGTGTTCGGCCCTGATATTTTCTGCCATTATTTGCAAGAGTGACAACTTTAGTGACTTCTGTTCTGAACCACTGTTCTGAACCAATCCAAAATAGGATCTATTAAAGGAAAGAGTTTACTGCTAAGAGCCATTTTTCCTTTAAGGGTAGGACTGTAATGACAGAGGTGTTAATAATTTGCAGACTTGCATCCGCTGTAGTATATAAATTTCCGTTAGGTAGATTTTTAGATATTTAGATTGCCATAGATGAGTATGATCTTTATCATTTAGAGGCTTCCACGCGTTTGGCAATTTCATTTGAAACGTTGGTGAGTTTCATAAGTTTAATATGAAATGTCTAGGATTGTGATGCTCTTTTAATCATAATGGTCCCCGTCAAGCGATTTTGGTACTTATCGCCTATGCGAGCAGTGAATCAAGAGGAACCTTCAGACAGAAAGCCATATCCCTGGCCCCTCCGAATGGCTGGGCAGGCGCAGTTAAAATTTGTCATGACGGAATGCTCGAAGACACAAATTCGCTTGGCGGGGCTCATATGATATTCTAATGCACTTGCGTACGTATGTATGGAACACGATAACGTCAAACATTTGCGACAGTATATCCTGCGATTTTCTGTGGAAAATCCGACGTTATCATTTAAAGCCACTTTGTGGTTTTACGCAGCTTACTGCGCCTGCCGTTTCGGGCAAAGAGAACAATTTTTCAACAAAAAACTTGAATAAGTGCATTAGAATGGGGATAGTTGTATTTAATTAAAATTGTCATTTGGGAAGGTAAATCATCGGTTTGTCCGTCGCAAATTCCGTTTTATGGCGAAATTTGCCGATTTACCTCCCCAAATGACAATTTTGAATACAGTTATTGCAAAGTTCTGCAATGGAAGGTCGGGTGTTTTTTTCGGGTACTCCGGTTTTCGCCCACCTTTGTTAACGATTGGCTCTATAATCTTGAAAGAGCATTAAAACAACAACAACAAAAAAAAAGAATACAGTTATCTAGTATTTTTTTGTCTCTGTATTTCATTAGGAAAACATGTCCATGAGAAATAATGGCGTCCAACATGGTGTCAGAAATGACAAATATTAGATCAAAAATGATAACATTTTATTACTTCTGCTTTAGACATAGATTGTGCACATCAGAACCGCCTGAATGAGACGGTTCTAACGAGTACCCACAATCCATGTTTTGAGCAAAAATAAGGCAGATAATGTATACCCCCTTAAACCCCACTTTCTCTATATAAACTGGGGTTTAGGGGGGTCTTCATTACACGCACATGTTAAGGTGAAGTCTTGACAGAAAATATGTGATTCTACAGACAAATCAACATTACATAGCCACGGACAGCATCGAAAATACGCCTATATAATGTTGACCCCCCCCCCTGAACCCAACTGGTATAAAGAAAAAAATATGGGTTTACAGGGGTATACCTTATTTTTCTTATATCACAATTTTTCATTTTAAAATTTTCGTTTGTTTTCGGCGGTAACGTTTTCAATGTATTGTATAGGCGTGTTTTCGTTATGGAGTGGTGACGTTTTGCAACGTTGCTTGGTGAAAATTGCGCACCCCAGCAGGCACACAACGTTGTTTCAACATTGATTCAACCTTCTGACATAAAATCCTGTTAACATAGCTGTTTGAAGCTATTCTTCAGTGGGCAAGAAGCCGCATCCAAATAATTAAACCCATTTATACACACCCGTGCGATACAGTTCATTTCTTTCACATCATCAATGGCTACGTTTCTAAAGCAAATCCCAGATTTTTTTCTCAATTATACTGCAAACCTAGGTTGTGGTGCTCGTTAGAACCGCCTCATCGAGGCGGTTCTAACGAGTACCCACAACCTATGTCTTGGAGCAGAAATTAGAAAATTCATGTATACCACCGTAAACCCAAAATTTTCCCATATAAAGTTGGGTTTAGGGGTGTTCTTTTCAGGGACTTGTTCACGTGATGAACTGGAGCTATATCCATATATTCAATTCAAACTGACCGTTTTGTTTTGTTTGATTTGATGTTTATAACGTCCCCGTCAACACTGTAAAGGTCATTTTGGAGACGTTGCTTCCAATTCTGTGGGACTTTTATCCGACATCGAGATGAAATGACATCTCAAGCCCTGTTGCCCAATGACACCAATAGGGTTTTTAAGCATGGCGGGTCCGACTCGCACCGCTTTGCCTGGGCAGGCTTAGATCCTCTAAGCGGTTTACCAGTACTCGTGTGCGGTCGGATTCAGCTCTGCGTGGAAGCATCATGCAGCCCATTTATTTCTTCAATCCCCAGAGAAGCCTCCGTGGTGTAGTGGTTACGCTACTCGCCTTGTAAACCAGGGGTCGCAGGATCGATCCTGGGCTTCTCCAGACTTTCGGATGAGTCTTTAAATCGAGGTCCCGTCTCCGTATGACATTAGCTGTTGGTGGGACGTAAAACTCGAACACTCACTCACTCACTCTTCAATCCCCAGTGGGCGGGGGCCGTTCAGTCATTCCTAAGGAGAAGTTGGAGCATAATATATAGTCATTGTTGTTTTGTTGATTTTTCTTGGAATTTCATGAACATGTGAAGCTGTGAAATTTTAGAGTAATAGTAATATTGTATTACATGATTTTTAAGAGAAAATTAGACTGTTGTTTCTTTCTTTTGGATATTTGTTGCCCACTGACCCGTTGTGTATGGCAGTTAAAACGTGTAAACCCAGATCAGACACCGCATTCAGTTGCATCCGATCAGTATCTACCCTGATTGTGGTAAAGGACAGTAGGAGTACTTATAAAAAAAGAAGTGAAGGCAATGACCAGGAACCGATACAATTAACCCACAGCTCCCACAAGTGACACCAAAGGGAATAATATCGAAATATCGAAACAACTAGACCCCAACGGAAACATCAACAGCGGAAAGCCAAAAGGACAGTTACCTTTCCAATGGCCATCTAAAACAAAATAACACAAGCGATACACACACTCAAAGACAAAACCCAACAAAAATAAGTGTTTGTTTGTTTGATTTGAGGTTAAACGTCCCCGTCAACACTGTAAAGGTCATTTTGGACACTTTGCTTCCAATTTTGTGGGACTTTTACCCGACATTGAGATGAAATGACATCTCAAGCCCTTTCCCCCAATGAAACCAATATAGAGTTTATAAGCATGGACGGTCCGACTCGCACAACCCCAACAAAAATAAACAGCGACAGAAGAACCGCCTTTGAAGCTTAAATCAACCGCGCCCCCGCCTCCGCCTCCAATAAAATAAATGCTAGAAACCAGACTCCAAATCCGTGAAGAGAACACCCAAATGTGGAAGTTGTTTTTGTTGTTTCTGCTCCGAAACATAGATTGTGAGTACTTGTAAGAATGGAGGCGGTTCTAATGAGCGCCCAAAATCTGTTTTGAGCAAAAATGAGAAAATATCTGACCAAACTCCAGTTATGCACTGAATAGTGAATCCTCTTAGAGGATCTAAGCCTGCCCAGGCAAAGCGGTGCGAGTCGGACCGTCCATGCTTAACAAACTCTATTGGTTGCATTGGGCGACAGGGCTTAAGATGTCATTTCATCTCAATGTCGGGTAAAAGTCCAACAAATTGGAAGCGACGTCTTCAAAATGACCTTTACAGTGTTGACGGGGACGTTAAACCTCAAATCAAACAAACAGTGCCCTACCCCCCCCCCCCCCCCCTCTTGCTTCAGTTTATACCTTTACACTGAAAAGAAACTGAAACCGAATACTAAAGAGAACTGATCTATTTCTTAACAGCTCAACAGCAAGATGGACTGTGTTCAGTCTACACCGCGATTTTGCCAGGAAAGAAGATCATGAACGTTACAATAACTATGAGCGAGAGAGTGTTTGAGTTTTACTTCCAAGCCACAGCTAAGGTCATACGGATCGGGACCTCGGTTTAAAGACTCGTTCGAAAGTCTGGAGAAGCTCGGGATCGATCCTGCGACCCTGGTTTACAAGGCGAGTAGCGTAACCACAACACCACGGAGGCTTCTATTACATGTACAATAAATATATTATTTACATCATGGTGACTAGCAAAAACATAATCACAGCGCCATTTTTCATGATCGGCAAAAGCGATTATTTCTTGCCGGGAAAATAATTTGTTTACGGCATCAGGTCTAAAATGACCAGCTGATGTTTAATAATCCTTTCTTGATATGGAAATGAGCGCAACTACAGTTAAACAGGAGAATTATTTTGGGCTATTTTTTATTTTTCCATCAAAACATATGTTGCGCGTACTTGTTAGAATCGCCTCAGCATATGTTTGAAACTAACAAGAAATAAGTACATTTTCCCTAAGCGTACCTCGTTACTCACCGGCCCCCGCCCACCGGGTCTTGAAGAAATATATGGGCTGCATGATGCTTCCACGCAGAGCTGAAACCGACCCATACACGAGTACTGGTAAACCGCTTAGAGGATCTAAGCCTGCACAGGCAAAGCGGTGCGAGAGTCGGACTGTCCATGCTTATAAACCCTATTGGTTTCATTAGGCGACAGGGCTTTAGATGTCATTTGATCTCAATGTCGGGTAAAAGTCCCACAAAATTGGAAGCAGCCTCTCCAAAATGACCTATATAGTATTGACGGGGACGTTAAACATGAAATCAAACAAACAAACAAGAAATAAGTGCATATTCCCTAAACGTACAGCTGTACCTCGTTACTCGTCCTTATAGGATTGCCTGCGCTCGTTCATTGACATTTCAGTTATAGATTATTTTCTCAGTGGTTTTCTGAAAGTAGCACAGACGCAGAATAAGCGTTCACTTTCGTTTATATCATGCATCCAAAATATAGATGCAGCCTTTTTCATTAATCTATCAATACTGTTGTTTATGATATGACGTCGCGTCTGAGAATGTAATAACGCCATGTAATAAATTCGATAATCCACTAGTGGATTAAATATGCAAATATGTAACTTTACATGCACGACGTCCTTAGCGACGTTGCGTTTAGTAATGGCGGAATATTTACGTTTTTGTAAAAAAATATCGCGGATACGGACGTTAACTGGAGCCCCCCCCCCCCCCCCCCCCCGTGCAAGGAGAACCATCCCCTGTGCAGATTAAAGATGCATGATTACTGTGTGTATGTAATGTACATCTGCGGTAATGGTCAAATGTGACCGACGCAGTATCAGTAGAAAGAAAGAAAGAAAAAAACGCGTTTTAATTGTTATAGGATAATAAGAATCTTGCGTTCATGCTCATTTATTATTTATTTTATTAAACTGGTTGAGGAAAAGGTATACAATGCTGGGCAAAGCCTCGCATTTTTCCTCAACTCGTTCATATAAGTACGAACGCAGTGGGTCGCGTGCAAAGTAAATAAACCCCGAAGGGGTTCATGTAAACTTTGCTAGCGATCCACTGTCGTTCATACTTTCATGAAAAGCAGAAAAAATAAGTTTATTTTTATATGTACATTATTCGCCCCTCATCACTTGGCGAAAAAATGCTTGTAGGACAAACTTTTAAGCTGAAAAACATTTACACGCTGTTTTTCTACAAAGAGCGGAGCAGCGTTGACGTATCAACGCCCGTAGAGAACAATGGTTTAGAATGACGTCACTTAACGTCACTGAAAGTCATGTGATTCGATGCGTTCATGGAAGTATGAACGCAATTGTTTTCTATAGGTTTACATTAGACGTTACACTGGAAATGTAAATATTAATACAAGAACACTCGTGTAAGATCCTTTATGTGTGCATACAGATACATGTAAAGGCATACGCACAGACTGGTCGAACTCCTCGTAGTTCGCATGCGCAGGGAGAAAGCCGAAGATCACAATGTTGCCGCATGAGTACACAGCCCGAGTCCAATCTTCGCCAGCTGCACACTATACGCCCAGTTGAACCTTTTCACGGACAGCATTTTGTTTGTTTAAGGTTTAACGTCCCTGTCAACACTATATAGGTCATTTTGGAGGCGTTGTTTCCAATTTTGTGGGACTTTTACCCGACATTGAGATGAAATGACTTCTCAAGCCCTGTCGTCCAATGAGACCAATAGGGTTTATAAGCACCAACTCGCACCGCTTTGCCTGGGCAGGCTTAGATCCTCTACGCGGTTTGCCAGTACTTGTGTGCGGTCGGATTCAGCTCTGTGCGGAAGCATCATGCAGCCCATTTATTTATCCAAGTCCTGATGGGCGAGGGCCATTTCTATCATGTTCTGTCAATTAAGGATAGACTAGACCATGATCTGTCAGTTTTAAAGAGAGTTTAAAAAAATGCATGTCCATGGACAATGTAACCATTCCAGTGTAACACCATCACGAAAACACGCAAATATATATCTAACCCCCTCAAACCCCACTTTTATATGAGCCCCGCCAAGCGAATTTGTGTCTTCGAGCATTCCGTCATGACAAATTTTAACTGCGCATACCCAGCCATTCAGAGGGGCCAGGGATATGGCTTTCTGTCTGAAGGTTTCTCTTGATTCACTGCTTGTATGAGCGAGCAGCGAAGGTTCTGGCGAGACTGCGCGGATGCGCAGGCTCGCCTTAACCTTCGCTGCTCGCATAGGCGATAAGTACCAAAATCGCTTGACGGGGCCCATATGGTAAAACTGGGGTTAGCAGGGGTATAAAGACCACTTTTGGACAGTCCGAAAGGTGGTCTTAATAAAGGAATGTCACTGTATATAGGAATAGTTTAACCATTGAAGTCCTTGAATAAGTGACAAAATGGAATTGGAAAATAAACTGTCCAATGACCCCTAAATACAATCATTGACATTGAAAACAGGAAACGCGATTAATAATAATAATAATAATAATAATAATAATAATAATAATAATAATAATAATGATAATAATAATAATAATAATAATCAATAAAACCAATGATCCAGTGTCGCTGATGAGGCTTTAGTGGCCTAAACTAGCTAGACTGGCCCAGAAATACTTGGACACCATATTTTTCAGCTCTGCGCTGTATTCTTTGCTTCCAAAGGATAAGCCTTTGGAATAGAACATACAGAACATATTGAACTTTGTTACAGCTGGTGTTAAGAGACGTTGTGGCGGCCGTAAAATGCCTCCTTGCCCTTCATCATAGTGTAGTTTGTATTTTCTTGTCCTTTGGGATCATTGATACCATTATGGGGTTTTGAACATGTTTTAGGGTCACTGCTGTAGCCTAATTGGCCGAAACTAGCTAGTCTGGCCCAGAAAACATGTGCATCATACTGTTCAGTGCTGCGGTGTATTCGCCGGCTCAAAAATGACCTAAATACTGTTGACTGGACCGTTAAACTGCAATAAAAACAAACAAAATATGTGTATTCTTTGCTTCCAAAGGACAACAGAGCACATTTCTTAGTGTACATAGATCTAGGAGTAATTTAACACTACGTATTGCTAGAAATTTCGAACTCTAGATTCAAGTGGGCTTCAATGAGAAAAGAAACCAGTGGGAGATTAAGTAAGCCTTCCTGATTGTCTTTTACTGGTTCTTCGTGAACCACGTCGCGATAGGACTGACCGCGAGGTTATAAACTTTTTTATTCATGCTCAGCACACTTGAGCAAGAAAGTTTTAAATTCTTATAAATATTACATGCAGATAAAATATATTTTTGTTTTACTTTTATCGGTAGAAGCTTAAGCAGAACTCAATTTTCCATCACGTGAATAAGTCCGTGAAATGAACACCCCCTTCCACCCCACTTTATATATAGAAAACTAGGGTTTACGGGGGTAAACAGTATTTTTCTTATTTCTGCTCCAAGACATAGGTTGTGGGTACTCTTTAGAACCGCCTCAATGAGGCGGTTCTAACGAGTACCCACAACCTATGTTTGCAGTATAAATAAGTAAAATATCACAGATTTTCGTCAGAAAAGTAGCCATTTTGGAGATATAAAAATTGCACTATATCGCACGGGTGTGTTATCGTAATGCAAAATGATTCTAATTGAACTCTATGATCCCAACGGACCAGAAAATACAACCCGCACTACGATGATGTACGGAGAGACATTTTACGGCCTCCACACGTTACAGCTCCAATCAAACCAATCAAAAATCTTCTTCTCCGGAACCAGTCGGCCGATTATCATGAAACATGGTATGTAGCATCGGGGACTCTGACCCATCCGATGACGCTCGGGTGACCCTGATCTATTTGACCCTAAGGTCAAATTTGGTCACATAGACTTTATATGGGAAAAGTCAAAACTGAATATGGCAGCCTGTGATCTGAAATTTGGTAAATGAGTGGATGAAACTACAGGAGTATTCAAGTTCAGGGTCATTCCTTCACCTTGGCCCAAAGCCATTCAGATTTGAAAATTAAAACTTGTCTTCCACAGAAAAAACTGGGCCATTTTTAACTAAATTTCATATGAAAGCTTTTAGGAACAAGCAAATGAAAACTAATTAATTTGAGTTTGGTCATATAACCAAGATGGCCGTAATGCCAATATAAGGCAAAACCACTTCAAAATCTTCTTCTCTCGAACCAGTAATCAGATAGTCATGAAACTTGATATGTAGTATTGGGATATCGGGCCCATCATAGTTTGTTCAAATTATTATCATCAGATGACCTATTTTACGCCAAGGTCAAATTTGGTTACATAGACTTTTACATTGGAAAAAATCAAACCTGTATATTTTTTCGGAAACTATTGCAGCCTATGCTCTTAAAATGGCAGATGCAGTAAGTTCAATGAGTGGCTTAAACTGCATGAATATTCAAGGTCAAGGTCATTTTTGAACACGGCCCAAGGTCATTCAGGTCTGAGAAATTAAATTTTATTTACCTTAGAAACCATTTGTAACCCAATTTCATATGAAAGTTCTCAGGATAATCAAGAAAAAGAAAATAAATTAAAATGAGCTTGATCACATCAATAAGGCTGCCATGCCCATATAATGTAAAGACCCTTTGGAAATCGTCTTCTCCAGAACCAATGGGCCGATTAACATAAAACTTTGCATGTAGCATTTGGGGGATTCTGGCCAAATAATGATCCCTGGATGACCTTGACCTAATTTATGCCAAGGTCTAATTTGGTTGGAAAGGTTTTATGTGGAAAAACAAAAACTATGCATTTTTCAGAAACTATTGTAACATGCCGAGGGTCTAAGAAGGACTTCTGACTTTACAACGTTCAGTTTCCGACTGATTCATTCTCGACGGTAGACTCACCTCTGACTGTCGACCACCAGAATGACTGATGACTGTTAGTTATTGGTAGCGTGGTTACAGTCAACAGCAGACTAATTGTGGACAGTAATATTATGTCAACAGCCTGAATGATGGATGCCCCTTTTACCCTAGCTCCACCAAACTGGCTGCTGTCTATATTTAGTCTCAAAAACACCGGCAATGGACGGACGACGGACTACGGACAGTGATCACACTAAAAGCCCCTCATGTACAGCAACATGGGAACTAAACAGGACTTCGCCAATCAAAGATTAAGGTCATTAACTTAATATAAGCTTATTCTTTAAGTGTTAGGGTAAGAAAAGATCACAAAGATTCAAATAAACTTCAACAATGCTGTGTATTTATTTATTTGAAACTTAACTGGATATCAAAAATAGAGTAAGGAATGTAATTCTGATTTATATGGTTGAGAAATGCATCTTTAGGGTGCTACTGTGTGGCTCTGATAAAAGAAAGAACAATGCTTCCAAGCAGGCAAAGTACAACTTGTTACATACAACAGTAATTTGATTCACAGTTTCTTTGCAAATGTGGACTCTCTCTTTATGCCTTCACCGTTAACCCTCCAGAGCTTGCATACATAGATATACATTAGATATATTTGTATATCTCAAATTACAAGAGAAATAAACCAGAAAAAAAATATCTATTCCACCAAAAATTATCCTAAATGCCTTAGAATTAAGCTGAACTGATTTAAAATGTTTTTCCCCAAAGCCTTAAACGAGTATTGAAATTAAAAACTTTTTTTCCTTTAAGAATAACCCAAAAATTCTAACACACCTTAAAAACCAACCTAACCCAAAGAAATCAAAATGGTCGAAGTCCCAGAGAACTCTGTGGGATTCTTTATATAGTCCCACAGTCCCACACTCCCCCATCTCCCTCTTCTCCCACATAAGTTAACTTCTCCCACAAATCCCACACTCAAACTTTATGAGGGAGAAAACAAAATGGAGGCTTGGAAAGTCACCCCTATACATTTTAAGTTAATAAAACATGGCTTTTCTGAATGAAGTATGTTCCATCTTTAAAACAAATAAAATCTATGATAACTAGAACTGTCAGTGAAACTGACTAGGGCCCCGGCAGTGCCATCAGAGGAGTTGGATTTTTTTTCAAAGGGCTATTACTCTTAGAGTATTGTAGCTAGAGTTACGTCGGTTGCCATGTAATTGTGTAATGATATTGTGACCATATATCTTAAGTTTGAAGTTGATGCATTTGACTGTTTGTAAGTTATGAATTAAAAACAAAAGGGTATTACTATATGGCAACTGTCAATAACTTCAGCTTCAGTTTGTAAACATGAAAAATGTTGATGGATAGACGGGCAGATGGACAGACGGACGGACAGACAGGGCATTACTATACGGCACACTGTCACATTATGGTTAATATTTCTGCTAAGTAATATTTAAATCCATCCAGGTATAAGAAAGTTATAGATTGGACACAATAAAAAGACGCTTTTTTGACCTTTTATCTCTAAGTATGACCTTGACCTTTGAGGTACGGCTGTGGGTCTTGCGTGTGACACTTCGTCACATTATGGTTAACATTTCTGCCAAGTAATATTTAAATCCATCCAGGAATAATAACAAAGTTATTAATTGGACACAGGAAAGACCCTTTTTTGACCTTTAACCTCTAAGTATGACCTTGACCTTTGAGGTACGGACCTGAGTCTTGCGTGCAACACTCCATCACATTATGGTTAACATTTCTGCCAAGTAATATTTAAATCCATCCAGGAATAAGAAAGTTATGGAGGATAAAAAAATTTGTGGACGGACAGACGGACAGACAGACAGACAGACAGACGGACGGACAGAGTGATTACTATAGGGCACCCACACTTTCAGTGGAATAAGAAAGTTATGGAGGATAAAAAAATTTGTGGACGGACAGACGGACAGACACAGACAGACGGACGGACAGAGTGATTACTATAGGGCACCCACACTTTCAGTGCGGGGCCCTAATTAACCTTCATTTACCTTCAAAAGGCACAAAAATTGGTTCAGGATTAAGTTTGAAATATAAGTTTGAACATCAAAGTTTGAGGTCTATAGGTGATTTCAATATTGATTTACATCCAGAAGAAGCTGACAGAGTTATTTTTAGCACAGTCTCCAAGCAACAAGTACAACAATCTACATCCTGGCAGTTACCAGCCAAAACAATGATGACAGCTGGCCTACTAACTTTAGAAAGTTTCAAATTCAAAGTAAAAATATTACAGTTAAGCTGAGATGTCAGCTAGATTAAATGATTGAACCTTGTATATCTTGAAGCCATTCAACAGTATGAGTAAGTGTCAGTCTAGGGATAAAACTTTAAAATAGAAATAAAATGAAATGTTTCACAAGCACATGTTTAGGAAAAATAAGGTCAAATACCTAGCATGACCCCAGGCAACAAAACAGAATCCCCTTTTACCCAACCATTAGATCATTGCCCCTTTTTATTAGGGTGACCCATTCCACAGGACTGTACTGCATACTGTCCTTGAAATTCAACCTCAGTAGTCAGTACTGCCATGGGAGGCAAACTAATGAAATCATAATTTTCCAGGGAAAACTGTCTGCCACAACAGGGTCATTACCATAAACCTTTGAAATGATTAGTTGACCAACAGGTTGCTGCTTAACATCTGCCCTACATTGAGTGGAACCCTTGGGTTTCACATTACCCCCACTTTTATGTTCAAAGCTCCTGCTGAACACTAAAATCCATAAAGATTTGTCTATAATAGATATCAAGGGCTGTCAGCCACCTGTTAGTCCAGACTTCCATGACAATACTTGGACAAGTTTGATCAAAACTTGGAGCCATATTGACTTCCAGAAGCACGGCAGAGTTTCATGATTAAGATTAGGCGGGTATTTTGATAACTTTTATCCCCACACCAATTTTATGGTTTACTCGCAGACAAAGAATTAAAACTCTTCATCCCTTGTACTCCCTCTTCTACCTATACAGAGAACGTTAAACTATAAACATAGAAACTCTGTCATGGTTTTGGAATATGTGCAACCAACTTGCCTGCCTGTCAGCATCAATGCAGCTTCATTAATATGAAGGTAACATAGAAATTGAACCACCCTTACTATATGAACTGAATCATTTACTAACTTCTTTGATCAGAGCCAACACATATTATTTCCTGGTCAAGACAGTATTGAAATATAAAACACATGTTTTTATATCATGGATTTTAGGTGATGAGATAATAAAAAAATGGTTTTGACTAGACTTACTTGAAACATTATAAGCACCTATAGACCAAAGTTGAGAGCCAAAGATGATACATTTTAGGGAACTCTAACACCCAGTTCCCCAAAATCCTCACCCACAATATCTCACTTTGATAATATGTGCTTCACTATTATTTTGAGATAGGGAAAATGCCATCCTTCCCAAACAGTGACCACCCAGGTCACATGATACATCATGTGTTTTTGGTTCTACCAACTGTCTAGCACACACAATTTAGACCCATGACATTTGCTGTAAATTTACTAACATATCTTCACTGTTACTTGTGAATATGAAGGACTCAAAGGCCCCAATCCATCAGGGCTTGTAGAAACAGACTGGGCCCCATGGCAACCACATACAGAACAGGAACAATCTGCACATCTATGAGTACTTACAACCGCTTAGAGGGTCCAAACCCGCCAAGAAAAAAAATGGTGCAATCTTGTTCAACATCTCAAAAATGACCAATACAGTGCTGAAGGGTATGCGAACAAATTGCAGGACACAAAAGGATTATTGCCTTCAAATATTTGTGCATTAAATTTATGTAAGAAACCAAATAAGTTTCTTCAGATAAGTCCTGCATAGCCTTCAGGACCAGTCCAGGTATATAATTATATTTTCTTTCAGTTCTATAGCACAGCTAATTGATGAGTGTCCCTAGTTCATCTAGTGTGAATTTCTTATATGTAGTTGTAGTCCTGATGTTGTTTTGTCAGTCTTGCTGTGTTTTGTCAGTCTCTTTGTTCCATTACCAATTTATCAACATATTCTACATAGAAATTTTACTTTAGGCACATTATTTATTTATTTTTGAGCACAGAACTTTCACAACTTATTTACTTTTTGCTTTCTTTCACTATGTGCCTTAAAAATGCATAGCACACAAGTAGGCAACATTTTAGAACTGTAACATTGCATATCAGAAGCAAAGAATATGGGATATATACTCAATATTGATATTAAGTAAAAGGTAATATTACAAAGGGGGTGGCACTTCCGAGAGTACAACAAGAACATCTAGAATGTGCTAGTGTCAAATTCACGACCCCTCTGCCCAAGGAAAGTACAGATCAACCAGTATAAGCTGCATATCACAAACCAGCCTACACATGAGCGAAAACACGGCCCACATGGAAGGTCAATTTGTGTTATACAAACTAGCTGTGTCTGTACCCCACAAGGACAAAGAAATCCGAGAACAGACTCTATCAGATTCGCCATGGTTCTGCGGTATTCTTTCATAATGAATGTCCAAAAACTAGGGTGGTGTATGTAACAACAGCTAAAAAAAACAATTATTGGGAAGGGTGATTTTTATAGAAATGTTGCCTTAATGTGTGAAACCTTAAGTTTTTGTTTATTGCCTTCAGGGCACACTTCCTATTAGATATAATGACATTCCTTTACTTCTTCCTCTTATTCTTCCTTATTTCTCCCAGTACTGATGGTAATCTAGATGCCCCTTGATTTTCATAATCATGGCTATCTCTCTTCCGTTTTCTCTCCTCTTCTCTCTGCTTGATCTCGTCTTCCTTCTTTCTCTCTTCTTCTTCTCTCTCTCTTCTCCTTCTTTCCTCCCTGGCATTAGTTCTTAAAAATGTTACAAGATTCGTCAAATTATCACTTATTACGTTTAGTGTCTTGGTCTGCTCCTTCATTTCTTTTTCTACGGTTTTCTCTAGGCATCTTACAGGTCTGCTATTTCTCTCTAACTCTTCCTTTAACTTCTTGTTTTCTTCCTTCAAGGTATCCATCATGGTGTTGAAATGTTCTTTGGTTATGGAATTATTTTCTGCCTGTTGTGTGTTTAATTTGACTACCCGGCAGTCATCCCTCATAGGAGACAGTGTATGTTTTTCACCATCTCCTAAAAGTTGGTTCATGAGGTTTTCTTCCTCAGTTGGTTCAGCACTAGATGGACCTTGCTTAGGTGACAGAATCTCTATTTTGTCCTTGCTTCCTGTCTGGCTGGCTGAGAGGGGCTCTGAAACATCAGGGGTCTCTGAGGAAGTTAGGCTTGAGCCCGGAGTACTGCTCCTTGATATTTCTTCTGGTACAGCAGGTCCCTTGGGAAGGTTATTTGTGGTACCAGGTAAAACCTCAGGTGATTTGTGGCCAGTCTGACCAGTCTCCATGATGGATAGATCCAGAGGCTCCTCATTCTGCTTCTGAGAGGTCTGTATCAAATCCAGGGGTTTTTCAGTGCTGGTACTCCCATGTGCGTGGCTAGATGGGACAGTCTTCTTCAACATCGGTTTGGTGATTTCCAAGTTGGGCCCGCCTAAACCACTCACAGGTCTAGTAAGACTTCCGGGTGGCCCTGAATATCCCGGCATTGCTGCACCTAGAAGAGCCTGCATGAGGTCTAGAACAGGCTGAACATATACCTGACCCTGAGGGGGAACACTGGCTGTAGACACCTCGACTGGGTTGGGAACGCTCAAAACTGGAGCATCTCTCATCTGGATTGCAGGTCCTACTGGCACCAGTTTAACAGCCTCATATGTTGTGGTAACCCCAGCTGGAGTTGATAGGACATCTTTGTCAGATGAGGTACTTGGCAGTGGGCCTTCTCCATGACTTGTGGCTTGTGGTGACTGGACTGAATTGTCTTGCAGGAGGTCACCAGCCAGGTCATCGGAATAGCCATTCAGAACCTGAACTGCCTGGGTCAGCAGATCCCCTGTGACAGATGATGACCTCTTTGCCTCGCGCTTCTGGGCAAAGTAGCTGTCAGAGTCTTCCTTGGATAATTTGATATAGTCCTGTGACCCAATCACATATGGCTTTGGGTTCTCCATTAGGAAGCTGGGTGAATCAGATATTGGATTCCCTGTTGAGTCAAAAAGCCTCTTCGCATGCCACCGATAGTTGCTGACATGGTTGTCTAACTCCTCCCTCTTAGTACAATGGAACTTGCATAGTTGGCAATAGAAGGGTAACTGATCCGGCCTAAGGTGAGTATTCCTGATGTGGTTCTCGACCCTTGCCTTCTCGTTGATGTATTCTTTGCCGGTTGCCAGACAGTAGCGGCACTGATAAGCCCTGCCACCATTGTGTTTGTTCTTCTGTTCTGACATCTCGAGACTACAAATAGACAAGGAACAAATCCAATAATGTGAGGAAAAGAGGGACCTTAAGAGCCACACCTTAACACCCTGAAGATTTTTGGACCTTTATGTTCTGTGCTTGGTTGGATTTGGTTACTGGGATAGACTGATATGACAAAAGGGTCTTTAACTTCGTACGGATCATGTGCAACCTTGAACCTGAACAAATAGAGTCAACCCAAGAGACCAGAAGTAAAACTGTTTCAAAAACATAAACATCAGCGGTTGGTCAGTGAATAAAGAAGCATAACACACAAGTCAGTATAGAAAAGATTTTTTTTTTCTATGAACTGCTGTTCTCTCTAATTCAGTTGGCTGCTATTCTCTTGTAGTTGCGGAGATGTCACATCTGCACCTTCCACTAACACCAAGTCATCAACATAGCATTTCAGGAGCATGCATGTGTTAAAGTGCTTTCTCCTATGTGGTACGGTGGTCCTGTCATGAGATCTCAGTCTACTCATGAGGAACTCCGAGTGGCCTTCTAACTTCGTGGCTACCTCAATCACATCAATATGCCGGGCATATGGCTTGTCCTTGGAATGTTTAAACAATTTCCCATCAGTTGTTTTATCCATCTCTTGGGATGTTCTGCAAAGTTAAACATATATATTAACCCATATTCTTAACTGACTGTCTGTGATAATGTAAAATGTTCTTAGTTCTCAGAATCTTTACTGCTGAAATTTAACTTCTTTTTTTTTTTACACCCGGGCAGGTCCTGGAATCTTTACACTTGTGCTGGTTACATAACTTCGGGTTGATCCTGCTGTATGTCTGTGATATCTCATTTATCTAACCTGTGATAATCGTAATCTTAAACTGTAGTTTCTAGTCTTAATCTGTAGGTTCTAGTCTTAAGCTGTACTTTCTAGTCTTAATCTGCACTGTCTATTCTTAATCTGCACTTTTTAGTCTTAATCTGTACCTTCTAGTCTTCTTTCCGACTGAGTTTTTTTCTCTACACTGCAATAGAACGGGTTTGAAGGGCAATTCAGTGAATCAGTTAATCACACCAGTTGCTCTTGAATATTATGATTTTCATTTTATTGAGCCCCCCCAAAAAAAACAAAGTGTGCCACTGTAAGTATCTCACGGCTATGTTAACATGCATTAAAAGGAAGGCTCTAACAGAAATGATATTCTGGTTGGAAAAAAATCCCTTGTATATATGCGATAATTGTTCTGTCTTCTAGTGAGTTCAGATCAGGAAAAGGTTTCCAGACTGTAGAAGATTCTTCTTCTGTCTTCTGGTGTACATCCACTAGACAACACTTTAAGAGCATAGTAAATGATATTTTCCACTTGTCTGCTGATGTACTCCCATCAGACAACAGGTTTGGAATGTAATAAACACAGCAAATCTGTCTTCTGATGTTCTCCCATCAGACCACAGGCTCAGACTGTAATAAAATCTCTTCTGTCTTCTGATGCTGTCCCATCAGACCACAGAGTCAAACTGTAATAATAAATATTTTCTGTTTTCTGATGTTCTCCCATCAGACCACAGGCTCAGACTGTAATAAAAATCATCTTCTGTCTTCTGATGCTGTCTCATCAGACCACAGGCTCAAACTGTAATAAAAATCATCTTCTGTCTTCTGATGCTGTCTCATCAGACCACAGGCTCAAACTGTAATAAAAATCATCTTCTGTCTTCTGATGTTCTCCCATCAGACCACAGGCTTAAACTGTAATAAAATATCTTCTGTCTTCTGATCTCCCATCAGACCACAGGCACCGACTGTAATAAAAATTATCTTCTGTCTTCTGATGCTGTCTCATCAGACCACAGACCCAAACTGTAATAATAAATATCTTCTGTCTTCTGATGTTCTCCCATCAGACCACAGGTTCAGACTGTAATAAAAATTATCTTCTGTCTCTTGATGCTGTCTCCTCAGACCACAGGCTCAGACTGTAATAAAAAATCATCTTCTGTCTTCTGATGTTCTCCCATCAGACCACAGACACAAACTGTAATAAAAACCATCTTCTGCCTTCTGATGTTCTCCCATCAGACCACAGGCTTAAACTGTAATAAAATATCTTCTGTCTTCTGATATCCCATCAGACCACAGGCTCAAACTGTAATAAAAATTATATTCTGTCTTCTGATGTTCTACCATCAGACCACGAATTAAACTGTAATAAAATATCTCTGTCCTCTGATCTCCATCAGACCACAGGTTTTGGCTGTAATAAAAACATCTCTTCTGTCCTCTGATGCTGTCCCATCAGACCACAGACTCAGACTGTATTAAAAATATCTTCTGTCTTCTGATGTTCTCCCATCAGACCACAGGCTTGAACTGTAATAAAAAAATATCTTCTGTCTTCTGATCTCCCATCAGACCACAGGTTTTGGCTGTAATAAAACATCTCTTCTGTCCTCTGATGCTGTCCCATCAGACCACAGACTCAGACTGTATTAAAAATATCTTCTGTCTTCTGATGTTCTCCCATCAGACCACAGGCTTGAACTGTAATAAAAAATATCTTCTGTCTTCTGATCTCCCATCAGACCACAGGTTTGGACTGTAATAAAAAAACCATCTCATCTGTCGTCTGATGTTCTCCCATCAGACCACAGGCTTGGACTGTAATAAGAAAATCATCTGACTCCAGCGTGGAAAAAAAAATCAAACACAATTTACAATCACTTAATCTTTAAACTACTGAGAAAAAAAATCCATCTTGAAGATATGGCCATTTAGTTCCGTTTCTGTGATTCCAGGGTGGCCTTGACTATGTTGGCCCACTCCGGGACATTTTCTCCTTTGTATGGTTTTAATTTGTTGTGATGCAGTACTTGCTGTAGCCCAGACTGTGAAAGCTGAACTTTAAAGTCAAGGTCATTGTACTTCTGTGTTATTATGCAGGGACCCCTGTACAAGGCCCGTAATTTTGGAGAAATTCCAGGTTTGCTAGCCTCTATTTCAACCCAGACAAAATCACCAACATTGTAGTGATTCACAGAAAGCTTAGAATCATATATTTCCCCTTGCCTTTTGGCACTAACAGCCAGGTGTTTCCGGGCCACTTCATGTGCATGCTGCATTCGGGTTCGGAGCCGCTCAACATACTCTCCATAGTTCTGTACTTCACAGCTTTCATTGCACTGACCCCCATACATTAGTTCAGCAGGAATACGGGCTTCTCTTCCCATCATTAGCAGAAAAGGTGAGAGTCCAGTGGACTCCTGTGGGGTGGATCTGTAGGCAAAAGCTAAACAGCCTAGGTTTAAATCCCAGTTTTCCTGCTCTCCTTGAAGATAGGATTTTATCATTCGTAAGAGACTACGGTTGAATCGCTCAGCTTGGCCGTTGCATCTGGGGTTTCTTGGTGTGGTCCTTGTTTTCTTGATTTCAAGAAGTTTACACAACTCGGCCATAATAGAACTTTCATAGCATTTTCCTTGGTCTGAGTGTAGAGTAAGGGGGCAGCCATATCGTGATATAACCTCATTTAATAGTTTGTTGGCACAAGTTTTGGCGGTCTGATCTGGCACTGCCATGATCTCCACCCACTTTGTGAAGTGGTCAGTGGCTAACAAAATATACCGATTGCCACGTGGGGTAAGGGGCAATGGTCCCAAAAGGTCAGTAGAAATTCTATCTAGTGGAGCACCAACCAGCATCCTTCCCATAGGTGCTCGGGATTTACGTTGTGGTGGCTTTATCGAGGCACATACATCACACTTTACTATCCACATATGAACATCCTCCCTAACATTGTACCAGTAAAACCTTTGTAATAGTTTGCCAAGGGTCTTCTTTTGACCTAAATGTCCTGATATTAGGGAATTGTGAACTTGTGCCAAGATTTGCTTTTTTAGCACTTTGGGGACAATAAATTGCAAATGGCAACCAGTTGCATCTTTGCGGTAGAACAACTTGTATAAGCATCCATTTCGCAAAGTCAGAGAATCCCATATGCTCCAATAGTGCCGGGTGGCTGAGCTCAGCGTTACCACTTCAGAGTGGGGAGGTCGTTCCCCTTTGACTATGGCATTCATAATAGGTGCCAGTTCAGGATCCACTGATTGCAATCTGTGCACTCTGGCCAAATCTTGATCAGATAGCCATTGATTTAAAGAGGTGCTAGTGGTCTTTGAAGGACCTGGGAGAATCTGGTCAATGTATCCCCCAGTCTGTGATCTAGTGTTGACTGCTCGGACACTCTCAGCTTGTTCTGGGTGCTGTTCAGAGGCCTGATTAGTCGTTATGCGAGTATCACCTTGCATCTCTTTGTATCGCTTGGTGCACTTTGCACAGGGTCCGCACTTTAATGATTCGAGATTATCCACTTCTGGGCAGTCACAGTCCCAGGGATTCGGACAACGTGAAATGCAATCCACATTATTGTGCTTTTTTCCATTGCGGAATTCAATGCTGAAATCATACGCAGAGAGTATCTCAATCCATCTGGCTATACGGCCTTTTGGTTCTTTTAGCCGGAAAAGGTAGGTTAAAGCTTGGTGGTCACTGCGTACTAAAAATTTTCTCCCAAGCAGATACTGTCTATAGTATTCAGTGAAATACCTGATAGCAAGTAGCTCTTTATCAGTTATACAGTAATTCCTTTCTGCTTTATTGAGAGTCCTGCTTCCATAGCTAATGACTCTCTCCTTCCCGTCTTGGATCTGGCTAAGGATACCAGCAACCTGAGTATCACTGGCATCCGTATCTAAAATAAATAAGCCACCATTGTTAATTGGGTAGGCCATTATATCCGAGCTGGTTAGTTTTGCTTTTAAAGCTTCAAAGGACTTCTGGCATTGGTCAGTCGAAAGAAAAGGCTGATTCTTATGTGTTAATTGTGTCAGTGGTCTAACCAGGTCACTGTAACCCTTAATGAAACGACGATAATAACTACCAAGGCCGAGTATTTGCCTAACATGTGTGGGAGTTTTAGGAATAGGCCATGCTTTCACCTTTGCTAGGTTTTCTGGATTCGGAAGAACTCCCTCGGCGGAGACAATATGTCCTAAAAAGTTTACTTGTGTTTGCAACAGCCGACATTTTTCTGGCTTTAGTTTTTAGCCAGCTTCTTTCATTCGCGTCAACACCTCCTCGACTCTTTGCATGTGCTCATCAAAGTTTGTCCCGTAAACCAGCACATCATCAACATATATGAGGCAAGTGTGCCACTGAAGACCGTCAAAGCTAATTCCATAAGCCTTTGAAAGCACGCCGGACTATTTGACATTCCCATGGGCATAGTTAAATATTCGTATAAGCCAAATTTGGTGCAGAATGCACTTTTGGGTACATCCAGTTCTCTTATTGGAACCTGGTGGAAGCCGGACGTAAGATCGAAACTTGACAAGAATTTAGCACCTGCGATGGCATCCAAACAGTCATTAACCCTTGGCAGTGGCTGCGCATCTTTCTTACAAATCATATTGAGCCTCCTATAGTCTACACATGGTCTAATTTTTCCCGACCGCTTGCGTACAAGACATATTGGGCTAGCCCAGGGTGAGGTACTCTTCCTAATGATCCCTTGTTCCTCAAGTTGTTTTAAGACATTCTCTTCCTCGGCTGCAAAAGCAACAGGGACTCTGCGAGGAGCCTGTTTTATTGGAGGATGGTCACCTACATCTATTGTGTACTCTATTAAATGTGTGAGGCCAAGGTCAAACTCATTTTTTGAAAATGTTTCTTGGAACTTGTTCAAAGTCTGAGCTATCCTGGCCTTCTCAGCCTCTGTTCTGTCCGTACAGGCAGTCCGATAAAGTTCTTGAAGGTGCTCAGGCACTGGTTCTTCAGCAACCCTTCTCAATCCCGCACGACAGTTTTCGGATGGAGTATGTGTGGTTTTGCATGAAATTGTGGGTGGTGAGATTGCAGCTTGAGATGCACAGTGTGTGGTGATGTATTGGGTTGCAGGGTATGAATTGACATTTCTGAACGTTGGGTAGGTGGATATGTATTGGGGTGCTGCATTGTTGTTTTCAGATGCCCAGTGTGTTAGAATGTTTTGGGATGCTAGGTGTGAATTGTCATTTTCGGATGCATGGTGTGTTGGTATGTTTTGGGATGCCTGGTTTGAAGTGCCATTTTCAGATGCCTGGTTTGTTGGCGTGTTTTGAGCTGCTAGGTGTGAAAGTGCATTTTCCTCAAATACTGTGGTGATTTCCATCACATCCTCCGCAGTTCCAATGGCCGTGTCTTGGTTTATTGAGATGTCATATATGTTGGGATTGAGCAATCTCACTTTATGGGTGACTCTTGAGTTAAGGTCTGTAAGGCTGGATGCCATTAAAAGACAGTACCGGTCTTGAAACTCTGGACCTGGTTCTAAAAGGACAGGTGTTTCCTGCTGGTCGTCCCCCTCTAGCCTGCTGATGAAAACTTCTATTATCTTTTCACTGTTGCCAGGGATAACAAATCGGTCTGCAGCAGTGATTCTACTAATCTTGGGAGCAGAGCCCACTCTAATGCATGGTATATGCATGCCCATAAACAGTAAAGCACATTCATCATACAGTAAATGAGCCCCACCCATGCTTAAAAGGTCATGCCCAAATAAACCCTCATCTTCAATATTCGCCACTACAATGTCTGCCTTGAATTGGAGACCAGCCAACTCAATAGTGAATTCTGCGGTTCCTAATTGTGACAGAGGCTGGCCTGAGGCCTCCGTAAGACCCATGGTTTTAGATAATACAGGCCTGTTTGACTGCGAATTGATTGATAAACTGTTTTGGATATAACAGTTTTAGTCGCCCCTGTATCTATGGTAAAAACAACTTTTCTGCCCTCCAAAAAGGCCTCCAAGTAGAACCCATCACTGCGCACTATTCGTTTTAATGAAGAGCCCTCACACTTTTTGTCTGTTGTTAAAACTGGGGGTTCGGAGTTCTTAAGGTCAGATAACCCTTCAGTTGATGAAGTCTCTTTGGATCTTAATTCGGAGGTTTTCTGGTCAGTTTTGCTCCCTTCAAATGTGCATTGAAGTTCCGTAGGGGCCCCGGATGATCTAAGAACTGTTTGGTCTTTTGGGGAGGCTGTTGCTGAAAACTGTTCTGGGGTGACCTGGGGTGCAGAATCTGTAATTGTTTCATCTGTGCTCTTCTTGCCATTAAACAAGGGAACTTTTGAGGAGCAGCAGTCTTGCTCAAATTGTTGGGCCCCTTCTTGTGCCAATTTCTTGGCATTTCTCATATTAACCAAATTAGAAACTTGGGTCAACATGGTTTCATGGTTTAATTTTTCATTCAAAAACAATTGGGGTTGGCCTTTATTTTCAGGGACCGCCTGTCGGCCAAACAAACCGGTCCTTGCTAGTTTAAATCAATATTGTTGACATGGCTCTGTGATGAATAATGCGTACCAGCAGGTGCCGACCTCTGATTTCTGTTCTGTTTACTTAGGCTACCCTTGTTATACTCCGCCTTCAGTACTGGACAGTTTACCTTTATATGCCCCCACTGAGAACAATAAAAGCATTGAAAATTGGCATAACGACCTTGACCTTGGTTCTGACCTTGACCCTGATTCGTATTGCTTGTGTGTTGGCCTGGGTTGGGTCATAACCTTGACCTCTGTTGTTGGGGTCAGAATTCTGGTTACTAGGTTTGTGTCCTTGAACTTCCTTATGTTGAGACTGGGTTGATGGGGCTATCTGTAGCTCTTTATTGGAGTTCTCCACTAATGAGAGAATTTTCTGTAAAATATCTTTGTCATCTGTATTCACCCCACCGGGACTCTGATCTTTATACCCTTTGGGAGTGGTCTTGATTTTTCTTAAGGTTGACCTACTTCTTCGCTTCTGGAAGGGAGATACTGAGCGGGCCCGGGATATATCATAATCATCATCACTATCATAATCACCCTCATTGCCAGCCTCATCCTCAAATCTGACGGACCTAGAGTGAGGATCAGGTCGACCCCAGTCATTTGCCTTAGGACCCTGTTGGGCTTCCAGGTATGTTACCACATGATGAATTGCTTCTTCTATAGAGTTGGGCTCTTTATAGTATTCTACTGCAAATTTGGCGGCTTTATCTCTAAGCCCATTTAGAAATTGCTGTAAGAGGAGTTGCCGCCGCATTTCAGGATTTCTACCGGGATAAGCTTTATCATAAAGCCGTTTCAATTCTGCGGCGTAATCTTCAACAGTTTCCTCAAACCTTTGAATTCTCTTACCGAACTGGACTTTGAATGTTCTGTTTGTTTTGAAGGACTTATATTTTGAGTCCAGCTCATTAAGGAGACTCTCATAATTAGTAAGCATCTCAGTGGGTATTTCATCAAACACAAAGTCAGCTGCAGTTCCCTGCAGCCTTTGCATAAGCTCACTCAGGCGTGTAGTCTCGTCCCATTTATTGAGATTAGCAATGGTGGTGAAGCGTGCATGCCATACTTTCCAGCTGTCATTTGAATTTCCTGAAAATGCTGGTAATCGCACACTTTGATGCTTAGCGCAACTGGCTCCGCTTACATTGTTTATCTCAGAAGTCAGCTTATCTGTCATACTGGTTAAACTTGGGGCTAGAAATGGCTGGGCATCAGTGACATTTAACCGTATTGCGCTATTTTGTGGGCTGTTAGTGCTTGTTGATGAATCAGTGCTTTGAGCCACATTTGTAGGGTGAGATGTGTTCATTGTGGGTAGTCTGCTACGGGTAGCCATGCAGGGCTGTGATTGAACAAGGGAAGTAACTGCTACTTGATTATGCATAGGGCTGTGACTGGTAGTTTCCGCATTTGTCACCCGTACTTCATGAGGCTGTCTGGAAACATGCTGTTGGGAAACGCTTGTAACTGGACGCTGGTTTAGTGACCCAGTATAGCTTATATTTGAAGTTGGATGGAATGTTCTCTCATTCCTCATTTCTCTCAGCTCAGACAGTATTTGTTGAAAATTATTTTGTGTTGTGCTTGTCACTGATATAACACATTCCTTCACTGCCTCGCATGTTTCTTTCAGTGTATTCATGGTACCTGACATGCATTCTTTCATGGCCTTAGTGTTGGCTTCATTTTGCTGTTTGATAAAAGTTTGCAGAAGTATATTCATCTGTGCAGTACTGTCAGGACTGTTCATGTTAAAGGAGCTCAACTGCTCATCTCCTGACCCTGTGTTCTGTGACTGAAGGCTATGACCTTGGTTGCTATTATTAGAAGTTTGGCTAATAGTGTCAATGCCATTAGAATGGCTCCCCTCACCCAAATGTGTGTCCTGTCTACTTGCATGCAAGGAACTACTTGGTAGGACCTCGGCAGAGGCAGTAGTCAAAGTTTCACTGCGCGCACCACGTACTATAGACGTCTCAGATTCTGACCCTGAAATATCACCCTCAATCAAGGATGTCCCTGATGCTATTTGGTCAATATTTTGTTTTCTGTTTTGTTTTCTTCTACCCATGATGAACTTAACTATGGTTCTGCGCCGTATCTGTTTACGTTAAGACGTCGGATTTGTTTCACTGGACCGTAGAAAAACGCTACGATCCCACCGCTGCCACCAAAAATGTAACATGCCGAGGGTCTAAGAAGGACTTCTGACTTTACAACGTTCAGTTTCCGACTGATTCTCGACGGTAGACTCACCTCTGACTGTCGACCACCAGAATGACTGATGACTGTTAGTTATTGGTAGCGTGGTTACAGTCAACAGCAGACTAATTGTGGACAGTAATATTATGTCAACAGCCTGGATGATGGATGCCCCTTTTACCCTAGCTCCACCAAACTGGCTGCTGTCTATATTTAGTCTCAAAAACACCGGCAATGGACGGACGACGGACTACGGACAGTGATCACACTAAAAGCCCCTCATGTACAGCAACATGGGAACTAAACAGGACTTCGCCAACCAAAGATTAAGGTCATTAACTTAATATAAGCTTATTCTTTAAATGTTAGGGTAAGAAAAGATCACAAAGATTCAAATAAACTTCAACAATGCTGTGTTTTTATTTATTTGAAACTTAACTGGATATCAAAAATAGAGTAAGGAATGTAATTCTGATTTATATGGTTGAGAAATGCATCTTTAGGGTGCTACTGTGTGGCTCTGATAAAAGAAAGAACAATGCTTCCAAGCAGGCAAAGTACAACTTGTTACATACAACAGTAATTTGATTCACAGTTTCTTTGCAAATGTGGACTCTCTCTTTATGTCTTCACCGTTAACCCTCCAGAGCTTGCATACATAGATATACATTAGATATATTTGTATGTCTCAAATTACAAGAGAAATAAACCAGAAAAAAAAAAGATCTATTCCACCAAAAATTATCCTAAATGCCTTAGAATTAAGCTGAACTGATTTAAAATGTTTTTCCCCAAAGCCTTAAACTAGTATTGAAATTAAAAACTTTTTTTCCTTTAAGAATAACCCAAAAATTCTAACACACCTTAAAAACCAACCTAACCCAAAGAAATCAAAATGGTCGAAGTCCCAGAGAACTCTGTGGGATTCTTTATATAGTCCCACAGTCCCACACTCCCCCATCTCCCTCTTTTCCCACATAAGTTAACTTCTCCCACAAATCCCACACTCAAACTTTATGAGGGAGAAAACAAAATGGAGGCTTGGAAAGTCACCCCTATACATTTTAAGTTAATAAAACATGGCTTTTCTGAATGAAGTATGTTCCATCTTTAAAACAAATAAAATCTATGATAATTAACCTTCATTTACCTCCAAAAGGCACAAAAATTGGTTCAGAATTAAGTTTGAAATATAAGTTTGAACATCAAAGTTTGAGGTCTATAGGTGATTTCAATATTGATTTACATCCAGAAGAAGCTGACAGAGTTATTTTTAGCACAGTCTCCAAGCAACAAGTACAACAATCTACATCCTGGCAGTTACCAGCCAAAACAATGATGACAGCTGGCCTACTAACTTTAGAAAGTTTCAAAGTAAAAATATTACAGTTAAGCTGAGATGTCAGCTAGATTAAATGATTGAACCTTGTATATCTTGAAGCCATTCAACAGTATGAGTAAGTGTCAGTCTAGGGATAAAACTTTAAAATAGAAATAAAATGAAATGTTTCACAAGCACATGTTTAGGAAAAATAAGGTCAAATACCTGGCATGACCCCAGGCAACAAAACAGAATCCCCTTTTACCCAACCATTAGATCCTTGCCCCTTTTTATTAGGGTGACCCATTCCACAGGACTGTACTGCATACTGTCCTTGAAATTCAACCTCAGTAGTCAGTACTGCCATGGGAGGCAAACTAATGAAATCATAATTTTCCAGGGAAAACTGTCTGCCACAACAGGGTCATTACCATAAACCTTTGAAATGATTAGTTGACCAACAGGTTGCTGCTTAACATCTGCCCTACATTGAGTGGAACCCTTGGGTTTCACACTATTGATCTGAAAATCTGCAGATGCAGTTATTCCCCAATGTTATTCATATATGAATAGTTTTACTCAGAACACACTGGGCCATTTGTAACCAATGCTTTAAGGAAAGCTTTCAGGAAAAACATGAAAATAAATTTGTATGTTTGGTCACATGGCCTCTATAGCCGCCCTGCCCAGATATGGTAATAAAAAAGTTCTGAATAGTCAGATTCTATGGAAGAAACGAACACACCAAACAAACGAAAACTCGGTTTTATTGAAAAATAGAAGTGAAAGCAATGATCAAGAATCGACATGATCAACTCACAGCTCCATTCAGAGACACCAGTGACAAAGAAACACAAACATGAAACAACTAGAGCCTAATGGAAACATCAATAGCGGAAAGCCAAAAGGGCAGTTTCTTTCCCACTAAATGGTTAATTGGCTATCCAAAACAAACTATATAAGTGAACAAACATACAGTCTGCTATTTTTGTTTGTTTGGTGTGTTCTTTGCTTGCGAAGGATCTAACTATTTAGCACTGCAGCTGGTGCTGTGCCATGTGACGGCCGTAAAACGTCATCCCCTCTGTGATGATGTACGGGGAATTATGTGTTATATCGGAAAGGTTAAATTTTACGGCCCCCACCCATCTGGTCTCGAAGAAATATATGGGCTGCATGATGCCTCCACGCAGAGCTGAAACTGATCGCACACGAGTACTGGTAAACAGCTAAGAGGATCTAAGGTGCGAGTCGGACCATCCATGTTTATAAACCCTATTGGTTTTATTGGGCGACAGGGCTTGAGATTTCATTTCATCTCAATGTCGGGTAAAAGTCCCACAGAATTGGAAGCAACGTCTCCAAAATGACCTATACAATGTTGACGGGGACGTTAAACCTCAAATCAAACAAACAAAGATATATTTCTCGAAACATCTGTCATGTTTCCGTCGTAAGGGTGTCTTTTTCTTAAAATAATCTTGAAAATCGCGCAATGGCTTTTTTTTCAAAATTAAACGCTAGAAGCCTAGAAATGTATCATCCCTGCAGGCACAAAACGTTGACTCAACGTTGAACTAACGTTGAAACAACGTTTTCAACGTTGTTTCAACTTTAGTTCAACGTTGGGTGCCTGCTGGGATTGCTGGATAGAAACACGCCGTATCGCAGTATTGTGACCTTTATATTTTCTACATTTCATCATGTATTTTATCCATATTTTACTTCAAGATTTCTGAATGAACTGGGGAGAGATGTTTCTCATGAAAAGGCAGAATCCAGCGAAGTTTGAAGTCCGTGTGTACACCCATGTAACCATGGCTGCGTCGTCACTCTTCATTCTGTGTCAGTGTTAGGACCCAAAGATCACTCTTGCGACATGTGAAAACTCAGATCAGTCTGCGCGGATGCGCAGGCTGATCTGAGTTTTAGCTTGTCACACAAACGCTTTTCTCGTCCGCACAGTACTTAATTTAAGCTTCTTTGTTCAGCCATAAATTTCATTGACAACAGCTGAGCCTGACATTATGACTGTTGGGTCTAAATGTCTTTCAGGGGCCTACATATTATGGTATAATGTGCAAGTGGGTCATACGACATGTGCACACAGCGGTGTCTCAGATCTCTGAAGCCTTACCCGAAAACACGCTTTAGTTTATACTAATTTATTTTAGTTCGATTGCGATGGAAACTTCAAGCTTATTTAATCGCTCCCGAACACTCATTCCGGATGTTTTCACGTGCACGAGAGAGAGGCAGTGACTATTTATTCAATGCTACCCATTTACACCGGGGTGGAGTGAGGCAGTGTCATTACGTGTCTTGCCCAAGGACACACCTCGATATCGGGTGCCGGATTGGAACGCACAACATCTCGATCATGCGTCGAACGCGTTAACCACTGCGCTATCGAGGCTGACGCTTTACAAATATATTGAAAAATTTTACCACCAAAAAATGAAAATTTTCTGATAAAAATTCTGATATTTTTCTTATTTCTGTTCAAAACATAGATTGCATGAACCCGATAGAACCGCCTTGACGAGGCGATTCTATCGAGTCCCACAATCTGTGTTTTTGTGCAAAAATAAGAAAAATATAATGTTCCCAGTTTTTCTATTCTGTTCACAAAAAGTAAGGGATATTCGGGTCCCTTCGAGCCCATCAGTCTAAGCATCAGGAATAATCAAATATCGGATATACATGTACCATGTCAATGGACTATCATGTGTGTATATTCCATCGTTGAACAGTATGATATACTCAAGCACTTTGAAAACGCAACATTATATCTTTTAAATATTTTTGAAATGGCCCAATCCAAAATCATATTAGCAGATATATGCTTCCATACACCATAAATAAAATCATATGAGGTGGTCAGATCGATAAAATATCGGTCGACTACACGTGATATCGTAGCACGTGCACACCGAGATATGACCTTGTTTATATGGTCAATTCCGCATGTACAACCGATATCTGTCATTCAATCTCTTCAAAAGTTGATTTAAGTTCGAGTGGCGTTGCCACAAGGCATTTATTAGAACCGTTTCAATGAGGCATATCTATTCTAGACGTTTCTAATGAGTACTAGACCTAACATTTTACATATACAAATGTTCAATGAGGCGGTTCTTACGTGTAAAAACCCAAACCCTTTTATAACGAATCATGTTACAGATACAGTACAGGTTAATGTGTACTCCGAAAAGTATGAAAACAAAACTGTATATACAGTACTGAAAAAAACATCAACATTACATTACGTTAACAGGTCCGTGAAATGAACACCCCCTTACACCCCACTTTTTATAGAGAAAACTGGGGTTTAGTGGGGTATACATTATTTGCCTTATTTCTGCTCATAGACATGGGTTGTGGGTACTCGTTAGAACCGCCTCAATGAGGCGGTTCTAACGAGCACCCACAACCTATGTTTGAAGTAAGTTAACAAAAATATCACAGATTTTCATCAGAAAAGAAGCCATTTTGGAGATGTGAAAAATGCACTATGTCGCACGAGTGTGTTATCGTAATGTATTGCTATTTGTTAGAACTGTGTTAAACCTTTTTACGACGATGATCATGTTACAGGTTAATGTGTACAGAGAAAAATATGGAAACACACATTATATTTCTTCCAAGATCATTAAGATAAAATCATTTTATTATTTCAGTCAAGGATGCTTTTTTATTTTCTAATACACAAAACTAGATTTTTTTTCTATTTAAATCTTAATAAATAAATAAAGCATGGAGCGTGATAGCTCAGTGGTTAGTGCACTTGCCTCTGATACTAGAGGTCCCGGGTTCGATCCCCGGCAGCGGTTATAAAATTTCGGTGTCCGAACACGCTCCATTGGCATCATTTGCAGGGATGAATGTCATTAAGTGCACCGTCCTTCGGATCTGGACGTTAACTGGAGGCCCCCTGTGCAGAGAGAACCATCTCCTGTGCAGGTTAAAGAACCCTACCGTAATTACATGATTACTGTGTAGGCATTCGTCATGCAAAACTGGAGTGTATGTAATATACACCGTCTGTGTCCCCTCCTGGTGTTAAGGCGAAACCGGAAGAAAGCAAGAAAGAAATCTTTGTTTATGAAGCATAATTTATCACCATTTTTTAAGGTATTTGTTTGATAAATATATGGGCAGCAGCTGTTTATTAAGTCAAGGATATCCTATAATCCTTATCAGTGTTATGGCACCTATAGGTAGCCAGCCCACCAAGACCAAGCCACGTCTACTTTTATTTGCTAGTTACCTGTAACAAGACCTCCGGCATGAAAATCTAACTATGTTTCAAATAATATTCATATTCACTGTAACTATGGTAGCCTAGCTGCATTGGCATCGCCTGCAGGAAACTATTACTCAGATAAGGAACAAGGAGGGAGTATGGAACAGGATTTAGGTAAAAACTCAATTATGCAACATTGAGATTGCAATATACAATTTTGATATTCTGTTATGCTATATTCAGTTACAATTGTGCAACACTGCATTATGATATTCATTTTTGTAGTCTGCTTTTGGAATTTGTGTACTTTTCTTTCTGTTTCTCGTCCTATTTTGCAACTTGAAATTCCGCTTCTGCTTCTTCTAGTTCCCATTATTCTCGTTCAGTGGTGCTGTGATCGTTCTTTCGTACCGTTCCCGTAAACGTCCGCCTGTATTCGGCAGATACCCAAAAAAATCTGCAAGCGTATTGGTGACACGGAGGAGTGAAAGAAACGAGAGAACTATATTTTTGGCATAAAACGGACGATTTGGGGACACTACACCCTTCTCGATAAAATCATTTACACATAATTTTTATTTTATATGTCAGACCAGGAATCAGCTTTGCTGTGTTTGTTTTGTGTCAAAGTTTTATCTAAATATATCGCAAATGTGTTCAGGCCATTGCACCTCTAAAATATGAATTTGTTATAAATACTTATAATAATTTTGTATGGCACAGACAGGCTCCTGTCCAAATCGTGTAGACCTTTGTGAGACTTCTCCTGACTGAAGCAAACATAGGTACAACCTTTGTGAGACTGCTCCTTTATGATCACCTGAAAGCAAACATAGGTACAACCTTTGTGAGACTGCTCCTTTATGATCACTTGAAAGCAAACATAGCTACAACTCTCTTTTGTGAAAATGCTTTCAGATGAACTACGACTTACGTTCCTTCTAACATTTATTTCTGATTTAGGGCATATCATCATATCCAACGGAATTTCTAAAACTAGGCATTTTGGTTCTGTTGTTTGATTTGATGTTTTAACGTCACCGTCAACACAATATAGGTCATTTTGGAGACGTTGCTTCCACTTTTGTGGGACTTTTACCCGACACTGAGATGAAATGACATATCAAAGCCCTGTCGCCCAATGAAACCAATAAGGTTTGTAAGCACCGCTTTGGCTCGGTAGACTTAGATCCTCTAAGCGGTTTACCAGTACTGGTGTGCGGGTCGGTTTCAGTTCATGCAGCCCATCTATTTCTGCAAGCCCCGATGGCCGGGGGTCTGATTCCCTGTTTATTTTGTCACATGTTTATATAGATGTTCGTAACTGTTTGTGTTAAATGCATTCATTAATTTATAAGAAAATAGAAAACTATCTGACTTTTTATACTAGATTTTTGGCTTCAAGTGACAAAACGCACTTTTTTGACAAAACACAACGCGAAGCAAATTCTTTCATACCGGAGTGCAGGTGGAAAACCCGCACCTGCTACAATGTAACATATCAAGCGCTGGAAGCCTCTGTGGTGTTGTGGTTATGCTACTCGCCTCATTAACCAGGGATCGCAGGATCGACCCCGGGCTTCTCCAGAATTTCGGATGAGTCTTTAAACCCAGGTCCCATCTCCGTATAACCTTAGCTGTTGGTGAGACGTAAAACTAAAAACGCACTCACATACCAAGCGCATCCCACCATTAAACACATCTTTATAATTCTGACCCCCCCCCCCCCCCACACACACACACACACACTTGATCCCCACTTTTGTAGAGTAAAACTGGGATTTACAGGAGTAAACATTATTTTTCTCATTTCTACTCCAAAATATAGATTGTGGGTACTCGTTAGAACCGCATCGAAGAGGCGCTTCTAACGTGTACCCAAAATGTATATTTTAAGCAACAGTCAGAAAAATATCATCACGACTTTTCATCTTACAATTTTTGTTGTTGTATTTTTCGGCGGTAAAATGTACAAATCTAATGCATCAAAAACATTTTTTTTCTAGATTCTGTACACTTTAATAATAATTAAATAAATAAATAAATAACGTCGTTAAGTTCCGCCAGGTAAACCTGGGTCTGCTGTACGCGGTCTAACTGTAATAAAACAAGAAGAAAAAAAAAACTTTGGCGTAGACCTAATACATGGAAATACATGTAAGTACAAAATGGTTTGGATTCAGCCACTCCATTTGCCAAATCGTTACATGTAGAACTTGAAGAAATATGTAGTAGGCTGGTTAAGACAGTCGCGACACTAGCTCAGCAAGGTTTTGCTGGCTGAAGACAGACGGACGGACGAACTGACAGACGACCAGCTAATATTTTCGCGTTGTGATTCTGTTGGATGAAAGCTATCATGCCCCAGTCTAACTTATGAAGACAGACGGACATATGAATACGCCAGCTGTCATTGTGATCACATGTGCGTTTCTATGGTTGTGGGTCGGGGCTGAGAATGAGTTAGTAATGTTCATATTAGTAACGATGAAGTATTTACATCAGAGTCACAATGGGAATTGAGGCACTGGTTGTTGTTTTCCTGTTTCCCCGTATGGTCAGCTGGTAAGGTCCAAGGGAACGAATCCATGCCCGCAAACATGCAGACCATCGCTCCATTACGTTCGTTCGTTCAAGTTAAGGCATTTTACGTCTGCCAAGGTCGAGCGGACTGAACTCCATAGCTCCACAGCGAGACGTAAGTTTTGTGCTTCTGGGCTGCGAATCGCGGCAGTTTGTCCAACAAGAGTCAATCGCGTTGGACTGCCTGTGCCCTGCCAAGGAAAAGTGAAGCACTGCCAGTTTTAGAAATTTTGAAGGCCGGTCTAAATTGAGCCAAAAATGTAGAGTAATCAGTGCCAATTCGGCTGCAAATCGCGATTTCTCTACTGTGCTCGAGAGCGGAAAGTAGGTCAACGGTGCTCTCTCTTGGGGCCGCGCGATTTTGGCCATCGGACTTAGGCTGCCAATGAGGCATGCCTATGCAGGTTTCCATTCAGGAAAACGCACGGCTAACGGTCCAGGAAGAAGACTGGTCGCAAGTCTTATTCCCAACCAGCAGGCAGGATGAGTGCGTAACGATCCAGGCGTTGGTACAAGCCCTCAGCATCACCTACCGGCTTAGCCATGCAGAAGTGCTGCTTGTAGAACCGCCAAGCTCCGGGGACGAACTCGTCGTCCCCCGCGTCCGATGACCTTGACACGTACAGAATGCCATTCTCCCGATGTTGGAAGGCATAGCACTCTGTCGAGTACGGGTATGTTCGACCCGTAGGCTTCCTGCTAAGCAGGTAGATGTCATGATCATCATAGCGGCGGACAGCTTGGCAGTCGTAGTGGTCTTGTACCCGGAAATGCTGGTCGATCGTCACGAAATCCATGTCCGGCGCGAGTGGCTGGTAGGCTGGCTTGGGCGGCGAGGTCTTGCGGCGCTGCTTCTTCGGTGGCTCAGGCGGTGTTGGCTGGGACGGCTCTGGCGAAGAAGGCGCTGGTGCAGGCGAAGGTGAAGGTCGCTGCAGTGTCGGCGCGGGCGCTGGTTCGGCGCTGGCTGTCGTTGGTCTTGAAATGGTGGCTGCTGGAGAGACCTCTATGATCACTATTGCTGGTGGTGCTGTCTCTTGTAGCGGTCTCTCCTTGGCTGGCTGCTGTGGCTTGGCTGTCTTCCACGGTCTCGGAGCTGGAGTGCTGAGATCCCAGCGAGGGCTTACTGTCACAAACTGATGGTGGAGGCCTGTTTTACCTCAGGCACACCATGAAGTCGACATGATTTCAAGAAAGCCACAAGTGGCTCAGGTAGACGATACTCTTTCATACAGACAGACATGATAAGACCGTTGTTGACTGTTCGAGAGGAATGTGGAATGTCGAATGATCGCTCCATTACTCCCTGAGCGGACGTATACATACTTCTATAATATCCAAACATTTGAGTTTTGAGTGAGGTTGCAATTAGTAACTAATATCTAAATAACTCCTCAGAAGGATCAGAGTTATGAAAATTGTATGAATTAATTAATTTTAGCGAGCTCGCTCCGCATGGGGCGAAGCCCCATGCGGCGCAGGCCGAAGGCCTGCGAGAGCAAGCTCAATGGTAACGTATACGAATATAATCTATTCTGTTCTATTCTGTTGTTGCATAGTGTTGAACGAATTTTTTTTGTGCCGGAAGTACGATTTTTGGTTTGGTATTCAAGTTTCGTGCGCGTTTGGCAAAAAAAAAATGGCGGACTTCGTCTCGAATCTAAACATCCACAGGTATGTTGGACTTGTAGGCTTTACTCAACTTCACAAGCTCATATTTTCACACATTTTCGTTTGTTTTTTCTAACATTTGGTACGCTTTACTCTGAATTAAAGGGATTCTGTGTGCTTTTATTCACAGTGAAACGGTCATGAAACCAATAGTCGCAGGCATTACACTCAATCAGGTAGACCACAAATCAAGTATTATTACTATTAAACCAGTCGATCACTTCCAAATTTGGAAGTCAATATAAACAAACTGTGTCGTCTGTTTCTGTCGAGCAAAGCAACTGCTGAACTGAGCGAACCAAATCTGCTTTTCTGGTTATTCACAAACTAGCAGGTATTACACACACAATAAAAAAAAGAAATATGTCACCGTTACATCATGTTTCGTATTCACCATAGCAACATTGTCAGTAATCGCGGCATACTTCATTCAAAGCATTTATTTTCAATAGCAACAACAACATTTTCTAGGTTACTTTCATATGAATAATGTGTATCTCTGTGTATTGCTCAATATGCCATTGCTCAATATGCCATCAACATTTCAACTTGCTGTTGTTGTTTATCATTCTTTGTCCTCATGACTAAGTCGCTGTCTCTAGCCCAGTCTAGGTGCATTCACTGTTGTTGTTTTAACTTGTATTCAGCACCATTTGGTAGGTTAGATTGCTTTGAGGTTTAGCATCCAAGTCAACTCTGTACAGGTCATTCTTGAGATGTAGCTTCCAATTTGATGGGACTTTAATTCTTGCTTTGAGGTTTAGCATCCCCGTCAACTCTGTATAGGTCATTTTTTTACATGTAGCTTCCAATTTCATGGGACTTTCATTCTTACTTTGAGGTCTAGCGTCTCCGTCAAATCTGTATAGGTTATTTTTGAGATGTCGCTTCGAATTTGATGGGACTTTAATTCACATTAAAGTGTATTCATTGATTTCTTATCGGAGGTCAGCCTCTGTCGATGTTGTTTTATGAATAAATAACATCTTGTATACCCGGCTTACATCATGGCGTCCCAACAAGTCCAAGGCCACATTTCTTCTGCTCTGCAGATGATTACATTGGGAAACATTGAATGTTTCGTTGAAAATGTGCCTGGTGATGGCAACTGTTTCTTCCATTGTCTGTCAGTGGCAATTAATGGTAATATTTCAATGACACGAGAATACAGAAGTATAGTTTGTCAAACTATTTTCAACAATTGGCAAAACTGGCATGAGAAAGTTGTTTTGTTTCATGGTCCTTTGATGACAAGATATAAATACTGGGGTTCTATGATTAAACTCAATGGTTGGGCATGTAGCTCGGAAATTGAGGCCGCAGCTTTGGTTCTCCAGTGCAGAATCAAAGTTTGGTTTAGGTGTGGTACAGAATACACAGTAACAATTTTTGGTAATCAAGGCTCACATGTGCAAACCATCAACTTGTTGTTAGAAAACAACCATTTCCAGTTGATACACAACATGGAACAGCATTCTAATGTTGACAATAACCTATTGGTACCAGAAAAGGAATTGGAACTATCAAATCAAATCATGCATGTTTCACAGGAAAGTAACTTTTCAGAACTAAGGCCAAAAAGGAGAAATTTTGGTAAAAACCTGCTCTACTCCCCTCAATCCAAAAGATTCCGACGCAGGACTGACACTAACAAAAGAAATCCTGACAGCTACAACCTGCAGGTGTACATTACATGTACTCCAGGACGGCCCCCGCCCATCGGGGCTTGAAGAAATAGCATGATGCATGATGCTTCCACACAGAGCTGTATCCGACCATGAGAACTGGTTAACCCCTTAGAGGAACTAGGCCTGCCAACGCAAAGCGGTGCAAGTCGGACCCATCCTATCTATCTATCTACTGATACTGTGTCGGTCACATTTGACCATTACCGCAGGTGTACATTACATACACTCCAGGTTTGCATGATGACAGCCTGCACAGTAATCATATAATTACGGTAGGGATCTTTAACCTGCACAGGGGATGGTTCTCCCTGCACAGGGGGCCTCTAGTTAACGTCCAGATCTAAAGGACGGTGTACATTTTGACATTCATCCCTGCAAATGATGCCAATGCCGTGAATGGAGCGGGTTTGGACATCGAAATTTTACCGCCACTATCTATCTATCTATCTTCTGATACTGCGTCGGTCACATTTGACCATTACCGCAGGTGTATATTACATACACTCCAGGTTTTGCAGGATGAAAGCCTACACAGTAATCATGTAATTACGACAGGGATCTTTAACCTGCACAGGGGATGGTTCTCCCTGCACAGGGGGCCTCCAGTTAACGTCCCGATCCGAAGGACGGTGCACTAACTTTATGACATTCATCCCTGCAAATGATGCCAATGGAGCGTGTTCGGGCACCGAAAATCTATCGCCGCTGCCGGGGATCGAACCCGGGACCTCTAGCATCAGAGGCAAGTGCACTAACCACTGAGCTACCATACTCTACCGTCCTTCCATGCTTATAAATTGGGAGGCAGAGCTTGAGATGTCATTTCATCTCAATATCGGGTAAAAGTCCCACAAAATTAGAAGCAAGTTAACATCTCCAAAATTACCTTTTCAGTGTTGAGGAGGAGGTTAAACCTCAAATCAAACAAATACAGTCCAGGTTTGCAGAATAAAAGCCTACATAGTAATCATGCAATCTGCCTGTAACACTCTAGAGAGGGGTTGGCAGAAAATAGAGATAGATATTTTTTGTAGGGATCTTTTACTTGCACAGGGATGGTTCTCCCTGTACAGGGGGCCTCCGGTTAACGTCCTGATCCGAAGGACAGTACACCTTGTGGCATTCATGATGACAGTGTAGCAGTTCAGACACCACAATTTTCTTACCGCTGCATGGAATTGAACTGGGGGCCTCTAGCATAAGCATGATAGGCAAGTGCACTAACCACTGAGCTACCATGCTCCATAGGCAAACAGAGTTAATTCATTTTTTTTTTCTATCCATTTCTGCTGATCGTTTATCTTGTGACTTTCGCATTTCATTGTTTCTCTCACGTTTGTATGGGAAGCCAGTCTGTTCTGAAGGTATTGATTAATTCAGGGTTCTTTTAAAGTGTAGCTGTTAATGTGAATTTCTCCAAAAGCATCAATACCGAAAAATCATATGTACACATATTGTTGAAAATTGTGCCCCCCCCCCCCCCCCCACACACACACACACATCAGGGCTTGAAGAAATAGATGGGCTGCAATGCATGCTTGATGCATTTGAGTATAATGGATTGCAAATTCGATTGATAGCCTTTCGTACAGCAGACTCATTATCTGGATGAAGAAGAGAGCAGTTAGAGCCTGACTTGGGACCAACGGCGATAGATCAGGACACATCCATGAAAGACACTGGTTGCATGTCTTTGTAAACATTGTCAGTTAAAGAAGTGTTTCTTTGACATGCTCTTGTGTACCATTAAGGCAGCTAATTTGATTTGGATCTGTTCATGGACAACCAGATTGATGCAGATGTTCGTACGACCCTGTAGAGCCCAGCACATGGGTGGTAGATGACTTGGTTAACAGATAGGGTTGGCTAATCGGAGTTGAGAGTATAATGGATGGCAAATTCGATTGATAGCCTTTCGTAGAGCAGACTCATTATCCGGATGAAGAAGAGAGCAGTTAGAGCCTGACTTGGGACCAATGGCGATAGATCAGGACACATCCATGAAAGACACTGGTTGCATGTCTTTGTAAACATTGTCAGTTAAAGAAGTGTTTCTTTGACATGCTCTTGTGTACCCTTAAGGCAGCTAATTTGATTTGGATCTGTTCATGGACAACAAGATTGAGACAGATGTTCGTACAACCCTGTAGAGCCCAGCACATGGATGGTAGATGCAGATGACTTGGTTAACAGATAGGGTTGGCTAATCGGAGCTGAAAGGATGATGGATTATCAGTCCTGTCACTGTGGTCGATAATCGATTAGTAATCGCTAAGGTTTTTGTCATTATTTTACCTGTCTGGCTTTCTGTCTAAGCATGACTCTTACCATATGTTGGTCTTTACCATATGTATATTTGAACAGACAGGCCTGAGCTAACAGTGTAGACCAAGATGAGATGCCGCATAATGCAGCATATCATCAGGGTCTGCACTGTTTGCCACTCATCCAGCTGTTTTAGGCATAACTTCGGGTAGTAATTAAATTGTACCTATCAAGTAATCAAGTAAAAGCAAGTCAGAAATGATTATCATTTTTGCGGAATTTATCTATCGATTATACGATTAATCGTGTCAGCCTTTTTAACAGACAAATTTACTGCCCATGGGATCTGAACTCATTCTTGTTGCCAGAAAGTATTTGCAATTCAGATAAAGAGAAAAGATGGGAAAATGGGGATAATATTTTTGATTATTTGAAAAAAGATGTTATGGATACCTGTGAAATGCTATGTTGTGACTGGTGCAACAAGTACCTACAACATTCCTTTAGCTCACCTGTCATCCATGCGTGCTTCTGTAAACAATTCTTCCAACGACATCTCCTCCTAAAACACTGATCAGATTTTGACCAAACTTCACAGGAATGATCCTTAGCTGGACCCCTTTCAAAGTTGTTCAAATGGTTCCAGTCCATTGCACATCTAGGTCACAGGAGCCGAAAATAGATTTTTTCACTGAAAACTTGAAAAATCTTCTCTGAAACCACAAGGCCTGGGCCTTTGATATTTGGTATGAATCTTCATATAGTGAACCTCTACCAAGATTCTTCAAATTAAAGTCATGGGGCCAAAAATGCCCCCGTCCGGGGGCCTGGTTTTACAGAGGCTTATACAGGGAAATTTTCTCCGAAACTGCAAGGACCAGGTCTTTGGTATTTGGCGTGAAGCTTCATCTAGTGAACCTCTATCAAGACTGTTCAAGTTATAGCCCTAGGGCCAAAAAATTGCCTACCCGGGCCCTTTACCGGTAGTTAAAATATTTAAAATCTACTTCACTGAAACCACAAGGCCCAGGTCATTGCTATTTGGCATGAAGCTACATCTACTGAACCTCTACCAAGATTGTTCAAATAATAGCCATTGGGCAAAAAATGCCTCCGCCTGGGGGCCCTTTGGTTTAACATTGACTTATATAGGGAAATTAAAAACAAGGTCTTCTACTCTGAAACCGCAAGGCCCAGATCTTTTATATTTGGTGTGAAGCTTCATCCAGTGGACCTCTATCAAAATTGTTCAAATTATAGCCCTAGGAAATAGAAGTCAAGTCAAATGCAGAAGGCCAAGGTCTTGGATAATTGACATGAAGCTTTGTGTTACGGATTTCTAGCAAGATTGTTCAAATTAAAGCCCTGGGGTCAAAAATGGCCCGCCCCCAGGGACTCCAAGATTTATATAGATATATATATATATATATCCAAGTACATCAATGCCACAGAGTGGGCCCTGTACTTTAAACTGAAGAAGAGGAAAAACCTTTAAAATTTTAATCTTCTTGTCTGAAACCAGACTGCTCCAGTCTTTGATATTTGGTATGAAGCTTCACTTTTTAGACCACTACCAAGATAATTGAAATTATAGCCCGGGGCCAGTAATGGCTCTCCCAGGGGCTCACTTGTTACCCTATGGATCGGGCCATCATGGCCCTCTTGATACTTTTAGAGACAGATAAGACAATTTTAATACTAGTATCTCCAATGAACTGTTTCTCCATTGTGAATTTTGCCTTAGATTAAGTCTAATCATTCAGTTCTAAAATTAGGTTAGCCTAGGAATTTATTTTTAGCACTATGGTGTACAGGGATACTCTGTGGGGCACAAGACAGGATTTTCAGGTGAGAAAATAAGTTCCGGCAGGGTAATATTTCTCAGTGGGAACTTTGTTTGTTTGATTTGAGGTTGAACGTCCCCGTCAACACTGTAAAGGTCATTTTGGAGACGTTGCTTCCAATTTTGTGGGACTTTTACCCGACATTGAGATGAAATGACATCTCAAGCCCTGTCGCCCAATGAAACCAATAGGGTTTATGAGCATGGACGGTCCGCCTCAAACTGCGGTTCCTGGATAGGCTTAGATCCTCTCAGCGGTTTACCAGTACTAGTGTGCAGGTCGGGTTCAGCTCTGCGTGGAAGCATCATGCAGCCCATATATTTCTTCAAGCCCCTATGGGCGGGGGCTGCTCAGTGGGAACTATTTCTCTTTGTGATATAATATCGTTTTTCTTTTTCATAGAAAATCCTGTATTTACTTGGTAAAAATTTAATATACATATTTATTTTCACAATTTCTGTGACATGCAATACATATATACATACAATAATAATTCATAGGTGTGAAAGCTTACATTGTTGATGGGGACATTAACCCATTGTATGCTATTACACTCTTCCACTGCCATATATTGGACAAGTCCATTTGTCATATAAGGGGGTCAGGCCTATTTTTTTCGTTTTTATTAGCTCACCTGTCATGTAATGATGAGGTGAGCTGTTGGGATCACTTTTCGTCCGCCGTACGTCCATCCTTGCGTAAACAATTTCTTCAAAAGACATCTCCTTAACCACTGATCGGATTATGACCAAACTTCATAGGAATGATTCATAGGAGGTTCCCTTTCAGAGTTGTTCAAATGGTTCCAGCCTGCACATCAAGGTCACGGGAGCCAACAACAGATTTTTTTTTAATGAAAACTTATTCTGAAACCAGGCCTTCGATAGATGGTGTGTAGCTTCAGTCTAGTGGACCTCTGCCAAGATTGTTCAAATTATAGCCCTGGGGCCAAAAATGCCCCTGCCTCGGGGCCCATTGGTTTAACATAGTCTTACATAGGAAAAAGCTTTAAAAATCTTCTTGTCTGAAACCAGAAGGCTCAGGTGTTTGATCAGAAGCCTCTGTGGTGTAGTGGTTACGCTACTCGCCTTGTAAACCAGGGATCGCAGGATCAATCCCGGGCTTCTCCAGACTTTAGGATGAGTCTTTAAACCGAGGTCCTGTCTCCGTATGACCTTCGCTGTTGGTGGGACGTAAAACCCAAACACTCACTCACTCAGGTGTTTGATATTTGGTATGAAGCTTCGTCTTGTGGACCTCTATCAAGATTTTTCAAATTATAGCTCTGGTGCCCCTTGGTTTTACATTGACTTATGTAGGAAAAATCTAAAAAAATCTTCTCCTCTGAAACCACAAGGCCCAGGTCCTTGAAATTTGGTGTGTAGCTTCATCTATTGGACCTCTACTAAGATTGTTCAAATTATGGCCATGGGGCCAAAAATGCCCCCGCCACATTGAACTTCATCTGCAGACCGGCCTCCCACTATGCAAGTTGATCCAGGTCATCTTGTAAAATAAGACAGTTAGACGGAGAATATATACAGGACACATCATCAGCAAACAAACTGACTGATGTCCTGATATTAACAGTCAGATCATTGATGAAAACCAAGAAGACTGGTCCCAAGGACTGAACCTTGGGGGACTCCAGATAAAACAGGGACTGATCAGGTGCTTGGCCATCAAGTACAACTTGTTGTGAGCACCCAGAGAGCCATGAGCTTATCCACCTATGTGTGGATTCACTTATCCCATAGTAGTCACTTTATATAATAGCCCTCTGTGAGGTACCTTCAACCTTGTCAATTTTGTATCCCACCCTAGCATAGAAGCCAATGGAATGACATTTTTGTTTGTTTGATTTGAGATTTAACGTCCCTATCAACACTGTATACATTTTAGTCATTTTACAGACACTGCTTTCCAATTTTGTGGGACTTTTACCCATCATTGAGATGAAATGACATCTCAAGCCTTGCTGCCCAATGCAACCAGTTAGGTGCCTGGACTATCTGATTCCCACATTTCTCCTGGGCAGACTTACAATCATAAAGAGGTTTACTGTTACTCATGTGCGTTGGGTTTCAGTCGTGCATGGAATATCATGCAGCCCAATCTCTTTCTTCAAGCTCAGACAGAGGTTTTAGGGTATTTTTATCTTGAGAATACATGTTGTGTTTACTTATTAGAAAATCATCTCTGTGAGGATCCTCCTCGGTAAGGATCTTCATATGCATGCGTGTTTGTGTACAGCAGCTGTAGATAGCTATATATCACCCTGTTGTACTGTGACTGCAAATTTGTTTCTTCATAGCTCAGTGAATTGCGAGCTCGCCTATAGGCATTGCCTATGTACATATTAACAATAATTGCTCATCCAAATCCATGGATTCGGCACAAACAAATCCCTCATGGTAATTTATTTTAGTAAATATTCAACGATAGAGTATTTTCCGCTTCGTCAAACAAGTAATATGTACATAGGCAATGCCTATAGGCGAGCTCGCAATTCACTGAGCTATGAAGAAACAAATTTGCAGTCACAGTACAACAGGGTGATATATAGCTATCTACAGCTGCTGTACACAAACACGCATGCATATGAAGATCCTTACCGAGGAGGATCCTCACAGAGATGATTTTCTAATAAGTAAACACAACATGTATTCTCAAGATAAAAATACCCTAAAACCTCTGTCTGAGCTTGAAGAAAGAGATTGGGCTGCATGATATTCCATGCACGACTGAAACCCAACGCACATGAGTAACAGTAAACCTCTTTATGATTGTAAGTCTGCCCAGGAGAAATGTGGGAATCAGATAGTCCAGGCACCTAACTGGTTGCATTGGGCAGCAAGGCTTGAGATGTCATTTCATCTCAATGATGGGTAAAAGTCCCACAAAATTGGAAAGCAGTGTCTGTAAAATGACTAAAATGTATACAGTGTTGATAGGGACGTTAAATCTCAAATCAAACAAACAAAAATGTCATTCCATTGGCTTCTATGCTAGGGTGGGATACAAAATTGACAAGGTTGAAGGTACCTCACAGAGGGCTATTATATAAAGTGACTACTATGGGATAAGTGAATCCACACATAGGTGGATAAGCTCATGGCTCTCTGGGTGCTCACAACAAGTTGTACTTGATGGCCAAGCACCTGATCAGTCCCTGTTTTATCTGGAGTCCCCCAAGGTTCAGTCCTTGGGACCAGTCTTCTTGGTTTTCATCAATGATCTGACTGTTAATATCAGGACATCAGTCAGTTTGTTTGCTGATGATGTGTCCTGTATATATTCTCCGTCTAACTGTCTTATTTTACAAGATGACCTGGATCAACTTGCATAGTGGGAGGCCGGTCTGCAGATGAAGTTCAATGTGGCGGGGGCATTTTTGGCCCCATGGCCATAATTTGAACAATCTTAGTAGAGGTCCAATAGATGAAGCTACACACCAAATTTCAAGGACCTGGGCCTTGTGGTTTCAGAGGAGAAGATTTTTTTAGATTTTTCCTACATAAGTCAATGTAAAACCAAGGGGCACCAGAGCTATAATTTGAAAAATCTTGATAGAGGTCCACAAGACGAAGCTTCATACCAAATATCAAACACCTGAGTGAGTGAGTGTTTGGGTTTTACGTCCCACCAACAGCGAAGGTCATACGGAGACAGGACCTCGGTTTAAAGACTCATCCTAAAGTCTGGAGAAGCCCGGGATTGATCCTGCGATCCCTGGTTTACAAGGCGAGTAGCGTAACCACTACACCACAGAGGCTTCTGATCAAACACCTGAGCCTTCTGGTTTCAGACAAGAAGATTTTTAAAGCTTTTTCCTATGTAAGACTATGTTAAACCAATGGGCCCCGAGGCAGGGGCATTTTTGGCCCCAGGGCTATAATTTGAACAATCTTGGCAGAGGTCCACTAGACTGAAGCTACACACCATCTATCGAAGGCCTGGTTTCAGAATAAGTTTTCATTAAAAAAAAATCTGTTGTTGGCTCCCGTGACCTTGATGTGCAGGCTGGAACCATTTGAACAACTCTGAAAGGGAACCTCCTATGAATCATTCCTATGAAGTTTGGTCATAATCCGATCAGTGGTTAAGGAGATGTCTTTTGAAGAAATTGTTTACGCAAGGATGGACGTACGGCGGACGAAAAGTGATCCCAACAGCTCACCTCATCATTACATGACAGGTGAGCTAATAAAAACGAAAAAAATAGGCCTGACCCCCTTATATGACAAATGGACTTGTCCAATATATGGCAGTGGAAGAGTGTAATAGCATACAATGGGTTAATGTCCCCATCAACAATGTAAGCTTTCACACCTATGAATTATTATTGTATGTATATATGTATTGCATGTCACAGAAATTGTGAAAATAAATATGTATATTAAATTTTTACCAAGTAAATACAGGATTTTCTATGAAAAAGAAAAACGATATTATATCACAAAGAGAAATAGTTCCCACTGAGCAGCCCCCGCCCATAGGGGCTTGAAGAAATATATGGGCTGCATGATGCTTCCACGCAGAGCTGAACCCGACCTGCACACTAGTACTGGTAAACCGCTGAGAGGATCTAAGCCTATCCAGGAACCGCAGTTTGAGGCGGACCGTCCATGCTCATAAACCCTATTGGTTTCATTGGGCGACAGGGCTTGAGATGTCATTTCATCTCAATGTCGGGTAAAAGTCCCACAAAATTGGAAGCAACGTCTCCAAAATGACCTTTACAGTGTTGACGGGGACATTCAACCTCAAATCAAACAAACAAAGTTCCCACTGAGAAATATTACCCTGCCGGAACTTATTTTCTCACCTGAAAATCCTGTCTTGTGCCCCACAGAGTATCCCTGTACACCATAGTGCTAAAAATAAATTCCTAGGCTAACCTAATTTTAGAACTGAATGATTAGACTTAATCTAAGGCAAAATTCACAATGGAGAAACAGTTCATTGGAGATACTAGTATTAAAATTGTCTTATCTGTCTCTAAAAGTATCAAGAGGGCCATGATGGCCCGATCCATAGGGTAACAAGTGAGCCCCTGGGAGAGCCATTACTGGCCCCGGGCTATAATTTCAATTATCTTGGTAGTGGTCTAAAAAGTGAAGCTTCATACCAAATATCAAAGACTGGAGCAGTCTGGTTTCAGACAAGAAGATTAAAATTTTAAAGGTTTTTCCTCTTCTTCAGTTTAAAGTACAGGGCCCACTCTGTGGCATTGATGTACTTGGATATATATATATATATATCTATATAAATCTTGGAGTCCCTGGGGGCGGGCCATTTTTGACCCCAGGGCTTTAATTTGAACAATCTTGCTAGAAATCCGTAACACAAAGCTTCATGTCAATTATCCAAGACCTTGGCCTTCTGCATTTGACTTGACTTCTATTTCCTAGGGCTATAATTTGAACAATTTTGATAGAGGTCCACTGGATGAAGCTTCACACCAAATATAAAAGATCTGGGCCTTGCGGTTTCAGAGTAGAAGACCTTGTTTTTAATTTCCCTATATAAGTCAATGTTAAACCAAAGGGCCCCCAGGCGGAGGCATTTTTTGCCCAATGGCTATTATTTGAACAATCTTGGTAGAGGTTCAGTAGATGTAGCTTCATGCCAAATAGCAATGACCTGGGCCTTGTGGTTTCAGTGAAGTAGATTTTAAATATTTTAACTACCGGTAAAGGGCCCGGGTAGGCAATTTTTTGGCCCTAGGGCTATAACTTGAACAGTCTTGATAGAGGTTCACTAGATGAAGCTTCACGCCAAATACCAAAGACCTGGTCCTTGCAGTTTCGGAGAAAATTTCCCTGTATAAGCCTCTGTAAAACCAGGCCCCCGGACGGGGGCATTTTTGGCCCCATGACTTTAATTTGAAGAATCTTGGTAGAGGTTCACTATATGAAGATTCATACCAAATATCAAAGGCCCAGGCCTTGTGGTTTCAGAGAAGATTTTTCAAGTTTTCAGTGAAAAAATCTATTTTCGGCTCCTGTGACCTAGATGTGCAATGGACTGGAACCATTTGAACAACTTTGAAAGGGGTCCAGCTAAGGATCATTCCTGTGAAGTTTGGTCAAAATCTGATCAGTGTTTTAGGAGGAGATGTCGTTGGAAGAATTGTTTACAGAAGCACGCATGGATGACAGGTGAGCTAAAGGAATGTTGTAGGTACTTGTTGCACCAGTCACAACATAGCATTTCACAGGTATCCATAACATCTTTTTTCAAATAATCAAAAATATTATCCCCATTTTCCCATCTTTTCTCTTTATCTGAATTGCAAATACTTTCTGGCAACAAGAATGAGTTCAGATCCCATGGGCAGTAAATTTGTCTGTTAAAAAGGCTGACACGATTAATCGTATAATCGATAGATAAATTCCGCAAAAATGATAATCATTTCTGACTTGCTTTTACTTGATTACTTGATAGGTACAATTTAATTACTACCCGAAGTTATGCCTAAAACAGCTGGATGAGTGGCAAACAGTGCAGACCCTGATGATATGCTGCATTATGCGGCATCTCATCTTGGTCTACACTGTTAGCTCAGGCCTGTCTGTTCAAATATACATATGGTAAAGACCAACATATGGTAAGAGTCATGCTTAGACAGAAAGCCAGACAGGTAAAATAATGACAAAAACCTTAGCGATTACTAATCGATTATCGACCACAGTGACAGGACTGATAATCCATCATCCTTTCAGCTCCGATTAGCCAACCCTATCTGTTAACCAAGTCATCTGCATCTACCATCCATGTGCTGGGCTCTACAGGGTTGTACGAACATCTGTCTCAATCTTGTTGTCCATGAACAGATCCAAATCAAATTAGCTGCCTTAAGGGTACACAAGAGCATGTCAAAGAAACACTTCTTTAACTGACAATGTTTACAAAGACATGCAACCAGTGTCTTTCATGGATGTGTCCTGATCTATCGCCATTGGTCCCAAGTCAGGCTCTAACTGCTCTCTTCTTCATCCGGATAATGAGTCTGCTCTACGAAAGGCTATCAATCGAATTTGCCATCCATTATACTCTCAACTCCGATTAGCCAACCCTATCTGTTAACCAAGTCATCTACCACCCATGTGCTGGGCTCTACAGGGTCGTACGAACATCTGCATCAATCTGGTTGTCCATGAACAGATCCAAATCAAATTAGCTGCCTTAATGGTACACAAGAGCATGTCAAAGAAACACTTCTTTAACTGACAATGTTTACAAAGACATGCAACCAGTGTCTTTCATGGATGTGTCCTGATCTATCGCCGTTGGTCCCAAGTCAGGCTCTAACTGCTCTCTTCTTCATCCAGATAATGAGTCTGCTGTACGAAAGGCTATCAATCGAATTTGCAATCCATTATACTCAAATGCATCAAGCATGCATTGCAGCCCATCTATTTCTTCAAGCCCTGATGTGTGTGTGTGTGTGTGTGTGTGGGGGGGGGCACAATTTTCAACAATATGTGTACATATGATTTTTCGGTATTGATGCTTTTGGAGAAATTCACATTAACAGCTACACTTTAAAAGAACCCTGAATTAATCAATACCTTCAGAACAGACTGGCTTCCCATACAAACGTGAGAGAAACAATGAAATGCGAAAGTCACAAGATAAACGATCAGCAGAAATGGATAGAAAAAAAAAATGAATTAACTCTGTTTGCCTATGGAGCATGGTAGCTCAGTGGTTAGTGCACTTGCCTATCATGCTTATGCTAGAGGCCCCCAGTTCAATTCCATGCAGCGGTAAGAAAATTGTGGTGTCTGAACTGCTACACTGTCATCATGAATGCCACAAGGTGTACTGTCCTTCGGATCAGGACGTTAACCGGAGGCCCCCTGTACAGGGAGAACCATCCCTGTGCAAGTAAAAGATCCCTACAAAAAATATCTATCTCTATTTTCTGCCAACCCCTCTCTAGAGTGTTACAGGCAGATTGCATGATTACTATGTAGGCTTTTATTCTGCAAACCTGGACTGTATTTGTTTGATTTGAGGTTTAACCTCCTCCTCAACACTGAAAAGGTAATTTTGGAGATGTTAACTTGCTTCTAATTTTGTGGGACTTTTACCCGATATTGAGATGAAATGACATCTCAAGCTCTGCCTCCCAATTTATAAGCATGGAAGGACGGTAGAGTATGGTAGCTCAGTGGTTAGTGCACTTGCCTCTGATGCTAGAGGTCCCGGGTTCGATCCCCGGCAGCGGCGATAGATTTTCGGTGCCCGAACACGCTCCATTGGCATCATTTGCAGGGATGAATGTCATAAAGTTAGTGCACCGTCCTTCGGATCGGGACGTTAACTGGAGGCCCCCTGTGCAGGGAGAACCATCCCCTGTGCAGGTTAAAGATCCCTGTCGTAATTACATGATTACTGTGTAGGCTTTCATCCTGCAAAACCTGGAGTGTATGTAATATACACCTGCGGTAATGGTCAAATGTGACCGACGCAGTATCAGAAGATAGATAGATAGATAGTGGCGGTAAAATTTCGATGTCCAAACCCGCTCCATTCACGGCATTGGCATCATTTGCAGGGATGAATGTCAAAATGTACACCGTCCTTTAGATCTGGACGTTAACTAGAGGCCCCCTGTGCAGGGAGAACCATCCCCTGTGCAGGTTAAAGATCCCTACCGTAATTATATGATTACTGTGCAGGCTGTCATCATGCAAACCTGGAGTGTATGTAATGTACACCTGCGGTAATGGTCAAATGTGACCGACACAGTATCAGTAGATAGATAGATAGGATGGGTCCGACTTGCACCGCTTTGCGTTGGCAGGCCTAGTTCCTCTAAGGGGTTAACCAGTTCTCATGGTCGGATACAGCTCTGTGTGGAAGCATCATGCATCATGCTATTTCTTCAAGCCCCGATGGGCGGGGGCCGTCCTGGAGTACATGTAATGTACACCTGCAGGTTGTAGCTGTCAGGATTTCTTTTGTTAGTGTCAGTCCTGCGTCGGAATCTTTTGGATTGAGGGGAGTAGAGCAGGTTTTTACCAAAATTTCTCCTTTTTGGCCTTAGTTCTGAAAAGTTACTTTCCTGTGAAACATGCATGATTTGATTTGATAGTTCCAATTCCTTTTCTGGTACCAATAGGTTATTGTCAACATTAGAATGCTGTTCCATGTTGTGTATCAACTGGAAATGGTTGTTTTCTAACAACAAGTTGATGGTTTGCACATGTGAGCCTTGATTACCAAAAATTGTTACTGTGTATTCTGTACCACACCTAAACCAAACTTTGATTCTGCACTGGAGAACCAAAGCTGCGGCCTCAATTTCCGAGCTACATGCCCAACCATTGAGTTTAATCATAGAACCCCAGTATTTATATCTTGTCATCAAAGGACCATGAAACAAAACAACTTTCTCATGCCAGTTTTGCCAATTGTTGAAAATAGTTTGACAAACTATACTTCTGTATTCTCGTGTCATTGAAATATTACCATTAATTGCCACTGACAGACAATGGAAGAAACAGTTGCCATCACCAGGCACATTTTCAACGAAACATTCAATGTTTCCCAATGTAATCATCTGCAGAGCAGAAGAAATGTGGCCTTGGACTTGTTGGGACGCCATGATGTAAGCCGGGTATACAAGATGTTATTTATTCATAAAACAACATCGACAGAGGCTGACCTCCGATAAGAAATCAATGAATACACTTTAATGTGAATTAAAGTCCCATCAAATTCGAAGCGACATCTCAAAAATAACCTATACAGATTTGACGGAGACGCTAGACCTCAAAGTAAGAATGAAAGTCCCATGAAATTGGAAGCTACATGTAAAAAAATGACCTATACAGAGTTGACGGGGATGCTAAACCTCAAAGCAAGAATTAAAGTCCCATCAAATTGGAAGCTACATCTCAAGAATGACCTGTACAGAGTTGACTTGGATGCTAAACCTCAAAGCAATCTAACCTACCAAATGGTGCTGAATACAAGTTAAAACAACAACAGTGAATGCACCTAGACTGGGCTAGAGACAGCGACTTAGTCATGAGGACAAAGAATGATAAACAACAACAGCAAGTTGAAATGTTGATGGCATATTGAGCAATGGCATATTGAGCAATACACAGAGATACACATTATTCATATGAAAGTAACCTAGAAAATGTTGTTGTTGCTATTGAAAATAAATGCTTTGAATGAAGTATGCCGCGATTACTGACAATGTTGCTATGGTGAATACGAAACATGATGTAACGGTGACATATTTCTTTTTTTTATTGTGTGTGTAATACCTGCTAGTTTGTGAATAACCAGAAAAGCAGATTTGGTTCGCTCAGTTCAGCAGTTGCTTTGCTCGACAGAAACAGACGACACAGTTTGTTTATATTGACTTCCAAATTTGGAAGTGATCGACTGGTTTAATAGTAATAATACTTGATTTGTGGTCTACCTGATTGAGTGTAATGCCTGCGACTATTGGTTTCATGACCGTTTCACTGTGAATAAAAGCACACAGAATCCCTTTAATTCAGAGTAAAGCGTACCAAATGTTAGAAAAAACAAACGAAAATGTGTGAAAATATGAGCTTGTGAAGTTGAGTAAAGCCTACAAGTCCAACATACCTGTGGATGTTTAGATTCGAGACGAAGTCCGCCATTTTTTTTTTGCCAAACGCGCACGAAACTTGAATACCAAACCAAAAATCGTACTTCCGGCACAAAAAAAATTCGTTCAACACTATGCAACAACAGAATAGAACAGAATAGATTATATTCGTATACGTTACCATTGAGCTTGCTCTCGCAGGCCTTCGGCCTGCGCCGCATGGGGCTTCGCCCCATGCGGAGCGAGCTCGCTATTAACTTTTAAATAAAAATCCTGTTTCTCATAAATATATAAATAAGGAACCGCGCTGTAAAATTTATTTTAAAGATGCAAACGTACACATTATTGTAAATATCCGAATTATTATATAGATAAAATTTATCGCTGCTGGCTTGAATTTGGCCCCTGGAAAAGCGAATGCGATCTTCTCAAACGGACGCTTGTCATCGGAAAAAAAATACGGCAAATCCACGGACATTACCGAACGTTACCGTCTCCCCTCAATGACTGGTACCCCGTCTAACCACAGCAGGATCGAAACTGAATATTGCAAAATAGGACGTTCAAATGCCATATTTAAATACAAAGGTCTCAAATTAGAATGTGCATGTTGCATATTCGAATAAAGTAGTAAGATATGGAAAGGTTCATAATGCAAAGTGCGGTTTCAACAATTCATATTGTAATTGCACATTGCATAATTGAGTTTTTACCTTAATACTGTTCCATAAGGGAGGAATATATGGTTGATCCTTTTCAGAAAACCATACTCATTGTGGCTATGTAACACTATTCATTGTTTATACTTCTTAAGTTGTTATTCCCCATTATCGAGAGGTATGTACTCAGAACAAAGTAAAAGGGGGCTTTCCTTCTGCAAACAATGCATTCCTACTCATACAAACACTGTTACATGATCAGAAGTGCTATAAGTCATTACGTTAAAATATTGTGCAATACGCACTTTGTATACTTATATAAAATATCGATAATAAAATCTTAATACTTATATATTAACTATTAATACATTACACAAGTGGAGGCACTGATCAGGAATCGATACAATTTCCGAACAATCCCCCTCCAACAAACCAAAGGGAAAGAAACACACACATAAAACAACTTCGCTATGATAAAACGCCTATACCGAAAGCCAAAAAGATAGTTACTTTCTTAGAAAATGGCCAAACGGCTATCCAAAATAAAAATATGTAAGCAATACATACAAGCAAAGTCGATTTTACGAGTCCACAATCCTCGCCCTTGGCTTTGACGTGGTTCAGTCCGCATGAAGTAGTTGCAACATCTACGAGAACATACGAACAAAACGGGTACAGGAATGAAACAACGATAAGTACTCGACAACATGCTGAAATGCTGGAGCTAAAGGAAACCAACAGTGTTACTCCGGTGGGCCCGACCAGAAACAGGACATCAAACCCGACATTCCTTAAAAGGTTTATGCAAGTCTTTATGGTGGGGCCGTCACAGAGTCAAATGCCAGACCGGCCTGAGTTCAAAAATTAAAGAGGGAAGCAAAGTTATCAACCGTCACTGGGCTATATACCATGCATTACGAAAACACGCCTATACAAATATATGTAAATTTAATCGCCGAAAAAAAGAAAATTTTAAGTGGAAAATTTGTGATATTTTTCTTATTTCTACTCAAAATATACATTGTGGGTACACGTTAGAACCACCTCATCGAGGGGTTCTAACGAGTACCCACAATCTATATTTGAGAGCAGAAATACGATAGATATGATTTACCCCTTTTACTATATAAAACTGGGGTTCAAGGGGGTCAAAATTATATAGGCATGTTTTCGTGATGCATGCAGTCCGTCATTTAATTAAAGGTGCATTATTGAGCTATCAGGAAAAAAAATGCTTCCAAAAATAAAATACATATAGCCGGTATTTTTCTTTAAAACAATACAAATGAATGCATTTTATGCAAAAATGCGAACAATTATGACAGGCAAACGAGTTTGAGAGGGATTCCCTAACTAGGTTTCGAACACTAGTTAGATCTATTTTTAGTTCGTGACAAAAATAGAATCCCCATATATGACGTTATGCGACGTTAATTTTTGGCCTTGTTTGCTTAGGCCATGCATGAATCGGAAAAAATATGACGCTGAATAGCATGCCATAAGTAACGACACTCAGAGACGATACTGTCTCCTTGTATGTGTAAAGCGACAGATTAATTTTTAGAACAGAAATTCCGAACACATGTTCAGAGCGAAGGGTAAACACGAATGAAAACGACCATTTTTACAAAGTTCTGAAGCTGTATTTGGCTCCAAAAGTGAACACATGACAAAGGAGTATGCATTGAAGATAAAAAAAAACAACAGAAATTTCTTTTTTTTTTGAGACCCGGTAGCTCAATAATGCACCTTTAACATTTATGTTGTACCCTATCATTTTACAAGTAAATCGGAGAACGGTCGTATGCTCATGTGTTGTTTTAATGATCGTTTTAAAAGACAAGCAGTTATTTTGGTATTTCAGAATATGCCATAACGATAACACACCCGTGCGACAAAGTGCATTTTTACATCTCCGAAATGGCTTCTTTTCTCATGAAAATTCTTGACATTTTTCTTATTTAAACTGCAAACATTTTGTGGGTGCTCGTTAGAACTGCCTCATTGAGGTGGTTCTTACGAGTACCAACAACATATGTCTTGGAGCAGAAACAGTTAAAAATAGTGTATACCCCCGTAATCATCAGTTTTCTTATATGAAGTGTGTTTAGAGGGGGTGTTCATAATACGGACTTGTTCACGTGATGCAAAATCAAAGTAAAGTTACTGTTTGGTCAGTTCAGTTTTATTTGCCGGTAAATAGTCTGATACACCTGCACCCGAAGCGTGATCGCTTCAATGTGACAAATGACATTGGCTGTACTGGTCTGAAAAAGAAAATACAAAATCATCTATAATTATAGCTTAGGACTGAGTAATTCAAAAACACGAATGAAAGAAAGTGTTTGAGTTTTACGTGTCACCAACAGCTAAGGTCATGCGGAGACGGGACCTCGGTTTAAAGAATAGTCCGAAAGTCTGGAGAAGACCGGGATCGATCCTGTGACCACAAGTTTACAAGGGCCAGCAGCATAACCACATCATCACGGAGGCTTCTGAAATCTTTAGTCTTAAATCTTATAATTTATCGATTTAATCCTAATATTTATATCTTAATATTTATATAATAAATCGTAATAATACTTGTATACTGAATATTAAATTTTAATTCTTATTACTTATATATTAATACTTAAATCTTAATACTTATATATTTTTGTTTGTTTGATTTTGATGTTTAACGTCCCCGTCAACACACTTATATACTAAATATGGAAACTTAAATCTTAATAATTAGGTCTTAAGACTTATATGTTATATCTGAATACTTAAATATTAAACATAATATTATAATACTTTTGTATTAGTTATGAACTAAGGTAAGACCATATGCAGTGTTCCTATCAAAGCAAATGCCCCCGCTAGGTCGAGCACTCTATAAGTCCTTACTCATTGGGGCCTCCGTGGCCTAGTGGGTAAGAGCGCTGACTCCTAATCATTAGGTCTCCCACCGCTGTGGGCTCGAGCCTGGCTCGGGACGCCAAGTTCAGCAACGGAAGGTCAGGTAGTTTTTTTCCGGTTTTCGTCCACCTCTGATGAACGATCGGCTCGATATGAGTGAAATAATCTTAAAGAAATACACTTACCTGCTACAAGGACAGCAGGCTTGCCCGACTGTAGGCCAATGTCCTTTTGGCGCCCAGGTGACATAAGCTGCAGGACACATTCGCCTCAAATATCCTTGGAAATGGACTTGTCCAAACTTAATAATGTTTAGATTCCATTTTCATATAGTACAGCAAGATTCCTATATTAAGGCCACCTTTGGGACTGTTCTTATTTCTTATGTTTCTTATTTCTGCTCTAAACTATAGATTGTGGTTCTAACATGTATCCACAACTATATTTTGAACAGGTATATGAAAAATATCACTATTTTTCATCTGAAATTTTCCATTTTTCGGCGGTAAAATTTACAATGTATTAGAATAGGTGTGTTTTCGTAATGGGATCACATAGATATGTTGTAACAAGTAAACTTGACTATGTGTTGCGTTGTTCAGATTTGTTTGATCTGCTTTGAGGTTTAACATCCCCGTCAACACTGTATAGGTCAGTTTGTAGATGTTGCTTCCAATTTTGTGGGACTTTTACCCGACAGTGAGATGAAATGACATCTCAAGCCCTGTCAGACAATGAATCCAATAGGTTTATAAGCACAGACTCGCACCGCTTTGCCTGGGCAGGCTTAGATTCTCTAAGCGGTTTACCAGTTCTCGTGTGCGGGTAGGATTCAGCTCTGCATGGAAGCATCAAGCAGTCCATCTATTTCTTCAAGCCCCGATGGGCGGGGGCCATTTGCGTTGTCCAAATGAGTACCGCTTGTTTTGCCCTTAGTTTTATGACAATCTTGACCACCTCTCGAATGTTACTGACAATACGAGTACCATGAGCCAGCGAATAACAAAACTTACTATAAGACTACGTCTTGTGCCGTAACAGCTTGTGCACACGCACCGACCGATCAGAGTAGAAGTAAAACAAAGATCAGGAATTGATACAATTAACCCACTCCACCCATAAAAGACACCAAAGGGAAAGAAATACAAACATTAAATGACCAGACCATAATGGAAACCTAAACAAAGGAAGGCCATAAGGACAGTTACTTTCCCACAAAATGGCCATATGGCCATCCAAAATCAAAAGACACAAGTGATACACACAGTAAGTAACAAACAACAACATAATCGCCACAGAAGAGCCGCCTTGGAACGGTCAGTGGAAGATTTCCACTGGGGGGCTCACTAATGGTATGAGCCTAATACAGCCCCAGGGACCTACAGCCGTCGGAGCCTACAGCCCCTGGGGCTTCTAGAAAAGGGATAAACGGAGCCTTCTACAGCCCCTCCGATGTTTACAGCACCCCGGGCTTGTCAAAGCGAGAGAATATCGAAAACGTTCAGCATACAGGGTGGCTGTGAAGGCCGATCATACATTGTGCAGGGGCCAGTTGTTCAAAACTAACGATGCCGTTAGTTAACATATCGTTAAAACTTTGATCATTAAATATGGCAAATATGCTGAAATTTTTGCTGAAAAAATGTGAGCAGCTTTTGCAGATGCAAAAGCTGCTCACATTTTTTCAGCAAAAATACCAAAATTTACAATATTGTACTTGCTAGAAGAGTTAACAATATCACCACTAACGAGCTCGTTAAGCTAACGATGCTTTGAACAACTGGCCCCAGGTGTTTTGTAGAATTTGACCAGCGCTGACTTTAAGCTAAATTTCTTAGCCTCAGGTTGTGAGAACTTATCCTTTGCAACAAATAACAACGTGCTTATGTTGAGACATAGATTAAGCTGTGCTTATGTTGAGACATAGATTAAGCTGCCAGGCTCTTAATCCTTGACATGCACTCTCAGCAAAAGCACTACCTGCGCGTCCATTCAGTCTTTCGTTGTACCTTTTTTTTGGACAGCTTAAAATCCAGCCTTCGAAAATATCCATAAAATCAACGTAGCACGTGTCTAATTGCAAGTCGTGTGGCGAAATGTCACACCGGCGAGACATTAATGTGGTTCATTAGGCGCTTTTCGCAAGGTAACAAACGTCATTTCCGATTCGTGTACGTGAAATGTCAGTGGATCGGATTATTTCACAGTTCAGGAGAATATATTTCTGTATATTAAGGACATATATCGTCTTCTTAGTGCAATAACGTTGTAAGTGCAAAATGGCAACTTTTCAGGAGAGACAAAAAACTGTTTTTAGCTCACCGTCACGTAGTGACGAGGTGAGCTTTTGGGATCACTTTTTGTCCGTCGTGCGTCCGTGTGTGCGTGCGTGCATGCGTGCGTCTGTGCGTGCGTAAACAATTTCTTCGAACAACATCTCCTCCTAAACCAATGCTCTGATTTTGACCAAACGTCACAGGAATGATCCTTAGGTGGTCCCCTTTCAAAGTTGTTCAAATGGTTCCGATCTGTTGCACATGTAGGTCACAGGAGCCAAAAATAGATTTTTTTTTCACCAAAAACTTAAAAAAATCTTCTTCTCTGAAACCGCAAGGCCCAGGTCTTTGATATTTGGTCTGAAGCTTCATCTAGAGGACCCCTACAAAGATTGTTCAAATTATAGTGCTGGGTCGAAAAATGCCCCCGCCCCGGGGCCATTTGGTTTTACATGGGCTTATATAGGGAAAATATTTAAAAATCTTCTTCTCTGAAACCGCAAGGCCCAGGTCTTTGATATTTGGTATGAAGCTTTATTTAGTGGACCCCTACCAAGATTGTTCAAATTATAGTTCTGGGGCCAAAAATGCCCACGCCCCGGGGCCCTTTGGATTTACATGGGCTAATAGAGGGAAAATCTTTAAAAACCTTCTTCTCTGAAACCGAAAGAGCCAGGTCTTTGATATTTGGGATGAAGGTTCATCTAGTGGACCCCTACCAAGATTGTTCAAATTATAGTGCTGGGGCCAGAAATGCCCCCGCCCCGGGGCCGTTTGGTTTTACATAGGCTTATATAGGGAAAATCTTTAAAAATCTTCTTCTCTGAAACTGCAAGGCCCACGTGTTTGATATTTGGTATGAAGCTTCATCTTGTGGACCTCTACCACGATTGTTCAAATTATAGCCCTGGGCCCAAAAATGCCCCCGCTTCGGTATGAAGCTTCAGCTAGTGGACCTCTACCAAGATTGTTCAAATTATAGCCCTAAAATGCCTCCGCCTCATGGCCCTTTGGTTTTCCATAGACATATATAGGGAAAATCTTTAAAAATCTTCTTCTATGAAACCACAAGGCCTATGTCTTTGATATTTGGTACGGAGCTTCATCTAGTGGACCTCTACCAAGATTGTTCAAATTATAGTCCTCGGACTACAAATGCCCCCACCCCATGGCCCTTTGGTTTTACATAGACTTATATAGAGATAATCTTTGAAAATCTTCTTCTCTGAAACAGCAAGGCCCAGGTCTTTGATATTTGGTGTGAAGCTTCATCTATCGGACCTCTATCAAGATTGTTTAAATTATAGCCCTGAGGCCAAAAATGCCTCTGCCTCGGGGCCGTTTGGTTTTACATAGGCTTATGTAGGAAATATCTTTAAAAAAATCTTCTTCTCTGAAACGGCAAGGCCCAGGTCTTTGATATTTGGTGTGTAGCTTCATCTAGTGGACCTTTGCCAAGATTGTTCAAATCAAGATAGCCTTAGTTGATATTTGGTATGAAGCTTCACCTTTTTAGACCTCCCTCAACATTATGCACATTTTAACCCTGGGGTCTATAATGGCGCTCCCGAGGGCCCACTTGTTAGTCTATGGATCAGGTGAGCGATCCAGGGCCATCATGGCCCTCTTGTATTAAAGAATGGCATAGAAAACCATACTATAAGCTGGTTTCTTAACTTCATGGCGATTTCTTTCTTTTGTGTGTGATGTTTATTGTTAAATATATGGCATTTGAAAAGAATTATTTAGCATTTAAGGGTTGATACACCGTTTTAGCGCTGAATGCACTTACATCGTTTTTGCACCAAAAACACTCGGCGCAAAAATGGTGTATCAACCCTTAAATGCGGTTCTAACGAGTATCCACAATCTTTATTTTAGAGCAGAAATAAGAAAAATAAAAAATAGAATTGGAGGCAATGATCAGGAATCGATACAATTAACCCACAGCTCCCATCAGAGACACCAATGGGAAAGAAACACAAACATGAAACAACAGACCCCAATGGAAACATCAACAGCAGAAAGCCATAAGGACAGTTACTTTCCCACAAAATGGCCAATAGGCTATCCAAAATAAAATAATATAAGCGACACAAACACCCAAAGACAAACCATAATAAAAACAAGTTGGCTTCTTTAAAAAGAATCCAAAGGAAAGGTCTGCTGCATTCTAGTCAGCAGAATGAACAGAGCATTATCACAATAGTAATGATAAAACTAATAAACATAGTAATAATAATAATAATAATAATAAACGTGCGTAATGTTTGTCTTTTGCAAACATGACCAACCCTTAACTATTCGCTTTAGAACCTTAAAATCAAGAATGATCAAATACCACTGTCATTTGGTGAATCGCTTTTATTTTTCAATAGCAGTCATACTTAAAACTAAGATGAGAAATTCTAAAGTTGTATATTTTGCATTTCCTTTCTTTAAACTTCGATTTAGCTGCGACCTCAAAACAAATCAGTGGTAGAATTGGCAACTACACCAATAGCTGCCATACTTCTTGCCAGCGAAAGGCAAGGCAAAATAGAGAAAGTGGCCACGGGGTCATGGATATCATCGGCAGATGCAACCATGTATTGCAAAGCACAATTTTTAAGTTTATGACCTTGATCTCAATTTCTAAATAGTAAGTTTTCGACCTTGATCTGCTGACAGCAGTATCTTATCTGCACCCATAAAAGTGTCTACATATCCACCCTAATCATAGGTTGAAACCCACAACAATACAAAAACTTTAACATGAAACCCACAACTATTATGAAACTTTAACAATCAAAGTTCAAAGTGTGCGATCTTGGCAGCAGAAGTCAAATCAGTATCACTGTACTTTTTCAGTTGTCAAGTAATACAACATATCGACTTCCAATAACATAAAAGATAGAGATCAAATGTTTTACATAAACAAGTAACATGAATTTTACGCAAAGTTCTCTGTCAGCTGGAGCAGCAGCCACGTGACTGTAACTATACATTATCTGCTGTAAATTATAATATATCATACAAAACCCCAGTCAACACGATGAATGTCAAAACTATACAATGACCATTCAATTTATGCGACCATGACCTTCTGTCAGCAGTAGCAGCAGCAGCAGCAGCCACATATCTAGAACAATAGTCTATACGCGTCTATTTAAAAGTAATACCCGTCAGGCATTATAAGTTCACACTGCAAAGTTAAAGGAAAAAAATAAATCTGGAAATTACCAATATCGCTATATATCCTAATTACTGGCGCTAGCCAAACCCGGGCACTTGACTCAGGAGTGTGACCGATTCATGTTTAAGGCAACGCCAAAGAAACACGATATACCAAATAAAAATGTATTAGACAAGTGATTAGCAAGATATTAGAATTAAAGCAAAACTTTGAAGTTAAGTGTTGATGGACGTCCACGCGTTCTCACGAAACAGTCAATATGTGACTTTTCGTAGACAGGACAGATCGTTATGTGTCACTTTTTTGTGTGACAGCCACTTAAAAATTTGTTCTCAAGAAATGAGCGTTAAATTGATAGAATGTATGACGAAACAAGATGTGTTTGTTAAACACGAACATGTCCCCGGGCATGGTCATTTTTTATTCAAAGTTGCTCAGAGTTCAAGATTTTTGTTTGTGTGGGAAGCCCTTGACACAAGAAACTTACATGCCAAATATGAAAGCTCTATCTCAAACGGTTCAAAAGTTATGAACAATAATATTTTTTCTTTAAAGTAGGTCAAGGTCACAGGTAAAAAAAATTGCATGAATGTAAAGCTATTGTCACAAGGAACCTACATGCCAAATATTAAGGCTCTATCTTAAACGGTTCAAAAGTTATGAACAATTTTATTTTTTCTTCTAAGTAGGTCAAAGGTCAAGGTCATGGTCCAAACATTTTGAATGTATGAAAAGCTCTAATCACAGGGAACCTACATGCCAAATATGAAAGCTCCATCCCAAACGGTTCAAAAGTTATGACTAAAAATGTTTATTTTTTAAGTAGGTCAAAGGTCAAGGTCAGAGGTCAAAATTTTTGCATGAATGTAAAGCGTTTGTCACAAGGAACCTACATGCTAAATATGAAGGCTGTATCTCAAACGGTTCAAAAGTTATGACCAATGTTAAATTTCTCTTTTATGTAGGTCAAAGGTCAAGGTCACAGGTCAAAATTTTTTGTCTGAATGTAAATCTCTTGTCACAAGAAACCTACATGCAAAATAAGAAGGCTCTATCTCAAACCATTCAAAAGTTATGACCAAAATGTTATTTTTTAATTTTAATTAGGTCAAAGGTCAAGGTCACAGGTCAAAATTTTTGACATGAATGTAAAGCTTTTGTGACAAGGAACATACATGCTAAATATGAAGGCTGTATCTCAAACGGTTCAAAAGTTATGACCAATTTGGTTCAAAAGTTATGACCAATGTTAAATTTCTCTTTTATGTAGGTCAAAGGTCAAGGTCACAGGTCAAAATTTTTTGTCTGAATGTAAAGCTCTTGTCACAAGTTACTTACATGCAAAATATAAAGGCTCTATCTCAAACCATTCAAAAGTTATGACCAAAATGTTATTTTTTAATTTTAATTAGGTCAAAGGTCAAGGTCAAGGTCACAGGTCAAAATTTTTGACATGAATGTAAAGCTTTTGTGACAAGGAACATACATGCTAAATATGAAGGCTGTATCTCAAACGGTTCAAAAGTTATGACCAATTTTAACTTTTTCTTTTATGTAGGTCAAAGGTCAAGGTCAAGGTCACGGTCAAAATTTTTTGTGTGAATGTAAAGCTCTTGTCACAAGGAAGCTACATGCAAAATATGAAGGCTCTATCTCAAACGGTTCAAAAGTTATGACCAAAATGTTATTTTTTTATTTTAAGTAGGTCAAAGGTCAAGGTCAAGGTCACAGATTAAAATTTTTTGCATGAATGTAAAGCATTTGTCACAAGGAATATACATGCTAAATATGAAGGCTGTATCTCAAGTGGTTCAAAAGTTATGACCAATGTTATTTTTTTCTTTTAAGTAGGTCAAAGGTCAAGGTCAAGGTCACAGGTCAAATTTTTTTGCATGAATGTGAAGGTCTTGTCACAAGAAACCTTCAGGCTAAATATGAAAGCTCTATCTCAAACGGTTCAAAAGTTATGGCCAACGTTAAAGTTGTCCACGTACAAACCAACAAACCAACAAACCCACAAACAGACAGGGCAAAAACAATATGTCCTCGCTATCGCTACCGGGGACATAAAAAAACTGCAAGTGACTGTATCGCAATATCGACTCTATAGAAACCAGTTAACACTCATTTCTCGGGCCAAGACAGACAGAAGGACAAACAGACGGAAGAAAAACAGACACAGGACGTAAACTACATACAGCTCAGCATTCTTTTCATGCCGGGGGAAATTAGCAAAATATGACTAGCGGTCCATCATCAGCTGGTGAAAAATTTGCCTCGGCGAGGCTATTTATATAAACAAATATTGAATTAAACAAATTGGTTAGGTCATGCCAATATACATCTTCATGCCAAAATTATTGAAATATACCTTGCGGATAATATATCTAAAATCAGTTTGTTATTATTTTACCCCGGAGAGGTAATCAATATTAAGAAATTTGGCATTAAACAATATAGTTAATTAGATCTTGTCAATATATATCTACCTGCAAAAACTTATCAAAATATTTCTAGCAGGTTGAAAGTTTTAATTTCTTTGTTAGTTAGTGAAATTTTTGCCTCGGCGAGGCTAATTATGATATCAGCCTTAAGACAATCCCATTTGTTTGGTCTTGTCAATCTCTCTGCATGCCAACACTTAACAAAACTAGAATCGCGCAGTCGATGGCACGCCATCGCATATCCCCACGCCACTACATAATCTACTCATCATGCCGTTCGCTTTGATATTTTACACGACCATGTTCTGGAAATTTTGATTTTTGAACCCCGCGGGCCCCACCCCCTGGGCCCACCCCTAGGGGTGTGATCGAAATTCCGAAAGTGTCATGCACTCCCCAGACCAAAGATCTATCTGTTCCCAAAGTTTCAAGTTTCTATCTATAACCGTCTAGGAGTTGTCCGGTAAGACGGACGGACAGACGTACGTACGTATGTACGTACGGACGGACGGAAGGACGAATACCATTACAATAGCCCCATATTTTCTTTGAAAAGCGTGGGGATAATAATCCTACTGTTGCCTTGGCTAGGCTTCTTGTGAAGAAACCAGGCACTATGATGAGGCCTAATTGTTCACTGATGAGGCCTAATTGGCCGAAACTAGCTAGTCTGGCCAAGAAAACATGTACATTCCATATTTTCCAGTTCTGTGGTGTATTCCTTGCTTCAAAAGGTTAACCCTTTCTAGAACATATTAGACGGTCTTGTCAATATACATCTGTTTGCCAAATCTTATCAAAATAAAACATATATACAACAACAAGGAACAATATATATGCATATTGGATCCGTGCCACCCACAAGAAAGATTAGTTATTCCCAGAGGGCACATGACGTCTATGCAACGTCGTACCAACGTCAATGCAACGTCGTACCAACGTCAATGCAACGTCGTACCAACGTCAATGCAACGTCATGTCAGTAAAACTGATTATACTGAAACAGAAACTGTGGTGACTTTCAGCCTCAGCAATTGATTCGCTAAGGCTGATGAAACGCCTTTTTTCTCGTTGGACAGGATGCAGCTGATTACTTTCCTTTCCGTTGCATTCTTACTGTTTATAAAAAATTTGTTTGCTCTTCCTGTTGGTGCCATTTGCTATTATGTTTTATGTGATGTCGCCTTTTCTGGCCATCTTCATTGGTATATACCGGCCAAGATAGCTCAGTGGTAGAGTGTCTACTTCGGGAATGGGAGGTCGCGGGTTCGATCCCCGGCCGCGCCATACAAAAGGCGTACAAAATGGTACTAGGAGCTCCCTTGGCTGACGCTCGCATTATCAGAGGTAGTCCTAGGAAGATAAATGAAGGCAGGCAAGTATTTGTTAAAGGAAACTTTGTTTGTCGCAATAAAAGCTTATGCTATTTGTTTCGGATATGCGACGTTAAATAAAGCTTCTTTTTCTTAATCTTTATCTTTATTTCGCTTTTTCTAAGTTCAAATATATTGCAAATCAGCGTCACGCGTACGAAAAGGACGTTGCCAGACGGTTCAACAATTTGCGGAAGCTGGAATAAGTATACATTCAATTACAGATATGTTGTGCCGCTTGCTATCGTAAGGCAAGCTTTTTGTGAAACCTCATACTTGTAAATGGTAACTTTCATTTATGGTCATTTCCCCAAATAGACACACTACATAGAAAACTGAAGTATCCCTGCATATTTTTGACTGGTTCACATTGTTTCTTCAAGTTGAATAGGATTGCAAATAGCAAATTATAGCGAGAAGTCTGCACTGGAGCGAAAATGCTTCAAATTTCACATAAACACTGTGGAAAGGTCCTGAGGGACCTTTCCAATAAACCGCGACAGAAGAACCGCCTTGATTACTCCTTTAAAACCCAGTTTTACTATAAAACAGTATGGTTCAAGGGGGTCAAAAGTATATAGGCGTGTTTTCGTGATGACCGAAGGCTCTAAATAGACTGTTCTTACGACATGAAAGCCGTAACAGAGAAATGATGCATAGCTGGAAAAACAATCCCAGGCTGCTCGGGCGAACGTTCAAGGATACGGTTCAGATTGATATTGCTCTTCTAGAACGGATAATTAGTTTATTAGTAAACTCAGATTCAATGGAAACGCATCACTAGTACTATACCTCAAATTTTAATTGATCCACAATATTTCCAGCATTTGATCACGTTTAATGAATTATCACTAATTTATCCACAGACTCGTCACAGAGTTACAGCATTTCATTGGATGCAGAGATACAGAGACTGGAATAAGTCCACACACCCGAAAAATCAAAATCAAAATCCTAATACCGGGTATATCCACCGTCATCATAAAGTGTTGCTTGGCATCGACGCCTCATGTGTGATGTTGTCCCATTCTTCCTGTAGCGCCATGTCAAGCTGCTGACGTTTGATTGGCGGATGACGTCGGCTGTACACACCTTTTCCGAGCTGGTCTAAAAGGTGCCCAATTGGCCATTTTGTGGGAAAGTAACTGTCCTTTTGGCTTTCCGCTAATGATGTTTCCATTAGAGTCTAGTTGTTTCATGTTTGTGTTTCGTTCCCTAAGGTGTCTCTAATTGGAGCTTTGGGTTAATTGTATCGATTCCTGATCGTTGCCTTCACTTCTATTTTTAAATCCGGCGAAAACGCAGGCCAAGGAAGAACTTGCACACCATTTTGATTGAAAATGTCCATGGTTATCCCCCTAAATGAGCACGTGGATTGTACTGTTGGAAAAGCGTAACGTCACCTTTATTGCGTAAAACGGTGCCACCTTAGGCTCTAAGATTTCATCGATGTACCGACGGGCCGTCAAATTGCCATCAACGATGATGAGTTGGGTTTTGTTGCGCCATGAGATCCCTGCCCACGCCATTACGCTTCCAACACCCTGTGAAACCTGTTTAACACAACAGTCTTTAAATCGCTCCCCACGTCGACACCATACTTTACCCCGCCTATCAAACATTTCATAACAAAAACGGGACACGTCCGTGAACAGTTCACGACGCCAACGCAATTTCGTCCATCGGATACGTTGTCGACAGCAATTAAAACGACTGATTCGACGTTCCGCCGTCGAAACGTCCCCCTATACGTCTTATGGATAGAAATACCGCGTTCCTGGAGACGCCGCCGTACAGTTAAGGCACTTAGGCGTACGTTTTGGATTCCCACTGTCTCCTGGCCAGTTGAATCGGTCGCGTAAACTTCTATTTGGACTAAACCGGCTGCTATCTGTTGTGTATTCAAGTCAGTTCAACTGTAATATAGAAGTGAAGGCATTGATAAGAAGTCGATGCAATTAACTCACACCTCCCATCAGAGACACCAGAGGGAATGAAACGCAAACATGAAATTACTAGACCGTTATGGAAAAGCCAAAAGGACAGTTCCTTTCCCACACAATGACCCATTCTAATGCACTTACGTATGTAACGCGACGTCTGATTGGATAACGCAAAAAATTTCCGACAGTATATTCCACGATATACTGTTGGAAATCCGACGTCACCACGTAACGTCGTTTTTCATTGGCTGACATTTGGTTTTACGCAGCTCGCAACGCCTGCCGCTTTGTGCAAAATAGTACAATTTTTAACAAAACAACCGAATAAGTGCATTAGAATGGGGATAACTGTATTGAACTTGTCATTTGAGGAGGTAAATCGGTGGTTTTACGGTCGCAAATTCCGTTTACGAAATTTCCGACCGTAAAACCACCGATTTACCTCCCCAAATGACAATTTTGAATACAGTTATCCCCTAATTGGCTATCCAGAACAGAAAGATATAAGCGATACACATATTCAAATACGAACTATAGCAAAAAAAAAAAAAAAAAAAAAAAAAAAAAAAACGCGACAGAAGAACCGCTTTGGAACGGTCAGTGAAAAGTATTTCAGTTGAGGTAGGGGGAGGTGTGAGGATTTGGGGGAGGCTTACGCGGCCGCAATCCTCGCCCTTACTTCTGTCGAGGTAGTCCACATGAAGGTGTCCTAACTCATCAGTGCAACTTCTCCGAGAAGAGAAAAATCAAACAACCACAGAGGTGAAACAACGGAGAGGTCTCAACAGCAGGAAATAACTTAAGTGCTGGAGCAAAAGAAAACCAACATTTAGACCCCGATGGACCCGACCAGAGACAAAGCGTCAGGTACCAACCAACATTACTGGACTTTAAAGTTTCCTTTTAAGTAAGCCTTCACGCTAAAATTGTCATAGAATCTAATGCCTGACCCACCGGCGTGCAATTAACTCTTATCATGCTGTTCACGACAACCCCTATCTTTGGAAACAGTGTATATCCAAATCAGATGGCTATGGCCTCTGACGAAGCCATCTGATTATTATCTACACTGTTTGACAATAAATTTATGGCTTTATAAGAATAAATTACATAAAGTAATCTGATTGGTTGAAAGTCAGAAATTGGTGTGGCTCAACTGAACATTCAGCAGGATAAGGGTTAAAGTGGTAAGCAAAGCCACCGACTGTTATAGAAGATCTTACATGAGTGTTCATGTATTATTGAATTTATCAAACGAGTTGAGGAAAAGGGATAAAATGCGAGGCTTTGCCGAGCATTTTATCTCTTTTCCTCAACGAGTTTAATAAATTCAATAATACATGAGCGCGAACTTACTTGAGTGTTCATGTACCATGTGAATTTATTAAACGGGATAAAATGCGAGGCTTTGCCGAGCTTTTTATCCCTTTTCCTCAACGAGTTTAATAAATTCAATAATACATGAGCACGAATGCAAGATTCTATTTATCATATGACATTTAAAACGCATTTTATTCACGATTGTTTACAAAAATGTCAATGTTCCGCCATTAGTAAACGCGACGTCGTTAAGGAGACATGTAACGTTACGGGACGCATCTAGCTAATTTGCATATTTAATCCACTAGTGGATTATCGAAAATAATACATGGCGTTATTACACTCTCAGACGCGAAGTCATATGATAAAATAAGTTCTTGCATACCAGACAAGGAAATCCGCGATTTTACCCTGGGATAGAAATTTATGTTCTGACCCTGGTGTTCCGACCCCAAATCGAATATAATCGCGTGTTTGATAAATGCACTGGTTGATTACAACCTCATGCGCGACGTCATCATGCGTGACGTCACTAAACATTCCTGTTGTGTCATCTCAAAATGGCGGACGTCGGTAACCGAAGTGACAGCAACATTAAAAATTGGCATTAGAAATGGAAGGTACGCAAGAAAAAGAATCCAATATGGGTGTGAGGGGTGGATAGAAAAATCCGTCCCTCGGGATCACTGTCCAGCATCACTCGGCAAGCCTCGTGATGCCGGACAGTGTCCCTCGGGACGGATTTTTCAATCCACCCCTCACACCCATATAAGATTCTTATAATACGTTAGCAAACTCGGATTTATAAACATGTATGATGGATGCCTGGAACCGATGGATACCGAAGCTTGCAAATATTATAATTATAATTTAAGATCTATCAAACTTCATCAGACACCCCCGCCCTGAGTCGTTTCTGATTACTTATAGGAACAAGGTAGAAGTTATGAAAATTCAGGCAGCATGGTCATGAAATCTGATTATTTACACAAGTCATTTTTGATGACCGCTGATGGGAGATTCACTGCTAGATACAAGCTCCAGCATTAACTCAGTGCTGTGGGTATTATATCTGCCTATAGGTAGGTGATAGACCATATCATTTATTAAACAGTTGAAACAAACAACTATAACAACGCTTCATGAATTATCCTTTCCATTCAAAAAGCACCTCTTTTGCATGTATAAACATCAAGTAAGTGATATTAGAGATAACTGCTTCAGCCATCAACTGGTGATTATTTAACAAATTATATCACTGTAAAGAGGCTAATTTAATTCTCTGATAAAAATAGGATCCTTCTGAGAAGGGGGTTCTAGTACTTTGTTCCCTATAGTATGATGCAATTACTTCCGAATAAATTGTATTGTAGACAAATTCGAGAAAGTACAAACTGGGCGGTGGTATGATTCGAACTCACGCTGGCAATGGCTGCCGCGCCTAGCCATACAGGAATAACGGCATAAAGTGCCTAATGAATAGGTTAGGTTAATGCAACGTTCGAGTCACGAAACTATATATCCCACACCGGTCCTGATAGGGGTCTAGGTTTTTCTAAAGACAAAGTCAGTTGGACGCCCCATTGACGCAACATACACGAAACCTTTGCCTCACCCAACCGCCTCGAGATGAAATAATAAAAATCTCCCTAAATCATCCATAAAAATAGAAGTGAGGGCAATGATCAGGAATCGATACAATTAACCCACACCTCCCATCAGAGACATCAGAGACACCAAAGGGAAAGAAACACAAACATTAAATAACTAGACCCTGATGGGAACATCAACAGTGGAAAGCCAAAAGGACATTTACTTTCCCACAAAATGGCCAATTGGCTATCCAAAACAAAAAGATATATACACACTCAAAGGCAAACCATAAAAAAATAAACCGCGACAGAAGAACCGCCTTGGAACGGTCAGTGAAAGGATTTCACTGGGAGACTTTAATCGATTAAAGGCGGGCGCGTAGCACTCGTTATATACAGTCGAACTTCAGTGGCTCGAACACCTTTTGGACCTCGAAAATCTGTTCGAGACAGGGGTAGTTCGAGCTACTGTGGTTACTGTCAGGAGGCATAACGAGATACTTTTATACATCTTTTCGGTGTTCTATAATAAAAATGTATGCCGTGTGTACTCATTAGAATCGCCTCATCGAGGCGATTTAAATGAGTACACACAACATACATTTGTAAGATAAAAGACTAAAATCCCCTTAATTATCCCCAACTATTTCTTATGTAAGGATTTCCGATAATATTGTTGAGTAATAAATCACAGTCTGTCGGTCAATTGTAAACAGTAAAAATCACTCACGCAAAGTGCTTTGATCTACTTAAGAGCAGAGTTTTGGCCTCCGTGGTTGATGAGCAGCAGCGCTGACTCAATCATTAGGTCTCTTATAGATGTGGGTTCGAGCCTGCCAAGTTCTACAACGGAAGGTCCGGCTTCTTCAGTTTTCTCCCACCTCCGATTAACGATCGGCTCGAAATAAGTGAACTAACCTTGAAACAGAGAGAGAGAGAGAGAGAGAGAGAGAGAGAGAGAGACAGAGAGAGAGAGAGAGACAGACAGACAGACAGACAGACATACAGACAGACAGAGATCTTGCAATAGCCACTCCTTTTTCTGCAAATATACCATACTATTAGAAACTGTACTTGCTAGAATATAGAGAACACCAGGTTTGTGTCTTTTTATATCAATTTTATAAGGCCAGGGTTTGAGATCGCTTGTAGAATCGCGAGGCCTGCACAGCGATTCTACAAGCGTGCTCGAAGCCGAGCCTGACAAACTTGATATCAAATGACACACATCTGGTATTCTATCGTACACTCTAAATATGCAGTTTACGATCAGATATCGATTGTCCTTAGTGCGTCCCAAATAATCGGTGCATGTATAGTATAACCTGCTCGTAATTTTTCTTATAATATTTTTCATGTTGTATGTCCATTTTTTTTCCAGCAATAATAACATTTTTGCCAGTTTGTCCAGTAGTCCGGTTCATTCAAAAAGTGCAATGTCACGTTGACCTGATAAAGCTTGGTATACTTGTACTGAACTAGCATATCTTTATCAGGGCAATGTGTTACAATACAAATAATATAGGGGACACCTGATAAAGTTGACATTTTGACCAGTAACTAGTTTGGTTTGCAACAGACGCTTGGATGAGCTGGGCGCTGATCTCTATTTTTTTGTACGATTGAGAATATTTTTTAAAGGTCGCCGGAAGACAAAATTCTGTCGTGCAGACAAATGTTGGGAAGTTCAATCTCAGCTCTCAGTGCATCTGTGTCAGACTGTCTTATTGGAAGCTACAATTACCCGCAGCGGTTAGCGACCTAATATATAGTGCCTAACCCATTGCATGCGGGAAACCCATAAATTGGTACCTAGGCAAATAGTGCAGGCCCAGATCAGACGCCGCAGAACGCGGCGTCTGATCAGGGCCTACACTGTTTACTAACATATTTTTTCCTCAAAAAGAAAATAGAAACGAAAATATAGGCCTGACGCCCCTGATATGACAAATGGACTTGTCCAACATACAGCAATGGAAGAGTCCACTAGTATACAATGGGCTAATTGATCGGCACTGGCAGAGTGTAGGTTGTGCAAATGGTGAACTTTTGCGATTGATCGTTAAATTATTGTACTTAAAGCAAACAGTGTAAAGCCTGATCAGACGCCGCGGCGTCTGTTCAGGGTCTACAATGTTTGCCAATGCCCCATTACGGCGGCCCCTAGACATATATACATGTCGGCTTTGTTTGTTTGATTTGAGGTTTAACGTCCCCGTCAACACTGTAAAGGTCATTTTGGAGACGTTGCTTCAAAATTTGTAGGACTTTTACCCGACATTGAGATGAAATGACATCTCAAGCCCTGCCGCCCAATGAAATCAAGTAAGGTTTATAAGCATGAACCCGCCGACTCGCACCGCTTTGCCTGGGCAGGCTTAGATCCTCTAAGCGGTTTACCAGTACTTGTGTGCGGGTCGGTTTCAGCTCTGCGTGGAAGCATCATGCAGCCCATCTATTTCTTCAATCCCCGATGGGCGGGGGCGATATATACATGTCGGTAATGAAATTCTTATTCATTATCGGAAAAAAACATCATCTCGTACAATGTACATGTAGTTGCGTATCCTTTATTTCCATACTGTTAGAATTTTAATTGAGGTTTAACGTCCACGTCAACACTATTTGGGCCCTGCCAAGCGAATTTGTGTCTTCGAGCATTCCGTCATGACACATTTTAACTGCGCATGCCCAGCCATTCAGAGGGGCCAGGGATATGGCTTTCTGGCTGAAGGTTCCTCTTGATTCACTGCTTGTATGAGCGAGTAGCGAAGGTTCTGGCGAGACTGCGCGGATGCGCAGGCTCGCCTGTACCTTCGCTGCTCGCATAAGCGATAAGTACCAAAATCGCTTGACGGGGCCCATTTAGGCCATTTCGGAGACGTTGCTTCTAAATTTTGTGGGGCTTTCCCTTGACACTGAAATGACATGACATCTGAGATGGGGTTGGGGGCAAGAGGGGCTACTGATCAGAAGTCACAGAGTGAGTGAGTGAGCTTTAGTTTTACGTCCCACCAACAGCTAAGGTCATACGGAGACGGGACTTCGGTTTAAAGACTCATCCGAAAGTCTGGAGAAGCCCGGGATCGATCCTGCGATCCCTGGTTTACAAGGCGAGTAGCGTAACCACTGCACCACGGAGGCTTCTAGAAGTCACAGAGAATTGAAACAACTTTTCACATCACATACATGCACTTTAAAATTAAAGATAACAATCTTGTCACATATCACGTGATCAAGTCCGTGAAATGAAGACCCCCCCCCCCATATACCCCACTTTATATAGAGAAAACTGGGGTTTACAGGGGTATACATTATTTTTCTTGTTCTTGCTCCAAGACATAGGTTGTGGGTACTCGTTTGAACCGCCTCAATGAGGCGGTTCCTCAATGAGGCGGTTCTAACGAGCACCCACAACGTATGTTTGCAGTATTTATAAGAAATATATCACAGATTTTCATCAGAAAAATGGCCATTTTGGAGATGAGTAAAAATGCACCAATTTGCACGGGTGTGTTATCGTAATGTATCAAAGAGATTAAAAAACATCTTTCACAAATAATGTTTTATCTCACTGCGGGTTACTGGCAGACAATTGATTGGATCTGTAAGCGGCATGGGGTCTGGATGACTTTACCGCACCCCTCTTCCGCCATAACCATCGCAAACACTATAGGACAGCGTGTGACTAAACTGTGGGTTGGTGGATAGCAGATAGCAGGCAAATGCTCTGAAAATGGTTAGTGTAGGGAATATTATCTGTAATCTCATATTTATTCGGCTCATTGACTTACTGATACGCACACACATACCTCAAAAACGTGTTTATATAATTTTGATCCCCTAAACCCCGCTTTTATATACATGTAGTAAAACTGGGGTTTACAGGGGTAAATATTATTTTTCTTATTTCCCATCCGCAACTATTATTGACATTTGGCGCAAACCTTCTCAGCTTACCTGTACATATTCTCTTGTTGGAAATAGCAGGCGCTTTAATGGAAAACAATTTTAAAACAAATATAACTTTTTTATTTTTCCAATTTGACAAACATGTTCCGTTTTAATCTAATTGTCTGTTTAAATTCTTTTAAAACGATATCAAATAAGTGGAACCTTTATTTAATTAGCTGCCGGCATTTTTATTTTCAAATTAATAACCCTTAATCCTTGCTTGAATCATACAAAACTGTGGGAAAACGACGACAGTACCCTACTTTAACGGCTAAATTCTGCATTTCCTGTTAATATTGTAAAAAAGCATCCGTATCAGACGCAATGTGTTTACACTATTGTGCATTTTGATAGCAATTATAATATTTCAAGATAATATTTAACAACGGCATTTTACGATTAAATTTGGAGCTTATTCAGAAAAAGCTTTATCGTCTACACACGCGTGTAATCCCAAAGCGGGTTATTTTCAATCGACTGTAAAATCAACACATCTTCGCCTGGGCATCTCCTTGGAATGTAAATCAATCTTAGAATGCGGTGTCTGATCTGCATCTTATTTATTTATTTATTTATTTATTTACGTATTTTTTTATTTCCATGACCTGATTAGATTTTTGCACATTCTTTATACTTACTACGGAAATTTAAAAATACGATTTATGATTGCATTTGTTTGTTTTTTATGTTTGTATGATTAAACTGAAACAAAACTATAGATTGTGGGTACTCGTTAGAACCGCCTCGATGTGGCGGTTCTAACGTGAACCCACAATCTATATTTTGAGCAGAAATAAGAAAAAAAATCAAGTTTTCATCTTACAATTTTCGTTTTTATCGGCAGTAAAGTTTACAACACGTGTTTTCACAGGCACCAGTATGATGAATAAAATGATTAGGGCATAATTACAGATATTATAAACACCAACATAGGCAGATAATGATATGTACCAGAAGAAAGGGGGTCTGGAGCCAAAGTTTCTTGTTTTTTTTTTTTTTTTGTTTTTTTTTTTGGTGGGGGTGGGGGGGGGGGTGTTTTTTTGTGAAAGACAGATCAAAGAGAATAATTGAAATCCCAAGTCGCAGACTTCAGTCTTTCAATCACACTCCCAAGGAACTGAAATGGGTCATCACAGATCACAGACAATTGCTCTGTCACAAGTCACAGACACCTTTTCAACATTTTCACAAATCACAGTTTGTTTGTTTGATTTGAGGTATAACGTCCCCGTCAACACTGTATAGGTCATTTTGGAGACGTTGCTTCCAATTTTGTGGGACTTTTACCCGACATTGGGATGAAATGACGTCTCAAGCCCTGTCGCCCAATAAAACCAAAGGGGTTTATAAGCATTGAGTGTCCGACTCTACAATATTTTAACAAATCGGATTCTTTAAAATAGCCCAATCACAAGTCACACAAATAAGTCTTGCCCCCACCCCAACCCTCTCATCTCTAGCCCTGCCCCTGTCGCCCAATGAAACCAGTAGGGTTTAGCCGCATCACTTTACCTGGACAACCTTAGACGTTCTAAGCGGTTTACCAGTACTCATGTGCGGACGGTTAGAAGCCTCTGTGTACCATGGCGCAGAGGATACGCTACTCGCCTTGTAAACTAGGGGTCGCGGGATCGATTCCGGGCTTCTCCAAACTTTCGGATGAGTCTTTCAACCGGGGTCCCATCTCCGTATGACCTTAGTTGTTAGTCAACACTCACTCATGTGCCGTCGGTTTCAGCTCTGCGTGGAATGTCTAATCTATTTTCCAATCCCCCATGGGAGGGAGGTGAGGCGGCTGGTGAAAACAAAGGAGACGATATACAGTCGAACTTCGATGGCTCGAACCCCCTCGGGACCATAGAAATTTGTTCGAAACAGCGGTAGTTCGAGCCACTGTTGCATACTTCCAGAAAACATAACGGGGGTATTTTTGGACTTCTTTTCGGTGTTCTGTAACATAAATGTATGCTGTGTGTACTCATTAGAATCGCCTCATTGAGGCGATTCTAATGAGTACACACAGCATACATTAACAAGATAAAAGTCGAAAATCTCCTTAATTATCCCACACTTTTTCTTCTGCAGAGGAATTCCCTAGGGACTCAAAAACGGATTCGACTCAGCCATGGTAAACGAGCCATCGGTGTTCGAGCCATCGAAGTTCTACTGTACATTGCCGGTGCAGTTCAATAGTGTCTGACACTGCTTGAGGACGGAATTATGAGAGTAGACGACAAAAGTACATTGCCGGTGCAGTTCAATAGTGTCTGACACTGCTTGAGGACGGAATTATGAGAGTAGACGACAAAAGTACATTGCCGGTGCGGTCTAACAGCGTCAAACACTGCTTTAGTGTAGAATGAGGAACAGGAGACTACAAAAGTGCACAACCAGAGCAGTGCAGTGCAACAGTGCCAATGTCCTATGGGATAGTTCGATAGCATCCCAGCGCCAGACTGCAGCGGTTAACAACCCATTGATATAGTTGCATACTTGTATGTTAATAGCAAAATGGATTTGGCATTTTAACCATGCCACGAAAAAAGGGCATTTATTACACAGGCGGGGCGAGCCTTTTGGGGCCAGTATTTCAAAACACACAACGTCGTTAGTTAACGTGTTATTAAAACTTTGGTCATTTAAAATGACAAATATGCATATATTTTTGCTGTAAAAATGTGAGCAGCTTTTGCATCTGCAAAAGCTGCTCACATTTTTTCAGCAAAAATACCACCGTGTTAGATATTGTACTTGAACAGTAAAGAATTTGACCATTTAGTCCACGAGCTCGTTAAGCTAACAATGCTTTGCTCAAATGCGCCCTGGTGAGCGCAGCCACGCAAGAATCTTTTGTTGTTTGCAGGCATATATTGAAGATAACGAGGTAGCTTAATGCGGCAAGAAGGCGTGCACCTATCCCTACGTTTTGCCCGTAAGCGCACTGCATACATTAATTTTTCCACACCCATTTACATTTCAACCAATCAAATTACTTGGTGTAATTAATCATTTAAATCCGCAAACTGAATGGCAAACACTGTAGATCCTGATCAGATGGCTTCTGATCTGGATTTACCCTGTTTGCAAAAGGAGAGGTTGTCGTGATTTTTGTTTGTGTGATTTGAGGTTTAACGCCCCAGTCAACACTGTAAAGGTCATTTTGGAGACGTTGCTTCCAATTTTGTGGGACTTTTACCCGACATTGAGATGAAATAACATCTCAAGCCCTGTCGCCCAATGAAACCAATAGGGTTTATTAGCATGGACGGTCTGCCTCGCACCGCGGTTCCTGGACAGGCTTAGATCCTCTAAGCGGTTTACCAGTACTAGTGTGCGGGCCGGATTCAGCTCTGCGTGGAAGCATCATGCAACAGAGGTTGTCGTTAGCAACAAGATATGGTTGGCAATTTGTATAAGAGAGGATGTGTTAGGGTGCTTTTGCATAATGCCATTTACAGTAAAAATCAGCTAAAATAAAATACCGCCTCAATTATGGATATCCATGATTACCAGTCCGTGAAATGAACACCCCTCTTAAACCCAGATTTATATAGAGAAAAATGGGGTTACAGGGGTATTCATTATTTCTGCTTCTAGACATAGGTTTTTGTTACTCGTTAGAACCGCCTCAATTATGGATATCCATGATTACCAGTCCGGCGCCGATTGTGGGTTATTTACGATTGCTTTTGCTGTCGCAATTTGTTTTGGAATGAATCCGTCTAAACTCATTTTTGTTCAAGAAAAAATGCGCAGCCATCTCATTACATGTCTGGAAGATCAAGCATTTTGTAATTTCCCATTCAATATAAATACAAGCTAGAAAAAGAAAAGAATAACTAAAACGTCGTGGTTTGCATGACAGCGAAAAATACATAGTAACAAATACATTGTAAATATTACCCCTGAAAGAAAACACTTTTTAAGACATTAGGAAAACATGTCCGTGTGAAATAATGGCGTTCAACATGGTGTCAGAAGTGACAAATATTAGGTAAAATTGTAACATCTTTCTTAATTCTGCTTTTAACATAGATTGTGGGTACTCGTTAGAACCGCCTCAATGAGGCGGTTCTAACGAGTACCCACAATCTATGTTTTTGGGCTAAAATAAGGCAGATAATGTTTACCCCCTTACACCCCACTTTTCTCTATATAAAGTGGGGTTTAGAGGGGTCTTCGTTTCACGGACTTGTTATCGTGATGAGAAACATTGTGATATTTTTCTTATTTCTGCTCAAAATATAGATTGTGGATACACGCTAGAACCGACTAATCGAGGCGTTTCTAAAGAGTACCCACATTCTATATTTTAGAGCATAAATAAGAAAAATAAGGTTTACCCCTGTAAACCCCAGTTTTACTATATAGAAATGTGGTTCAAAGGCGTCAAAATTATATAGACGTGTTTCGTGATGGGCGTGTTTTCGTAATGTAATAGAAAGAAAATAATAATAATAATAATAATAATAATAATCGACCTTATTTATAGAGGGTAACACGTTTAGTAAACTAGTACATGTACTAATCTTCCATGTGGCCCTCTTTTCCTGGGAAGAAACCAGTACTACGCAATGTGGATAAAGTCTCTTGCTCAAGGAAACAACACTTGCAGCTCATGGGGATCGAACCCGGTACCTCTCGATCCCGAGTCCGATACTTTACCACTGCACCACAGCGCTCCAAAACGAACAAATATGCGTTTGTTTGACAAGAAACCAGCTTGAAAGTGAAGCCTCCCTGGTGTAGTGGATAAGTTACTCGCCACGCAAATCAGGGGCCATTGGATCGATTCCGGGCTTCTCCAGACCTTCGGATGAGTCTTTAAACCTAGGTTCCGTCTCCGTATGACCTTAGTTGTTGGTGAGACGTTAAGCGCAAAACGCACACACATTAGCTAGAAAGGCAATGTTTCTCAGGAAAAGTTAACATTTTCTTACATGCTTTTCAATGAATGATAGAGATTTATCAGTGAAATATAAATCGATATTTTCACTGTTTCAAACAGTGAAAATACGATTTTTTATTTTTCACTGTTTGGGACTACTTTTTTCTTCAAATCTAACTCTAATTTCAATTTTATCTTTGTCAGATAACTGAACAATACTGAAATGTGTTCTAATTGACGCATAGCCCGTTCATGTGTGACGGGGACGTTACTGACGTCATTTATGACGCTGACGTCACGTCTTTTGTCGCGCGACGTTAGACTTGCCAGCAACTTCTTTGGAAAACTACTCTCTCAATTATTTCATTAATCATTCATAATAATACCATCCCGGGCCATTTCTCAGGTGCAAACTTTCAGTTTACACCCAATAGTATACCCACTAAACACGATGGACACCACTAAATTGACGCGAAACGAACAGGAACAAAGATAATTTTCTCCGAATGTGAGTGACACCATTTAAGACGCTAAATATTGCCTTTTGAAGCATGTAAGAAACAGAAAATTTGATTTTTTCAGTGCAAGATCAAATTTTATTTCACTCATGAACACCAAAACTGCTATTTTCACTCGTGGCTACGCCACTCGTGAAAATAACAGTTTTGGTGTTCATTCGATGAAATAAAATTCGATCTTACACTGAAAAAATCAAATATCCTCTATCTGCTACATCATTACGCAAACACGCCTATACATACACATTGCCACCTTTAACGCCGAAAAAAATTTATGATGAAAAATTGTGATATTTTTCTTATTTCTGCTCAAAATATAGAGGCGGTTCTAGCGAGTACCCACAATCTATATTTTAGAGCAGAAATAAGAAAATAAAGGTATACCCCGGAAACCCCATTTTTGCTATATAAAAGTGGGGTTCAAGGGGGTCAAAATTATATAGGCGTGTTTTTGTGATGTTAAGGGGAATAGGAACACCTAGCAGATCTTTCCGCCATTTTTCAAACGGAGACAACTTTCGGAACTTCCTGTTCGCTTTTCAACAAGCCATGCCCCACTGAAAAAGGTGTCTACTCGTAAAGGAAAGAATTTGCTCCTTTACGAATTGATCCCTATTGACATGGGAGAGAAAAACACTTTGCAGGAGTTGCCTCCCCTGAAGGTGTACACATTCCCCTTTAGCTGCGACTGATCGGATGAAGCCCTGATTTTCAAACATTAACAGTTCAAAGACCCTAATATTAGACAATTAGGGATGGGAGGCTTAAAAGCGAGCGCATTAGCATTGGAAGTGCCTTGACCTAGGCTGCTATAATTTCCTTCGCAAGTCTGATGTCGCAATATTCCTGGCTATTATAATTACAGTAAAATTCTGCTATTAAGACCACCCAAAACTAAGACTAATTCTGCTTTAAAAAGCTTATTTAGAAAATTTCAGTTATTCTTTCTGTGTGTATTCTGCATACCGTGTCCTCTGGTCCCACCTTTGGGACTGTTCAAAAGTGGTCTTAAAAAGACCACTTTTGAACAGTTCAAAAGGTGGTCTTAACATAGGAATTTTACTGTATATAACAAACTGTCATATAACCGTTGATGGCAATTATGCTATCTCTCATTCGGTGTCTGATTTCATCATGAATAATCTGACTGACTTTATTATGTTACAAAAATAAGGGCACCATTACAGCTCACCTGAATGCATAAGCAAGCCTTCATGTTTTCCTGCTTAACTCAATTCTCGGATGCAGCATTGGGCGGACACTTCACACAGCAATCAAGTTCATCATATGGCGTCGCGTCTGAGAATATGATAACGCAGTTTATCATATGACGTCGGGTCCGAGAGTGTAATAACGCCGTGTAATACTTTCGATAATCCACTAGTGGATTAAATATGCAAATTAGCTTGATACGTCCCGTAACGTTACTCGTACATGTACGACGTCCTTAACGATATCGCGTTTACTAACAGCGGTTTGTAAACAATCGTGAATAAAATGCGTTTTAAATATCATATGATAAATAGAATCTTGCCTTCGTGATCATGTGTTATTGAATTTATTAAACTCGTTGAGGAAAAGGGATAAAATGCTCGGCTTTGCTCATGTATTATTGAATTTATTAAACTCGTTGAGGAAAAGGGATAAATGCTTAAACTCGTTGAGGAAAAGGGATAAAATAGCCTCGCATTTTATCCCTTTTCCTCAACGAGTTTAATAAATTGAATAATACATGAACACTCATGTATGTTCCTCTATGTATGTATTAAAATCGACAATCCACTAGTGGATCAAATATGCAAATTAGTTATATACGCCCCTTAACGTTGCACAAACGACATCTTTAACGGCGTCGCGATTATAAAATGTGGATTATTGACATTTAAAAGAATAAAAATCGTGAATAAAATGCGCCCCTCCACTCCACTTCATAAAAGGCCTTGTACATGTGTCTAAGAAACCGTTCAGATCCCCACCGCTAAACAATATATATTTTTGTTCTTTGTGATAAGACGCATTCAGTCACACCAACCTTGGGGTCTCTCATAGTATTCCGGGACCATGCCTCACCTCTCCACTTCATAAAAGGTCATTTTCAGATCCCTAACCCTCAATCATTATATATTTTTTTCCTTATGATAAGACGCATTCAGTTACACCAACTTGGGGGATCCCCGAAGTCCGCAGGAGTCATCTCTCACCCCTTCACTTCATGAAAAGGCCTCATATGGTAGAAACCGTCCGGATCCCAACCCCTAAATCCTACATATTATTGGTCCTTTTGATAGGACACATTTAGTGACAAACATCTTGGGTCTTCCTTTGGTCCGCCATGCCCCAACACTCCACTGCTTAAAAGGCCTTATATCTCAGGAACCGTGCAGATCCCGAGCTCTAAACCATATATATCCTTATTGCTTATGATAAGATGATAAGATTCATTCAGTCACCCCTCCATTCCGAAAAGCGCCTGATATTTATCCACCACTCAATCATATACAGTGAAAATCAGCTATTAAGACCACCCAAAATTAAGACTAATTCTGCTTTAAAAAGCTTATTAATAAGGGTGCAGTTACTCTGTCTTCGTGTTTTCTGCACACAATGCCCTCTGGTCAGGGACCACCTTTGTGACGGTTCAAAAGTGGTCCTTAAGACCACTTTTGAGCAGTCCCAAAGGCGGTCTTAATATTTGAATTTTACTGTATATTTGTCTTCCTTATGATAACACGCATTCAGTCTCATCAACTTTGGGTCCCGTCAGGTCTGCAGAGGCCATTCCTTACCCCTTCACTTCATAATAAAGGCCTCATATCTCAGATACCGTCCAGATCCTCACCCCTAAACTGTATAAATTCTTGGTCCATATGATAAGACACATTCAGCCTTCCTTTGGTCCAACCGGCCCATATTCCAACCCCTCCCGTGACTGCTTAAAAGGCCTTGTATCTCAGAAACCATACAGATCCCTCCTTAGCCATATATATTCTTGTTCCTTATGATAAGACGCACTCAGTGATACCAGCCAGGGCTCCGTTTGTTCCATGCCCCAAACTTACATTACATAAAAGGCCTAATAATTTAGATACGGAGTTCACATGGGTGATCATTTTAGTATGGTTCCTTTGGGAGACATATAGTTTATCAACGACCTTTGAGAGTTCAACGTTCAAGCGTGGCAAGACTATTCCATGTTTTAGGAGAAGCAGGTTTCGGATTTATTTTTTTCACAGGATTTTAAAAGTTTTTTTATAATGCCATTATGTAGAAGTCGTGGACAAGTGGTGAATATTATGCAGTACGAATTTCAGTAAAACCATATCGCCCAATGTAAAATCCCAACTGAAAGCGACTTACCTAAAACACGGACTAGTCCTAAATCATAAGTGCAGTCACGTCTCACTGCGTTTTGAAAGACTATAATCGGTGGATTATAATCATATCTTGTTTCAAGAAAACATGGTAACCAGTGGGCAGTGCCCACCTGAGCTCTGGTGAGCATACTGGGCCATGGGCTTCTTATTTCTTGCGTCATGACCCTTTGGAATTTTCAGCATATCACCTGTGTAAGCAAGATATTTCAGAAACTTTTCGGGACAAGCAGTGTTAGTTTCAAGAAGTTGGGGACTGTGTTTTCCTAAACACCAGCTCTAGTTGCATATTATACTTCTCCTTAATGGGACTTTCAATGCATTACGCAAACTCGCCTATACACATACATTTGAGATTTTACCGCCGAAAAAATGCAAATTTTAAGAAGAAAAATTAAGACATTTTCTTATTGCTGCCCAAAATATAGATTGTTGGTACACGTCAGAACCGCCTCATTGAGGCGATTCTAACGAGTACCCACAGTCTATATTTTAGAGTAGAAATAAGAAAAATTAGGTTTACGCCTTTAAACCAGAGTTTTACTATATATAAAAGTGGGGTTCAAGGGGGTTAAAATTATATAGGTATGTTTTCCTGATGGATAGCAGCAAATTCTTTATCATCACAAAAAAACAAAAACAAAAAAAAAAAAAAAAAACCTATATGATTTTGACCCGCTTGAACACCACCTTTATATAGTAAAACTGAGGTTTACAGGGGTAAACCTTTTTTTCTTATTTCTGCTCTAAAATAAAGCTTATTGGTACTCGTTAGAACCGCCTCGGTGAGGCCGTTCTAACGAGCACCCACAATCTATATTTTGAGCCGAAATAAGAATAATATCAATTTTTTTTTATTTTAATTATTTCTGCGCAAATACATAGGTTGTTTGTACTCTTAAGAACTGCCTCAGTGAGGCGGTTCTAACGATTAGCCACAACCTATTTTTTTTTCAAATATCACGGTTTTTCATCAGAAAAGTAGTCGTTTTGGAGATTTAAAAGATGTCGCACGGGTGTGTTCTTTCGGTGGGTTGCTATGGCTGTTCTTTTAGAAATGAATGCATGGTTGGTTGGTTAATTTGAGGTTTCATTGTAATTTATCACGTGAACAGGTCCTTGAAATGAAGACCCCCTATACCCCACTTTATATAGAGAAAACTGGGGTTTACAGGGGTATACATTATTTTTCTTATTCTTGCTCCAAGAAATAGATTGGGGGTACTCGTTAGCGAGCACCCACAAACTATGTTTGCAGTATTTATAAGAAAAATATCACAGATTTCCAAAAGAAAAATGGCCATTTTGGAGAGGAGTTAAAATGCACCAATTTGCACGGGTGTGTTATCATAATGAATAACGCGCCGGCCTCGGTAGCTCAGTCGAATGCGCGTCTGACTGGCGATCTGGACGCGGGTTCGATTCCTGCCGGGGTGTGCAACATTCTTTCGTAGAGATTGATCATGAATTTTTTTCTGCGGTCATTCTCTCCTTTCCGCGGATTCGTGATACATCGAGGCGGTTCTAACGAGCCCCCACAATCTATATTTTAGAACAGAAATAAGAAAAAATGGTTTACACCTGTAAACCCCAGTTTTACTATATAAAAGTGGGGTTTGAGGGGGTCAAAATTATATAAGCGTGTTTACGTGATGCATTCTTGTAAACAGGAGGTTAAGCCAAGATGGTTAAAAGGGTTGCAAACAGTGTTAATCCTGATAAGACCGGATGTAAATTATTAGTACATGTATGTGTTCCTCTACGTGTCTAAAGGGTTGAAAAAAGTTCAAAAAAAATATCAGCGCTTTTAACTTCCAGCGACGGCCCCCGCCCATCGAAGCCTGAAGAACTAGATTGGCTGCATGATGCTTCTACGCAGAGCTGAAACCGATTGCACACGAGTACTGGTAAACGGCCTAGAGGATCTAAGCCTGCCAAGGCGAAGTGGTGCGAGTCTGGCCGTCCATGCTTATAAACCCTATTGGTTCCATTGAGCGATAGGACTTGAGATGTCATTTTATCTCAATGTCGGGTAAAAGTCCCCCAAAATGACCTATACAGTGTTGATCGGGACGTTAAACATCAAATCAAACGAACAAAACGTTTCAGCGAGCAGTGAAGGTCCATTGATGTACTTCAGTGACCGACTAACATAATTTGACTTAGTTATGATTGCCATACGGTTAATGCCTTCAGTATAATTTTGAGTCGCCTTCAAGCATACTAAATACGTAGATTGACGTAATGACATTGCAGCTGTTGCTGCTGCATGATTAAATACGTCTTTGATTCATTAAATAGCAGACAGTTCTATAATGTTAAAATGGTTATCTCAGTTTGTCAAAGAAAACTCATTAAATATCTTATCCATGTGAGATAAGATGTTTTCACCTGGATCTGAAATTGACATTTTTTTGTGCAAAAAAAAAGTTGCAATATTTTTCTTATTTCCGTTCAATACATAGATCGTGCCTACTCTGAGTAGCCACAAACTATATCTGAAATGTCCGTTCAACAATAAGCAGAAAGCACCAAATAACTGTCAGACTCATTGCTGCTGAAAAGCTTAAATTTGGTCTCAGAGCATATCCAAATCTCCGCAACAAGCGAAGATTAGACAGGTGCGCCGATTGAAGACTCGGGCCAGCCTTCGCACCAGTGGGTGTTGAATATGAAAGATAAGAAAAGAGCAGGCTAGATTAATAAACTTTGAAAGAAATGACCACTAGTGTAAGGTTCTGTTCATCATATAAGGATTTTGAATCGGTTTTCTTTGGCCGAAGTTAAACTGAATATCAATATTGTACACAGAGGATCTTACATGAGTGCTCATGTATTATTGAATTTATTAAACGAATTGAGGAAAAGGGATAAAATGCGAGGCTTTGTCGAGCATTTTATCCATTTTCCTCAACGAGTTTAATAAATTCAATAATACATGAGCACGAATGCAAGATTCTATTTATCATATGACATTTATAACGCATTTTATTCACGTTTGTTTACAAAAATATCAATATTCAGCCATTAGTAAACACGACGTCGTTAAGGACGTCGTACATGTAAAGTTACGGGACGTATCTACCTAATTTGCATATTTAATCCACTAGTGGATTATCGAAAATATTACATGGCGTTATTACACTCTCAGACGCGACGTCATATGATAAACAAGGTTATCACAGAAGGCGTTAATACGTTACGCGCCAGCACGTGTTATAAGGCATAAAAATAGCTTTGTTTCTACTAACATGCTGAGCCGGCCTCGTTGGCTCAGTCGGGTGCGCGTCTGACTGGTGATCAGGAGGACGCGGGTTCGACTCCCGCCGGGGTCGGCAACATTCTTTCGTTGAGATTGATCATGAAATCTTTTCTACGGTCATTCTCTCCCTTCCGCTGATTCAAGAAGGGCAGTTGTCAGTTTCTGGCGAAAGAATGTGCACTGTACTGGTTAACCGCTTACGTATAAGCCTGCCCAGGAAAGTGTGGATCGGTAAACTGACCGGCTCAAAAATGACCTCAATAGTGTTGACTGGGCCGTTAAACTCCAATACAAACAAAACTAACATGCTGACTTTGTTTGTTTGTTTGATTTTAGGTTTAACGTCCCCGTCAACACTGTAAAGGTCATTTTTGAGACCTTGCTTCCAATTTTGGGGAACTTTTACCCGACATTGAGATGAAATGACTTATAAGCATGGCCGGTCCGACACTCGCACCGCTTTGCCAGGGCAGGCTCAGATCCTCTAAGCGGATTACCCGTACTCGTGTGCGGGTCGGTTTCAGCTCTGCGTTGAGGCATCATGCAGCCCATCTATTTCTTCAAGCCCCTATGGGCGGGGGCCGCGATCAAAAGTGTACATTGGGTTATCACAGAAGGCGTTAAGAACCTTTCTGTGTAACCATTTGAATTTTTACATAGGGCCGTGGCACGCATAGTCGCCGATTTTGCAGATACTTTCCCATCTTCTATGTTGTGACCTAAAACCAAGCTAACAAAGTTCCATTCATCCCTATACACAACCGTTGCTATGGCAACGCCAGATGTATATCTGACCAAAAATTAATGCGAATTTTGACCAAAAAAAGACAGTTTATCAAGTTAAAAGTGACTTTTATAAAAATGATGAGCTTTTTATTTTTCAACCATTATAAAATATGGTTCATCCTGGCTAAAATCCAGAAATTCACATATACGTATGTACAATGTTTTACACAGTATATGATCTATGAAGTGGGTGGGGTTTCTGTATTTTGAAAATGCCAGTTTTTTTTCACATTTTCAATGTCGATTTCTGAGTTTGTGCATCTGTGTGCATATTTATTCGTAAATTCTTGATGTAGAAGAAGGTTTCCACAGAAAATTTATAAAAAGACATGTTTGGGATTTTACCTTTTTTGAAGCGTAACTATGGTAACTATGACTGTACCGTCCAAAAAATTAAAAAATGTAGTATCTTTAAAATGATACTATTTTAAAGACATTTCCAGTTGGCAAATGGATTTATAAATAGCAAGTGAAGTTGCAAATATAACTAATCTTCCAAATAGACTATGTGTTTTTCAAAATTACTTCATGGAGGTCAAGGTCAAGGTCACTGACATCAGAAAATGTCTTCAAAATTGACCTTTTTCCTCTTTATCACATATATGTTTTTGTATATACTGCTGTAAAACAGTAATCCTGTGTGATCATTATCTTCAACAGTTCCAAGTCTTTCAAATACAAGGGAAATATAATTGAAAACATTCTTGAAAGTCCAGGTCAAGGTCACAAAATCAAGACAAAGGACTCAAAATGGCATATACTTCGCTTGCTAACAAATATTTTCACATGTAATGTTGTGATAATACCATCATTGGTGAACATTAGATGTCCCATGTATATGCTCTTCATTTTAAAGAGAATAGCATTAGGAAGCACTATCTAAGGTTTATTTTGAAGGTCACAAAAACGAGAAAAATGGCCAAATAGGGCCTTTTTTTCTCATCACTAGAATGTATATTTTCCCTTACTTACTTACCTTATTTGCACATATTCTACATTATACTGTTGTGATATTGACACCATATGTGAACACTAAATATTTCCTTAATGTGCTCTTCAAATTGAAACGAGAGGCCATAGAAAACGCTCTCTATGATGAAGGTCAAGGTCACAAAAACAATAAAACCGAGTCAAAAAAACGTTTTTCTCCTAGACCCATCTTATACCAATGGATTCTTCCACCTAAAATACACCGTTAGTCCACATCAAAATTTAGGGGGGTTAGGTTATGTTTTCTTCAAAATTTATTTGGAAAATGTCAGAACACCTTTCAAAACAGTAAAGGGCCTGATCAGATGCAATGTTCTGTGGCGTTTGAATTGGACCGACACTGTTTGACAATTACCTGTGTTGGGGTTTCTAGTACTAAATGGGTTAACCAATTTTAAATATTTTTTCACAAAATGATAAAATAAGTGACCTTTACGGACACCGTCATTTTTATCTTTCTGTCCAACAAAATAAACTTATTAAATAAATTCTGAAATTAGATCCTTTGAAAGCAAAGAATACACCAAATAAACGACAAGAGGACCATGATGGTCCTTTATCGCTCACCTGAGCTAAGAGATTAACATGTAGGTCCCAGGGCGGTGCAATTTTTGGACACAGGTCTATAATTTGAACAATTTAAGCAGAGGTCCACTGGTTTTCCCTATATAAGTCTATGGAAAACCAGTGGGCCCTGGCGCGGGGGGGGGGGGGGGTTGGCTTCAGGGCTATAATTTGAACAATCTTGGTAGAGGTTCACTAGATGAAGCTTCATACCAAATATCAAAGGCCTTGGCCGTCTGGTTTCAGACAAGAAGATTTTTATATGATTTCCCTAGTATAAGCCTATATAAAACCAGTGGGCCTGGGGGCAGGGCCGTTTTTGGCCCTAGGGCTATAATTTGAAAAATATTGGTAGAGGTCCACTAGATGAAGTACCAAATATCAAAGACCTGGGTTTTCTGGTTTCAGACAAGATTTTTAAAGGTTTTCCCAATATAAGCCTATGTAAAACCAGTGGGCCCCAGCGCTGGGCCATTTTTGGCCCCAGGGCTATAATTTGAACAATCTTGGTAGAGGTCAATCAGCTGAAGCTTCATATCAAATACCAAACACCCGGGTCTTCTAGTTACAGGGAAGAAGATTTTTAAAGGTTTTCCCTATATAAGCCTATGGAAAACCATTTCGCCCCTGGGCGGTATCGTTTTTGGCCCCAGGGCTATAATTTGAACAATCTTGATAGAGGTCGACTGGATGATGCTTCATACCAAATATCAAAGACCTGGGCCTTCTGGTTTCAGACGAGAAGATTTTTAAAGGTTTTCCCTATATAAGCCTATATAAAACCAGTGGGCCCAGAGGCAGGGCCGTTTTTGGCCCCAGGGCTATAATTTGAACAATCTTGGTAAACGTCCACTAGATGAAGCTTCATACCAAATATCAAAGACCTGGGCCGTCTGGTTGCAGACAAGAAGATTTTTAAAGATTTTCCCTATATAAGCCTATGTAAAACCAGTGGGCCCTGGCGCGGGGGCGTTTTTGGCCCCAGGGCTATAATTTGAACAACTTGGTAGAGGTCCACTAGATGAAGCTTCATACCAAATATCAATGACCTAGGCCTTCTGGTTTCAGAGAAGAAGATTTCTATGTTTCCCTATATAAGCCTATATAAAACCGGTGGGCCCCGGGGCGGGGTCGTTTTTGGCCCCAGGGCTATAATATGAGCAATCTTGGTAGAGGTCCACTAGACGAAGCTTCATACCAAATTTCAAAGACCTCGGCCTTCTGGTTTCACAACAGAAGATTTTTATATGTTTTCCCTATATAAGCCTATATAAAACCAGTGGGCCCCGGGGCGGGGTCGTTTTTGGCCCCAGGGCTATAATTTGAACAATCTCGGTAGAGGTCCACTAGATGAAGCTTCATACCAAATTTCAAAGGCCTCGGCCTTCTGGTTTCAGAAAAGAAGATTTTTAAAGGTTTTCACTATATAAGCCTATGTAAAACCAGTGAGCCCCGGGGCGGGGTCGTTTTTGGCCCCAGGGCTATAATTTGAACAATCTAGGTAGAGGTCTACTAGATGAAGCTTCGTACCAAATATCAATGACCTCGGCCTTCTGGTTTCAGACAAGAAGATTTTTAAAATTTTTCCCTATATAAGCCTATGTAAAACCAGTGGGCCCCGGGGCGGGGTCGTTTTTTGGCCCCAGGGCTATAATTTGGACAATCTAGGTAGAGGACCACTAGATGAAGCTTCATATCAAATATCAATGACCTAAGCCTTCTGGTTTCAGAGAAGAAGATTTTTATATGTTTTCCCTATATAAGTCTATATAAAACCAGTAGGCCCCGGTGCGGGGCCGTTTTTGGCCCCAGGGCTATAATTTGAACAATCTCGGTAGAGGTTCACTAGATGAAGCTTCATACCAAATTTCAAAGACATGGGCCTTCTGTTTTCAGACAAGAAGATTTTTAAAGAGTTTCCCTATATAAGCCTATGTAAAAGCAGTGGGCCCCGGGGCGGGGTCGTTTTTGGCCCCAGGGCTATAATTTGAACAATCTTGGTAGAGGTCCACTAGATGAAGCTTCATACCAAATATCAATGACCTCAGCCTTCTGGTTTTAGACAAGAAGATTTTTAAAGGTTTTCCCTACATAATAAAAATCAAAAATGAGTTCCTTTAAGAGCAATGATAACATTCATAAGAAAGAAGATGGGTCATACTACGTAGTTTCGGCTAATAAAGCCTCATCAGTGACCCTGTAATGATCCGGCAAAGAAAGCCAGAGGAAACATACTGCAATTTTGTGAATTTCGAATAGGCAGTCGATACAACGACTGATATAAATCAAAATTGGGTCAAAATAATTAAAAACCTGTCTAGATTATGAGTCTAAACCAATAATTTATTTCTGATTTCTCAGAATATTCACGATGATCCAATGGACCAAAAGTAAAATATAAACTGCACTATGGTTGGTGTACGGGGAGACGTTTTACCGCCGCCACACGGCACAACACCAGCTGCAGTGAAGGCAAATAAAAATCAAAAATGAGTTCCTTTAAGAGCAATGAAAACATTCATAAGAAAGAAGATGGGTCATACTACGTAGTTTCTGCTAATAAAGCCTCATCAGTGACCCTGTAATGATCCGGCAAAGAAAGCCAGAGGAAACATACTGCAATTTTGCGAATTTCGAATAGGCAGTCGATACAACGACTGATATAAATCAAATTTGGGTCCAAATAATTAAAAACCTGTCTAGAATATGAGTCTAAACCAATAATTTATTTCTGATTTCTCAGAATATTCACGCTGATCTCAAAGGACCAAAAGTAAAATATAAACTGCACTATGGTTGATGTACGGGGAGACGTTTTACCGCCGCCACACGGCACAACACCAGCTGCAGTGAAGGCAAATAAAAATAAAAAATGAGTTCCTTTAAGAGCAATGAAAACATTCATAAGAAAGAAGATGGGTCATACTACGTAGTTTCGGCTAATAAAGCCTCATCAGTGACCCTGTAATGATCCGGCAAAGAAAGCCAGAGGAAACATACTGCAATTTTGCGAATTTCGAATAGGCAGTCGATACAACGACTGATATAAATCAAATTTGGGTCCAAATAATTAAAAACCTGTCTAGAATATGAGTCTAAACCAATAATTTATTTCTGATTTCTCAGAATATTCACGCTGATCTCAAAGGACCAAAAGTAAAATATAAACTGCACTATGGTTGATGTACGGGGAGACGTTTTACCGCCGCCACACGGCACAACACCAGCTGCAGTGAAGGCAAATAAAAATCAAAAATGAGTTCCTTTAAGAGCAATGAAAACATTCATAAGAAAGAAGATGGGTCATACTACGTAGTTTCGGCTAATAAAGCCTCATCAGTGACCCTGTAATGATCCGGCAAAGAAAGCCAGAGGAAACATACTGCAATTTTGCGAATTTCGAATAGGTAGTCGATACAACGACTGATATAAATCAAAATTGGGTCCAAATAATTAAAAACCTGTCTAGAATATGAGTCTAAACCAATAATTTATTTCTGATTTCTCAGAATATTCACGCTGATCTCAAAGGACCAAAAGTAAAATATAAACTGCACTATGGTTGGTGTACGGGGAGACGTTTGACCGCCGCCACACGGCACAACACCAGCTGCAGTGAAGTCAAATAAAAATTAAAAATGAGTTCCTTTTAGAGCAATGAAAACATTCATAAGCAAGAAGATGGGTCATACTACGTAGTTTCGGCTAATAAAGCCTCATCAGTGACCCTGTAATGATCCGGCAAAGAAAGCCAGAGGAAACATACTGCAATTTTGCGAATTTCGAATAGGCAGTCGATACAACGACTGATATAAATCAAATTTGGGTCCAAATAATTAAAAACCTGTCTAGAATATGAGTCTAAACCAATAATTTATTTCTGATTTCTCAGAATATTCACGCTGATCTCAAAGGACCAAAAGTAAAATATAAACTGCACTATGGTTGATGTACGGGAAGAAGTTTTACCGCCGCCACACGGCACAACACCAGCTGCAGTGAAGGCAAATAAAAATCAAAAATGAGTTCCTTTAAGAGCAATGAAAACATTCATAAGAAAGAAGATGGGTCATACTACGTAGTTTCGGCTAATAAAGCCTCATCAGTGACCATGTAATGATCCGGCAAAGAAAGCCAGAGGAAACATACTGCAATTTTGCGAATTTCGAATAGGCAGTCGATACAACGACTGATATAAATCAAAATTGGGTCCAAATAATTAAAAACCTGTCTAGAATATGAGTCTAAACCAAAATTTATTTCTGATTTCTCAGAATATTCACGCTGATCTCAAAGGACCAAAAGTAAAATATAAACTGCACTATGGTTGATGTACGGGGAGACGTTTTACCGCCGCCACACAGCACAACACCAGCTGCAGTGAAGGCAAATAAAAATCAAAAATGAGTTCCTTTAAGAGCAATGAAAACATTCATAAGAAAGAAGATGGGTCATACTACGTAGTTTCGGCTAATAAAGCCTCATCAGTGACCATGTCATGATCCGGCAAAGAAAGCCAGAGGAAACATACTGCAATTTTGCGAAATTCGAATAGGCAGTCGATACAACCACTGATATAAATCAAAATTGGGTCCAATTAATTAAAAACCTGTCTAGAATATGAGTCTAAACCAATAATTTATTTCTGATTTCTCAGAATATTCACGCCCATGTAAAACCAGTTGGCCCCGGGGCGGGGTCGTTTTTGGCCCCAGGGCTATAATTTGGACAATCTTGGTAGAGGTCCACTAGATGAAGCTTCATACCAAATATCAATAACCTAGGCCTTCTGGTTACAGAGAAGAAGATTTTTATATGTTTTCCCTATATATAGCCTATATAAAACCGGTGGGCCCCGGGGCGGGGCCGTTTTTGGCCCCAGGGCTATAATTTGAACAATCTTGGTAGAGGTCTACTAGATGAAGCTTCATATCAAATATCAAAGACGTCGGCCTTCTGGTTTCAGACATGAAGATTTTTAAAGGTGTTCCCTATTTAAGCCTATGTAAAATTAGTACGCCCCTGGGCGGGGCCATTTTTGGCCCCAGGGCAATAATTTGAACACTCTTGGTAGAGGTCCACTAGATGAAGCTTCATACCAAATATCAATGACCTGGGCCTTCTGGTTTCAGACAAGAAGATTTTTAAAGTTTTTTTTCTTATTTTCCCCTTTTGTTGCCATGGCAACCAGAGGTCTGCATGGAATGGAATTCTTTGAACAACTTTGAGAGAGGATCACCCAAAGATCATTTCTGCCAAGTTTGGTCAAAATCTGTTCAGTGGTTTAGGAGGAGGTGTTGTTTAAAGGAATTGTGAACAGACGGACATACGTACGTACGTACGGACGGACGGACGACGACGACGACGACGGACGGTGACCGATCTCAATAGCTCCCCCTGAGCCTTTGGCTCAGGTGAGCTAAAAATAGCAGACTCGGTTTTATTGAGTCTGTTCATGACAAGTACTGAAATGTGCAACACCGGTCACGTCCCCTAGCGCCTGCTTAAGCAGAACTCTATTTTCAAAAAGGTTCAAAATAAACCCTTTGATAATTTATCGTTCAGCTCACCTAATGCAAAGTATATAATTGGTGAAATTATATAGGAGCTTTTTTGTAATTGCGGGACATGTCATAGTGCACTATGGGTGTTTCCATTAGGGTGTTGTTTATGTTTGTGTTTCATTCCCTTTGTTGTCTCTGATGGGAGCTGTGGATTATTTGTATAGATTCTTGATCTATGCCTCCACTTCTATTTTACTTACAATGCGTTGTGGTGACAAAGGGTGGTTCCTAGTTCTAAGTCAGTTTGATGACACCTTCATACCCTTAACAGACATCATGATATTGTCAAGCTGATAATATAATTGTGAGATAATTTGGCGATAATTGGACCAAAAATGTGGCCTCTTGAGTATAAATAGGGTTCATCTATGTTTTGACCTTCAGGCCTATTTTCTGACCCGACATAATCCATATCCAGCAGAATGATGCCATTTTAGCAATTCTGGTAGAGGGTCATTTCAGGAACATTCCTGTAAAATTATTTTGAAATTGGACCATTGACCTAGATGGAGAGGTCATTTAAAGGTTTCTTTTTTCTATTTTTAGCTTTGGCGGCCATTTTTGTTCAGCGGAACAGAATCATTTTAGCAATTTTGCTAGAGGTCACCCTCGGAATATTCCTGTGAAATTATTTTAAAATTGGCACAGTGGTTTCGGAGATGTCATTTAAAGAAATTGTTGACAGACGGACGGACGATGGACATAAAGGGTTCACATTAGCTCACATTGAGCACTTCGTCCTAAGGTGTGCTAAAAAGTCAAAACTGTATTTTTCGGAAATGTTGGACTCTGTGATCGGAAAGTTGCTAGACACAGATAGCTAAGTGAGTGAATGAAAATATCTCCTTAAAAAATCTTCCAAGAAACCAAATGGCTCCATAATCAATCAATAGCTTTGGAGCATGATACATGACTATTGGTCCTCTGGTCTCTATAATTTGACCTTTTGACCTACTTTTTGACCCGACTTGACCCGGTATCGAAACTGACCTAGATTTGAATGAGGCAAACATTCCAAGCACTGGGTCAAAATTGTTAGCTATTGGGTGTTAAACTTATTCTTGACGATGGACAGCGACGGACACAGGGTAATAACTATAGCTCCCTTTGGCTCAGGTGAGCTAAGCACACTTTAAGCCTTTTGCTCAGGTGAGCTAAAAATACTGCATTCCCAAATTATTATATAAAAAAGGAGTTCAACGGTGTCAAATTTATGATAAAATGTGAATTTCAAGTACGTGATGGTGCAGATACTGATTAGTTTTCCTATATTGCCAATCCAATCGGAGACTGCCATAACAGCCCCCACATGATTTACATGCTCAAGCGACTGGCAAAGACTCCAATCAAACTGCATGGATATACAGGCTTTTCAGATATATATTACTGGTGGGCATTGCCCTATTGACGGAAATCACATGCAATAGCTAAATATTTTGATGAGCTTTGTTCTCCTTCAAACTTCAAATTTGTCATTTGATTCCCTGCTACCAACATCCTCAAGAGAGAGAGAGAGAGAGAGAGAGAGAGAGAGAGAGAGAGAGAGAGAGAGAGAGAGAGAGAGAGAGAGAGAGAGAGAGAGAGAGAGAGAGAGAGAGAGAGAGAGAGAGAGAGAGTGTGTGTGTGAGAGAGAGAGTTATATCATCTTTTGTAATACAGGGCTTCAATGCCCCAGTAGTTACATTGGGATAATGTGCATCCTACCTGTCCTTTCTGTAAGTACTTATCAGCCCCCTCCCACTGGGGCTAAAGAAATAGATGGGCTGAAACCGACCCACACGCGAGTACTGGTAAATCGCTTAGAGGAGCTAAGCCTGCCCAGACAAAGCGGTGATAGTCCATGCTTATTAACAGTATTGGTTACATTGGGTGGCAGGGCTTGAGACGTCATTTTATCTCAATGGCGGGTAAAAGTCCCACAAAATTGGAAGCAATGTCCCCAAAATGACCTTTACAGTGTTGATGGGGACGTTTAACCTCAAATCGAACAAACAAATAGGTACTTACGGAGAAGATTTTGATTTTGATGTTTCTTTTACAGCCCTTTAATGAATGTTTCAAATATCGGCCCGAATGCTAATCAGAGGTGAGCGAAACCTGGAGTACACGGAAACATGGCATGACCGTCCCTTGTAGAACTTGGCGTCTTACATGTGACCCAAGCCATGCTCAAACCAAAGCGGTGAGAGACCTGATGATTCTGTAAGATTCAGTGTTCTTACCCAGTTGGCTATAGAGTGTCTTTAACCTATTTAGTACCGAAAACCCCAAAACGGTTCCAGGGCAAACAGCGCAGGCCAAGATCAGACGCCGCAGAATGTGGTGTCTGATCAGTGCCTACACTGTTTGCAAAACGTTCAGCCATTTTCCAAATAGATTTTGAAGAAAACACAACCTGGCACCACTAATTTTGAAATGGACTTCTGCTACATATAAGGAAGAAGAGTCCATTTGGTACAAAAAGGGTTAAGTAAGGATAGGAATGCATTCAAAATGGAAATTTGAAGGCAGCATGCTCGTCGGCTTACTGCAGCTGTAGGTAGCATGTTTTTAAGTAGTCACAGTAGTTTATGTTGATTGCTGTTGGGGTTGAGTGTTAGATCCCTGTACTGGCACTCTTACCCATTGGGCAACAGAGGCTCAAGCAAAATATGAATTGCCATGTTCCTTCTGCGCATCATCCGCTGAAGGTTTAAAATACGTCTGTAAATTGCATTAAAATATCCCACAAAGTTTTCAAGAGAGAGAGAGAGGATGCAATTAAATGACAAAATCGCTCGTTTCAATGCTCAAAGGGCCATAAGCAGTACAGCAAGAACTATCATTCTTGTCTTCTACATGTAGTCTTATGGTGTTTTTTTCCGTAAAGTTTCAGGAAAATATCTCAGATGGTCTCAATGATACGCAGCGGACATGAAAACGTGGTGTACAGACAGACACGCGAATTGACAGACCGGGGACAAAACACCATATGGGAGGAGGGGAGGGGGGTTTCTGTAAAGTTTCATGAGACTTAATGTAAGGCAGCGGACATGAAAACGTGGTGTCTAGACAGAAACACCGATTGACAGACCGGGGTTAAAACACAATAGGTGGGTAGTGTGTGTGTGTGTGTGTGTGGGGGGGGGTATCTTCATATATTTGGCTGACTTACCTGTTCCTACCGGATTTAAGACCCCGTACAAAATGTTGATTTTCTGAACTGCATCAGCACTCAAAGAATGGTCTTTCTTCATTCGGATCCCGCTGTGAACACTCAAAATAGCCGGCACCCAACAATTCACATTACGCTGTCTGTTATACAATATTCTCTTCGGTTCCTTTATATGTGAACCACATAATAATAATAATAATAATAATATAACTGTTCTTATTCAGTATAATTATGCCGGCCGAAGTCTGGTAAAAAATCTCTTAAATCATCAAACTGTCGGTCATCGGAGCATGTTACTTTCAACCAGGAAGTAGAGGCAACACATTTTGCCGCCATCTGTTTACATTTACAACAACCAAGGGAAGAAAACATTGGTTCGCCCTCAGCTTGAATATGCATCACCCATTTGGCATTCCTATGTTAAAACTCAGATTCAGCAGGTGGAGAAGGTGCAGAGGACAGCTGCTCGATGGACCTGCCGACGATGGCAGAATAGAAGTAGCGTGGGTGACATGCTTAACGAGCTAGAATGGCGGCCCCTGGAGGCCCGTTGTGAGCAGTCCTCTTTAACCTTCTTCTATAAGATACATTCAGGTACAGTGGCCGTTGATAAAGACAATTACTTAACCCCTGTGATAGTTTCAACCCGAACAAGGGCATCAAAAGTAAACAACTCGCAGTATCATAGGTACCAGTCCTACAGTGATGCCCTGAAAAATTCCTTTTTTCCTAGGACTATTCCACTGGGACTATTCCCCAGTGGAATAGTCTTCCCTCTTCTGTGGCGAATGCTTAGACTGCAGAGGAGTTCAAAGCCCGTACAGTTTAAGATTGAGACTCAGAGGTATGCGTTTTAGTATACCTCTGTTATTCAGATTGTAAATAGTTTTAAGGACTCCTCCAGTGACTTCTCTCTCTTTTTTTTTAGCTAAATTGTAAATTTAGCTACGCACCAAACTGAGGTAATGGCCAAATATGACCGCCTCAGTATAAGAAGATAGATAGAAGAAACTCATCCGTACTGGCTATTAGCACAGTTACCGTGTCTTTCTTTGTATTGAATAAGTGTTTACAAGCCTTCTGCACCGAGTAAACTGCATATTTATCTATGGACACGTCACCAGTAAACAATTTTGATTATTTACTTTTGTCCATTGATGAGAATATAAGTCATGAAACCTTCTTCTTGAGCATATTTTACTGGCTGTTTAATTGAATATGGACAGAAAAGTAGCAAATTTTAGGTCAATTTTATTCTTTTTTTTACCTTGACCTTGAACTTTGGACAGACAATATATTTGAATATGATAAGCATATAAACGATGTACATAATACCGATTTATGATGATAATATTTCAACAAACTATTCAAAAATCTGCTTGTGTTAGAGGGAAATGAGACATGACGTAAATCATTTTTGCTGGCTCTTCTTACCTTGACCTTTGATCTTGGAGAATGTTTGTAGATAAAAATTACTTCAATATGAAGTACTTGATACTGACGCATACAACGGCCACGTATGGTGGCAATATCAAAACAGACTATGTGAAAACATATGTTTTAAACAGGAAAAAATAGGGAAAAATGCCATTTTTAAAGTGATTTCCTGTTCATTTGACATTGACCTTGACCTTTAAAACAATACAAAGTATACTGCTGAAAAACAGGATTCGTGTAACATCTGTTTGAAGTAAGAAAACAACTTGCACCAAGGAAAGGGCTGTATGGTGTCATCATTATAACAATACAATTTGTTTTTCATTTTTGGGACAGTTCACTTACAGTAGCCATGGTAACGCTTAAAAAATGGTAAAATCCCAAATATGTCTTTCAACAAACTAACTCTGCAAACATTCCCGTATCTTGTGAAAACATGCATACATGTGCATACAAATGCACAGACTGGGAAAAACGCTTTGGAAATGCTGAAAAAAAACTGCCTTTTTCAGTATACAGATACCCCACCCACTTCTAAGATCATTATGAGCGTTACAGAATACCCATGGGCAATGTAATGTATCTTGACTCTGCCAACGATAAACTATTTTCTGTTATTAAGGAACAACTAAATGCACAAGATTTTTCTGATAGCCACTGCTACAGTTGCAAAACTGTCAATTTTGGGAGAAATTTAACCTCATTTTTGGGTCAGATATTCATCTGCCGTTACCACGGCAACGGTAATGTCTAGAAATGAAAGAAACATGGATAGCTTGGTTTTTGATCACAATATGTAATATAGGAAAGTTTAAGCAAAATTGGTGACGATGCGTGGCCAAACTTTTTAAGTGGTTACAGAGAATGGCTCTTAATGCTTGACAGAATCACACACTGCGAGTCGGAACTACCATGGAAATACTAGAAATAAACGAAAACTAAGCAGTTTCTCAAATATTAACGCAGCCGGAAGGTAAACAGAATAGAATCGAAGACCGGCACTAGATGTTTTTATTTTGCGCCAACTGTCAGAAAGTTTGTCTATGAAAATGCAATAAGCGTCTCTGCAACATGGATCGATAATAAAGAAGCAGTCATCGTGACGTTTTTTGAAGATTCCGAATTTACAGTTTTTATTTATTTATTTTTATTTGGTCGGATACGTCAAAAATATAGCGGACTGAAATAAAAAAAACGAGAAAAAAAGAATCGTAAAAGATGAATGTTGTACTAGACTGGGGACCGACTCTGTGAAAGGCAGACATTTTATTAGAAGGAAGAACGCGTGAACCATACACAGGAAGTTGTCTCGCATAGTCTCACCGAGAATTCACGTGATTTGACCATCAAAAAATATTTATGAGGAAAGCGAATTACGTTGTTATGACAACGCGTGCACCTCTTAGTCTATAGACGGACATGTTCATGTCCGTATAAAATAAAAAGACACCCTCAGATATCAATTTTAGCGGCCGGTTGGGCCATACACCCACATTTTTTCGGATGTGAGGTGTGTGTGTGTGTGGGGGGGGGGGGGGGGGGGGGGCTGGGGGCGTGGCCCCCGCCCCTTCAATCCCCCAGAATATTTTTAGTGGGGAGGCGCGCGAAAAAGACAGGTCACTTTTAGGCCAACAAATCGTAAAGCAAACATAACTAACCAGGGGTAGGAAATGCAGATTTTAGGTGCTTCTGGGGCTTAAAATGGGGGGGGGGGGGTGGTTGCAGACACGTAAAAGCACGTATCTGAGTGGGAAAGGGTTATAGCTTCTGCGCTTTATAACTTTGGGTCGAATGATAAACAGAATCCTGCATAAAAACGGTAAAGAAGTGCAGGTTGAAAAAAACTTTTTGTTTATTTAGCTTTTTTATTTATTTATTTATTTTATTTATTTATTGTGTCATTTTTCATTTATTCAAATTCAATGAGGCGGTTTTAACGAGTACCCACTACCCACAACCTGTGTTTGCAGTATAAATAAGACAGGTATCATATATTTTCATCAGAAATGCAACCATTTTGGAGATATGAAAAAAAACACAGACTGTTATCCTAATGATGTTGACGAGGACGTAAAACCTCAACACAAAAATAACAGCAACAGCACTACTCATCATGATAATAAGTCCGTGAAATAAAGCACCCCGTAGACCCCACTTTGTATTGGAGTAAAACGGCCCAGTCACCACTATTTTAGATAATTTTTAGCCGGTCAGTTTACCTATCTATTCTTTTCCTGGGCAGGCTTATACGTAAACGGTTAACAGTGCACATTCTTTCGCCAGAAACTGACAACTGCCCTTCTTGAATCGGCGGAAGGGAGAGAATGCAGCAAGTGAACAAGCCTGTGAAATGAACACCCCCTAAACCCCACTTTATATAGAAAACATGGGATTTACGAGGGCATACATTTTTTTCGTATTTCTGCTCTAAGACATAGGTCGTATATACTTTTACCGAGCACCCTCAACCTATATTTGCAGTATAAATAAGAAAAATATCACGGATTTTCATAGAACAGTAGCCGTTTTGGAGATGGGAAAAAATACACTTTGTCGCACGGGTGTGTTAATGTAATGGCCCGAAAAAAAATTCATAATCAATCTTAACGAAAGAATTTTGCCGACCCCAGCAGGTATCGTACCCGCGTACTCCTGATCACCAGTCAGACGCGCACCCGACTGAGCTACCGAGTACGGCCTCAGCTTAAGTACGCTGATTGCCCGGTGGGGATCAAACTTCAACACAACAATAAGGCTCAGTCGGATGCGCGTCTTACCGATGATCAGCAGGAAGCGGGTTCGATACCTGCCGGGTTCGGCAACATTCTTTCGTGGATAGTGATCTTTTCTACGGTCATTATCTCCCTTCCGTTGATTCAAGAAGGTCAGTTGTCAGTTTCTGGAGAAAGAATGTTCACTGTACTGGTTAACAGCTTACGTACTAACCCAAGTCGGAAGGGCGATCCGCCTAATAGAAGTGAAGACAATGATCAGAAATCAATACAATTAACCCACAGCTCCCATCAGGGATACCAAAGGGAAAGAAACACAAACATGAAATAACTAGACCCTAATGGAAACATCAATAGCGGGAAGCCAAAAGGACAGTTACTTTCCCACGAAATGGCCAATTGGCAATCCAGAACAAAATAATATAAGCGATACACACACTCAAAAGACAAACCATAACAAAAATAAACCGTGACAGAAGAACCGCCTTGGAACGGTCAGTGAAATTAAAACAAGAGGACCATGTTGGTCATATAACGCTCACCTGAGCTAAGAGATTAAAATGTAGGTCCCAGGGCAGTGCAATGTTTGGACCCAAGTCTATAATTTGAACAATATAAGCAGAGGTCAACTGAATGAAGCTTAAAATCGAATATCAAAGGCATGGGTCTTATGGTCTCGGACAAGAAGATTTTTAAAAGTTTTCTCTATATAAGTCTATGTAAAACCAGTGGGCCCAAGGGTGGTGCCATTTTTGGCCCCCACGCTATGATTTGAACAATCATGGTAGATGTCCATTTGTTGAAGCTTCGTACCAAATATCAGAGACCTGGGCCTTCTGGTTTCAGACAAGAAGATTTTTATGTTTTCCCTATATAAGCCTATATAAAATCGTTTTTGGCCACAGGGCTATAAATTGAACAACCTTTGTAGAGGTCCACTAAATGAAGCGTCAAACCAAATATCGAAGACCTGGGCCTTCTGGTTTCAGACAAGAAGATTTTTAAAGGTTTTTCCTTTAAAAGCCTATGTAAAACCAGTGGGCCCCGGCGCAGGAGCATTTTTGGTCCCAGGGCTATAATTTTAAAATCTTGGTAGAGGTCAACTAAATGAAGCCTCATACCAAATATCAAAGACCTGATCTTTCTGGTTTCAGACAAGAAGATTTTTAAAGGTGTTCCCAATATAAGCCTATGTATAACCAGTCGGCCCGGCGCGGGGGCATTTTTAGCCCAAGGGCTATAATATGAACAATCGTAGTAGAGGTTCACTAGATGAAGCTTCATACCAAATATCAAAGACTTGGGCCTTCTGGTTTCAGAGAAGAACTTTTTTAAAGGTTTTCGCAGTATAAGCCTATGTAAAACCAGTGGGCCCCGGCGCGGGGACATTATTGGCCCCAGGGTTATATTTTGAACAATCTTGGTATAGGTCCATTAGATGAAGCTTTATACCAAATATCAAAGATCTGGGCCTTTTGGTTTCAGACAAGAAGATTTTTATATGTTTTCCCTATATCAGCCTATATAAAACCAGTGGGCCCCGGGGCGGGGCCGTTTTGGCCCCAGGGCTATAATTTGAACACTCTTGATAGAGATTCACTAGATGAAGCTTCATACCATATATCAAAGACCTGGGCCTTCTGGTTTCAGACAAGAAGATTTTTGTATGTTTTCCCTATATCAGCCTATGTAAAACCAGTGGGCCCCGGGGCGGGGCTGTTTTTGGCCCAAGGGCTATAATTTGAACAATCTTGGTAGAGGTCCACCAGATGAAGCCTCATACCAAATATCAAAGACCTGTCCTTTCTGGTTTCAGACAAGAAGATTTTTAAAGGTTGTCCCTATATAAGCCTATGTAAAACCAGTGGGCCCCGGCGCGGGGGCATTCTTGGCCCAGGGCTATAATTTGAACAATCTTGGTAGAGGTCCACCAAATGAAGCTTCATACCAAATATCAAAGACCTAGGCCTTCTGCTTTGAGAGAAGAAGATTTTTAAATGTTTGTTCTTATTTTGCACTTTTTGTTGCCATGGCAACCAGAGTTCTGCATGGAACTGAATTCTTTGAACAACTTTTAGAGAGGATCACCTGAGGATCATTTCTGCCAAATTTGGTCAGAATCTGTTCAGTGGTTTAGGTGGAGATGGTGTTTAAAGAAATTGTGAACGGACGTACGGACGGACGGACGGACGGACGGACGACGACGACGACGGACGGTGAACGATCACAATAGCTCATCCTGAGCCTTTAAATCAGGGGAGCTAAAAAGGCAAACCATAACAAAAATAAACCGCGACAGAAGATCCGCCTTGGAACGGCTAGTGAAATCAAAAGACAAACCATAACAAACATAAACTGCGACAGAAGATTGCTGAACCGCCATCGGACGGTCAGTAGCCGCATTAACTGTAGACTTTTATAGTCAGATCAAGGAACTTGCCAGCAGACAAATAAACGTCTGGGAGTGTATGGATCGTCTAGTCTCCTCAAGTTCGATAAACCCATTGTATACTAGTCGACTCTTCCATAGCTATATGTTGGAGTGAGTGAGTTTTAGCTTTACGTCCCACCAACAGCTAAGGTCAAACGGAGACGGGACCTCGGTTTAAAGACTCATTCGAAAGTCTGGAGAAGCCGGGGATCGATCCTGCGATCCCTGGTTTACAAGGCGAGTAGCGTAACCACTGCACCACGGATGCTTCTAGTAGCTATATGTTGGACAAGTCCATTTGTCATATATGAGATGTCAGGCCTTTATTTTTCGTTTTTGTTCTATTTTTGACGGAAAATTCTGCTTGCCAATAGCGCAGGCCCTGATCAGACGCCGCGTTTCGCGTTGCACTATTTGTCAAGGGGTTTCCCGCATGCACTGAATTAAGCATGGCTAACAACGTGAGAAAATCTGTTTTACTACGACATGGGCGGCGGACACAAAATCTGCAATGGAAGGTCATTTTTTTTTTTTTTTCGGGTACTCTGATTTTCCCCCAGTTTGTTTATCGATCGGCTCGAAATATGTGACATAATCTTAAAACGTCCGTAATCACCACACCTACGCCCCCCCCCCAATAAAATAAACACACACACACACACACACACACACACACAAGAGCACCAAGATGGCCCTGAATCGCTCACCTGATTTCAAGATGTCACTTAGCTTCTGAAAGTCATATGGATACGAGGGATGTTCGAAAAGAATTGCTTATTTCTATCTGGAGACTTCAAATTAAAAGTTAGTCCAAAAATGCTCATATCATGCCCTCGAATTACTCCTCGTGGCTAGAAATGCAAAGTTTCATCCGATGTATCCACTTCTTGAATGCGTCACGGTACGCTGATTTTGGCATAGTAATAAGGTATTAATGAATGGCAGATCCAAGTGCCTGCCGGGACTGGTATTTCCGCCCAGCAAGGAATGATTTCAATTTCGGAAACAAAAATAACTCACATGGGGCAAGGTCTGGGGAATATCGGGGGTGAGGCAAAACAGTTCCTTTTTCTTTCTTCAAAAACGCCGCAACTACTGCGGAGGTATGAGCGGTTGCATTGTCATGTAGAAGACGGACATGTTTAAAACCAGTGGCAAGGTGTCGTTTCTGATAATACTTTTCAGTTTCTTCAGTACTGCGTCTTTGTGGTACTTTCCGGTAATGCTTTTGCTCTTTTTCACCGGCGCTTTTATTGCGACTCCTTCACCAGAGAAGAAGATTGCATACAAAAAAGAAGTAGAGGCAATGATCCGGAACCGATACAAAAAACCCACAGCTCCCATCAGAGACACCAAAGGAAAAGAAACACAAACATGAAGCAACAGACCCCAAAGGAAACACTAACAGCGGAGGGCCAAAATGACAGTTACTTCCCCACAAAATGGCCAAACGGCTATTCAAAATAATATAATATAAGCGACCACAGAGATGAAACAACGGTGAGGACTCGACACCAAGAAACAACTGAAATGCTGGGGCAAAAGAAAACCAACAGTTAGACTCCGATGGGCCCGACCAGAGACAGAGCACCAGGTACCAACCAATATAAGCCTTTACGCTGGAACAGTCACAGAATTATAAGCCTGACCCACCGGCGTGCAATTAAAGAGGGAAGCAATGTTGTCTGCCGTGATTGGGTTAACTACCATGCATGCAGTCTGTCTTATAACATTTATGTTGTACCCGATCTTTTTATATCGAAGAATGATTTTACAAAATTGGGTACTGAAGTCATTGTGGTTAGATATTTTTCTGAATTTATATACTAAGTCACCAATAAATTGGGTTCTGATAAACCTTGTTGCAGAAGAGATTTAAGACTAATATTGAATTTTGAAATTAAATCAGAATGACGTTTATGGAATTTTGAGAAGGCTGTGCGTAGTTTATGGTACCGATAACCCTGATTAAGAAGTTTAGCCGTTAACTATTTATTACGAGTGTTGAAATCAGGTACTTGACTACACACTCTGGCAAATCGAATTAATTGCGAAATATAAACGCCATAGGTTCAAATTATTGGGCATTTGCTGTGTTTAGTGGCCCAGATCTTATTGCCCACCTTTCTGATGGGCTCAAAATAATGATCCTAGGTTTCATCACCTGTGACGACATTGGCAAACTGCTTTTGGTCATATTTTGGAGACATTGAAGCAGCTTTTTTGGCCACTTTAACCCGTTGCCTCTTTTGCTCGTCAGTCAACAGATGTGGCACCCATCTAGCAGGAATCTTTCTGACTTTCAATTGCTTCTTCAAAATAAGGTGAACCGTTGATAGTGATATGCCTACCTTTCGAGCAATATCAAGAATTGTGAATCTGGCAGCTGCTTCAATGATTTCCTTTATTTTGGAAACGATTTCTTTACGAGGTGCAGATGTTGGCCTACCTGATTTCGGTGCATTTTTATGGACTCTACGCCAGACTCAAAGGGGGTCTTTTAGTGTATAGGAAGTTTACATTGGTTTCTGCCCACGCTTGGAAATTGATGAAATTATGCACAATAATTGCCTTGGGTATAACCATTATAATTACGATGCATTCATTTTTAAATGTTATTTCCGTAGTAAATTTATTACGTTTTTATAAAGTCTCTATCCCAACAGAGAGTACTCTGATATAAACCTGTCTACAGTATCCAGAATTTCATATATCTAATACTGCAATGTTTTATTAATTAAAGCCATAATTGGTGAGTTAGTTGATGCTATGAATGGCCTCAAATGTCTAGTAATAGTGGCTGGGCATTCAATTTTCTTTGATGGTATCCCCATGTTTCAGCTCCAAGTTTTGTATTCATTAAAATTTTATATGCAATTTTACCATGTTCCAATATTTGTCAAGACACCATTTTAGTATGAAAACTATCCACAAATCTTAGAAATATGTCGATGAAACTTCATGGAAATTGAGGGCCGGTAGTGCTGTGTTTTAACAGACTGAATACTGATAGTCCTGATTCAGCAAAATGTGAAATTATATGATTATCATGTTTTGGTCATGCTGTTTAATAATAATTTACTATTGCTTTCAATTTGGATGGCTAAAGTAAAGTATGGTTTGTGTAAGTAGTTCATAGCATAATTATCAGTATTATTTTGAGCCCCCGCCCATCGGGGCTTGAAGAAATAGATCGGCTGCATGATGCTTCCACGCAGAGCTGAAACCGGCCCCATTTGTGCCTGTTTAATCCTTTGCTCTATGAAAGCATTGAGCCCTTGGAGTGGCTGGCCTGTGATAGTGGTTGTATTGTGGACTGATAAGCCAAATGTCCAAAACAAAAAAGGATACAAGCTGTGTGTCCACACATGCCGACAACTCTTTTTTCCAGCAGGACACACACAGTAGTAATCTTTGACTGAAGCATTTTTGTCTAAAACTCAGCCGAATGTTTCTCAGCTGTAGCAAATATATTACAAAAACACTTAATATTAAGAACAATTTCTTCATTAATTTAAAATGCCCATGTAGAAAAAGTGATATCAATTCAGATTGAGCTGAATATATTTCAGCTGATACCAATGTAGTGAAAGTGATAAGAATTCATACTGAACCACAATAATATGGCGCAGTCCAGCCAAACAATTTAAAGACACTCAACGCCCACAAAGAAACTGTCAAAACTCACAAAAGACGAGTACAGTAACAGTACAAAAGAACAACAAGCTCAGCAACTTCTTTACAAGTGAAAAAAGATTTTATATAGAATTTTAAATGAACAACTGAATTATGCGTTTCATGTATGTAAGATAAGCATACTATACTAAATACACCGTGATGCTTTTTCTGTCCAAACACTGCTCTTTCTAAGCTGAGACATTACTATAACACACCCGTGCGACATAGTGCACTGTTTTCACACCTCCAAAATGGCTACTTTTCGGATGAAAATCCGTGATATTTTTCTTATTTATACTGCAAACATAGGTTATAGGTGCTCGTTAGAACCGCCTCATTGAGGCGGTTCTAACGAGTACCCACGACCTATGTCTTGGAGTGAAAATAAGAAAAATAATGTTTACCCCCGTAAACCCCAGTTTTCTCTATACAAAGTGGGGTGTAAGGGGATGTTCATTTCACGGACTTGTTCACGTGATGTATATATTGCACATAAATGAACAAGAAAGACAGAAATTTCAGTGCTTGAAAAGAACAGTGAACTTGCATTCAGCAGAAACATTCAGTAAGTGGTTGAAAGTTTTACAACCAGAAAAAAAATGTTAAAAGCTCACTTCGGATAAATTAACCACTATATTGACAAAGTAAAAACAGAAAAAAATAAGACACTTAAAAATCGTCAACAATTACAATTCCAATGCAGAAAAGAAACATTTTTGTGCATGTGTACCTTAAGATGGGAAACTGTCTCTCTCCCTGTCTAATAGCAAAATTCCTCTAGGTCATGGAACAGCTTGGTTTACACCCAATATTCTGTGCCTCATTCATCAATGATATATTTTGCAACAGAAACTCCATATCAGTGTCAGTCCCGATTTTTGGAAATGCTGCCCAATAATTACTGTAACTTTTTTGTTAGTTTAAGAATACAGCGTACATAAAGACAGAGTCTATCTAAGGCTTAATTTGGCCATGGATTTATGAACAGTACTATTTGTACTAGTAGCAACCAACCACTGACCATTGGGTCTTTGCATACCATCTCGGTATGGCAATGAAAGTAATGGATCTCCTTGCCTTACACCTTTTTAGTAGCATGACTTCTGTAAAGCCATTTAGTGTTTTACTATCTAATATTTTGGATAAATCGTAGTGTATAAATGAAAGGCATATACCGGAAATTCATGATATTTTAATGTTTTCTAAACTAGATTAGCTCAAGATGTATTCATTGTGATTTGTATAATCTCATTTTTACTGCATAAGTGTTAGGAATTTTGAGGGCAATGCCTATTTGTGAGGCTATTGGATGATTTCAATAAAACAGTACATTTTGCAGAAACGACCTACATCCATTAAAGGTGTAAAACTCCAGTGTTACCGGTATCGGATTTTCATGACATTTAACATAGCTACAGAGGATTCATGTGGCAAGTTTCTCTAGTAAAATGAAATCTTGACAAAGACTAGAACATATGTATCTTAGGAATTGAAGTTGGAGATTTTTTTTTAATTTTAATTAAAAAATGAGATTTTTGATAATTATTTTCTCAGAAAATGTAAACTTTAATTAATTCAAAAGGGTTTGTAGTACCAAAAGAATGCCTATGGAGTTCTGCATTCAAGCCGGTTCACAAATCTTATATCCGATTAAAACATAAGATTTACGACTGACGTATTTAGACACAGACATCAGCTCATGGAGGTAGTCAGTCAGGGTGGCCTCCTGTGTCCTAATTAGATTTATATAATTTATTAAATACATTTTTATAGGTTGTATATGCTGAGTTATTAATATGCAAAGTTTAAAGAAAAAACATGCGTGGGCACAGCTGAAAAATGCCCTTTCTTTTTCAGCCGCCGAACTGCGTCATAAGACACACAAGAAGGTCCAAAAGCAGTAGAAATTTCAGTCATAAACTGCTTCAAAGAACAACCAAGTTTTGAGCAAGCTTTGATGTAAGCCCGTATTTCATCTTTTTGGTCGACGCTTTTACTGCAGTGGTCAATGACTGCGTGTATTCAAATGGTAAAATTTATGTCTTACACTTAGTCTAACATGTACATTTATACACCATTGTCTAGATATTGAATAGCCCTATACAAATATGCATTGGTTTTGATCGTGCCCCACGTGGATATAAGCAATTCTTTTCGAACATCCCTCGTAACAACAGCCCATCTTATTCCGTGAAGCATATCTGTTGCACTTCCATTGGTGGAAACCTTGGCGAGCGAGCTAGTGTTTGAGTTTACGTTCAACCAACAGCTAAGGTCATACGGAGACACGACCTCGGTTTAAAGGCCCATCCGAAAGGTTTGCAATCTTGGCAACAATCTTGCAAAGTTTGAAAGAAGCAAATTGTTGACGTTTTTCTATTATTAGCTCTGGCAACCATTTTGCCCATCAGAGCTGTACCTGTTTTAACTACTGTGGTAGAGGGTCGCCTAAGCAACATTCCTACGAAGTTTGAATCAAATTGACCCAGGGGTATAGGAGGAGTAGTCATGTAAAGATTTTTTTTCTGTTTTTCGCTCTGGGTCATCTTGTTCATCGAAGTGGGACCATTTTAGCTTCTTTTGGTAGATAGCCACCTAGGCACTATTAAGTACTGTGAAGTTTGAATCAAAATGGCCCAAGAGTTTAGAAGTTGGTGTTCCCTTTAACAATACTGAGCCGACTTTTATTTCACTTTCTGGACACCTTGTGGACATATAGCGTCAAATATCAAAGTCCTGGGCCTTGTGGTTTGAGGGAAGGAGATCGTTAAAGGTTTTCCTAAAATAAGGTGGGCCCATTTTTGGCCCAATGGCTATAATTTTAACAATCTTCGTAGAGGTCCCCTAGATGAAGTTTCATACCAAACATCAAAGACATGGGCCTTCTGGTTTCAAACGAGAAGATTTTTAAAGGGTTACCGCATGTAAGTCTTTAATAAACAGTTGGGTCCTGGGGCGGGGTCATTTTTGCCCCAATGCTCTAATTTGAACAATCTTGATAGAGGCCAACCACATGTTAGATGAAGCTTTATACCAAATAGCAAGGGTCTGGGCCTTTTGGATTCAGAAGAGACAATTTTTACAGGTTTCTTTTATGTAAGTCTATGCACAACTCTCGGGCCCCAGGGCGGGGCCAATTTCGGCCCCAAGGCTATAGTTTGAATATTCTTTGTAGAGGTCCATAAGATGACGCTGCATACTAAATATCAAACACCTTGGCCTTCTGGTTTCAGACAAAAAGATTGTTAAAGATTTTCCCTATATAAGACTGTGAAAAATAAGTGGGCCCCGGGCGGGCCATTTTTGGAAGCACGGCTATAATTTGAACACTCTTTATAGAGGTCCACTAGATGAAGCTTCATACCAAATATCAAATACCTGGGCATTCTGGTTTCAGACTAAAATATTTTTAAAGGGTTCCCTATATACGTCTATGCAAAAAGTGGGTCCCGGGGCAGGGGCATTTTTGGCCCCATGACCACAATTGGAACAATCTTGATAGAGGTCTATTAGATACAACTATATACCAAATATCAAACACCTGGGCCTTCTGGTTTCAGACAAGAGTATGTTTAAAGGTTTTTTCCCCAAATAAGTCTCTGTAAAATCGGTGTTCCTCGGCGCGGGGGCATTTTTAGCTATAATTTGAACAATCTTGGTAGAGGTTCATTAGATACAATTTCATACCAAATATCAAACACCTGTGCCTTCTGGTTTCAGACAAGAAGATTTTTTAAGGTTTTCCCTATATAAGTCTATGTAAAACTGGTTGGCCTCGGTGCGTGGGGGGGGGGCATCTCTTGGTCAAACAGTTGTTCGCATGGGGCTTGACAGACCGAGAAACTGATCTATGTCATCGCAAGTCTAAATGATGCCGAAGACATGTCTCGAGGTGTTGCTTACATAGGATTTTGTTTGAAATGAGGTATAAAACCTATTCAATACTATATAGATCATTTTGGCACTGTCACTTTCATTTTTGATGGGCATTGAGATAAAATGACAACTCCCGGCCAATGAAACTTATAGGGTTAATGTGCATAGACGGTCCGACGTGCTCCACTTGGCCCGGGCAGGCCGCCTAACATAGGAAAATATATTTAAATTTTCATGACCTACACGTAATTATGATTGAGTGGATTGTTTGTCAATCGCCCCAAAGTTTCCAAGCACAGAAGCTCCTCACCTCTGATGTAAACATGACTATTACTCTATTACTTATTTGCAGAAAATCCAGGTAATAGTTTTTTTTTCTAGAAAAACTATCGCGACGTTTTGAGGGGGGGGGGGGGACGCAATTTGGGTACCGGTCCTGAGACTTAGTCCACATGGCGTTTTCATGTAAGCTGACGTCCCCAAGTTGGCTAAGCTTGACATCGCTGGATAGGAGTCTCTGGTGGCCTGTAAAAGGGAAGAGTGGATGCCTGGTACCTGAAAGTTTTGAATGACTGTGTAACTAGTACCTGAAATTTCTGGATAGCTGAACGTTTTCAGTTTTAGTTTCAGGCTAAAGTTGAAATAAGAAAATGACACTGATAGTTTTCATGTTTCCAGTGACACGGTGTCTGCTAGTTGCTTGTGCATACCGGACTTATACGGACATCACCCTTCTCAGCTGTGCTGAAAATCAAGGGAATTAACGCGAACAAGACAAAAAATAATTGGTTATCTCCTCTGACATTATTCTGATTATGTTATGTTACGTAATGTTATGTCACGGTATGTTATGATGTTGTTCTATTTTATTTTGCTTATTTATTTAACGAGACGTGATATGGAGGCAATTAAATTGATTTCAGAGATGATGAAAATGTTTCCATTGACAGCTTGTCTTTTCCTTCTTCCGCTAGTTTTCGGGTAAGTATTTGCAGAACGCATTTAGTTTTTTTATAGCGAAGCCCGCAATTCTAGTAACCTAATAAAGGGGTTACTATCACAGGTTGAATTTGCACCGGAAGCATTTGAGAAAAGGTCATGACTGGTTGCCGTTGTTTCATCTCTGTCGTTGATTGATTTTCACGGAGATGTTGCACTGATGAGTTAGGAGGCCTTCACGCGGACTGAACAACTTATTTGTCTAAATCGCGACGGAAGTAAGGGCGAGGATTGTGGCCACGTAAAATTTAAGCACACCCCCCCCCCCCCCTCCCCCAGTGGAATTCGTTTCACTGACCGTTCCAAGGCGGTTCTTCTGTCGTGTTTTTAATTTTGTTATGGCTTGTCTTTGAGTGTGTGTAACGCTTATATTATTTTTTTTTGATGGCCAATTGACCATTTGGATGGAAAGTAACGTCCTTTTGGCTTTCCGCTAGTATTGCTTCAATTATGGTCTAGTTGTTTCGTGTTTGTGTTTCTTTCCCTGATGGGAGCTGTCCGTTAATTTCATCGATTCCTGATCATTGCCTTCACTTCTATTTTGAAAGGTTTCTCCTTTTGAGTGGTCATCATTGTTATTTGATGATAAAAAAGATGGCCGGAACGCTACAGTTTAAAATACATTAGCTTGGCTCTCAACCTTCAATCAAACTATTGTGTTTTTTTTTTTGTTTGTTTGTATGGTCTTTTCATTTAAAAGATGGTTAGGCGACTAGCTGAGACGAATTTTGCACATAAGGTTAACCTAAAGTGCGAAATGAAAGAAAACGTAATCGTAGGTTGACGTGCATCTAGTCATCTTTCTGTAAGTACGAGGTTTAATCATATGACGTCGCGTCTGAGCATGTAAAAACGACATGTAATAAATGCGATAATCCACTAGTGGATTAAATATGCAAATTAGTTAGATACGCTCCGTAACGTTACATGTACGACGTCATTAATGTTGTCGCGTTTACTAATGGTGGAGTATTGACATTTGTGTTAAATCCTCGTGAAGAAAATGCGTTTTAAATGTCATATGATAAATAGAATCTTGCATTCTTGCCCATGTATTATTGAATTTATAAAACTCGTTAAAGAAATGGGATAAAATGCTCGGCAAAGCCTCGGATTTTATCCCTTTTCCCCAACTCGTTTAATAAATTCAAAAATACATGAACACTCATGTAAGATCCTATATTTATCATTAAAAAGGAATTCTGATGCACTTCCGTATGTAGCACGACGTCTGACCGGATGACGTCAAATTATTCGACAGTATATCGACAACACATTTTGAGTTATTGAATAACGGCCTTACAGTCGCAAATACCGTTTTGCGGCTCCGCTAATGCGTCCCCATATGACGAAATTACCGGCCTTCAAACCGCCGATTTACCTCCCAGAATGACAATTTGGAATACAGTTATCGATATATTTGTTAGCGTGATCATTTCCAAAGCACGATCAAACAGGCCAAGGTTCTCTAATGCCGAACAGGAAACAAAAAATGAAGAATTTTTAAGTTCTTAATTGGAATGAAATTACGAAAACCCGCCTTTTCAAATACATTGTAAATTTTATCGCCGGAAAAAGGAACGTTTTACGATGGAACATTTGTGATATTTTTCTTATTTCTGCTCAAAATAAAGATTGTGGGCACGCGTGAGTACCGCCTCATTGAGGCGGTTCTAACGAGTAGCCACAATCTATATTTTAGAGCAGAAATAAGTGATACTTTTCTTATTTCTGCACTAAAATATAGATTGTGGCTACTCGTTAGAACCGCCTCAATAAGAAAAATAAGTTTACCCCGCTAAACCCCAGTATTACTATATAAAAGTGGGGTTCAAGGGGGTCAAAATTATATAGGCGTGTTTTCGTGACGTGAAGAATTTTGATATTCTTTTTTGGAATGAGTAGCTATAATACGTGTAAAAGCATCGCGAGGAGCTTTGCTCGCGCGCATGCTTACTGATGCACTTCCACAGATAACATGCAACAGAAAAAGATACTTCGACAAATAGAAAATCTATTTCGCCTTCAGTCTAAATTTGTTTGATTTGAGGTTTAAAGCCCCTGCATGTCAACTCTGTATATATCATTTTGGAGACGTATCTGCCAATTTTATGGGACTTCTACCCGACACTGAGATGAAATGACACCTCAAGCCCTGCCGCCCAATGAAATTAATAGTGATGATATAGATGACCTCGGTAGCTCAGTCGGATGCGCGTCGGACTGGTGATCGGGAGGACGCGGGTTCGATACCTGCCGGGGTCGGCACCATTCTTTCGTGGAGACTGATCAAGAAATCTTTTCGACGGCCATACTCTCCCTTCCGCTGATACAAAAAGTTGTCCGTTTCTGACGAAAGAATGTGCACTGTACTGGTTAACCGCTTACGTATACGCCTGCCCAGCAAAAGTGTTGATAGGTAAACTGACCGGCTCAAAAATGACCTAAAATAGTGTTGACTGGGCCGTTAAACTCCAATTCAAAGAATTAAAATAAGAATGGGCGGTTTTACTCGCACCACTTTGCCTGGGCAGGCTTAGATCCTCCAAGCGGTTTTCCAGTACTCGTGTCCTGTCGCTTTCAGCGCTGCGTGGAAGCATCATGCAGCCTATCTATCTCTTCAAGCCCCAATGGGAGGGGGCCGATGTTCAGTCTAAAATCTATGGGATGTTTCCCGGATTTCAGACATTCTCAAATAAGGCGGTAAAATTGAGCCGAGATTTAATTTATGACACAATAAAGAAGTCGCTTCGGCGAGATTGAACATTTTTTCCTCTTGTCCTTTTCCGAAGCTCATCTGTCGGACAAAAAATAAAATAATTACACTGTAACATAATTAGCTACCTATTCAACAAAAACAACACTTACTGAACAAATTTTGACACGACATGGTGTACTAATCACGCGCGTGTATTCTCCATCACCAACAAGACATTTCACCGACACGCGAACGCAACTGAAATCACCTTCAGCTTTGGTATCTTTGCAAACGACATTAATGCAAAATCGACACAGGTACGCAAAACAATAGCTTCTCATATATACGTTTCACCATTTGTTACATATTCCGCTTTTGCATGCAACTACGTCGCACCTGGTTCATATTATTCTTTGACCTGAAATCCATAACGCCCATCTATGTATCCATCTTCATTTATTGTGTCTGTCACATTTGGCCTTTACATTCATATTTCTGTCACAGTACAATGTAATAAATCGTATACATTATAAAGTTAGAAACCTATAAAAATTAATGTGTGCAAAGTGTAGACACAAGCTTTTTGTTGAGCCACTTACATGTTAGTATTCTGTTGAAGATTAAACAAAAGTCTTCGACCCCGCCCATCGGGGCTTGGAGAAATAGACTTAGCTCCATGGTGCTTCCACGCAGAGCTAATGGACACTGGTAAACCGCTTAGACTGACTAAGCCTGCCCAGGCAAAGTGATGTGAGTGAGACCGTCCAATGCATATAAGACGTTTCGTTTCATTGGGCTTGATATGTCATATCATCTCAATGTTTGGTAATTGGAAGCGACGTCTCCAAAATGACACAAATAGTGTTGACGGGGATGTTAAACCTCAATTCAAAAAATCAAGCTACACTCAATCAAGAAAAAAATAGCCATTTCACTGAATGTTTATTGCACTTATATTGGTGTATACAATTCTTCTTATTATTATTAATTGTATGCTTACCCGTTTTTCACGACAGAGACAGAACTGAGAGAATTCAACAAATTATCAATGATATACATATAGATACTAATGGAAACGGTCTTATGTCGGTGGATGAATTAAACTTAGAATTCGCGCGAGTGGATGCCAACTCAGGTTAGTACACGATTTCCCCTTTCACCATGGTTCAAACGTACATTTGCAAACAGTGTAGATCCTGATGAAATGTGTCAAATTACCGTTACATCAGGATCAACACTGTTTGCAATTAAGTCCCAAGATCAGTCGGAAAATCCAGTTTCACACAACGGTTCTGTCAGAACAAAATGATGGAAATGTCCGCTAAACATACTATGCGCTCCACTCCCTACTTCACTCCCTACTCCAATGTGGAAATTCTCAAAGGAACATAGTAAAAAAAAAATCGTTTTTTTTTTTGTGTGTGTGTGTTTTTCAAAAATTGTTCGGTTAAATCGTCTCATCGTCCCCAATCCGTCTGTAAAATTTCAGGGCAAAAGCTGTAATAGTTTTTGAGAGATCTTGCTTACACACTTAAAATGCCCAAAGTTCCAAAGGGCCATAACTCTAGAAAAGTATTCGTTTCCTTTTTCAAAAAGTTAATCAGTTCATCTATTCATCGTCCAGAATCAGTCTATAAAGTTTCAGGGAATAGCTCAAATCGTTTTTTGAGATACTACTGATTTCAATATTCATTAGACTTTGGAGTGGACATGAAACTCAAAAACTGTCAAACCCCAACCAATTTCAAAGCTGTGGCTGCATCCTTATGATGTCACAAACTGACAAGGATTGAAAAGTATTTGACCAAACATGACACAACAAGTGTGCAGGTATCCAATCAGATACAATTTCCACATTTCAGTAACTAGCACCTGTCCAATAAGAGATAGTCTATCACATGTCAGTCATCTGTGACAAGTCTAGAGTACAAAGAAATTGGTGAAGTTTGATGTACCTTTCTAGTGCACAGGCCTCTGAAATTACATCAGAATGTACCCCTTTGATCTGCTGCATTTGACTGAAAGTCTAATGGATATTGAAATTGGTAGTATCTTGCTTACAAGCTTAAAGTGCCCAAGGTTTCAAAGGGCCATAACTCAAGTAAAAAATCAGATTTTTTAAAAAGCTTATCAGTTCATCTTCTCATCTCATCGTCCCCACGCAGTCTCTAAAGTTTCAGGGCAATAGCTGTAATGGTCTCTGAGATATCTTGCTTACAAGCTTAAAATGTCCCAAGTTCCAACGGAACATAACTCAAGAAACAAATTTCGGAATTTTTCCAAAAGTTAATCAGTTTATCTACTCATTATCCCGAATCAGTCTGTATAGTTTCAGGGCATTAGCTCGAATCGTTTTTGAGATATCTTGCTTACAAGCTTAAAACGCCAAAAGATTCGAAGGGCCGTAACTCACGACAAAAAAACATCAGATTATTTTTCAAAAGTAAGTCAGTTCATCTTCTCATCATCCCCAGTCCGTATGTACAGTTTCAGCACAATAGCTCTAATGTTTTTTAGATAGCTTGCTTACATGATTAGATATCTTGCTTACAAGCTTTAAATGCCGAAGTTTCAAAGGGCCATAACAAGTAAGAAAAATAAGATTTTTATCAAAAGTTAATCAGTTCATCTTTTCATTGCCCCAATAAGTCTGTAACGTTTCAGGACAATAGCTGTAATGGATTTTGAGATATCTTGCTTACAAGCTTAAAATGCCCAAAGTTCCAAAGGGCCATCACTCTATAAAAAATTCAGATTTTTCCAAAAGTTAATCAGTTCATCTACTCATCATCCCGAATCAGTCTGTAAAGTTTGAGGGTAATAACTGAAATCGTTTTTGAGATATCTTGCTTACAAGCTTAAAATGCCCAAAGTTTCAAAGGGCCATAACTCAAGTAAAAAACCAGAGTTTTTTCAAAAGTTAATCGGTTCATCTTCTTATCAGCCTAAATCCGTATGTAAAGTTTCAGCGCAATAGCTCTAGTGGATTTTTAGATATCTTACTTACAAGCTTAAAATTCCCTATAGTTCAAAAGAGCCAAAATTCAAGAAAAAAATTCGCAATTTTTCCAAAAGTTAATCAGTTCAACTTCTCATCACCCCAAACAGTATGTAAAGCTTCAGCCATAACTAAAAAAAAAATCGGATTTTGCACTGTTCAAAAGTTATGCTATGCAGTAAAAAGCCGGACGGACGGAAGAATGGAAGCACGGAAGGATGGACGAACATGGCAAATGCAATATGTCCCCGCAACGGGCAAAACAAACAAGAGGGCCATGATGGCCCTGGATCGCTCACCTGATCCATAGTGTAACAAGTGGGACCCAGGGAGGGCCATTAATTATTTAATGTGCATAATGTTGAGGGAGGTCTTAAAGGTGAAGCTTCATACCAAACATCAACAAAGACTATAATTTGAACAATCTTGGCAAAGGTCCACTAGATGAAGCTACAGATCAAATATCAAAGACCTGGGCCTTGCGGTTTCAGAGAAGAAGATTTTTTAAAGATATTCCCTACATAAGCCTATGCAAAACCAAATGGCCCCGGGGCTATATAAATCTATGTAAAACCACAGGGCCCCGGGGTGGGGGCATTTTTGCCCCAGGGCTATAATTTGAACAATCTTGGAAGAGGTCCACTAGATAAAGCTCCGTACTAAATATCAAAGGCCTTGGCCTTGCAGTTTCAGAGAAGATTTTTAAAGATTTCCCTATATACGACTTTATAAAACCAAAGGGCCCCGGAGCGGGGACATTTTTGGTATCAGGGCTATAATTTGAATAATCTTGATAGAGGTCCACTAGATGCAGCTTCATACCAAATATCAAAGACCCAGGCCTTGTGGTTTCAGAGAAGAAGATTTTTAAAGATTTTCCCTATATTAGACTATGTAAAACCAAAGGGCCCCAGAGTGGGGGCATTTTTGGCCCCAGGGCTATAACTTGAACAATCTTGGTAGAGGTCCATTAGATGAAGCTTCATACCAAATATCAAAGTCCTGGGCCTTGTGGTTTCAGAGAAGAAGATTTTTAAAGATTATCCCTATATAAGCCTATGTGAAACCAAAGGGCCCCGATCGGGGCCACTTTTGGCCCCAGCACTATAATTTGAAACATCTTGGTAGGGGTCCTTTAGAAGAAGCTTCATACCAAATATAAAAGACCTAGGCCTTGTGGTTTCAGAGAAGAAGATTTTTAAAGATTTTCCCTATATAGGTCTATGTAAAACCAAAGGGCCCCGGAGCGGGGGCATTTTTGGCCCAAGGGCTATAATTTGAACAATCTTGGTAGGGGTCCACTAGATGAAGCTTCATACCAAATATAAAAGTCCTGGGCCTTGCGGTTTCAGAGAAGAAGATTTTTAAAGATTTTCCCTATATAAGCCTATGTAAAATCAGAGGGACCGGGGGCGTGGGCATTTTTGGCCGCAGCACTATAATTTGAACAAACTTGGTAGGGGTCTACTAGATAAAGCTTCATACCAAATATCAAAGTCCTGGGCCTTGTGGTTTCAGAGAAGAAGATTTTCCCTATATAAGCCATGTAAAACCAAAGGGCCCTGGGGCGGGGGCATTTTTGGCCCCAGCACTATAATTTGAACAATCTTGGTAGGGGTCCACTAGATGAAGCTTCATACCAAATATCAAAGACCTGGGCCTTGTGGTTTCAGAGAAGAAGATTTTTAAAGATTTTCCCTATATAAGCCAATGTAAAACCAAAGGGCCCCGTGGCGGGGGCATTTTTTGTCCGAGCACTATAATTTGAACAATCTTGGTAGGGGTCCACTAGATGAAGCTTCATACCAAATATCAAAGTCCTGGGACTTGTGGTTTCAGAGAAGAAGATTTTTAAAGATTTTCCCTATATAAGCCTATGTAAAACCAAAGGGCCCCGGGGCGGGGGTATTTTTGGCCCCAGCACTATAATTTGAACATTCTTGGTAGGGGTCCACTAGATGAAGCTTCATACCAAATATCAAAGTCCTGGGCCTTGTGGTTTCAGAGAAGAAGATTTTTTAAGTTTTTGGTGAAAAAAAACCTATTTTGGCTCCTGTGACCTAGATGTGCAACGGACCGGAACCATTTGAACAACTTTGAAAGGGGACTACCTAAGGATCCTTCCTGTGAAGTTTGGTCAAAATCCAATCAGTGGTTTAGGAGGAGATGTCGTTTAAAGAAATTGTTTACGCACGGACGGACGCATGGACGCACGCACGCACGACGGACAAAAAGTGATCCCAAAAGCTCACCTCGTCACTACGTGACGGTGAGCTAAAAACTGTGGAGGGGTGGAGGGGGTTATGACGCGATGCAGAATAAAAAAAAAAGAAAAGCAGTCGGTATGTTTTATATTATTATATTTATTATTACTATTATTATTATTATTATTGTAAACTCAGCAGTATTTCCAATATATTTTGTCAATCTTGCGTGTCATCTGGTGCTCAAAAAAGAAGTGAAGGCAATGATCCGGAATCGATACAATTAACCCACAGCTCCCATCAGAGACACCAAAGGGAAAGAAACACAAACATGAAACAACAGACCCTAATGGAAACATCAATAGCGGAAAGCCAAAAGGACAGTTACTTTCCCACAAAATGGCCAACTGGCTATCCAAAACAAAATAATATAAGCGAAACAAACTCCCAAAGACAAACCATAACAAAACTAAACCGCGACAGAAGAACCGCCTTGGAACGGACAGGGAAACGAATTCCAATTTGTGTGTGTGTGTGTGGGGGGGGGGGGGGGGGGGGTGCTTAAATCGATTTTACGTGGCCACAATCCTCGCCCTTACTTCCGTCGCGATTTAGACAAATAATTTGTTCAGTCCACATGAAGGCCTCCTAACTCATAAGTGCAACATCTCCGTGAATACAAAAGATCAAACAACCACAGAGATGAAACAACGGTGAGGACGCGACAGCAAGAGCAAGAAACCAGTGAAATGCTAGAGCAAAAGAAAACCAACAGTTAGACTCCGATGGGCCCGACCAGGCACCAACCAACACTGCATTGAATTAGATCTCTCTAATACTCAGAAAGCCTTTACGCTGGAACCGTCATAAAATCTGAGGCTTGACCCACCGGCGTGCAATTAAAGAGGGAAGCAAAGTTGTCAACCGTGATTGGGTTAACTACCATGCATGCAGTCTGTCGTATAAAATTTATGTTGTACCCAATCTTCTTATATCGAAGAATGAATTTACGAAATTGGGTGCTGAAGTCATTGCGGTTATATATTTTTCTGAAGGCGGAATCGTCACGGTTCCGATCGGCATACGCATCCTTTCGGTCGAAGAAACCCATATAGAAGCCATAGCATACAATTAATTCAAAATATCGCGAAACTGTGATGTTCCATAACACATACTGATTCACAAAGAACTTTTTTCCAGACTAAGTTGTAACCAGGGATGAATTCATGGACACTCAAACCGGTTGGCCGTCCTTCTATGGAGATTCTCAGGCGACTACCGAGGCGTTCTTCAAAAACCTTGATGTTGCCTGTATCTGGTGGATTAGAGACAGCATATTGTCCAATTGTGAGAGATTGGGAATAGCCGATCTGACACAGCATTATGAAGCTATGGACCCAGACGGTATCTATATAATTCTTCTTAATCCACCAAAACGACGCGTCAAGTAACAATGTCTTTAGATATGAAAGTCCAATGTAGACCCCCACAAGCGTGCGAATACGTGTTATCCAATCAAAGTTTTTGCTGGACACTGCATGAAAAGCCGCTTGCTCTGAAGCTACGAGACAGGCTATCTGGGAATATTACTCAATCTCGTATAAAGAGCTACAGCTGGTGTACGGGAATGTGTGGCTGCCGTAAAAAGTCTCCCTGCCCTACATCACAGTGTAGTTTATATTTTCTTGTCCTTTGTGATCATTGACTCCATTGTTGAATTCTGAGAATATCTGAGGGTCACTGATGAGGCCTAATTGGCCGAAACTGGCTAGTCAGCCCAGAAAACATGTACACTCCATATTTTCCAGTTCTGTGGTGTTTTCCTTGCTTCCAAAGGATAACTCTTTTCTGAACATATTTAAAGTCACTACAGCTGATGTACGGGAATGTGTGGCGGCCGTAAAAAGTCTTCCTGCCCTACATCATAGTGTAGTTTATATTGTCTTGTCCTTTGGGATCATTGATTCTATTGTTGAATTCTGAGAATATTTGATGGTCACTGATGAGGCCTAATTGGTCGAAACTAGCTAGTCTGGCCCAGAAAACATGTACACTCCATATTTTCCAGTTCTGTGGTGTTTTCCTTGCTTCCAAAGGATAACTCTTTTTTAGAACATATTTGATATATTTGACAGCCAGGTACTTTTTAGGTGCTGTACAATGGTGTCAACAGGTAACGCTCTGCATTGACCTGTCGTATACGAGAATTTCGGATATGATTTCCAGCGGAAATTCAAGTTTCCAATATTTAGAAAATATATATATGTATCAGCATGTGATAAATCAAGGCAAATCATGCCTTTATATACCCAACCACGCGATAGTGATATTTTGTTGTTGTTTGTTGGTTTTACGGTCCCCTCAAGTGTTCTAGGTGAGCTGTTTTGATCAGTTAATGTCCGTCGTGCGTCGTCAACAATTTGCTTTAAAAGACCACTCCTCTTAATCACTTAGGGCAATTTCAATTTAACTTCAGGAATGTTGTCTAGGTGGCTTTTTGCCAAAATTGCTAAAATCGATCCGCTTAGATGAACAAGATGGCCGCCAGAGCTTAAAGTAAAAGAAAACAATTACTCGTTTAATAATCCTGTGTCAGTTTCATTTAAACTTTTTAGGAATTATGCTTAGGTGATTTTCTACCAAACTATCTAAATTCGTTCCGCTCCGATGAACAAGATGGCCGTCAGAGCTTAAAATAATTATACAAAAGCAATATTCCTCCTATACTCATGGACCAATTTCATTCCAAACCAAAATAATGTTCCTTAGGAGACGCTCTACCAAAATGCCTAAAACCATTCTGCTCCAAACGAGCAAAATGGCCACCAGAACTAAAAGTAGAAAAACACCAACGATTTTCTTTCACATACTCCTCCTCCTAAACCCTTGGGCTTATTTAGTTCAAACTTCACAGCAATGTTGTCCAGGTGGCTCCCTACCAAAGTAGCTGTTTTGCTCTTATGAACATAAGGACCTGCAAAGCTAAATAAATCTTTGAACGTCTACTCCTCTCGCATAACTGAGCTAATTTTATTCAATCTTCAAAGGAATAATGCTTTGGTGACCCTCTACCACAATATCTAGAATCTATTCATTCTGATGAACAAGATGGCCACCATAGCTAAAATTAGAAAAATCTATAAACGCCTCCCATACCCATGGGCTAATTTCAATCAAATTATCCTCTACCGAAATAGATAAAATGAAACGCTAAAAAGGTTGCCTTTGGAAACCAAGAACACATGATAGAACGCAAATCGGCGACTCTTTTTTTTTTAGTCTCTTCATGCACAGCAATATAGTTTGCAAGGCTGCATACTCTTACCAGCACCGGCTTAAGCGATATTCGAGTTTCAAAGTAACCAGAATGGGCTCAATGAATCCAAAGGAAAATAAAACATAATCTGCTCTATGATGAAGCACATGGAGACTTTTACGGCCGCCACACGGCACTTAACACCAGCTGCAGTGAGGTAAAATAAAAAAAAGATAAAAGGTTGCATTTAGAAACAAAGAGTGAGTGAGTGAGTGAGTTTTTTAGTTTTACGTCCCACCAACAGCTAAGGTCATACAGAGACGGGACCTCGGTTTAAAGACTCATCCGAAAGTCTGGAGAAGCCCGGGATCGATCCTACGATCCCTGGTTTACAAGGCGAGTAGCGTAACCACTGCACCACGGAGGAAACAAAGAACACATGGAAGAACGAAAATCGGAGACTGTTTTATTGAGTCTTTTCATACACAGCAATATAGATTGCAAGGCTGCACATGCCACCCAGCACGACTTTAAAGTAACCAGAATGAGCTCAATGATCCCAAAGGAAAAGAAAATATAATATGCACTATGGTGAAGCACGGGAAGACTTTTTACGGCTACCAAACGGCACTTAACACCAATTGCAGTGAGGGTTCCGCCCGTTTATGCAAATTTGGCACCAGAGTTAAAAATAGAAAAAGTCAACAATCTGCTTTAAATGACTTCACCTCCTAAACCCTCAGACCATTTTGATTTAATCTTCACAGCCATGTTGCCTAGAAGCTTCCTATCCAAATAGCTAAAATGGTTCCACTCCAATGAACAAGGTGGCCACAAGAGCTAAAATAGTAATCTCTTTAAACGACGGCTTCTACCGTGCCCCTGTGCCAATTTCATTCACACTTTATAGGAATGTTGCTTAGGTTATCAAAATAGTTAAACTCGTTTCGCTCAGATGAACAAGATGTCTGCCACAGCTAATAATAGAAAAATCTTTAAACGATTACTCCTCCTAAACCCATGGGTCAATTTCATTAAAACTCCAGGCCCATCGGAGTCCAAGTATTGGTTCTCTTTTGGTCCACCATTTCAGTTATTTCCTGTCTGTGGTTGTTTGATTTTGTGAACAATGAGATGTTGCGCGGCTGATTTAGGAAGCCTTCATGCGGACTGAATAATTATTTGTCTAAATCGCGACGAAAGAAAGGGCGAGGGTAGCAGCCACGTAAAATCGAATTAAGTCCCCCCCCCTCCCCCGCCCCCAACCAAAGCGAAATACTTTTCACCGACCGTTCCAAGGCGGTTCTTCTGTCCTCGTTTATTGCACGACCCGCAGAAAAAGCAACCGACTGAAGTCGGTTTTTTCTAAGAGTGCCCTAAAATCACCGTGTCATTCTGTCATTCTGTCATTCTGTAATTCTGTCAGTCTGTCATTCTGTCATTCTGTCTGTCCGTCCGTAACCCGTTTGTGAAAACTGGTGATAGTGACTTAACCGCTTGGAATATTTAAACAATTTTGGCATACTGATAGATATCAATGAGATCTAACCAATGAACTTACGAAATATTACATTCCATTTAGTATAGCCTCGCCGAGGCGAAAAATGTGAAAATTTTCGAACATTTTTGAACTGCTTCTCCTCGGAAACCGTTAGGCCGATTGAAGTCAAATTTCATATGGAGCCTCTATGGGATGGGGGAAACCAAAATTTGCTCATGGGGTCAAGGTCACATGACCAAAATGGCCGCCAAGCCATATATGGTTTGTCTGTCTGTCCGTCCGTAACCCGTAAGTGAAAATCGGTGATAGTGACTTAACCGCTTGGAATATTTAAACAATTTTTGGCATACTGATAGATATCAATGAGATCTAACCAATGAACTTGCGAAATATTACATTCCATTTAGTATAGCCTCGCCGAGGCGAAAAATGTGAAAATTTTCGAACTGCTTCTCCTCGGAAACCGTTGGGCCGATTGAAGTCAAATTTCATATGGAGCCTCTATGGGATAGGGAAACCAAAATTTGCTCATGGGGTCCAGGTCACATGACCAAAATGGCCGCCAAGCCATATATGGTAAAAACCCTTCAAAAATAGTCTTCTCCAGAACCACTGGGCAAATTTCCACGAAACTTGATAAATAGCATCTGGGATGTAGGCCTATCATAAATTGCTAAAATGGTGACCCTGGGTTAACCTTGACCTTCTTTGGGTCCGTCCGTAACCCGTTTGTGAAAATTGGTGATAGTGACTTAACCGCTTGGAATATTTAAACAATTTTTGGCATACTGATAGATATCAATGAGATCTAACCAACGAACTTACGAAATATTACATTCCATTTAGTATAGCCTCGCCGAGGCGAAAAATGTGAAATTTTTCGAACATTTTTGAACTGCTTCTCCTCGGAAACCGTTGGGCCGATTGAAGTCAAATTTCATATGGAGCCTCTATGGGATGGGGGAAACCAAAATTTGCTCATGGGGTCAAGGTCACATGACCAAAATGGCCGCCAAGCCATATATGGTTTGTCTGTCTGTCCGTCCGTAACCCGTTTGTGAAAATTGGTGATAGTGACTTAACCGCTTGGAATATTTAAACAATTTTTGGCATACTGATAGATATCAATGAGATCTAACCAATGAACTTGCGAAATGTTACATTCCATTTAGTATAGCTTCGCCGAGGCGAAAAATGTGAAAATTTTCGAACTGCTTCTCCTCGGAAACCATTGGGCCGATTGAAATCAAATTTCATATGGAGCCTCTATGGGATGGGGGAAACCAAAAATTGCTCATGGGGTCCAGGACACATGACCAAAATGGCCGCCAAGCCATATATGGTCTGTCTATCTGTCCGTCCGTAACCCGTTTGTGAAAATTGGTGATAGTGACTTAACCGCTTGGAATATTTAAACAATTTTTGGCATACTGATAAATATCAATGAGATCTTATCAATGAACTTGCGAAATATTACATTCCATTTAGTACAGCCTCGCCGAGGCGAAAAATGTGAAAATTTTCGAACTGCTTCTCCTCGGAAATCGTTGGGCCGATTGAAGTCAAATTTCATATGGAGCCTCTACGGGATGGGGGAAACCAAAATTTCCTCATGGGGTCCAGGTCACATGACCAAAATGGCCGCCAAGCAATATTTGGTAAAAACCCTTCAAAAATAGTCTTCTCCAGAACCACTGTGCAGATTTCCACGAAACTTGATAAATAGCATCTGGAACGTAGGCCAATCATAAATTGCTAAAATGGTGACCCTGGGTTGACCTTGACCTTCTTTGTGCCTAGGTCAAACTTTGACACATATGCTTTTGTGTTGGATTTTATCCTGCAAACGATTCAGAATACAGTACTAAAGTATAAGATATATTTTTGCTCCTTACGATAAGGCGCATTTATTGGGGGAACCGTTTTATGTCCAGGTCACATGACCAAACTGGCCGCCATACCCATATATGGTAACACTCATAAAGCTAAAAGCATCCGGCGGGTCGTGCACTTCAGCTGAAGCACTGGTTTTAGTTATTCGTCGTATTTGAATGTGTGTTTCGCTTATACCTTTTTGTTTTTGATAGACAATTCAACTCCAAAACTGGCTGTTTAAGGGAGGTGGCTGTTCAACAGAGGAAATTGTCTGAGATGATGTATAGCTTGTTATCGACAGACGAAAAATGGTGATAACTGAAGACAGCTCTTCATGGATGTACTAAAAGAAACATTAATGATGGAGAGGTGTCATCTGACACCACTCCATCATTTATGTTTCTTTTCACTTGCTTATATTGTATTTATGCATATATCACAATGGTAGTTTTGAGAAAAAATAAATTTTGAAATAAATAAATGTCAGAAGAGAAATTCCTATTTATACATCCGATTTTTGCTACTGATTTAACTCTGGCTGTTTAATAGAGAGAATTTAAATTTGGTAAAGTGGCTGCTGGCTGGAATAGAGAGGTGAATGCTGAGCAGAGGTTAGATATATAGTAAAATTCTATGTGGGGAATTATTGTGGCTGTTGAAGGGAGGTGGCTGTTAAACAGAGGTGACCGTTAGTGGAGGTTTTACTGTATTTTTTCAATTAAGGGGAATAGATACACATTCTGAGGAGGAAACTCCTTCAAAAATATTTTCTCCCATGTCAATAGGGGTCAATTCTTACAGGAAGGAGTTTACTCCTGAGGAGCAAATTATTTCTTTTAAGAGTAGGCCCTTTTTCCGTGGGATACAGTTTATAGAATAGTGAACAGGATGTCCCGAAAGTTGTCTCCCTTTGCAAAATAGCGAAAAATCTACCAGGTATATCAATTCTCCTTAATATGAGATTGGTTTATTTTAATACAGGTGATCAAATTGTGTCTGTATCGCAGGCGATCGACTGGCTGGATTCGGTAAGCATATTACATTTAACACTCGCGAGGCTAATCACCATAATATAAACCTGACATTTCCAGAAAATCAGGTGTTCAGACTTTTTCAGTCCTGCGGTGTATTCCTTGCTTCCAAAGGATAATTCTTTCATAGAACATATTTAGTCACTACAGCTGCTGTTAAGGGAATGTGTGTCGGCCGTAAAACATCTCCCAGTCCTTCATCATAGTGTAGTTTATATGTTCTTGTCCTTTAGGATCAATGATTCCATTGCGGAATTTTGAAAATATCTGAGGGTCACCTATGAGGCCTTATTGGCCTAAACTAGCTAGTTTGACCCAGAAAAACTTGTATACTCCATACTTTTCTGTTCTGTGGTTTATTCCTTGCTCCGTCATAGAACACATTTGACATTTCATGTAAGTTGTCTCCAATGCTTGAAATGTCAAAAATCTGTCTTCTGAGAGAAACAGGACAGCTACCTAAAATGTTGTCTGCTAAAATTTTTCACAGAGTGCTAAGCGTTAATCAAAGCTTACAGTACTGTGAATTTTTAAGAAAGCTATGTACCGTAATAATATAGTGTTATTAATCAAGTAATTTCGTATTAGCCTAGTTACAGGTCCGAGGTCTGCTGTATTGGCCCGAGGCATGGACGGTCTGACTCGCACCACTTTGCCTTGGCAGGCCTATGCCTTCTAAGCGGTTTACTGGTCGGTTTCTGTTCTGCATGGAAGCACCATGCAGTTCAATCTATTTCACCAAACCACGATGGGCCGGTCTTGAGATAGTAGCACTCCAACAGAAACGAGTCTAACACTTTTGGCTGCGCACGCAGTTTGAAGAACAAACATGTAAGTCGCAGTATGCTTAGGGTTATTCTATAATGTGCCCTTTCATACCGCTTCTTTAGAAAAGTGCTGATAAAAGTTGAATAGCCAGCATATACTCTTGCAGTAACTGGTGTACATTTGTAACTGTTGTCCTGGGACCGGTTGTTCAAAACTAATGATGTCGTTAGTAAATGTATCGTTAAAACTTTGATCATTTAATATGGCAAATATGCTATTTTTTGCTGAAAAAATGTGAGCAGCTGCTGCTCACATTTTTTCAGCAAAAATACCAAAATATTCGTAAAAATACTTCATTATATCGGAATGGTTGTGTCTTCGTAATGGTATTGAAATAACTGTTGTACATGTAGCTGTTGCCTGTTCGCTCCACAATTGCAACTGCGCAACGTCTGCCGTTGGTTCATTAAAGTGCAAATACGTCAAAACACAATGACACGTTGAACAAAATTGCGTCACAGGTAACATGTTTATCAAAGTACAGCGATTAATCGTAGTTAGCGGTAAATTTCTGCTTCAAATAGAAAGTGAGGCTGAGCTAAATGATTGTCAAAAAAAACTTTTACCACTGTAATCCCGCCTTCTTAAGATATGCCTTGCATTTTCAAAATGTTATTAGCATTATGTCAGTTGCCCATCAACTGAGAAGCAATGCTATGCAATCGATCCATTCACTTTGTCAGTAATCTCTATAATCTGTTCAGAAGCACATAAATGAAAGTTCAACACAGTGCGACAAACCTTTCGGTGCGTCTTTGAGTTTAGTTGCCAACAGCACCAAAACGTGCGACGAGGAGAAGTCTTGTTGCTAAACTGCTGACAAAATGACTGTACAAGTATGAACTGAACGTCTCCGGAGCTATGATAATTAATCGCTTCATGCCATCATGCTAGAAGTAACTGGTCCGTGTTGTAAAAGTACCTGTACACCCACTTTAAACTTTGGGAGAAAACTGGGGTTTACAGTGGTATACACTATTTTCTTATTTCTACTATAATATACTCGTTACTTAGCCCATTCAAAATGATGGGCACGAAAACGGTAGGGCTCGCTGATCGAAGCTGAAAAGATAATCGATTATCAGTCATGTCATTGCGATCGATAATCGATTAGTAATCGCTAAGGTTTTTTTCATTATTTTACCTGTCTGGCTTTCCGTCTGAGCATGATTCGTATCATATGTTTCACTTTACCATATGTATATTTGAACAGATAGGCCTGAGCAAACAGTGTAGACCCAGATGAGACGCCGCATAATGCGGCGTCTCATCAGGGACTGCACTGTTTGCCACTCATCCAGCTATTTTAGGCATAACTTTTGGTTGTAGATTGTACCTATCAAGTAATCGATTAAAAGCAAATCAGAAATGATAATCATTTTTGTGGAATTTATCGATCGATTAATCGATTATACAATTAATCGTGTCAGCCTTAGAAAACGGCGTCTTTTTTAATTCTTTTACACATTAAATTATAGAGTTTAGAAAGAAACTGATTCCACAGTAAATGAATATATTCTGATCGCATGCATTTATTTGTTTTGTGCCGTTTTACTTGTTTATGTTTTTAATATCTTTTCAAATGTAAATAGATTTTAAAAACTCTGATGAAGGCGAATGCCGATGGCGCTTAGTTTTTCAACTGTTCTGCACGGTTTGACCACATTAACCACATCCACATTAAATTATTTATATAATAAAATAGATGGTGTAAAAAGTTTTTACTTAAACCATATATGACAGTGTAATCTTTAACCTAGTAAGTTCGGCGTCGTCCATTTCAACTTATTGGGATGTCACGTTTGTTTTCGTTTGTGGCAAATTATTAAAAAATGAATGTTCTTAGAGCAAACAGTGTAGACCCAGATCAGTTCTGCGGTGTCTGACCTGGTCCAGCAGGCACACGTCGGTAGGGCAACGTCAAATCAACGACGTTGCAACGTCATGACGTTGTGACCACGTTGATGTGACGTCAGAAATTACGTCATGTGCCTGCTGGGGGTATGCACTGTCTGTCAATGTCCCAGAAAAGGGTCGCTAGGCATATGTGGGTTAATTACAACAACATTAAAGAAGCCTCCGTGGTGTAGTAGTCGCCTTGTGAACCAGGGCTCGCAGAATCGATTCCGGGCTTCTCCAGACTTTCGGTTGGGTCTTTAAACCTATGCCCCGGCTCTGTATGTCCTTAGCTATTGGTGAGACGTAAAACGCGAACATTCACTCTCTTACAAGAATATAAAAATCGCTCAGCTCGTCAAGACTTTGCATAGTACATGTAACTTAGTAATGTCGTCACGTAACGCTACGTCCCATCACGTGACTTGAGTTTGCATTTATATATATATTATATATAATTTGTGCATATACCACTATGTTATCAATTGCAGGTATATCCATGAACATCAAGATGACTGAGAGATTAAAAACAGAGTGTGAGACTAAATACCACATTTACAAAATCTTTTCAAGGATCATTCTGTAAACACGTATATGACAATGGCGCATTCCATCTATTGTAATAAGTTTTCAAATACAAGATGTCACGTTTGTTTTGTTTGTGGTTAATTTTACAAAACAAAAATATGCGTAAGCAAACAGTGTAGCTCCAGATCAGAACCGCCGCGCTCTGTGGCGTTTGATCTGGGCCTACATTGTTTGCTAATGCACCCCCCCCCCCCCCACACACACACTCAAAAAGGGAAGATATGATACATGGGTTAAAATGCCAATACATCATTCTCTGAAACTGACTTGGGCTTTTCATTCCAAATAATCGATTTCTTTCTGATCTGGGCCACATCGTTGACTTCACAGGCACGTCATGTCAACGAGTGCATGCAATAAATAACCTTATAAACCCCACTTCCAATGGGAAAAGTTCGGTTTACAAGGGTCCAACTATTTGCTTTATTCTGAAAATCGTATACTGTCCGTACCGGTTATAATCGTCTCAAAGAGAAAAATAGAAGATCGTGAAGAAAATAACCGCAACAGTTTAATCAGGTCCTGGAAGTATGAGACGTTTGATGGTTTGTGAAATGTTGCACAGTCAAACCTGTCATAGTGGCCACCTCTATTAAGCAAGCAATCTATCTTAAGCAAGCATGCATTTAGTTCCCATAAGAGGCAAATTCATTGATCATCCCTGAGGTGCTTGCTTAACACAGGTTGAACTGTATATCTATGTATCAAATAGGTTTAACTTTTAACTCTTGTCCTGCTGAATACATTAATCCTGACACACACCTTTCCTGACTATTTATTAGTGTTTTCATTCAATTTCGCTAAATGTTTAGATTGGATTAATGGAATATTTGCATGTAAATTATGTAACAGAATACCATGAGCATGCAATAAAAGTACATGGTTATCCAAGTTCATCTGTATGGATTTCTTTAGCCTTTACCATCTCTAGGCTAATTCATCCATTACAACAACCTGCATATACAAATACATTGTAAATTTAACCGCTGAAAATACGAGCATTTTAAGATGAAAATTTGTGATATTTTTCTTATTTCTGCTCAAAATATAGATTGTAGGTACACGTTAGAACCGCCTCGATGAGGCGGTTCTAACGAGTACCCACAATCTATATTTTAGAGCAGAAATAAGAAAAATAAGGTTTACCCTTTTAATCCATAAAAGTGGGGATCAAGGGGGTCAAAATTATATATTATTAAGCGTGTTTTCGTGATGAGACGACAAATTAATAATATTTGCAGATGTTTATTTTTTTTTTTCAGGAAACGGGATTTGATATTTCATGCAAATTGTCTCCTAGGCTGCTTCTTGGGGAAAATAAGAAAAAATATTTCAAAATGTTTCAAAATGTCTTCTGCTGAAAATTCCTAGTATGTTGAGTCTTAAGGTTCCTCAATACAGTTACTTAGCTATATTTGAGGTACTAAAAAATCATATTTTCAAATAATTACCGAAAAAGATTTTTCACCAGATGGTAGTCCATGTAAATCTAAGAATATGGAAGCCAAAGATTTTTATTTGAAAGTCAACATTTTAGTAATTTATTGCATTTTTCCTTGGTTTTGCAAAAAAATGATATCTCAATCCACAGAACCACAATGTGTAAAATACTATCATAGAAATGTGGCTAAAGGTTGCCTTTAGGTACTGCAACAGAGGAATTTCAAGTAAGATACCTAAATAGTACTGAAAATTAATTATTCCAAAAAATTTAAAAAAATGTAATTATCTCACCTGGTACTATTTTAAATTCAGTGTATGTTAGCCAAAAATGACCAGTTCTATCAATTTGGCAACAAGCTCATTGATTGGGTTGAGGTGTTGAAATCTTTTGCATTTAGCTTGTAAAATGATTGCCCTTCTTTGGTGCTTTCAGTTATTCATTTTATATATTTCAGTCACGCAATCTATAACAATTCATGCAATCACTACACCAAAGTTTCACTGTGTTACTGATTGTGTAAACAGGATGGGTGATTTGATACTTGATCAATCAAAAACAAAAAATTGAAATTAAGAGAAGCCAACAGTCTATCCCCATATTTGAACTGAAGGACTTAAAGCAGCCTGTTCAGCACCAGAAACTTTGTGCAACTGCCAATAACTGCAATGGTATAGAAATGATTTTTACCCATTGGTTTGTTACTAACGTAACATTGGTTCACATGAGCCACCATAAACAAATCAGTGATTTTTTGACAAGTGAACTTCTGGACAACACAAAGGTTATATTCATCTAATCTATTAAATGATCTGTTGTGTCACCTACTAACCAATGTGTAGGCTGGTTAAAACTCACAGAAGCCCAATGCATGTAATATGTTTTGATGAAAAAAGCTTGAAAACTTTATTTTTTTCAATGTGTTTACTTGTAGCTGGACCGAACAACACAATCCGGACAATGCTACACATAAAAATAGTTCGGAAAATGAATACATACTTTTCATAAAGTAACAAACAAATTATGTTAGAAAGTTACTGAAATTAGTTGCAAGACAGTTGCAAATATGAATATTACGTTTTGAATTAAAAACAATGGTGTCATATTGTTATTTTTGGGAAATAAGTTCCAAGGCGTATGAATACAGTTTTAGTTGGCAAGATGGATATCTCCTCAATTTGACAGCTACAATAATTTATCAGTGATGACAGGCTTCCAAGATAGGCGATTTCATAATGCTGTATGCAGGGAGAAGGCTACATAGCTGAATTTTCAAGGTATATGCATTGATGATGGGCATAGTTAAATGTGGAATGCATAAATAATGAGCATTCTGAGCATTCAGATTTATCGCAAAAAAAGAAGATGGCGGCGCCCATGAAGAAAAACATGTCAAAGTTTTTTTCAGGTTTTCAATTTAGGTAGCATTTTTGATAGAAAGCTTGGTCCGAGTCGCTAGTATTTGATGTGAACTATTGATCTGCAGCTGTTTTAGTAACTTGTTAAAAGGCTAGAAAAACCGTTTCATTTTTTTTCCTGGTAAAAGTGAAAAATACAGAATTACATTTATTTTCAAAGGCACAGAGATGTAGCTAATGCAAGAAAGTACTTGCTGTAATAACCGTTGGTATCTCCAGACCTTTTTCTTCTAGGACAGGCACTTTAAAAGGAAATCAGGATCATATTTTGGGAAAAAATAACATGCAAATCTCACACCTATATTTTTCTTGTGCAAATGTATTGAGGAACCTTAATTCATCTCACTTTATCACGGTCGAAGAGGGATCCAACGTAAAGGCTTATGTTGGTTGCTCTGTCTCTGGTCGGGCCCATCGGAGTCTAACTGTTGGTTTTCTTTTGCTCCAGCATTTCAGTGGTTTCTTGCTGTCGAGTCCTCATCGTTGTTTCATCTCTGTGGTTGTTTGATTTTTGTGGTCTCGTAGATGTTGCACTGGTGAGTTAGGAGGCCTTCGTGCGGACTGAACAAATTATTTGTCTTAATCGCGACGGAAGTAAGGGCGAGGATTGTGGCCACGTAAAATCGATTAAATCCCCTCCAGTGGAATTCGTTTCCGTGTTTATGTCGCTTATATTATTTTATTTTGGATAGCCTATTGGCCATTTTGTGGGAAAGTAACTGTCCTTTTGGCTTTCCGCTATTGATGTTTCCATTAGGGTCTGTTGTTACATGTTTGTGTTTCTTTCCCTTTGGTGGCTCTGATGGGAGCTGTGGGTTAATTGGATCGATTCCTGATCATTGTCTCCACTTCTATTTTTCATTTCTTTCCAAAGCACTGAGAGGAATAAAGCAATTATTAACTCACCTTCATTCCGAAAACAAACCTATACAAATGCATTGTAAACGTTATAGCCGAAAAAACGAAAATTTTAAGATGAAAAATTGTGATATTTTTCTTATTTCTGCTCTACTATTTTCTTTTTATTTCGGCGCCTAATTTCCTTTTCAAACCCCATTTCTTTACATAACCTGTTTTATGAAATAAAATCCTTTTGCAAAACCAACAGATATGTATGTATGTATGTCTGTCTGTCTGTCTGTCTGTCTGTGTGTGTGTGTGTGTGTGTAAGTGTGTGTGCGTGTGTGCGTAAATTGGAGCAATAGTAGGATGTGGATGAACAAAAGATAGGTTGTAATTACTATGTATTTCTGTATGTATGTACATCTGTACGTATGTCTGATTGTACTGGCATGCATATGCTTCTTAATGTACTACACAAACACGCCTATGCAAATACATTGTTACCTTAATCGCCGAAAAAATGAAATTTTAAGATGAAAAATCGTGATATATTTCTTATTTCTGCTCGAACTATAGATTGCAGTTACTCGTACCAACAATCTATATTTTAGAGCAGAAATAAGAAAAAAAAAGGTTTACCCCTGAAAACCCCAGTTTTACTATGTAGACGTGTTTTCGTGATGGATATGCATCTTGGTGCCTTAGTGAGGAGGATATTGGATAGACATGTATGATGTATGAGGTTAAACGTCCCCGTCAACATTGTATAGGTCATTTTGGAGACTTTGCTTCCAATTTTGTGGGACTTTTACCCGACATTTAGATGAAATGACATCTCAAGCCCTGTCGCCTAATCAAACCAATAGGGTTTATAAGCATGGACGGTCCGACTCGCACCGCTTTCCTGGGCAGGCTTAGATCCTCTAACAGGTTTACCAGTACTCGAGTACGGTCGGTTTCAGATTTGCGTGGAAGCATCATGCAGCCCATCTATTTCTTCAAGCCCCGATGGGCGGGGGCCAGGGTAGACATGTATGAGCACTTTATGATATTCATCCCTGAAAAATGATGCCAATGGGGCGTGTTAGGACCCTGACATTTTATCACCGCTGCCGAGGAACGAACCGGGGGACTGTTACATCAGTGGCGTGCGTATTAACAATTGAGCCACCACCACTATGAGTGTTGTTGCTGCGCGAGTTGTGTGTGCTTGTTTTGTGTACCTTCATGTCACATGATTTTTTCTTGTCTTTCTATCGCTTTATACCTTTGTTGACCCATTGCATACGCGAGGACTCTTCCATTGCTATGTGTTAGACAAGTCCATTTGTCATATGAGGGGTGTCAGGCCTATTTGTTCGTTTTCATTCTATTTTTGACGGAAAATTCTGTTAGCAAATAGTGCAGGCCCTGATCAGACACTGCGTTCTGTGGCGTCTGATCTGGGCCTGCACTGTTTGCAAAGGTACCCCTTTAGGGGTTTCCCGCATGTAGTGGGTTAACAGGCTTTTCCTACATAAATTGTCCTACTGAAATAATGAGTGTTACCACACCCATTTCTGACAGTCAATCAGACTACCAATCAAATTACTTTATATAACCTATTCATTCCAACTGATGTTATCTTCAATCAAAGCTGAAACGAAACTGTTTTTAAAAGAAGGAATAGTTGTGCTCAGCAGGACAAGTGTAACAAATAATGATCTTATATTCGTGATCATATCATAGGAACATTTTTAACCCATAAATTGCCAATCACGACTATTGTCGTCTGCTTCGCCGTCTGCCGGTTACCGTAAAAGTAATACTTTGCAAAGTGTGGACCGAGATCAGACTGTAGGAGCAGTCTCATCTTGGCCCCCAATTTTTTCCTGTTAGCAAAAATATTTTTAAAAAGGTTGCAAAAAATTCAGCAGAGGACATAACCAGTCAACATTTTCAGATGCAGTTTTTCTCGGCCGATTGAGGGTTAAACAAGCCTCCATCGAGCAAGAAGCTCGTTTCATAAATTTCATATTAAAAATAAAGGCCGGGAGTGTAATATTATGTTTATCATACAACGATTTCAAGTCGAATTTTATTGTTTTAGAAGTTCCAAAAATCTGAATAAAAAACAGGGTTTTCGCGGACGGCGTCATGACGTTAAGCGCCAGTAGCCATGCTTAATACATGTATCACTTTTACAACATCACAGTACGAAAACACGCCTATTCAAATGCACTGCAAATTTTACCGCCGAAAAAATGAAAATTTTCAGATCAAAAATTGTGATTGTTTTCTTATTTCTGCTCAATATATAGAATGTGGGTACTCGTTAGAACGAGTACACACAATCAATATTTTGGAGCAGAAGTAAGAAAAATACGGTTTACCCCTTTACTATATAAAAGTGGGGTTCAAGGGGGTAAAAATTATATAGGCGTGTTTTCGTGATGACGATATCCACTATATAAAATCGAAAGTATATGGCGACACGTTAAAATTGTCATGTTTTCATCTATCGCCAAGCGACGAAAAATCTCCTGTCATCCCTGAAGCCTTTCGGTCATGTGAGCTCTGTTCAGCTGTCAAAGATGGGTTCAGTTCTTCAAAGCCTCGTTTGCTTAAGAAGCTCGTCAGGTGTCAAATTGTTAACTGTTCTAGTAAGTACAAAGTCTAAATTTTGTTAACTGTTCTAGTAAGTACAATGTCTAAATTTGTTAACTGTTCTAGAAAGTACATAGTCTAAATTATGTTAACTGTCCTAGTAAGTACAGAGTATAAATTTTGTTAACTGTTCTAATAAGCAACAAGTCTAAATTATGTTTACTGTCCTAGTAAGTACAAAGTCTAAATTATGTTAACTGTCCTAGTAAGTACAAAGTCTAAATTATGTTAACTGTCCTAGTAAGTATAAAGTCTAAATTTTGTCAACTGTTCTAGTAAGTACATAGTCTAAATATTGTTAACTGTTCTAGTAAGTACAAAGTCTAAATTTTGTTAACTGTTATAGTAAGTACAAAGTCTAAATTATGTTTACTGTCCTAGTAATTACATAGTCTAAATTTCGTTGACTGTTCTAGTAAGTACAAAGTCTAAATTTTGTTAACTGTTCTAGTAAGTACAAAGTCTAAATTTTGTTAACTGTTCTAGTAAGTACAAAATCTATTTTTTTTTCCGAATAAATGTAAGAAGAGCGTCATTCACAAACAAAAATAGCAGTATATTTGTCATTATTGAATGATCACAGATTGAACGACGACATTAGTTTTGAACAACTGGTCCCCAATAAAGATCATTCAGGTACTGTTATTACAGTGAAAAAATATGTCACTCTTACAACAATAAACTACATTTCAAACTGAGAAAAAAGGTCTGAGGTAGAAAATGTCAGATTAGCGTACATAAAAGCAATGGATACGCCTTCAAGGGGAGACAAGTCATCCACGCATCATTCTTGTCTCCACTATCGATAGAGCAGGAGACAAGTCATCCACGTATCATTCTTGTCTCCACTATTGATAGAGCAGGAGACAAGTCATCCACGTATCATTCTGTCTCCACTGTCGATAGAGTACTTTCAAAGGTAAGAACTTGTTCCCGAGACGAAATGTTTTTCCTTTAACCATTTTTGTACCAAATGGAATCTTCCTCCTTATATGTAGCAGGAGTCCATTTCAAAATTTAGAAGTGTCAGGTTGTGTTTCCTTCAAAATTTATTTGGAAAATAGCTGAACGTTTGCAAACAGAGTCGACCCTGATCAGATGCCGCGTTCTGCGGCCTCTGACCTGGGCCTGCGCTGTTTGCCAGGGTACCCGTTTTGGGGTTTCTGGTACAAAATGGGTTAAACGTGGAGCGCTTTATCAGAGAGGGCCGGTTTACTACAAAGTAGACAGGACGTTCCGAAAGCTGTCTATTTCTTAAACATGGCGAAAAAAGTCCACTGTCTTCATTCCACAACTGGCATTATTCTGGATTCAGAACTTGAATACCTTACCCATGATTTCTTTATATACTTCATCCGTCAGAGGTTTATACTTTGCCTTGTCCTTATCATAGCAGAACAGCTGGTCAGAAATTTGTGTTTTGTCAAACGCATTTTCCTTATATATGACCTTATTTTGTTTTATGGTTGAGGTCATCTGAAGCTCCTTAGTAATTCTCAGAAACAAAGGTCTTGCATATGCAGGAATGTTTTCTGTGCAATGCGCGGACAGGATGGTTAAAGCATTTTCGTCCAAAGTTGTTAAGTCTTGTTTTAGTAACAGGGCTGCCATACCTGCTTTTCCGTCTTGACCTGAAATAAAAAAAAACGTAACCAGAAGGTCAAGTTGATTTTATATCGGCTAAATTTTTCCGTCATCCACGAATATGCAAATAATGCATCAGCTGTCTGGTTTGTCCAGTTTCAATGTTGTTAGATTTACATCACGTGAACAAGTCCGTGAAATGAACACCCCCTAAACCCCACTTTATAAAGAGAAAACTGGGATTTACTGGGGTATGCATTATTTTTCTTATTTCTGCTCCAAGACATAGGTTGTTGGTACTCCTTAGAACCGCCTCAATGAGGCGGTTCTAACGAGCTCCCACAACCTATGTTTCCAGCATAAATAAGAAAAATGTCACGTTTTTTTTTTTCATCAGAAAAGTAGCCATTTTGGAGGTGTAAAAAATGCACCATGTGTCACGGGTGTGTTATCGTAATGACTTATGTTGTTGCTTGCTGTCAGTTTCATAAAGACAAAATCAAAGTTTCACAAAGATCAGATCAAAGCTAAAATTGTGACAAAGTCGAATATTGTCAGATTTAACTATAATGATTTACATCCCCTATATTATCAAACAAAACTAAAAAATTTCAAACCCATCTGAAAATTGGGCCCCGTCAAGCGATTTTGGTACTTATCACCTACGCGAGCAGCGAAGCCTCAGGCGAGCCTGCGCATCTGCGCAGTCTCGCCAGAACATTCGCTGCTCGCTTATCTGCCAGTGAATCAAGAGGAACCTTCAGACAGAAAGTCATATCCCTGGCCCCTCTGAATTGCTGGGCATGCGCAGTTAAAATTTGTCATGACGAAATGCTCGAAGACACAAATTCGCTTGGCGGAGCTCAATTTATACCCGTTCAAATTTTCTCTTCGGTTAGCTAGGGATTGGCTTATAACATAAGGCATGTATTTTGTGTGCGAAAGCTAATCATATAGTGTGGTGAAAAGTACAGGACACTAATGCTGGTGAAGATGGCCGAATGGGACCTCCTCTGACATTACATTTAAAAGCTTCAAGGAGAATAATAGTGCAGACGAATATCTACATGTATTTGTTCCGAGCTTTCACAGTTGAAAAGGCTGTGAGAAACTGATATCCGCTCAGCACGGTCAACCATGGGGTTAGAAACGCCAAAGGGGGAGTTCCAAATCTGCCCACGCACAGATTTTCTTGAAACTTCAGTTGTTGTTTACTTAAGGTCTAACAACTATACATATATTTGTTTCGTTTGATAGATTACCATAGGTCTCAGGAAAGGTCCCTGAGGTAATCCCCTGTAGAGGTCATACACACCTGTGAACTTTTCAGTCTTTAATCAATAGGTATGATTATTTTCAAATTTTGTTGCTTTGATTGGCAGCAGAACTCCATAAGGATTAATCTAATCCAAAAAATGTAAATGTGTCTATGTCTTTTAATCTTCCTGATAAATTTATTTACAACATTTCTTCTATTTTTCATGAAAATTTGCAAAGATTAAGATGTTCACCATAAGTATTAGATGTGTTACTGATCTTGTCACCCCAAGATATTGCTTATAAAATAGGCCACATATGTGCTCTATATAGCAAACAAATTTCAATAAAATCAGAAACCGGTAACAATGTTTTTGAAAGCTAGATATGGGTTCAGGTCAATTTTTGTGCCAAAATCAGTTTCAATACCAGGGGACAAGATTTCCTTAATGTGTATTTTTATTGTGTTTTATGTCAATTTAGGGCCACCTTATCATACAAAGCTTAGCATAGGCATTTTTATAATAAAAAATCACCCCCACCCAAAAAAAATAAATAAATAAAAATAAAAAAAAATAAAATAAAAAAAAAACAGTAAATGAGAACATACATTATCAACGTATACAAGTCAAGTTTTATCCAAAAATTTTAAAGAGAAAAATAAAATGCATTCATGCACTGTCCATGATGAATGTTAGTGTGGGCAATATTGCTGAAAAAAATTACATTATGACACAATAGAAATAAGACATGGTGGATCTTTTTACCCTATTTTATTTGGCCTTCTTGTACATTTTAAACCCTGCAATACAAAGACACTTGATGTCAGTAATACTCAATGACGTTATGGATTTGCTTAATTAATTACTTTCATAATACTATTTTTTCCTTAATTATTTTTGCTGTTGTCATTTTCTTCTTTAAAATAAAACAGCAGTCAATAATTTGTAAACTTGAAGGGACAGACTGATTTTCTGATTTGTTCTTATGATTGATTGGTCCTTGCATTGTTGATGTTTTCTTACATCACTTGGTCAAAAAGACTCACACTCCGATCCCCCACCAAAAAATTTGTGAGATCATGGAAAGAATTTTCTGTATTTTTTCTAGGTTCATTATAACATCTGTAAAAGTGTAAGGTACAATGTTTTAGTCTTCAAAATAAATGCAGAGCTAGTAACACTGGAACTAGTTGTAGAATTGTCATTTGGCATACACTTCGCTAAATGAAATAGACAGAGGGCAAGTTGCTGTAACAAATTTATTTTATAGCTGATATTATATTTAGATGTAGTTATACCATTCACATTTTTAGTCATCTGTATGCAGTACTTGCCACCAATGTTAAGCTTTCTAGCTCTGTATTCATCAGTTTTACATATGGCGTGAATCAGCTGTTAGCTGTACTACTAGCATATTTGCGGAGCCAAAATCTGCAGTTGGCTTTATATTTTTCTATCGCACTGATAGCAAATATACTGTTGGCTCTTTTCTTCCTCTGAAATCGTTTGAAAGTATGAATAGCCTTCTCTATTATATTAAACCATGTTACTAAAAATTAATTGGTTGTTTTCCAGATCATATTTAAGAATTTAACTTTATTACACAGATTTTCACAGCAGGCAATATTTGTTACGTTTTAAGTAGACTGTAGCTTAGTTCAGATTTTGAGGGGACATTGTCAGAGTTGCAAAAGAGCCAAAACAACAGTGTTTCCATTTTGTCTATGGTAATCTGTGTATACAGTGGGCCAAAAGTCTATGGTATTATGAACCACCTGTCACACCATAATAAAAACATCATAAATCTTGGCTATTCAAGCAAGCTGTGCCATTCTGGTATGACAGACCTTTCAAACATTTTAAGTTGACTGCATCATACTTATAATACTGCATAATACATACTATTACAGAATCAAGAAAATTGTCTGGTTTACAGAACCATCCATTTTACTTGCCAATTCAACAGCCTTTGTCATAATAAGCTTCAGCAAGCTTAAGATTACATTAAATACAAAAACTCTTGTTATATAATGAAATATATTTTTATTGAATTGTTAATGAACGCTCAAAATAGATTGTGTTATTGGTGTCCCCCAGGGTACCATAACTGATACAGCTGCTGATTATATGAGCTCTTACTATACACAACATGGTGTTAGCATACATATATTCATGTTTATATATATTATTTGCGAGCAATTTCTCGATTGAAAGTGTTATACCATATCTACAAATGGTTTGAAAAAAATAAAAATCTGACCATTACTATTCAATGTTCAAATGCAGTATGTTACCGATGTCAGATTTTTAAGAAAATTTGATAAAATGTTCTACACATATACAGACAATTTTCATATTAAAATTATGAGGTGACAAGAACTGCAACAGTATGAAATCAAAAGTCAAACATACTCCAAAAGATTTTATGGCTGTGAAGTCTAGGGTCTCCTCCATATGAAATTAAACATGGTCTATAGAACTTTACCTGAACAATAGTAAATGTGATACAAAAATAATATCAAATGACTACAGTGATGCCTGAGAACAAAATAACTCCAAAACATAAGAATCTGTTGTGTATATGTATACTTGTTTGGGGGCCCCTATTTTCAGATGCAGAAATAAACAAAACATTGTGGATTTATAATGAACACAGATATGAGAGCGAAATAGCTAAATAATGAACAGTCATTTACCAGGTATTAATTATGCACAATATCATGGAAATCTGTGCGTGGGCAGAACCCTATGGAAATTTACTATAGGCTGGAACTCCCCCTTTACAACAGAACAGCAGTGTTCCAAACCCTCGGGTTGACTGTGCTCCTCGGTTCCGCTCAGCACGGTCATCCCGAGGGGTTGAAACGCCCATATACAACAGAAAGCTATATTAGATTCTTTTTCCTGCACAACACCACGAAAAATTTAATTTTACCGTATGTATCGCTTTATCTTTCGCGCACTGTAGTTTGCCTGGGAAAGAACACCAGGGTAAGAACAAGATTTGTTTCACAGGCTTAATTCAAAGGTGCAAACTTTCTAAAGGACCTTCTAAAACTGATTTCAATAAGTGTAGAGATGAAATTGTTGCTGCCTTGAATAAATTTGGTAATCGATGGCGTAAACGAGAGTATGTTGAGCATAAAGCTCTCAAAGAATGGAATCGTAGCATCCTGAAACTAGTGAACAAACGCATTTCTTTCTACTCTCAAAATACGAACTTATTACCTCCTAAACCTAAGACGTTTTACGTCACCTTAAACTAGGTATTCAAGAATTTCATAAGAAGTTTGTTTTGGTTCCAGCAGATAAGCCCGCTAAAATGTGGTCGTTGTTTGACGGCTCCACTATGTTAACACTCTTCAGCAAGAACTTGGTGGTACAAAGGCCTATGAACTGCAATCTTTGGCTGTAGAGAGGACTTTAGTTGATGAACACATTTGTTGTTCAGCCACCAAGTTTGCTGTATGTGTTACAGAAGATCAAGACAAGATTTCTACGTTATATTGGTTGCCTAAACTTCTTGAAAGACCATACAAAGCACGGTTTATTGCAAATTCAAGCTCTTGTACCACCACTGAACTTTCCAAATGATAAACTTTATGTTTTATTGCAAGCAAAAACATGTGATTTAATATTGCGACAAAGTCTTCGAAAGATCAGTGGGAAATCTGTTTCGGTCTATAAAATGTTTAAGGAAGTTTGAAATAAATTAAAATCCAGACGTTTTCGTGCTTCAAGTCTATCTACTTATGATTTTCCACTCTTTACACTACATTTCCTCTCAATCTTATAAAAGAAAAACTAAATGATTTAATTAAATGGACATTTCATAGGGAAGGCCCCCTCTTTATTGCGTGTAATGTAAGAAATGCTTTTTTCACTTCTGAAGAGCATATAATTATACTTTAGGGTCATGTCAGAAAGTGTGTGAAGCTCTAACCTCTCTACTTGACAATATTTACATAAGATTTGGTACTAAGTTATTAAGACAAGTTGTCGGTATTTCGATGGGTCTAAAGTGCGCACCCCAAGGCCTTGCGGCTGATCTGTTCTTGTTTTGTTATGAAAGATGAAAGAGACATCATGCTGTCCCTTTCCGTTGAAAATAAAATCAAACTGTAATCATTGAAGCCTGTCTCTGGTTGGGCCCATCGGAGTCTAACTGTTGGTTTTCTTTTGCTCCGGCATTTCAGTTGTTTCTTGTTGTGAGTTCTCACCGTTGTTTCATCTATGTGGTTGTGGGATTTTGTGTGTTCACGGAATAGTTGCACTGATGAGTTAGGAGGCCTTCATGCGGACTGAACGGATTATTTGTCTAGGTCGCGACGGAAGTAAGGGCGAGGATTGTGGCCATTGAAAATCGATAAGCCCCCACTTATATTATTTTGTTTTTGGATAGCCAATTGGTCATTTTGTGGGAAAGTAACTGTCCTTTTGGCTTTCCGCTATTACATTAGGGTCTGTTGTTTCATGTTTGTGTTTGTTTTTCTTTCCCTTTGGTTTCTCTGATGGGAGCTGTGGGTTAATTGTATCGATTCCTGATCATTGCATTCACTTCTATTTAGCTCGACTTCTAGGTATTTCGATGATTTTTTTTAAATGTTGACAATACCTATTTCGATGGTTTGATCAGTCAAATTTACCCCCGAGAACTTCAGTTAAATAAAGCAACTTCTTCTGATACCGAGGCCATGCTTTTGGATTTATAGCTATCTTTAGTAGATGGGTTTGTTTCTTGCAAAATTTATGATAAACACGATGAGTTTGAGATTGTAAATTTTCCTTTCATAGATGGTGCTGGGCCTCGAGCGTTATCCTATGGCGTTTATATTTCGCAATTAATTTGATTTGCCAGAGTGTCAAGTCATGTAACCAACTTCAACACTCGTAATAAATTGATAACCGCTAAAGTTCTTAATCTGGGTCATCGGTATAATAAATTACGCAAAGCCTGTTCAAAATTTTATAGACGGCATTCCGACTTAATTTCAAAATTAATTGTTGCGCTTAAATCTCTTCGGCAACAAGGTCTATCGGAACCCGAATTTTATGGTAACTAAGGATACAAATTCAGAAAAATATATAAATGCAGTGACTTCAGCACACAATTTCGTAAAATCATTCTTCAATATAAAAGATAAGGTACAACATAAATGTTATACGACAGACTGCATGCATGGTAGTTAACCCAATCACGGTTGACAACATTGCTTACCTCAGTCTTTAAATGACCGCCGGTGGGTCACGCCTTAGACTCTTACGGTTACAGACTACACGCTTACTAAGAATTAGAGAGTATCTAATTTCATGTAATGTTGGTTGGTGCCTGATGCTCTGTCTCTGATCGGGCCCATCGGAGTCTAACTTTTGGTCTGCTTTTGCTCCAGCATTTCAGTGGTTTCTTGCTGTCGAGTCATCACCGTTGTTTCATAAATGTGGTTGTATGATTTTTGTGTTCATGGAGATGTGGCACTGATGAGTAAGGATGCATTCATGCGGACTGAACAAATTATTTGTCTAAATCGCTACGGAAATAAGGGCGAGGATTGTGGCCACGTAAAATCGATTTTAGCCCTCCAGTGTAATTCGTGTCACTGACCGTTCCAAGGCAGTTCTTCTGTCGCGGTTTATTTTTGTTATGGTTTGTCTTTGACTGTGAGTATCGCTTATGTTATTTTTTATAGACAATTGGCCAATTTGTGGGAATATAACTGTACGTTTGGCTTTCCGCTATTGGTGTTCCATTAGGGTCTATTTGTTTCATGTTTGTGCTTCTTTCCCTGTGGTGTCTCTGACGGGAGCTGTGGGTTAATTGTATCGATTCCTGATCATTGCATTCACTTCTATTTCTTATCTGGTGTGTATGAATTTACATTTCATGTGAATCGTCTACACGGCAGATAATTCTCATTTAATGTCATAATAGTTGTGAAGTCAATGATCAGGAATCGATACAATTTTCTGATGACACCTCACATAAATACATCGAACGAAAAGAAAAACAAAAATAAAACAGCTTAATCATAATGAAAACTTCACAAGCGAAAAGTCAACAGGACAGTTATTTTCTCATATAGCTATCCAAAATAAAAGGATATAAGCGATACAAAGACGTACTATAATTAAAATAATACACGCAAGAAGAACCACACTGGAACAGTCCGTAAAAAGGTTTATATGGTAGGGGCTTAAATCGATTTTACGTGACCTCAAAGTCGTGGAGATTGATCATGAAATCATTTCTACGGTCATTCTCTCCCTTCCGCTGATTCAAGAAGGGCAGTTGTCAGTTTCTGGCGAAAGAATGAGCACTGTACTGGTTAACCGCTTACGTATAAGCCAGCCCGGGAAAAGTGTGGATAGTTAAACTGACCGTCTCAAACAAGACCTAAAAAGTGTTGACTGGGTCGTTAAACTCCAATACAATACAAATAAGTGACCTCAATCCTCACCCTTAGTTATGTCATGGTTTTAACAAATAATTGTTCAAAATAGTAGTAATGGGAAATGATCAAGAATCGATAGAATTACCTATCGACTCCGCTCTCAGACATCAAAGAGAAAGAAACATGAACATAAAATGAATCTTATAATAATTAATACGTCACATCAGAAAGCTAAAAGGACAGTTACGTTCCCACAAAATGGTCAAACGATTATCCAAAAACAAAAAAAGATATTAAGCAAGGCATACATGCAAACACGAACTTTCACAATAATAAACCACGCCAGAAAACCGCCTTGGAACTCTACTGGCGAGCTTAAGGCCATAATCTTTGCCTTTGATTTTACGTGGCCACAAGTCTCTCCCAAGCCTTATTTTCTCTCAAAATTAGATAAACTAGTGCAGGTCGAGGGCACCATCGCATATCCCCAAGCTGTGAAAATTATGTCACAATACAAGAACCCGAAATTCTTCTTATTGAGAACTGGTGACCCCCAGGCATGTTCCCAGGGCAAGATATTAGCACTAATGAACTCTGCTCTTCATTGCCTTTGATTTTTTAGGAAGTAACTGGGTTGTTTTTTCAGCTATTCGCTAGTGGTGTTATCATTGGGGTTTAGTTAGTCCCTAGTGGTATTTCTTCCCTTTAATGTCGCTGACGGGAGGTGTGAGTTCATTGTATCGATTCCTGATGTTTGCCTTAACTTTTTATTTTGGTATGCAGCATATCTATGTTTGTAAAAAAAAAAATTGACCCCTCGCACCCGCAGTGGGTCGCAACAAAATTCCAAATACGTTCCTCCAGCCCTCATCCATAGGGCTATATCCTTTGGTAGCTACAAGATTCTAGCTCAAATAGCCTAGAAGGAGTTGTGGGACAATAGATAAAAGGACCTAAAAACCTATCTTTTGACCTCTGGTAACCCCCAGTCATGCCTCCCGGGCAAAACATTTGCATCACTGTATTCCAAACGTCATTACCTTCGATTTGATAGGCAACATGACTATGTTTGAACAAAATATATGTTTTGCCCGTGGGTCCCATCCGCTGGCCTTGCCTAGGTGCGGGGGGGGGGGCATCAATATTCTAAACATGTTCCTCTAGTCTTCATCCATAGGGCTATCAACTGTGACTGTTTCGAGATTCAAGCTTGAAAAGCCTAAGAGAAATTGTTCGGTTCGACAATCAGAAAAAGGATCCAAAATCCTACCTTTTTCCTCTGGTGACCCCAGACATGCCCTTAGTTTTGCACCACTGTATTCTACTGTTCATTACCTTCGTGATGATATACAACATGAAAATGAGTATGTTTGAACAATATGAAATTTGACACATCGGACAGTGTAGGGCCCTACCCTCTATCTGGGGTCACATCTAAATACTGAATACGTTCCTCCTGCAGTCCTTGTCAGAGGGCTATTATCTGTGACAATTTAGAGATTCTAGCTTAAATGGTCTAGGAGCAATGGAGGGACAATACAGGCGGACGGACGACGGACGAGGGTAATGTTCCATATCCCAATCCAAGTTTTTCGTCGAAAAGCGTGGGAATAAAAATACACAGTACCTTCTGTTTTTTTTATTGGTGTTTGAACGATTCAGAATTTGGTATGTCTAGTTTAATTTGATAAAATATACCATAGTGTAAAGATTCTGATGATCAGAAATCAAGTGAAATAGAAGTGAAGGCAATGATCAGGAATCGATACAATTAACCCGCAGCTCCCATCAGTGACATCAAAGGGAAAGGCGATGCCGCGACTATCACATGGATTATTCCCGAGAAGACATTTTTATTTGTTCCCCATGATGTAAAAGGAAAAATAAAAAGCACGCGTTCATCCTATTTTGGAATATAGTGATTGTGTTTGTCAGTCTAAACAAGCTTAATACTCTATTTTGTTAGTCACGTCAAGCTGTAATGAGCAGCCAAGTTCCATACGACTGTATCTTGTGATTAATGAAAAACTACTGATGTTCATAAAATCATGAAATATAGGTCAAGTATTTTCCATTTTGGTATACAGTTTGCTATCTGTAGATATCTGTCGTGGTTTATCGTTGTTATAGTTCGTCTTTGCATGCGTGTATTGCTTATATTTGTTTGTTTTGGATACCCGTTTGGCCATTTTGCGGGAAAGCAACTGTCCATTTGGCTTTCCGCTTCTGGTGTTTTCATTAGGCTTTAATTATTCCATGTTCGCGTTTCTTTCCCTTTGGCATCTTTGATGGGAGTTGTGGGGTAATTCTATCGATCACTGATCATTGTATTCACTTCTATCATACATAACACAGCATATCACATAAATACCTATCTCGGCATTCACATTATCTTTGTTTTACTCGGTTCTCTGTTAAACAAGACAGACCTTGCAGAAGCAAAACGTACCCTTTAAATGGGCTTCAACTTTTCACTTCTGAAGAGCATACAAATTATACATTATGGTCATGTCAGAATGTATGTGAAACCATCACCTTTCTACTTAAAATATTTACATAAGTGTTGGTGCTAAGTTATTCAGACAAACTGTGGGTATTCCGATGGGTACGATTTGTGCACCCTTTGTGGCTGATCTGTTCTTAATTTGTTACGAAAGAGACTTCATGATGTCAGTTTCCGTTGAAAACCAGTCTGAAATCACTGAAACCTTGAGTTCGACTTCTTGATATTTGGATGACTTATTAAATATTGACAATACCTATTTCGATGGTTTAATCAGTCAAACTTACCCCCACCCCAAACTCAGAAATTCAGTTAAATAAAGCTTTTTCTTCTGATACCGAGGCCCCGATATTTTTTTGCATCTATCTATAGAAGATGTGTCTGTTTCCTGCAAAATTTACGATAAACGCGATGATTTTGATTTTGAGATTGTAATTAAATTTTCCTTTCTTGGATGGTGATGTTACTCTTGCGGCATCATATGGCGTTTATATTTCGCAATAAATTCGATTTGCCAGGGTGTCTAGTCATGTAACTGACTTCAAACCTCGTTATAAATTGTAAACTGCTAAATTTTCTAATCAGTGTTACCGGTATCATAAACTACCCAAAGCTTTTTATCTAAATTTAATAGACATCATTCCGATATAATTTAAACATTCAATGTTGAACCTAAATCTCTTCTGCAACAAGGTCTATCGGACCCTAAATTTTATGGTGACTTAGAATATAAATTCACAAAAATATATGCTTGCAATGACTTCTGTACCCGATTTCGTAAATCAATCTTCAATACAATACAATATAATACTTTTTATCCTATCAAGGGCCATTACTGGCATATATTACAGCAGAACTCAATATACATAATAAACACATTTGCAATGAGTTGAAATAAGCGTGATAAAATGAGCGTGAAACGACATGAAAATGATTTTAATAAAGCCAAATTTCTAGTATGTGCATAATAATTATAGGTTATTGACTTTATATTGTGAAATAATCGGCACGAGTTCATATGGCGAAGGACGCACGAGCTTGCGAGTGCGTCTTCGCCATATGAACGAGTACCAAATATTTCGCAATATAAAGTCAATAACCTTTTTATTATATACCCAAAAACTCAAATGTCGGCTAGAATTCAGGATTGCCTGGAAAGAATTTCTGAACGTAAAATCAGATTATACATCTTTAAGTGGTTTGAAATGGAAAATAATGAAGTTCGTTAAGTGTCTTCCTATACGTTAAAAATCACACCCAACCGCACCAAAGTGAAGACGACGTTAAAGTTAGTGGATGTAACGTCATTAAAAACATTGACTTTTCCAAACACAGGACGCCATTTTTTCCGAAGCGTCGGTTATATTTCATTCAAAATACTCCGGATTTCTTAGAAGAAAGTATTGAAAATCTAAACAGATTGCAGGTAGGTCATATTTGGCAGCATAAAATGCGGTTTATGCACTTTGTCAGAACCTATATTCGTTTTGTTTTACGTTCTTACAGTCGATACGCACGACAAGATGGCTGCCGATTTTTAGTATCGAAATAGACAAATTTGAAAGTAGTTCTATTGTAAACGTGACTGCTTATCTACGGGCAATATGAACTTGACTACGGGCAATATGGAAAAATATTGACCGGTAACTTCTGTAGAAAGTAAACGGGACATTTTCTGGGTATATAATAATTGGTCTTTGGTGATATGTTGGCAAGAGATTTCTTATATTATATATTTGATTTTACACCGACCGTACATGATATTAAATGTGTTTTACGCATTTCTCAGTTGAAAACAGCCAAATATACTTTAAAAACAATTTAAGTACTTACACAGGTTCGATATTCATTAACCAGAAGAACTGAGAGTCTTGTGATAACGTCAAAATATTTCTGCATAATATGTTCTATAAAAGGGTTATCCTTTGGAAGCAAGGAATACACCACAGAACCAAAACATATAGAGTGTACATGTTTTCTGGGCCAGACTAGCTAGTTTCGGCCAATTAGGCCTCATCAGTGACCCTCAGATATTTTCAAAATTCCACAATGGAATCAATGATCCCAAAGGACCATGCATAAGTCAGAGATCTTAGCGAAAAAATCTTTTCTCAATGAACTGTATTTTTTACAGTTAATAATTAAATGTTTTTCATCTTCTGTCTCATTCGGTGAGCATGCTTAACGGAATCTGTTCATAGACTGGACGTTTTTATATCGGCCCACTTCAATCTCTAGTTTATGTGCACTTATGCGAAACGCCTTGAAAATTATACGAATATCGACACTATTTATTACTGAAAGATATATCTCCCTTTTGAAAACAGTTTAGTAGAAAGTATATGATGAAGATTAAATATCAGAAAGGCCTCTGTTTCACTAAATTTGGTAAAGTTACGCCTTACTTGCAACCACTGGGTCGATATCTCTGCTGGTGGATGATTCGTTCGTCCCCGAGGGTATCATCAGCTCAGTATCAGTTTCTTAGTGCTGAGGTTGATACTACGGTGTTGACGTCAGTACTAAAGTACTGATTTAAATGGCTATATTATATCTTTAAGTTTTGCAGTATAAAATTCTATTTTTTTTTAAAACTAAGACTTACTTGTCAGGTGAGACATGTATCTTAGCGGATCTGGTTGCCACTTTTTGCTATATTTTAAATTTTGCAAGTCTCGCTACTTTGGACATCTCCTTCCTGATGCCCGGGACTTCCGAAGAGCGTTGGCCGTGTTGCTGATTTTGGCTTGTTTGGGGATGCCTATAAGTCCGCGGGTGGGCGTCTCTTGCCTGATGCCTCCAGCTGACATGTCTCATGAGCTACGTCGGTCGGTATGTGCTCGGAGGGGGATGTGCTGTGTTTGCCGGGTCTTGCCAATCATCCGTTTCGGTTTCATAACTTTAGGGTTGAGACACACTGATGAAGATTAAATATCAGAAAGGCCTCTGTGTCACTAAATTTGGTGTAGTTACGCCTTACTATTCTTAACTTTCCTTGTATCGTTTCATTACAACTGGCTAGATGAGTTTAAATACCAGTTATGAAGCGATATACTAGCTTAGTTTTAACAATGCACGGAAAACTAGGAAGATGTGCTTGGCTAGTAGTCATTCCTATCTGTCTTAGTACAAGCTCAACACAAACCACCTACTCATCTTTTAACGGTTCGAAATGTTGTGACCTTCCTTAAAGGTACTCTGTAATCTGTCAGAGCTGTAATCAGTCCGAGAAACTTGTTAACTATCTACGAAAGTACAGTCAAACCTGTATTAAGCAAGCACCTAAGGGATAACCAAAATGTGCTTGCTTAGGACAGGTGCTTGCTTAATACAGCTGAGAACTAATGCATTTGCCATTTTTGAGAACCAAAAGCATGTTTGCTTAAGACAGGCTGCATGTTTAATACAGGTGACCACTATGACAGGTTATATTGTTTTTACAAGTATTTAAGAGAATATGTATATAGATTCGAAAGTTTTAATTGTAACTTGTCAAATACAGGGCTTTCTACTAAGTTTTCTAGTTTGAAATCGGCCTTTTTTATTTTGGACGACGAAGTATTTACTGTGCCACATATTTCACTTCCATAAAAAAGTATCGGCTCTGGCTCGAAGTGTGTTCAAATAGATATAGTTACGTACGAATCAAGCTTTGGTGTCATACTGAAAAAAAACATTTTGTGAGTTTGAACTTGGCTCTTTAAAATAAATGAAAAAGGTTAACTTTGGACTATGATGAAGTACGGGGAGACTTTTACGGCCGCCACACAGCACTAAACACCAGCTGCAGTGTCGTAAAATAAATGAAAAAGGTTAACTTTGGAAGCAAAGAATACATATTAGAATGAAAACCGGAAACTCGGTTTTATTGAGTTTCTTCATAAACAGCACTGTTGTCTGCAAGGCTGAATACGCCCCCTAGCATCGATTTCAGCGATACTCGATTTTCAAATTACAAGCAATGGACTCGATGCATCCAAAGAAAATAAAAATATAATCTGCACTATGATGAAGTACGGGGGACGTTTTACGGCCGCCACACAGCACTAAACACCAGCTGCAGTGTCGTAAAATAAATGGAAAAGGAAGCCCGATTTTACAAGTCTTTCTGGCAATATGAAAATGCTCCTGATGCAGAAATCATAGTGCCTACTATTTATATAAAGTTCTTTTCTCTATTTCTATGCCATCTAAATAGAACCTATCAGCAGTTAGGCGTCCAGCTTTGTTAAATATCACTACTTTTGTTTTCTTCAAACTGACTGTTAAACAATACTTCGCATGATATGAATTATGTTTATCTATACAGCGTTGAAGACATGGCTGTGAGGTTGATAACAATATAGGGTCGTCTGCATATAGAAGCGAGCAGATGCAAGTGTTATCTAACTGCACATGATCGTCTCCATTATCAACATATTCGGTAAATCATTAACAAATATCTTAAAAGATTTTGGCTTAAGTTGTCTCCCTGTCTTACCCCTAATTAAGGCAAATTTTCAAGATACATACTACGTATGATACTATAAAATGGTCGCTTAATATTTATTTTTGCCAGTTTATAGAGCAAAGCTGAATGTGACACAGAATCAAAAGCCATTTCAAAGTCAACGAAACGGGCACACAATTTTGAATTGCTACTGGCATATTTTTTTACAAAGGTTCTTAAAATAAACATATGATCAGTTGTCCTTGCATTTGGCTGGAAACCAATCTGACAGGAATTGATGAGTTTTTAGTCTAAATGCTTCTGTAAACTATTTAAAATGCTATTAAATGCCTTTGCTTACCATGGCATAAGTGTGATTCCTCTGTAATTATTTGGTTCAGTAGGGAGGTCCCTGTTATACAATGGCTTAATGTTAGCAACTTTCCAACTATTCGGGTATACTCCCGATGATCAAATAATTATAAATAGCTTAACAATACATGGTAAGTTGAATGTCTGACTATTTTTAAGCATCTCATTATTAATTCCATCCAGGCCCGCAGACTTATTATTCTTCAATTTTTGTAATACAGACAAAACTTCTTTATCTGATACAGTCTAATTCAGTAAATGTATGTAAGCTTGACAAGTCCTCTAGTTTTGTCTGAAAAATTGGATTTAATTTTTTTTTAATTTGGTATAGACTTTATATAGAAGTTATTTAACCATTTCCTTTGATGGTATGCATTGAGATGGATCATCTACAGAAGTCTCATCCTTCAAGACTTGTCATCATGAAAACACGCCTATATAAGTTTGACCCCCTTGAATCCCACTTTTATATGAGCCCCGCCAAGCGAATTTGTGTCTTCGAGCATTCCGTCATGACAAAGTTTAACTGCGCATGCCCAGCCATTCATAGGGGCAAGTGATATGGCTTTCTGTCTGAAGGTTCCGCTTGATTCACTGCTTGTATGAGAGGGGAGCAAAGTTTCTGGCGAGACTGCACGGATGCGCAGTCTCGCCTGAACCTTCGCTACTCGCATAGGCGATAAGTACCAAAATCGCTTGACGGGGCCCATATAGTAAAACTGGGGTTTTCAGGGGCAAACCTTATTTTTCTTATTTTTGATCTAAAATGAATATTGAGGGTGGTCGTTAAAACCGACTCGACGAGGCGGTTCTAACGAGAACCAACAATCTATATTTTGAGCAGAAATAAGAAAAATATCATAATTTTTCATCTTATAATTTCATTTACTTCGGCAGTAAAGTTCACACTGTATTTGTATAGGCGTGTTTCCGTAATGTAAAAGCTTCCAGTAAGACTCCTGGACATTTTCATACATATTATTTAACTTGGTTATTAAACAATACTTAAATTCTCTACATTTCTTTTTGCATGCTCGACTGTATACTTTTTCGGAATTTCAAAAAATCATAGGATCATTAGGAAATTAAGAAAAGAGTGAGCCTTTCCTCATCATTTCTCTTGTCATAAGCATTAAATCAGTATCGAAACAGTTTTTATTCCTCCGTTTCTTTTGAGATTTATTCTGCTTATCGATCGTTTTAAGTGATTTTGAACTAGCTGTTTATAAAATGCCGTTAAACCGTCCACATACTTAGTGATTGAAGATTCTTGATTCTAGAAAACAAAGGATGATGCCATAAATGTATTTATCTTCTGTTTTACATCAGTTGAATCAAATGCTTTTTGATATAAAAAGGTCGACTCTTTATTTCACATAAAAGAGTTTGGTAATTAATAACAGGAATGTGCCATTTGCGGTTGGATTTGAACATGTATATTGAAAGATTGGTGAAACTTTCATAGAAACTTTAGTATGGTCTGATAAATGAGGAATATGATTATGAACATGAAAAAATAATACACTTTCTATCATATCTTCTGAGACCAAGCAATAATCTACAAAACTGTTTCCATTGTACTGAAAAGAGGTTCTACCATTTAAGACGCTGAAATTGGCTTCAACGCACAAACCGCTGAGGACAGACATTCAAATCCTGACTGTTTCTTTTTCTCATAAAGCGATTTTTACCAATATCAAGTGGAACGGGGATGTGACTGTCATTGCTATCAATAAAGTAGAAGTAAAACAAAAATCAGGAAGCGATACAATTAACTTACTCCACCCACCAAAGACACCAAAGGGAAAGAAACACAAACATTAAGCGACCAGACCATAATGGAAACCTAAACAAAGGAAGGCCATAAGGACAGTTACTTTCCCACAAAATGGCCATATGGCCATCCAAAATAAAAAGACACAAGTGATACACACAGTAAGTAACAAACAACAACATAAATAAACCGCCACAGAAGAACCGCCTTGGAACGGTCAGTGGAAGGGCTTGAATCGATTTTACGTGGCCACAATCTTCGCCCTTACTTCCGTCGCAATTTAGACAAATAATGTGTTCAGTCCGCATGAAGGCCTCCTTACTCATCAGTGCAACATCTGCGTGAACACACATAATCAAAGAACCACAGAGGTGAGACAACGGTGAGGACTCGACAGCAAGAAACCATTGAAATGCTGGAGCAAAAGAAAACCAACAGTTAGACTCCGATGGGCCCAACCAGAGACAGAGCATCAGGCACCAACCAACATTACCTCGAATTAGGTCTCTCTTATTCTCAATAAGCCTTTACGTTGGAACCGTCATAGAATCTGAGGCCTGACCCACCGGCGTGCAATTAAAGAGGGAAGCAAAGTTGCCAAACGTGATTGGGTTAACAACCATGCATGCAGTCTGTTGTATAACATCTATGTTGTACCCAATCTTTTTTATAATCGAAGAATGATTTACGAAAACGGGTGCTGAAGTCATTGCGGTTATATATTTTCTGAATTTATATACTAAGTCACCATAAAATTCGAGTTCCGATAGACCTTGTTGCAGTAGAGATTTAAGTCCAATATTGAATTTTGAAATTAAATCAGAATTGCGTCTATAAAATTTTGAAAAGTAGAAGTAAAACAAAGATCAGGAATTGATACAATTAACTTACTCCATCCATAAAAGACACCAAAGGGAAAGAAATACAAACATTAAGCGACCAGACCATAATGGAAACCTAAACAAAGGAAGGCCATATGGACAGTTACTTTCCCACAAAATGGCCATATGGCCATCCAAAATTAAAAGACACAAGTGATACACACAGTAAGTAACAAACAACAACATAAATAAATCGCCACAGAAGAGCCGCCTTGGAACGGTCAGTGGAAGATTTCCACTGGGGGGCTTAAATCGATTTTACGTGGCCACAATCCTCGCCCTTACTTCCGTCGCGATTTAGACAAATAATTTGTTCAGTCTGCATGAAGGCCTCCTAACTCATCAGTGCAACATCTCCGTGAACACAGAAATCAAAGAACCACAGAGGTGAGACAACGGTGAGGACTCGACAGCAAGAAACCACTGAAATGCTGGAGCAAAAGAAAACCAACAGTTAGACTCCGATGAGCCCGACCAGAGACAGAGCATCAGGCACCAACCAACATTATCTCTTTAATTTTCAATAAGCCTTTACGTTGGAGCCGTCATAGAATCTGAGGCCTGACCCACCGGCGTGCAATTAAAGAGGGAAGCAAAGTCGCCAACCGTGATTGGGTTAATTACCATGCATGCAGTCTGTCGTATAATATCCATGTTGTACCCAATCTTTTTATATCGAAGAATGATTTTAAGAAATTGGGTGCTGAAGTCATTGCGGTTATATATTTTTCTGAATTTATATACTAAGTCACCATAAAATTCGGGTTCCGATAGACCTTGTTGCAGTAGAGATTTAAGTCCAATATTGAATTTTGAAATTAAATCAGAATGGCGTCTATAAAATTTTGAAAAGGCTTTGCGTAGTTTATGGTACCGATAACCCTGATTAAGGAGTTTAGCCGTTAATAATTTATTACGAGTGTTGAAGTCAGTTACATGACTACACACTCTAGCAAATCGAATTAATTGCGAAATATAAACGCCATAGGATGGCGCACGAGGAACATCACCATCCAAAAAAGGAAAATTTACAATCTCAAAATCAAAGTCATCGCGTTTATCATAAATTTTGCACGAAACAAATCCATCTACAATAGATAGATGTAAATCCAAAAACGGGGCCTCGGTATCAGAAGAATTTGCTTTATTTAACTGAAGTTCTAGGGGGTAAATCTGACTGATCAAACCATCAAAATAGGTATTATCAATATTTAATAAATCATCTAAATATCTAGAAGTAGAGCTAAAAGCTTCAATAATTTCAGATTGATTATCAATGTATAGCGACAGAATGAAGTCTCTTTCATAACAATACAAGAACAGATCAGCCACAAGAGGTGCGCAATTAGTACCCATCGGAATACCCACAATTTGTCTAAATAACTTAGTACCGAATCTAATATAAATATTGTCAAGTAGAAAGGTGAGGGCATCACACACTTTCTGACATGACCAAAGTGCTTTGCGAAACAAACCCATCTACAATAGAAAGATGTAAATCCAAAAACGGGGCCTCGGTATCAGAAGAATTTGCTTTATTTAACTGAAGTTCTGGGGGGTAAATCTGACTGATCAAACCATTGAAATAGGTATTATCGATATTTAATAAATCATCTAAATATCTAGAAGTGGAGCTAAAAGCTTCAATAATTTCAGATTGGTTATCAATGGAAAGCGACAACATGAAGTCTCTTTCATAACAATACAAGAACAGATCAGCCACAAGAGGTTCACAATTCGTACCCATCGGAATACCCACAATTTGTCTAAATAACTTAGTACCGAATCTAATATAAATATTGTCAAGTAGAAAGGTTAAGGCAACACACACTTTCTGACAAGACCAAAGTGTATAATTCTTATGCTCTTTAGAAGTGAAAACTGCATTTCTGACATTACATGCAAGATAGAGAGATTCTACTCTGTGAAAAGCCCATTCAATTAAATCATTAAGCTTTTCTTTTATAAGATTATGAGGAAGTGTAGTGTAAAGAGTGGAAAAATCTTAAGTTGACAGACTTGAAGCACGAAAATGTCTGAATTTCAATTTAAATCCTCATTCGAATTTTTTATAGACCAAAACAGATTTCTTCCTGATCTTCCCAAGACTTTATCACAATATTTAATCACATAGCAGTAAGACATGAAATTAATAATTAAGAAAGTTCAGTGGTAGTGCAAGAGCTAGAATTTGCAATAAACCGTGCTTTGTAAGGTTTTTTATGAAGTTTTGGTAACCAGTATAGCGTAGGAAGCTTGTCTTGGCCTTCGGTAACACACACAGAAAACTTGGTGGCTGAATGACAAATATGTTTATTTACTGTAGCTCTCTCTTCAGCTAAAGGCTGAAGTTCATAGGCCTTAGTACCACCAAGCTCCTGCTTAAGTGTGTTAACATAGTGGAGCCGTCACACAACGACGACGTTGTAAGCGGCCTTGTCTGCAGGGGCCAAAACAAACTTCTTATGAAATTCTTGAATGCCTAGTTAAAGATGAGGTAAAGACGTCTTAGGCTTAGGAGGTAATAAGTTAGTATTTTGAGAATAGAAAGAAATGCGTTTATTCACTTGTTTTAAAATGCTAAGTTTCCAGTCCTTAAGGGCTTTATGCTCAACATACTCTCGCTTACACCATCGATTACCGAATTCATTCAAGGAAGCAGCGATTTCATCTCTACATTTACTAAAATCAATTTTAGAAGGAAACCGATAATTCTGTCCTTTAGAAATTATATTCCTTATCCTAGAATCAGCAATAATTTTCAAATTGCCAGTAATTACATGACCAGCAGCAGGATCGCAATACACTGAGTTTTTACAATCACATGAATCAGGAGAATCAGTATCAATATCAAGATCTGAAACAAGTTTATTGAAATTAAAAATGATAGATCTAACAGGTTTGTTATTTTATAACAAATTATAGGTGTTTCAGTATTTTGAAAATAAGCAGGAATGGAAGAAAGCACCGAGCTCTCACGGAAGATACTGAGCAAATCTATAAAATCCATACCATTATTAATGAAGGATAGTTTGAAGAAGTGGCGTTTATGAAAATCATATTCAGTACCGATCCATGCATTGGTATCGCCAAACAAAAATATACTACCTTATTTCCTATATTTGAGAAGATGTGAGGTATCTAAACTGTTCCTTAACAAATAAGATTAATTGACTGGAGTCATATATGCAAAGCACAAGTAAACATCAGTTTAAGCAAAAGATTGTTTTGACAGTGATAGCCAAATTATTTCACTTGATGTGCTTGTTAAAAACGTGACCCCGTTCTATATATGCTTATTAATCAAGATTAGCATTCCAACTGATGTTGGGCATTTCGGTTCGTTCGGCCTGTTTATTGTCCTCGAGGCATAGGCCTTACGTATAAATATATTTTCATTACATTTAATTTCTTGTAGGCAGAATATATCAAACTCATTGATTTCATTAATGCAACTTGTATCCTTGGTTTTATAAAAAGTACTTGATTTCAGATTATGATTGTTCCAACAAACAATCTTTAAAAATGTCTCATACTCACATCATCATCATCATCATCACCAACGGATTTTTGATTAACGGGCAGGTACAGGGGCAGCGTCCACATAAGTGGGCCCCCTTCCAGGTAGCTGGCTTGCTGCACGCATGGCAGATCTTACACCAGATCTCCAGGCTTGTCTATCATGAGGATCGATAGCAGAGAGCTTCCATTCTCTGCAATCTCTTTCTGTTAGCTGCTTCCAGGTCATCTTGGGCCTTCCTGGCGCCCGCTTTCAACCAACCTGTATGTCACAGGCAGTCTTGACTGCACCGTTGGAGCGTTCCACATGTCCATACCAGCGAAGTCTTCTCTCTTTCAGGATGAGGTCCAGGTCCTCAATGCCAAGACGCTCAAGTAACTCACTCGACCTGATGGTGACAGTGTCCGGTGGCTTGACAATGCAGATCTGTCTGATCATTTCCCTGTCATTTCGCTTTAGACGTTGGAGGTTTGGCTTTGTCAATGGACATGTCTCACTGGCATGGAGCATTGCGCTCCGCACACAAGAGCTATACACACGGCCACGTGTCTTGAACGAGAGATGGCGGGAAGAGAGAACTGGTAGCAACTCCTTGAATTTTTTCCAGGCTGTTTTCACACGTGATGTAATTGAAAGGTCGCAACTACCCGCTGCAGAGAGCATATCACATAGGTAGCAGAAGGAAGCTACAACCTCCAGCTTGTCGGATCCAACTTGGACTTCCCTCTGTGGTCTGCCATCTAAGGGGCGTGCAGTTCCTTGGCACCGTGTACGCCTGTAACCAGGGTCCTCTATCAAGCGCTTGAGCCCACTGCATTTCTTGTGCACCCAGAACTTGCAGCCATTACAAAAGATACTGTTGCTGCCCACTCCAGTGCGACATACAGCGCATGGGAACTGGCCTGTACTCTGCAAGAGGTCCAGACCTGTACCACAGATCATGATCTTTGTCTTTCCTGCATTCACTCTCAGCCCTTTCGCCTCCATTGCGTCTTTCCAAGTTAAGAGCCTCCTGACAGATTCCTCAAGGGATTCAGCTATGATGACAAGGTCATCAGCATACAGGTCCTCCCAGGGGACTCCAGAGCGGAACTCGCATGACAAGGCTTCAAGCACAATGATGAAAAGCAGTGGGCTGAGAACAGAGCCTTGATGAACACCCACCTTCACCTCGAATTCTTCACTGTAACCATCACCAACGCGGACATGGCTCCGAGCATTAGCACACATCCCTTGGACCAGTTTCACAATCCACTCGTCTACTCCAAGTTTTCTTAGTGCCCACCAGATGACTTTCCTAGGCACTCGATCAAATGCCTTCTCCAGGTCTTCAAAAGCCATGTAGAGTCTCCTGTTGGCCGCCAGATACTTCTCTTGCAGCTGCCGTACAACAAAAATTGTGTCTGTTGTGCCTCTTTCTGAGACGAAGCCAAACTGGGAATCGTCGATGGACACCAACTGCCTAATGAGGCCATCCACAATCCTCTCCAGGACTTTCAAGACCTGTTCTGTCAGCTTGAGACCACGGTAGTTTCCCCGTTCCAATGCATCGTCCTTGCCCTTGTAGAGACAGACAATGAAACTATGTTCCTAGTCAGAGGGTACCTTCCCATCACGGATGATTGCAGCTGCAAGGTCGCGGATCATCGAGGCACCCGCATCACCTGCAGCTCTTATCATCTCCACCACTATGCCAGAGGGACCCGGTGCTTTGCCAGTCTTCATCTGAGAGATAGCCTTCTTAACCATATCAATAGTGATTGGGATGGGTGGCCCTTCCACTGGTGGTTCATCAGACAGGTGGTTTGGGTCCCAGTCGAACTCAACATTGAGTAGCCTTTGGTAGTGTTCTAACCAGGCCCTCTGCTTTGAGTCTTCACTCATTGACATCTCACCGAGAAATATATGTAACCAATGAACGCAAAAGATAAGCTTAGATGGCCACAGCGGGTTTAATGACAATGATGTTATTACTTCCTCAAAACATTTGTGAAAAACGTGAAAATAATTAAACCCCAACTAATCGCCGCATTCGCACCACAAATAGTTCATCGCGCAAATGTCGGAAGTCTTTTCCAAAACATTCGTTTCAGAACAGTCCTCCGGCACCAGCGAAACAGCCGATCCGCCCCGTCAATGAGACATTGTTTTGCACCGCGCATACACGCCTATTAAAATACAGTCGAACTTCGACATAAAAAATAGGGAACAACATAAATGTTATACGACAGACAGCATGCATGGTAGTTAACCCAATTACTATTGATAACTTTGCTTCCCTCTTTAATTGTACACCGATGGGTCAGGCCTCAGATTCTTTGACGGTTCCATAGAAAATAAAATTTAATTTGATGTATTGATAGTTGGTACCTGATAGTCTGTCTCTGGTCGAGTCCATCGGAGTCTAACTGACGGTTTTTTTTTTGCTCCAGCATTTCAGTTATTTCTTGCTGTCGAGATTTCACCAATGTTGCATGTCTGTGGTTGTTTGATTTTTATGTTCTCGGAGATGTTGTACTGATGAGTAAGGAGGCCTTCATGTGGACTAAACAAATTGTTGGCATAAATCACCACGGTCGAAAGGGCCGCATAAAATCGATTTAAGCGCCCCCCCTCTCCACCACACACACACAAACACTTAAAATGTGAAATACTGTTCACTGACCGTTCCAAGGCGGTTCTTTTGTCGCGGTTAATTTTGTTAAAGTTCGCCTTTGAATGTGTGTATCGCTTAAATCTTTTTTGTTTTGGATAGCCACTTGTTGCCATTTTGTGGGAAAATTAATGTCCTTTTGGCTTTCCACTTTGATGTTTCCATCTGGGTCTAGTCATTTCGTGTTTGTGTTTCTTGGTGTCTGTGATAGGAGCGGTGGGTTAATTGTATCGACCGTTTATCATTGCCTTCACTTCTTACAGCTTCAAATGAAAGTACGGAAAACTGTGTTTATTATATACGTCGGACATATTTTACTAGTGACCATGGTACCTTATTGTAAAGTTGAAATGCGCGCTATTATTAAGCGGCGAAGCAGTGCAGATTTGCCGCCTTCCAGAATAGGTAGTGAACTATGCAAGCTACACAGACACTCTATAGTTTCCACGAGGACAATTTTCATTTGTGCAAAATGAATTCAGTTGGAAAAATTACTTAGAAGATGGTTCACAGCCTGGCAGCGCAAAACAGCAGTTATTCCAACAAACACCGCTGCTGTCAAAGACAATAAAACAGTGTGGACGATTGACAATGGATGAGATATCAAGAAGGAAGGAATGTTAACGGCGCCACTTAATAAAATTGACGACACATTGAACAGTAAAAGGAGGTTTCGGCATGTCATTATAGTTGTAACGAGAACTAATAAATTCAACAAATTCAGACTGAACTAAATCAAATACCCACCAGGAACCGGCACGCCGTATACACAGGCATCAGTTATGAACTCAAGATCTGTTAGAACGTTACTGACCTCTGTTGTGGATACGTTTTCTCCTTTCCATCTGAAATACAAGATCGGCGGCCAGTACACTTAATATCCATTATACGTAGGTCTCAGTTTCCGTCTTTAATAAGAGTAAATTCGGTCAAAAAAATCCTTTTTTTCCCCAAAAGAGTATTTGTTGTGATTTCTTTGTTACTGACCATCTCTGACACGAGTGAACGATTATATGGTACGACTTCCCTTTCTACTGTTTCTTCTGCAGACAGTCCTCCACCACAGGGTCAGCTTATTCGTGTTGGCAGATATATATTACACTTAACTATTCATATGCGTGCGAGAGAAACTCCCCTTGCGTTGGCTGCTCAGTACGTTGATACGTGCGTCGAAGCACGTGTGTTCTTGTTGTCTCATTTGTGTGTGTATGGGGGGGGGTGTGTGTGTGGGTGTGTGTGTGTGTGTGCGATCGCATGTGCAGTCCAATAAAGAGAGAGAGAGAGAGAGAGAGAGGGAGAGAGGGAGAGAGAGAGAGAGATTTATATGGCCGACCGGTGTCCCACTTAATCTCAACAAATTTTACCAATCTTATTAGTATCCATATAGTTTTTAATAAGGTGGTTCGAAGAGTAAATACAATGTTAACGTGCTTCCGTGGTCTAGTTCTTCAAACGCTGACCCTTTATACGTTTCTCACTGCTGTAGAACTGGTGCTATTATTCGGGTACTCCGGTTCTTGCCTACCTTTTATTAATGACCGACTCGTTGTAATTGCAAATCTCGAAATACAAGAAATTCACACAAGAAAACATGATCCTCTTTTACCATAACATCTGATCTAATGCTGCCATGCATTTTACCGGATATTTTCGATGCTGCAGAAGACTTTGCTCTAGTAGCTCCATCTTTTCAACACTCTATAAGGAAAAAGTCAGGCCGAGAACTTAATATCAATTAACCTGTGGTCAGTTGATAAATTTACACAGCATGCAAAAATTTAATAAAAGCCTGTCTAGACAATACAATCCAGTTAACGAAGTAAAACGGGATATGGTAAAATAGAATCAGCGTTTAAAATAAATGAAGTAGATACATTCTAGTGGATTTTTTCTTATGTCAGAAATGAAAATTAATCTAGGATACAGGCAGATATATTCATTTGTTCTGGATGTATCGGAGAACATTTATACAGACTGACATGAGAACAGGAAAATTGAACTCGCTCTCGCGGACTCGTTAAGTCTCTAAAGGACTCGTCAATTATACTGTAATCCCTACACATATTTCTCACAACATCGAACAATGGATTTATCCATTTTTACACTGGCTCAGATACCAATCTTACCCACCTAAAAGTGTCCCCGACACGGTCGTTGAAATACAGATTATATTCAGCGTCAAACGTGAACAAATCGCCAGTGTTGAAGTACTGATCGCCGTCTTTAACAACATTTCTGTAAAACACATTGAAAGCTTGGGGGCCAGTTGTTCAACACTAACCATGTCGTTAGCTGACATATCGTTTAAACTGAGATCATTGAATATGGCAAATAAATTGATATTTTTTTGCTGGAAAAATGTGAGCAGCTCTTGCATCTCATATTTTTTCAGCAAAAATACCAAACAGTTAAATATTGTACTTGCTAGAACAGTTTACAATATGACCACTAACGAGCTCGTTAAGCTAACATGGCTTTGGACAACTGGACCCTGAAATGTTTTACCACTGTAGGCCAAACACTGATTCCTGTGCAAACGACATAAATATAGATAACGCAGTCATGAACCATTTCAACTGTAAATACACTGTCTCTTTAACAGCCTTTGAAGTATTATTGAAATCCCTATTTCAACCTAATCAGAATTTGTCAAAATAGAAGTGAAGGCAATGATCAGGAATCGCTACAATTAACCCACAGCACAATTCAACTCTCGGGAGAAAGGTTTCAGGTTCTTTCTTGCCAAGAAGTTCATTTCCGGTCAGTGAACCAATATATCACTGGAAAGTAAAACAACTGTGATAAAAAGAGACCCATGGTCCACAATGCTTATCAGAGCTCAGGGGGCACTGTCTATTGCCAGCCATGTGTTTTAATAAAAGACGCTACAGATAAAATTTGGACTCTATAAAAATTAGAAGTGAAGGCATTGATCAAGAATCGATACAATTAATCCACAACTCCCATCAGGGACACCAACGGGAAAGAAGCACAGGCATGAAACAACTAGACCCTTATGGAAACATCAATAGCTTTAAGCCCAAAGGACCGTTACTTTCCCACAAAATGGTCAATTGGCTATCTAAAACAAAATACTATAAGCGGAACACAGACTGAAAGACAAACCTTTACGAAAAGAAACCGCGACAGAAGAACCGCCTTGACGAATTCCACTGGGGGGCTTAAATCGTATTTACATGGCCACAATCCTCGCCTTTATTTCCGTCGCGATTTAGACAATTAATTGGTTCTGTCCACATGACGGCCTTCTTACTTATCAGTGCAATGCCTCCGGGAACACAAAAATCAAACAGCCACAGAGATGAAACAACGGTTAGGGCTCGACAGCAAGAAACCACAGAAATGCTGGAGCAAAAGAAGACCGAAATGATCTAAAATAATGTTGACCGGGCCGTTAAACTCCAATACAAACAAACAAACAAGACTCTTGTTGGCCCGACCAGAGACACAGCATCAGGCACCAACCAACATCACATAAAATTAGATACTCTCTTATTCTCAGTAAGCCTTTTCCCTGGAACGTCATAGAATCTAAGGCCTGACCCACCGGCGTGCAATTAAAGAGGGAATTGTGTGAACTACCAGGCAGGCAGTCTGTCGTATAAGCCTAGTGGCTTCAGATGTCTGTTGTCCCTGATCAATAGCCTTAAAATCATATGGCAAATAGAAGATTGCTTAAAGAATGTTTTTATTAAAGTTTTGCAACAATATCCCCAAAGACTTGGCAGAAAATGCCAATTTTCCATTTTCCCCATTACAAGTCTAAGAAAATTCTAAGTTGATATAGCAACCAAACTGAAGAGTAAAATTTCATGAAAACCACAAAAGCCGTTAAGGCAAAAATGGTGAATATTTCCATAAAGTCTCAGCCTCATAGTGCATATGGTTTCTGAAAAGATGCGTTCTAAGAATTTTCCCTATTTTGGGCATTTTGGTTTCCATGATAACAATAAAAGTGATCAGTTGGCCTTAAATCAAATGGCAGATAGGTGATTGTTTAAAGAATATTTCTATGAAAGTTTTGTCAAAATAACTGCAGAAATTTGGCAGTGAATGTTGTTATTCAATTTTCCTCATTGTAAATCAATGGAAACTCTAAGATGCCATAGAAGCCTGACTAACTTGAACAGCCGAATTTCATAACAAACGCAAAACCTGTTGAGGCAAACATGATGAATATTTTCATAAACTCTAAGCCTCGTAGAGCATATAGTTTCTGAGGAGATGATTTTTTAAATATTGTTTTCTATTATTTTGCATTTTGGTTGCCATGGCAACTAATAAAATGAGCAGCATGCCTTAAATCATATGGCAAATAGTAGATTGCTTAAGGAACCTTTCAATGAATTTTTTGTCAAAATATCTGCAAAGACTTGACAGTTAATGACAACTTTCAATTTTCCCAATTAAAAGTTCACGGTAATTCTAAGTTGCCATAGCAATCAAACTTATGAGACGAATTTCATGAAAAAACACAAACTATCAATTACCCAAGCCCAAGGATGCTTCGGATAAAATGTGGTTTCAGAGGAGATGTCGTTTGAAAGTGTTGACAGGGGATGACAGACGACGACGGACAACGATGACAAACGACGACGACGGACAACTGCCTATCCTATAAGCTCTCCCGAAGCCTTCGGCTCTGGTGAGCTAAAAATTTAAAGTTGCAGTAAGTCCTCATAATACCGGCATTAGATATAATGACAAAACCCGTCATATATAACTACAATTTCAGATGAATCTTTAACCCAAGATGAGACAGATTAGTATAAATATTGCAGTATAATGTTTTAATTCTCCGAGAATCGAGTGATTTATCTGTTAGAATCGCCTCAAGGGCTTCTAAAAAAATCAAAACATTTGTTTCTTGGAGTTATTGAGGGGAAAGGCCCTTTCTTATCAACGATACTACCACTTTTTTGGTTGCGTTGTACTATAATTCCTTTACAACGGCAACAGATTACTTTTCGAAAACACGTCTCCGTGAACACATTGTAACTTTTACCACCGAAATAAATGAAATTTTTAGGATGAAAAATTATGATATTTTTCTTATTTCTTCTCAAAATATAGATTGTGGGTATACGTTCTAACGGGTACCCACAATCAATATTTCAGAGCAGAAATAAGAAAAATAAGGTTTACCCCTGCAAAGTTTGCAAACCCCAATTTTACTATATAAAAGTGGGGTTTGAGGGGGTCACTATTATATAGGCGTGTTTTCGTGATGGAAAAAAACATACTGATGTTTAAACATGGGTCCTCTTCACTAAAACATGAAACGTATTTAGATTAATTTATTATCCCTTCGATAATTTATTTAAATGAATTGGATAATCTCACGCATGTTTATTGTTGCATTGGCAGGCAAATTATGACGTAACGTTGCGTTGTATAATAGTACTTAAAGAAAAAAAACGGTTAACCGAAGAATTCTTGGTAAATTGAAAATGAAAAGAAATGCAAAGTGTATTAAACACACAGTAGGTCCACAACTTTTTATGCAATTATTCAATTTCAGTTTTGTCGATGCTTTCTACTGAGATAAGGATTTTTATACCCTGTGTAAATTTCAGATAGTTTTATCTAGATGGTGGTATGCAAGGAAAAATATATTTCTTGACTATTAAATCACATTTTTCTGAAGAAACGTTTTCCACTTCTTCTCGGTCCAAATATGGATTATTTGCTCTCGTAAGCACCAACCAAATGGGGTGGTTTTAATCAGTATACAATTCCCACACAATCTATGTCTTGGTGCAGACAAAAGATGAGGATCCTTGTAAACCCCACTTTTCACATTACGAAGTTTGGTTCACATGGGTGTTCTGACCGTGCTAACCATTTTTCTGCTGTAAAGTTGTAGATTCTGAAAGTCCTGTATTATAGGTAACCACCCACTCTGTCTAATAACAGAATATGTGGGCCCACTGCAATTTTGATCACAACAAGTACTTAAAGGTAAAGAGGATTTGAAAAACTAGGCACTGGATAACTGACACATCAGAGCTAAGAGTACGCATGTAACAGTTTCATAAATGTCTTAAAGTCACGAACCAGCTGCAATGAAAACCTTCTTCAAGTGACATTTAAAAAGAACCAAACCATTACAACATTGTTGTTTTGACTGAAATAGAATGTAGGCTGGAAAATGTTCTTGACATGGGACTTGACATTTGACAGTTTCGTTTCACCAATTCAATACTGAATAAGACTTCTGGTACTTACAGGCGTTTTATTTGCATTTACCATTTATCGGCCCAAAATGTAAGTACAGATGATTATACGCTCCAGAATGCGGCAAGATGGTTTGCTTAAAGTAGATGTAAAACAAAGATCAGGAATCGATACAATTAACTTACTCCACCCATCAAAGACACCAAAGGGAAAGAAACACAAACACCAAGCGACCAGACCACAATGGAAACCTAAACAAAGGACGGCCATAAGGACAGTTACTTTCCCACAAAATGGCCATATGTCCATCCAAAATAAAAAGACACAAGTGATACACACAGCAAGCAACAAACAACAACAAATAAATCGAAACAGAAGAACCGCCTTGGAACGGTCAGTGGAAAGATTTCCACTGGGGGGCTTAAACCGACTTTACGTGGCCACAATCATCGGCCTTACTTCCGTCGCGATTCAGACAAAAATTTGTTCAGCCTGCATGAAGGCCTCCTAACTCATCAGTGCAACATCTCCGTGAACACAAATAATCAAAGAACCACAGAGGTGAGACAACGGTGAGGACTCGACAGCAAGAAACCACTGAAATGCCGGAGCAAAACAAAACCAACAGTTAGACTCCGACGGGCCCGACCAGAGACAGAGCATCAGGCACCAACCAACATTACCTTGAATTAGATCTCTCTAATTCTCAATAAGCCTTTACGTTGGAACCGTCATAGAAATAGTATTAACACAACAATTAAAATAAACCCGACACCCCTTTTATGTATCTAGACCTATTCAAAGCGTTTAAGTGGGAGATTGTGTTGGCCCTGATAGGGTCAAATAGTACACATTTATTTGTTTGTACTGTAGATGTGCTAAGCACATCCTTCAATATAAGCCTATGTCTCTTATTATAAGCCTTTCTTCACTCTGCAGCAACTCCCTAATTTCGTCGGCTTTTCCTGACGTCGTACTGGGATGTCCAGATTTTTGGGTTCTTTTTTGAATACGTTGCACCACTCAACACGCTGGTTTCTCTCATCCTGATGCTCTTTGAGACCGTTGCCGCGCAACAACCCTTTGCTCGTAACCCTTCTATAACCCGAAAATGACCAAAGTGGATGTGACCATTGAGCAGAACCCCAACCAACTCTTCAGTCAAGGAATGCGTGCCTATCAGATGTTGGACGAGGCGAAGAAGTTATTTGCAGCATCACCCGGTAGTAACCATCACCCCGATGTGGCAGTGGTGGCGAAAGACCTGGCTTTTCAGACGTCTCCATGGGAGAATTCTGACAAGCAAATACTCCCTCTGGATTGACCTCAGGGCAAGCGATGATAAACACCAGCGGCGGTGTGACAATCCAGATCACAAAACAGCAGAGGCTGCTGGTGCTTTAAACATATATCTCTACGTCATCATGGATGCACAGCTGAACATTGAAAATGGCCGGTACATCTCAGCCATCTTTTAATCAAAATAAATCTCCTGACGGCTTATTCGGCGACAATATGCGGGCAGACGGGGTGTGGAAAAACAGTTTTCATCCTAGATCTGCTCGAAGGCCCCTGGGGGGGTTCTTTAGATACACCATGGTCCTATGCCCCACCATACAGCACAACAAGACTTATCAGCCGGGCCCCTGGAGCTGGACGGACACTGAGGTCTACATTCTAGACCCCGGTGACAGCCTTCACGATAACTTGCGAGCGTTTTACCAAGTTTTTATGGGCGAGCCAACCCTATATATCATAGACGACTGTTCGGCCACGAAGGCTTTGACGAAGAAGAAAGACATGCTGTCAGAGCTAACATTTTCGGGCCGCCACGCCGACCAAAACGTATGGGTCCTCACTCAGAAGTACAACTCCGTCCTGAAGGACTTGCGCGAGCAATCACGCTCTTCCACTGCAATGATCGTGGATCATTTGAAGACTGTCTGCCTGAAAATGAAATGGCCTTCCCAGGAGCAGAGCAGACGCTGGTGCGACAGCAGCTAGCCGAGACAAAACACGCTAAGATTCTGTTGAAGACTGATCAGCTTACTGCTTATATGGAGTGTTATCAATGTTTAGCTGTTTAACTGAATTTCTGATGATCGCCATGCTTGGTGCGCAATTGGTACAGCTGCTTTCCAATGCTTGGCAATTCGCACACTTCAGCTAGCGCCTTCGGCGCCATATTAGACGGGTAAATCAACTCGCAACAGCTGGCCAAATGGGCTGTGACGACGGTTTGCGCAGGGCGCCGGTTACAGTCTAGCTAAAGGGGCTTAACTGGCCAGAGGAACGGCGACCCCGCCACACGCGCCGCACGGCCAAGAAGAGCCGCCCCGGTGAGAGGAACGGGCGCAAAAACACCGCATTGGCAGCGGCAAGCCAAGCCAAGTAGATCATGGATACGCATTCAAAGCCGATCAAACTGACGCCCTGGAAAATACCGAAAGCTCGAAGCATGGCTAGGTGAGCGATCACGAAGTCGCTGGGATCTGCAGCGCTCCAGCTTCATACGCGGTGGCATAAAAGAGGCTAAAGAGGATGCTGAAGCTTTGTCGCGCATCTACAGGTGAGGCCTGTTGAAGAGCCTAATTGCTCAAGGTTGACCCGGTGTGAGAAGTCATAGGCTTTGTCAGCCAGGCGCTGGCGAAACATGGATTTTCTGTTCGACGTGGACGTGTTGATATCCATCGGGACAAGGGCATTGTAGAACATTGGAACAGGATCCTTGGCTGGACGGCCGTTCGGGCACCAGTATACTCAAGAGTTGCGCATCCCATCAGGTCAAATGTCGACTCAGTGGGTGGCTCGGCTGCCTGGCATCGTAGCAGCTTTGACGGTGAAGTGACTGATTGACTGGCAAAAAACCCTCTGATGCCATCAAGGCCAATACTGTGGCACAAAAGCCCTCCTTTGTAGTTCCTGGCAGCCCTGTTTGTCTCAAGGAGCAGAACGTCCCCCGGGAGTTGGCGTTCGCTTCCTTTACCAGCCTGGCGAGCTGGTAGGTGGCCGTCGACGTGCTACAGATTCTGTATGGTCTCTTGAGGTGTACCGGCTGGGACGCTCGGTGACAAAGCCCGACGAGCCCGTGTTGTTTTACTTGCAGGATGGGCCGCCACGTGGCTTTGTCAAGGAAGAACCTCTGGTGGTGCCCCCAGACACACAACAAACGCCGGATGGGTTGTCGCGGCTCTCTTTTTGCGGCAACACTCGAAAGAGGTCAGTGTGATGTTATCGCAGATGTGGCCCATGGAGTTGTCTAACTGGTCAGCACTGAACTACTGGGTGTCCTTTGGCTGCTAAGCACAAAGGAGCTCAATTTTGCACGCGGCACAGTTATTGTTCTGTGCCTCCTTTAGTTCTAAGAAATGATCAACGTTCAGGTTAAACCTGAGCCTCTTGGCTTGGTGATGTCGCTTTTAGGCTACCGGCTTCCTCTGGATGACGTTACGGAGATGCTGCTCAGTGAATCGTAGTGCCTTAACGGAACCCTCCTCCGGGGGTTGAGGTGGGGGGCATACTACCCGCTCGAGCTGACTGAGATACTCCACTCTTGATATGACCAGGTTGGCAAGATTTGACCAGTGAAGATAATAATCGATGATACAGACTTTCTGGGGGTCTGCGATGGTGAGACTATGGCTTGAGTGGACAGCGAGGCCATAGCCAAGAGCCCAGGCCGAGCCCCACTTGCCGCCGAGGAGTTTGAGTGTTTGAGATTTAAGTATCACCAAAGCTAAGGTCATACGGAGACGGGACCTCGGTTTAAAGACTCATCCGAAAGTCTTGACAAGCCCGAGATTGATCCTGCGACCCCTCGTTTCCAAGGCGAGTAGCATAACCACCTTGCGGGCATATTTCAAGGGCACCTCGAAAACGTCGTTCAGGACGCGCTCCTGCTGGCCTGGCCTGTCATCTTGCAAGAAGAGGTACGGAAGTGTCCGGGAAATACTTCTCATGGAGCTCGAACAGCAGTTTCTCGGCCCGGTCACGGACGATGTGTCTCGAGGTCAAGATGAAATCACATGACTTCCAGGCATCCATAAAGCGTTCCCACGCGAGGCAACCAGGAAGCACCTTTCGTATCTCTTTGCATTGGACCTTATAACGCAGCAAGCGGATTCTCGTTTTGAGTGCCTTGAGATGGGGGGGGGGGGCTTTGGCTCTATGGTCTACCACAACCTCTTCATAGTAGTCAGTATGTCCGCAAACCAGTCATGCGACATTGCTCTGACGATTGGGGGGCGGCTGCCCCTGGTCGCCATAGCAGATGACCTGGATGCTTCGACCCTAAGCCAGTCGAGGAAGGTTTCCAGGGCTGGGCGGGGCACAGTGCAGACCTCGTCCAAGATGATTATACGGGGAATCAGCCTCTGTCCCATCCTTTCGGATGTCCAGCCTGTCTGGCCACTCCAATGGAAAAAGCTGTGATAGCTCTGGGTCTGGACACACCTTGTTCGCATTACTTTCGCCAGACGGTGGGTCGGAGTGAAGACAAGTGGATTCCTCTGGCGGAAGAGCTCAATCGCTCGCATGGTTTGCTGCTGCCCTCCCCCCCCCCCGCCGCCGTTTAGGTAGCCCAAGCGGTGCCTCGACAGCGGGTCGTGTGATTGCGGTCCTTTTAGTTTTTGATGCAGACAAGCTTAGCGAAGTAGGTTGCATGTATCATGGGCATTTCTCGCCTTTGTCCCCCCATTTGGGCTGGGCGACCGAGCGAAGGTACTCGTGCACATGTCCTCCCTTCAGTTGCACTTTTCAATTCCCACAAAAGCATCAACCCCTTAAAGTTTCTTCAGCGCAGATTTCCTGTCAAAATGCTGTCAGAGCCATCCGGACCGCCTCATCTGCTGTGAACCTTGAAAGCACCGAGAGGCCAGCATGCTTGACCGTTCCAAGGCGGTTCTTCTGTTGCGGTTTATTTATGTTGTTGTTTGTTACATACTGTGTGTATCACTTGTGTCTTTTTATTTTGGCTGGTCATTTGGCCATTCTGTGGGAAAGTAACTGTACTTATGTCCATCCTTTGTTTAGGTTTCTATTATGGTCTGGTCGCTTCATGTTTGTGTCTCGTTCCCTTTGGTGTCTTTGATGAGTGGAGTAAGTTAATTGTATCGATTCCAGATCTTTGTGTTTCTTCTACTTAATGTCGATGCTGACAACATCCCTCGTGTCATAGCCCTTCGAGTTCTAGAGTCCACCATGGTCATGCTCCACACAAGCCTTCCGAATGTCCGGGAGGAGGCTGGCTGGGGTTTGCTTCCAGCCGTTCTTTTCCTTCGCTAAGATGCTTGCGGCGTGGCTCTTCCCGAAAGGTCTGCCAGCGATTAAGGGGTTGCCTAATCTAGCGCAAATCGCTTGGAGTTTTTCGTGGGCCTCTTGTGTCCGGTAGACGCGGCCGACCTGGAGCAAGAACTGCTCGACCGTAACTTTCCTGTCTTCGCTCCTACTTAACAGCCAAACCGCTAACGGTTCGCCGCGGCTAGCTACTCGGATGACGTCGCCTACGTATATGTGGACCTCTCTGGTCTGGGGGAAGTGGGGTCTGCGGACCTGGCGTGGCCGTTGTGGACTATGAGCTCCATTGGTCTGTGTCAGCCCCGGTATTTTCCGCTGTTGTATACGCTTCCACCAGCAAAGTCCCTCATTATGATTGTCAACAGTCATTACACCAGGCTTTGTGTCGCGAGAGATTTCAATGATGGCCTGTCGATGCTTTCTCTCCAGATGGCCTGGATCAAACTTGTCTTCGAGGAACCAATCGCCTTCAGGACGTTCCCGCAAGAACTTGATATTCAGAATTAACTCGCCCTCTTGAGGCTAGCAAGCAGCCTAGCCGCTCTCTCGTCTGTCATGCGGGGGTTCAGGGCCAGTCGCCCGGCTCTTGCATCCAGTGATCTCGAAGCCACCAATGTCAAGTGGGTCCTATGCAGCCACCCTCCATGAAAAGAAGACCGCCGTGGCGCCGTCAATGTAGAATTCTTCCGTGGCGTCGCTCAGAATGTCAGCCCAAGGCTCATCGGGGAGCCTTACTGCCGGAGAGGGCTGGTCATCCATGTCGATAAATGGATACTGTAGTCGAAGTGGCTGGTGGAGGCGTCTTCCCTCATCTTCTGGAATGGGACCATCGAGGATGATCATTGGCTCGTACTCAGCGAGCATCTCATCGATCAGGTCGTTCATGGTTGCCATATTGTGGGTTGGGTATATCAGTTGCAAAGAAATGTCTAACTGGAAATAGTCGATGGGATATATCAGTTGCAACGAAATGTCTAAATGGAAATTTCGAAGGCGGCCAAGGCTTGAAATCCCTTTCAAATGCCCTGGCAGCAAGTTGCCAGAGTTTCGATTGCTCGTATTTTTACCGACACTGGCAACAAAGACGTTTGTGAATAAACCCCGCTCCACATTATCGACAGGGCTCCGTACGTGAACCCTTTCCCAATCGTGCTGAATGAAATTAACAGTACTCCACAAGACAGCTCTTGCCACATAGATCCGTTAAACTAGTGTAAGTCACTGGCATTTGTGTTGTCCCTTAGGCATTTTGACTATATAGCATATAGGTATACTATATGCAATACACATCTCTAATAGGTAGTTCCGCTGCAGACTACACATGGGCTGCCCGCTGCTGGAGCCGCGGAGGCCCGAATAAAAATGGACTGCTCACCACCTCCTGTCGAGAGCACCCCGGGTCGGTGAGGTGGGGGTCGGGTTGTTATCGGGTAGGGGCCTTGTGTGCTTAATGGGCGAGTGTACTACAACTGGATCAAGGGCTTGGAGCCGAGGCCGAGGCCCCATCTGGCTGTCCAATCACACACCCTGCTGCTCATAAAATTGGAAGAAACGCCGTCAAAATGACATAAAAAGTGTTTACGGGACGTTAAACATCAAATTAAACAAGCAAATAAAGATACCTGATAATTTTGGATTCGGACAGGTCTTTTCTTCCCAGGTAGCCATCATATGTTATACGTTTGTTGATTTGAGCCAACAGAAGGCCAGGTTGCTCTGAAAAATAATCAAGTCAAAGGTTCGAAGTGAGATATCGCGTGGTTTGAGATTATGGACGTGTTTTATCGACAGGATCAAAATTAAGGCAAAAATGTGTTGCAATTCGGAATTCTTTTGGAAATTGTATGGATATTTGTAAAGCTAAGGTACATCGATTAATCTTGTGTCTTAAGGTTTTAAATAAATAGATGGACTTTGTAAAATTCAACATTATCCAAAATTCTATTGTCTCGCTTGTGGCGTTATAAACGATATCCTTTGTGATAAAGGGGATGAGTTATCTACTTGAAATATACCTGTGAAATAAATCTCCTTATCTCACGTTTGGCAGTTGGTCAAACTTGAGTAACGCGCATCACGCCGGGTGGTTATATTACGTTAGATGGCACTCCTAATAGGATAATAGTTTTCAAAGGCCCCCGCCCATCGGGGCTTGAAGAAATAGATGGGCTGCATGATACTTCCACGCAGACCCGCACACGAGTACTGGTAAACCGCTTAGAGGATCTAAGCCTAACCAAGCAAAGCGGTGCGAGTCGGCCCGTCCATGCTTATAAACCCTATTGGTTTCATTGGGCGGCAGGGATTGCGATGTCGTTTAATCTAAATGTCGGGTAAAAGTCCCACAAAATTGGAAGCAACGTCTCCAAAATGACCTATACAGTGTTGACGGGGAGGTTAAACCTCAAATCAAACAAAACAAACAAACGACTTTTCAAGTTACCTATTCGGTCTAAATATGGCTCACCTGGGTCGCATTTTGTCTTAGATGACTTTTGGTAACAACAGATCGATATCACAGATTACACCTACAAAATAGTTTCCAGTCCTATACAAAAACTCTCAATGAAATGGATTTAAAACACAAAATAATACAATGGATTTGTCGAGGTCGTAAATCAAATTATAATGAACTCTGTCCGTTTGGCTTTCCGCTTTTGATGTTTCACTTAGTGTCTAGTTGTTTCATGTTTGTGTTTCTTTCCATTTGGGGTCTCTGATGGGAGCTGTGGGTTAATTGTATCGATTCCTGATCATTGCCTTCACTTCTATTTTGCTGTTTATCACTGAAATGCAGGAATCTATATTGACACTGCTGCTGTTGTTGCTTTGAAAATTAAGCATCGCTGTTATAACAAACGATTAGTATCGTAAACATTATTCCTTCCCCTTGATTTCTTCGCCCATTGTCATGAGAAAGAAACAATGATAAGAGGAAACATAGGGGTAGTAGCGATGGTTATAGCCATGCTCAAAGTAACGCGATGAAATCAGTAAGTAGTATTGAGAAAGATAATATGTAAGTGAGTGTCGTTGTAAGTAAGACAAACTCTGTTTAAGTTGACACCAGCGAAGGTAATTTCGATATTGACAAGGTGTTTGAATCACCAAGTGCCTCAGACAACTAAAAAAAGTTTGCTGCAGATATTTCTGGCATTTGTGATAAGGGTGAAAAAGGGGATAAGGTAGATATGGCGACAGCAGACCAACCAATGCAGTAATAATGGCATGTTTAAGAAAAATAGATAGAAGGCTTAGTAGTGTTGATAACAGAATGAGCTGTGTGGATAAGAGGCGCGGTGCGCTCGAGGAAGTAAAATCCAAAGTAGAAGGGTTTGATGCGAGCTTAAGAGATGGTGGTCAGTTTTGGAATTCAGGAATAAGCAGAGCGGTGAAAGAATGAGGACAATAGAGGACAGAACTGAGAGCCAAGATCTTGCATCCGATATGCTCAATGATAAAATAATAACATTTGAGAAAGAGAAGGATGCTTTAAATGACGAGGTTATTCATTAACAGTCTCAGTAGATGAGAAACATTTTATTTTTTTTTTTCAATATTCCAGAGACACAGGGTGAGACTAATGCACAGGCGGAATTAAAGATTAAAGAGTTTATTTCTGAAAAACTGTAGGTTGCAAAAGATTTAAAAGACAAAATGTCGTTCGACAGAGTTCACAGAATGGGTCCGCATATCCAAGGAAAAAACTCGCAACATTGTTGCCAAGTTTCATGAATATAAGGAAAAGGAGTTTGTACGTCAGCAGGATAATGCGTTACAGGGAACTCAGTTCATGTGTACGAACAGTTTCCCAAAGAGATAGGCTATAAGAGGCGTAAATTGGTTCCACGTATGTTAGCAGCAAGACGCGACGGTAAACGGGCCCATCGTCTAACTGTTTGATTTCTTTCGCTCCAGGATTTCAGTGATTTCTTGCTGTCGAGTCCACACCGTTATTTCATCTCTGTGGCTATTTGACTTTTGTGTTCTCGGAGTTGTTGCACTGATGTGTTAGGAGGCCTTCGTGTGGGCTGAACAGATTATTTTTCTAAATCGCGGCTGAAGTAAGGACGAGGATTGCGGCCGCATAAAATCGATTTAAGACCCCCCGATGGAATTAGTTTCACTGACCGTTCCAAGGCGGTTCTTCTGTCGTGAGTTACTTCTGTTTTGGTCTATCTTTTAGTGTTTATCGCTTGTATTTTTGTTTTAGATAGCCAATTGGCCATTTTTTGAGAAAGTAACCCTTCTTTTGGTTTTCCGTTATTGAGGCTTTCATTTGGGTCTTGTTATTTCGTGTTTGTGCTTCTTTCCCTTGGGTGTCTCTGATGGGAGCTTTGGGTTAATTGTATCGGTTGCTGATCGTTGCCTTTACTTCTATTCTGGATATCGTATGACACTTAATATGTAGATGGTAAGCAAGTGTGGGTCAATGATTTCGAGGAGGTTGAACTTCGCATTTTGTCATGGAACGTGAATGAACGTGAAAGATGGGTACAACATAAATGTTATACGACAGACTGCATGTATGGTAGTTAACCCAATCACGGTTGACAACTTTGCTTTCCTCTTTACTTGCACGCCGGTGGATCAGGCCTCAGATTCTATGACGGTTCCAGCGTAAATGCTTACTGAGAATTTAATTCAAGGTAACGTTGGTTGGTGCCTGATGCTCTGTCACTTGTCGGGTCCATCGGAGTCTAACTGTTGGTCTTGTTTTGCTCCAGCATTTCAGTGGTTTCTTGCTGTCGAGTCCTCTTGAGTGTGTGCATCACTTATATTATTTTGTTTTGGATAGCCAATTGGCCATTTTGTGGGAAAGTAACTGGTCTTTGGCTTTCCTCTATTGATGTTTCCATTAGGGTCTAGTTTTTTCATGCATGTGTTTCTTTCCCTTTGGTGTCCCTGTGGGCGCTGTGAGTTAATTATATCTATTCCTGATAATTTCCTTCACTTCTATTTGTCTAATACTAACAAAATGAACGTTGACTTTGTTAATATTCTTTCTGAGAATGACATTATATTTTTAGTATGAAACATGGACTTCAGCAGAGTGCGGTATTGATCTCTCTGGATATATTTCACATAATTACTAGAGTGTTTCAAAACCGTAATGCTAGGCGATGCAGTTTGGGAGTCGCTCTTTATTATAAGGAGTCGTTGCAGGACGGTATTATCAGTTTAACACTGGGATCTGGGTTAAGCTTGACCGCAAATGTCTATATTTGTTGGACACATATGTGGTGCGAAGACTCTCCCGCTTACAACTTTATAGACGTTGATTAATTTGAGTTGAAAGAAAATGGATTGGCCTGTTCAAGCCATGTAAAATAGAAGTGGAGGTAATTATCAGGAATCGATACAATTAACCCACAGCTCCCATCAGAGACACCAAAGGGAAAGAAACACAAATATGAAACAACAGACCCTAATCGAAACATCAATAGCGGAAAGCCAAAAGGACAGTTACTATCACACAAACTGGCCAATAGGCTATCCAAAATAAATAATATAAGCGACACAAACATCCAAAGACAACCCATAACAAAAATAAACCGCGACAGAAGAACCGCCTTCGAATGGTCAGCGGAAACGAATTCCACTGCGGGGCATAAATCGATTTTACGTGGCCACAATCCTCGCCCTTACTTCCGTCTAGTTGTTTCGTGCCTGTGCTTCATTCCCTTTGGTGTCTCTGATGGGAGCTATGGGTTAATTGTATCGATTCCTGTTCATTTCCTTCGCTTCTATTTCAGATGTCTCTACACTGTCTTGCCTCTGGATCCAGCTAGGTCAGGATAAGCATAGAGAGTTTTGTTAACGCTGTGCACCTCTCCGTCACTATAATCCATTTCACAGCGCATGTCATCTTATACGCACAGTCACTACAGGCTAGCGGCGAAGCAGCAGATGAGGATACACTGGAAGCTGTAGTTGCGGACCTGCACACAGGCGGCGTGGTTCTATATGGTCGCTTTCCGTAAGAATGAAGCAGTACGGCGAATTCGACAGCCGAACTGAGTGACTGGGCCAACCTTTTTAGTATCGCACTGCTCAACCCCTTAGCATGGGGAAGGTGCTAGAAAAGGTGCCCTAAACAATTGCCTGCTTCAAAAACCCTTGGCTGGTTAACCGCGATCAGCTGGAATCCCAACTAGCGGTCGGACAAAAAAGAAAATAAATGTGATACCTTTAAAAATCGGTGCATGGAATTTGCGCAACTTGATGGATAGTGCTAGTTCAGACAGACCACAGCGTAGAAAAGCTCTAGTTGGCAGCGAACTTAATCGTTACAATGTCGAGATTGCAGATTTAAGCGAGACTCGCCTTGCAGAGGAAGGGCAAATAAAATAGTTGGCGTTGGTTACACTTTCTTCTGGAGTGGACGCAAAAAGAAGAGCGGCGGGAAGCAGGAGTAGGCTTCGCCATCAAATCACAAGCTCTCAGGACTTCCAAAAGGCATAAATGACCACCGGGATGACGCTGAGACTACCATGCTCTGGCAAGAGGCACGCAACTATAGTAAGTGCTTATGCACCCACAAAGACAACACAGGTGTGGTCAAAGACAAGTTCTATGATGATTTGGACTCTGTGATTTCTGCTACACCCCGGGGAGACAAACACATCATCCTGGGAGACTTCAATGCTAGAGTGCGCACATACCAACAAACCTTGGAAGGAGTGATTTGCAATGAAGGAGTAGGAAAGTGCAATAGCAATGGCCTCCTCCTTTTGAGGAAGTGTGCAGAGCATGAACTGCTGATCACCAACACAGTCTTCCATCTGCCAACTCCCAACAAGACATCATGGATGCATCCTCGCCCCCAACACTGGTACCGCAATGATTATGTCATAGTTAGAAGGAAGGACAGACAGGATGTCAAAGTGACAAAGACTTGTGTGGTGCGGACTGCTGGACAGATCACAGGCTAGTTGTCAGCAAACTCAATCTGCGTATCCAGCCACCACAAAGCAAGAAAGTGCCCAAGATACTGGGTGCCTCTAAGCTGAAACAAGACTGCAAGAGGCAAGCATTCACCCATGACACCTGCAGCAGACTAGATGCAATGAAATTCAATATAGATGATCCAGAAGAGAACTTGAAAGTCTTCAGAGATACTGTTCACTCTTCAGCAGTAGCTTCCCTAGGTCCAGTTTCTCGCAAACATCAAGACTGGTTCAACGAGAATGATGAAGAAATCAAGGAACACCTTGATGAGAAGCACCAAAAACACAGGGCATACCTCAGTGATACCAGCGCAGCATCAAACAAGGCAGCCTATTCAGATATATGCACGGCAGTCCATACAAGACTCAGAGACATGCAAGACTAAGCAACAAGGCTGATGGAATCCAGTCCTTGGCAAACAGAAATAATATGATGAAGTTCTTCGATGCACTAAAAACAGTTTATGGTCCCCAGAGTTCAGGAACCACTCAACTCCTCAGTGCAGGTGGAACTAGTCTTCTGACTGACAGAGAGGCTATCTTGAACAGATTGGCTGAGCACTTTGATAGAGTTTTTAATCGGCCATCCTATCAATGATGATGCTATTAACAGGCTACCACATGTTGAATGTGTGCTGCTGCTTGACAAGTTCCCAACCGTTACTGAAACAGTGAAAGCACTGAAACTTCTGGCATATGTTAAGGCCTCATGACCAGATGGAATACCTGCTGAGATTTTCAAAGCAGGTGGTATTCCAGTTGCAAAGAAGATCACAGAGTTATTTCACATTTTCAAGTTCTGTGGTGTATTCCTTGCTTCCTTTGGAAGCAAGGAATACACCACAGAACTGGAAAATATGAAGCGCTCAAGTTTTCTGAGGCAGAATAGCTAGTATCGGCCATTTAAGCCTCATCAGTGACTCTCAAATATTTTCAAAATTCCACAATGGAATCAATGATCCCAAAGGACAAGAAAATATAAACTATATTATGATGTAGGGCAGGGAGACTTTTTATGGCCACCACATATTCCCAGACAACAGCTGTAGTGACGTCAAATATGTTCTAGATAAGGTTATCCTTGGAAGCAAGGAGTACACCACAGAACGGGAAAATATGGAGTGTACATGTTTTCTGGGCCAGACTGGCTAGTTTCGGCCATATAGACCTCATCAGTGACCCTCAAGATTGTCTACGTATGATGTTTTCACCCTTTAAACTACACTTCCTCACAATCTTATAAAAGGAACAATATAATGATTTAACTGAATGGACATTTCATAGGCGGGAGTCCCTTTACCTTGCGGGTAATGTAAGCAATGCTTTTTTCACTTCTGAAGAGCATACAAATTATACTTTATGGTCATTTCAGAATGTGTGTGAAGCTCTCACCTTTCTACTTGACAATATTTACAAAAGATTTGGTACTAAGTTATTTAGACAAGCTGTGGGTATTCCGATGGGTACAAATTGCGCACCCTTTGTGGCTGATTTGTTCTTGTTTTGTTATGAAAGTGACTTCATGATGTCCCTTTCCGTTGAAAACCAATCTGAAATCATTGAAGCCTTTAGCTCGACTTCTAGATTTTTGGATGATATATTAATATTGACAATACCTATTTCGATGGTTTGATCAGTCAGATTTACACCCCCACCCCAGAACTTCAGTTAAATAAAGCAAGTTCTTCTGATACCGAGACCCCTTGTTTGGATTTACATCTATCTATTGTAGTTGGGTTTGTGTCTTACAGAACTTATGATAAACGCGACGATTTTGATTTTGAGATTGTAAATTTTCCTTTCTTGGATGATGGTGTTTCTCGTGTGGAATCCTATGGCGTTTATATTTCGCAATTTATTCGATTTGCCAGAGTGTCTAGTCATGTAACTGTCTTCAACACTCGTAATAAATTATTAACTGCTAAACTTCTTAATCAGGGTTATCGGTATCATATACTACGCAAAGTCTTTTCAAAATTTTATAGACGTCATTCCAATTTAATTTCAAAATTCAATGTTGGACATAAATCTCTTCAGCAGCAAGGTCTATCGGAACCCGAATTTTATGGTGACACAGTATGTAAATTCGGAAAGATAGATAAATGCAATGACTTCAGCACCCAATTTCGTAAAATCAGTCTCCGATATAAAAAAGATAGGGTATAGCATAAACGTTGCACGACATGGTAGTTAACCCAATCACGGTTGACAACTTTGCTTCCTTCTTTAATTGCACGCCGATGGGTCAGGCCTCAGCTTCTATGACGGTTATAACGTAAAGGCTTACTGAGAATTAGAGATTATGTAATATTGATTGGAGCCTGATGCGCTGTCTCTGGTCGGGTCCATCGGAGTCTAACTGTTGGTCTTCTTTTGCTCCAGCATTTCTTTGGTTCCTTGCTGTCGAGTCCTAACTGTTGTTTCATCTCCTTGGTTGTTTGATTTTTGTGTTCATGGAGATGTTGCACTGATGAGTTGTGAGGCCTTCATGCGGACCACACAAATTATGTGTCTAAATCGACGGAAATAAGGGCGAGGAATGTGGCCACGTAAAATCGATTAAAGCCCCCCCCCCTCCCCCCACCAACACCCCCATCCCCCAGTGGAATTCATTTCACTGGCGAATCTAAGGCGGTTCTTCTGTCGCGGGTTATTTTTGTTATGCCTTGTCTTTGAGTGTGTGTATCGCTTATATGATTTTGTTTTGGATAGCCAATTGGCCATTTTGTGGGAAAGTGACTGTCCTTTTAGCTTTCAGCTATTGATTTTTCTGTTGGGGTCTAGTTGTTTCCTGTCTGTGCTTCGTTCCCTTTGGTGTCTCTGAAGGGAGCTGTGGGTTAATTGTATCGATTCCTGGTCATTTTATTCAAGAATGGCATCGTAATATTGATAATAGTGTTGTTTAAGAGGAGTATAAATACTTAAGAAACGGCTTTGAATATGAACCATGCCTCGACATGATAAGCAGCGATTGAAGATGTTACATTTCTAGATTTTGACTGTTGGCTCACACACTGGTATATAGTCTGGTCGATATGCTAGGAATTCGATTCCAAGAAATGAATGATATTGTTTATTTTGCCAAACAAGAAATATAGAAGATATTTCCCATTTCACCCTTGCCTGTCCATGTTATCGCGAGTAAAGAGAAAGCTATATTAACAACTATTGATTCCATAGGCCTTCCAGAACTATTTCAGTCATCTAATATGTTTTACTGTCGAGGTTATCAAAATATATTAAACTAGCTCTAAAAAAGAGTTCAAATATTCTAAATCACGTTGTGTAAGTAAGTATGCATTAATATTATTCTGTCTTTGTGTATATTTTCGCTGAATGGGACAACTAGTTTTACAATCTGATTATACTAGTGCTGAAATTACTTTATATGGTCAAAGCGTTAACTGTTCTGGTAAGCAAAATACCTAACAGAGTGGTATTTTTCCTGAAAAAATATAAGTAGCCTTTGCATACGCAAAAGCTACTCATTTTAGCAAAAATATAGAGGATCTAACATGAGTGTTCATGTATTATTGGATTTATTAAACGAGTTGGGGAGAAGGGATAAAATGCGAGGCTTTGCCAAGCATTTTATCCATTTTCCTCAACGAGTTTGATAAATTGTGGACATAAAGGAGCTTACATGAGTGTTCATGTACTATTGAATTTATTAAAAGGTTGAGGAAAAGGGATAAAATGCGAGGCTGAAATTTCGTTTTACGGCGATGCGTCGGCGGAGGTGTAAAATAGAAGTGGGGGCAATGATCAGGAATCGACACAATTAACCAACAGCTCCCATCAGAGACACCAAAGGGAAAGAAACACAAACATGAAACAACCAACCCTAATGGAAACAGCAATAGCGGACAGCGAAAAGGACAGTTACTTTCCCACAAAATGGCCAATAGGCAATCCAAAATAAAATAATATAAGCGACACAACACCCAAAGACAAACCATAACAAAAATAAACCGCAACAGAAGAACCGCCTTGGAACGGTCAGCGGAAACGAATTACTCTGGGGAGGAAGGGGGCTTAAATCGATTGTACGTGGCCACAATCCTCATGTAAAAACGTAATTTGCGTCCGTAAAACAACCATTTTGCCTCCACGCTGTTATTCTCTAAATGAAATGAACTTACGTTGATTCACAGGGATACATAATCCTTCCTTATTTCTGACTGGTTTTTCCTTCTCAAAGTCATACTGCACTACTTCTGCCGGCAAAAATTTGTTCTGAAAACAAAATTAATACGCAGTGTCTACTTCGTATACAATGATGTTAACGGCTCCACCCATCGTGTCTTGAAGAAATAGAGCGGCTGCATGATGCTTCCACGCAGAGCACAAACTGACCCGCACACGAGTACTTGTAAACCACTAAGAGGATCTAAGCCTGCCCAGGCAAAGCTGTGCGAGTCGGCCCGCTCATGCTTATAAACCCTATTGGTTTCATTGGACGGCAGGGCTTGAGATGTCAATTCATCTCAATGTCGGGTAAAAGTCCCACAAAATTGGAAGCAGCGTCTCCAAAATGACCATTAAAGTGTTGACGGGGACGTTAAACATCAAACAAACAAACAAAACCATGATGTCAACAAGTCATTGAAATGAACACCCCTCTAAACTCCACTTTATATTGAGAGAACTGGGGTTTACTGGGGTAAACATTATTTTTTCTTATTTCTGATCTAAAACATTTTTTTTATTTTTCTTTTTTGGTTTAGGTTTTACGGCCCTTTCAAGATTATTTCACTCATATCGAGTCGATCGTTAATCAGAGGTGGGCTAAAACCAGAGTACCCGGAGAAAAACACCCCGACTATCCGTTGGAGGATCTAAAACAAAGGTTGTGGGTACTCGTAAGAACCGCCTCAATGAGGCGGTTCTAACGAGCACACACAACCTATCTTTGCAGTATAAATAAGAAAAATATCGCAAATTTTCATCAGAATAATGGTCGTTTTGGAGATATGAAAGAATGCACTATGTCGCACGGCTGTGTAATCGTAATGTAAAATAATCGAGCATTTTGCAAGTTTCAATCATTTAATATAAAATGGCCACGGGCCTCGTTGTGAATTCTTACTGTTTGGTGTATTCGGGTCTATTCCCCAATCAATCTTTGTCAACTTCAACATCATCAAATTCAACTTTGTCGAATTCAACTCGGGTACCAATACTTATCAGGCTTCTATAAGTGTAGTTTATATTTTCTTGTCCTTTGGGATCATTGATTCCATTCTGGAATTTTGAAAATATTTGAGGGTCACTGATGAGGCCTAATTGGCCGAAACTAGCTAGTCTGGCCCAGAAAACATGTACACTTCACATTTTCCAGTTCTGTGGTGTATTGCTTGCTTCCAAAGGATAACCCTTTCATAGAACATATTTTCCGAATTCAGCTGTTCCATCTGAGTAATGAGACTGTCCACAGAGTCGAGTTTGACAAGACTGATCGTGTTGACAAAGCCGTGGGCTGTTTATTTATTACGATAACACACCCGTGCGAATTGGTGCATTTTTACACATCTCCAAAATGGCCATTTTCCCGATGACAATCCGCGATATTTTTTATATAAATACTGCAAACATAGGTTGTGGGTGCTCGTTAGAACCGCCTCACTGAGGCGGTTCTAATGAGTACCTAAATCCTATGTCTTGGAGCAAGAATAAGAAAAAATAATGTATACCCCCGTAAATTCCAGTTTTCTCTATATGAAGTGGGGTGTAGGGGTTCTTCATTTCACGGACTTGTTCACGTTATAAAATAAAATCATAAGTATAAGTAAAAACTCCTATATAAAGACCACCTTTAGGACTGTTCAAAAGTAGATTTTAAGACCACTTTTGAACAGTCCCAAGTTGTCCCTAACTATAAGCACTGGGTGTAGAAAGAATGACTTAAACCATTTAAATATGCTTTTAAACGCGGAGTTAGTCTTATTTTTTAACACATATACGCCTAGCGGCCCTTTCGTGGGAAATTTGCAAACAGTGTAGACCCAGATCAGACGCCACAGAATGCGGAGTCTGATCTAAGTCTACACACTGTTTGCTTAAAGCACGTACATATTTGTAAAACTTACTACACACACACAACCTGACACCCATATAATTGGAACTGGACCACTCCAAACTCATTAGGTGGATTATTCCATTGCCATATGCGGGCTGATAGCGGAATTTCATTGTATATGTTAACCAATTCGATATTAAATGCACCGTTAGGTATTTGATAACTTTTTATTTTCATTGTTCCCTGTTAATTTGCATGAATGAATGCTATTTACGTGGTCTACAGCAATGCTGGCTGCTGTAGCTTTGTTACCTTTGGGTCAGTTGACAATCAATCAACCCGAAAATGATATTCTTCTGATATTTGTTGCTGTTGTTATTGGTGGTGTTTTGTTTTGTTATTCGTGCGTGTGTGTGTGTGTGTGTGTGTGCGTGCATGTGTGCGCGCGCGTGCGTGCATGCGTGTGTGTGTGTGTGTGTTTCTGCAAATATAAATGGTTTTTGCCAACTTTTGTTCCATCCATTACGAAAACACGCCTACAATACCCTGTAACCTTTAACGCCGAAAAAAAATGAAAATTTTAAGATGAAAAATTGTGATATTTATTTTTCTTATTTCTGCTCAAAATATAGTTTATGGGTACTCGTTTGAATCGCCTCATCGAGGCAGTTCTAACGAGTACCGACAATCTTTATTTCAGAGCAGAAATAAGAAAAATAATGTATTCCCCTGTAAACCCCAGTTTTACTATATAAAGATAGGGTTCGAGGGGGTCAAAATTATATATGTGTGTTTACGTGACGGTTTTGTTTTGTTGTTTTATTTGTTTGGCTGCAAATATAAATTGTTTGTGCTAATTCGTGTATCATCTATATACAGTCAAATTCCGCTTTTAAGACCACCTAAACTTATGACTAATAATTCTGCTATTAACACCACCTAAACTTATGACTAATTCTGCCTTCAAAAACTTATTTAGAAAGCTGCAGATTTTTTTTCGTTCTGTTTTCTGCATACAGTGTCCTCTGGTCAGATACCACCTTTGGGACTGTTCAAAAGTGGTCTTAAAGACCACTTTTGAAAAGTCCCAAATGTGGTCTTTATATAGGAATTTTACTGTATGTTTTTAGGCAAAAATAAGTCCAACCTGTATTAAGCAAGCACCTCTGGAATATTCAAAAAGTGCTTGCTTAAGGTATGTGCTTGCTTAACACAGGTGAATTTTAATGCATTTTCCTTTTTTTGGAACTCAATACCTGCTTGATTAAGACAGGTTGCTTGCTTAATGGAGGTGGTCACTAAGACAGGTTTGACTGTAAATACATAATAAATCATCAGAAAAATGAACGTTCCCTCTCTTAGACTAAGCATAGCCGGTATTTAGGGTATTCAATATAAGGCATTGTCAACATGCTGAAGCGCCACCGCGCACGCGCACCCGGGGCTTGAAGAAATAGATTGGCTGCATGATGCTTCCACGCAGAGCTGAAACCGGCCGTACACGAGTACTGGTAAACCGCTAAGTGGACCTAAGTCTGCCCAGGCAAAGCGGTGCGAGTTGGGCCGCTTATAAACTCTCATTACGAAAACACGCATAAACAAATATATTTGGAAATTTTACCACCACAAATGAACATTTTCTGAAAAAAAATTCTGACATTTTTTCATATTTCTGCTCAAAACATAGATTGCAGGGACTCGATAGAACCGCCTCGACGGGGCGGTTCTATCGAGTACCCACAATCTATGTTTTTGTGCAGAAATAAGAAAAATAATGTTTACCCCTGAAACCCCCAGTTTTATTATATAAAAGTGGGGTTGAAGGGGGTCAAAGTCATATAGGCGTGTTTTCGTGATGATTGGTTTCATTGGGTGACAGGGCTTGAGATGTCTTTTCATCTCAATATCGGGTAAAAGTCCCACAAAATCGGAAGCAACGTCTTCAAAATGACCTATACGGTGTTGATGGGGACGTTAAATATATTCTGGAAAGGGTTATCCTTTGGAAGCAAGGCATACATCACAGAACTGGAAAATATGGAGTGTACATGTTTTCTGGGCCAGACTAGCTAGTTTCGGCCATTTAGGCCTCATCAGTGACCCTCAAATATTTTCAAAGTTTCACAACGGAATCAGTAATAATAATCCACAAAGGACAAGAAAATATTAACTACACTTTGCTGTAGGGCAGGGAGACTTTTTACGGCCGCCACACATTTCCAGACAACAAACCAAATATCAAATCAAACAAACAAACAAAACAATAACATGCTGAAACAATCAATGATATGGTAATACATATATATAATGAAAATATATTTGATAAGACCGCGACTCCAGACTCAGCGATGAAAGAATCAACGACAATGAAAACAGAATGGCAAACTTGCGTAGTTTGTTTGTTTTGGAGTATAACGGCCCAGTCAACACTATTTTAGGTAATTTTTGAGCCGGTTAGTTTACCTGTCCACACTTTTCCTGAGCATGCTTATACGTAATGGGTTAACCAGTACAGTGCACGTTCTTGCACCAGAAACTGACAACTGCCCTTCTTGAATCAGCGCAAGGGCGAGAATGACCGTAGAAAAGATTTCATTATCAATCTCCACGAAAGAATGTTGCCGATCCCAGCAGGTATCGAACCTGCGTCCTCCTGATCACCAGTCAGATGCGCACCCGACTGAGCTACCGAGGCCGGCAGATATTTGATAAGAACGCGACTCCAGACTCAACGTTGAAAAAATCACTCGCTTTTTCACAGGACAATGTCAAAATAACGGCAAACTCGAGTAGAAGCCAAAATAATAGATTTTACAATACGCACTGATACCCCCAGAATTAGGTCACTGTGACCTTTTTCTGCCCGGAGTAAGTGCTTGGCTTGGTTTGGAATTCATCACGAAACACACCTTTATAAATTTGACCCCCTTAAAACCCCACTTTTATATTGTAAAACTGGGGTTTGCGAGGGTTAACATTATTTTTCTTGTTTCTGCTAAAAATCATAGAGTGTGGGAACTCGTTTGAACCGCCCCGTCGAGGCGGTTCTAACGAGTATCTATAATCTATGATTTGGGCAGAAATAAGAAGAATATCGAAACTTTTCATCTGAAATTTTTCATTTTTGGTTGTAAAATTTACAATGTATTTGTATAGGCGTGTTTTCGTAATGAACGGCTCACTCAACACTAATCAGGTCATGTGGAACCAGTCATTTTATCTAACCTACATTCCCTGGGCAAGATTATACACAATCGGTTAACCAGTACAGTGCCAGAAACTGACAACTGCCCTTCTGCGGATGGAGAGATTGACCCTAGAAAAGATTCACGAAAGAATGTTGCCGACCCGGCGGGGATCGAAACCGCGGCTATCTGATCACCAGTCAGATGCACATCCGACTGAGCCAACGAGGCCGGCAGGAGTAAACTGTCATTTCCTAGTTATCATATGAAACGGGAGGGATTTAAGCTATTAAATGTGAAGGTCAAAGTTGCGATGGCTGTCTTAAAATGAGCCTGTGATTTCCTTGCCGAACTGCATGTCCGCTAAAAGACCATAGTATTGTCTAGTTGATAAGAGAGATGTCTCTTATTCATTGTAACCCCCCATCCCCTCGAACCTCGCTCAGACCGCGTGTCAGGCGGCAAGTGCGCACATGGATCGGCGTGTTTTTCTCTGGGTATTCCGGTTTTCGCCCACCTCTGCTGATTAACAATGGGTTCTAATTATGTGAAATAATCTTGAAACGGCCGTAAAACCAAAAGTAATAATACAAACCAGTGGAGGTGAGAGTCTACCACAAGATCCTGTAACATTCAGAGCATTAACAAATCCAAGTTGAAAGGGCCGTAAAACCAAAAGTAATAATACAAACCAGTAGAGGTGAGAGTCTACCACAAGATCCTGTAACATTCAGAGCATTAACAAATCCAAGTGGTCCTTCTGTGCTGCCGTAGACCTCTAAAATCCATGGTATGGCGAATCTGCTCTGAAACTGCTTGTATATGTCCTGCCGTAAGCCGTTTCCCAATGCAAATCTGATGTTATGCTTTTGGTCCAACTCGTTCTGCAAAATGTGAATAGTCAAAGCACTGACAGCACTGTTGGGTCAATTGTCTCCGGCCTGGTAAGCGGGGTATCTACATACATTTTTTCTTACATCACGAAAACACGCCTATATAATTCTGACCCCATTGAATCCCACTTTTAAATAGTAAAAGTGGGGTTTGCATGGGTATACCTGCTTTTTCTTATTTCTGCTCTAAAATATAGATTGTGGATACTCATTAGAACCGCCTCGATATTTTGAGCAGAAATAAGAAAAATATCACAATTTTTCATCTCAAAATTTTCGTGTTTTTTTTTTTGCGGCGGTAAAGTATACAATTTATTTGTATAGGTGTGTTTTCGAAATGGTTTTGCACTAAGACGTATTTTGTGCGTACCCGTTAGAAGCATATGTATGAAAAATATCAGAACTTTTCCGATGGAAAAAAGGCGCCTTATCTGGGGCTATAGTGCAGGCTGGAATTAAAGCATTGAGAGCACTGTTGGATCTATTGTCTCCTAGTGTAGGCTGGGAAAAAGTTCTGGACTGGGATTTAAACTGTTTCGTTTAACCCTTAAATTCCACTTTTCAAGCAACAGCCTAGCAGGCACATGACGTAATTCTGACGTTTGTTTGTTTGTTTGTTTCTACAGTGCTCAAGTCCACGTGGTTATCACTTACTTGGCGAAATAACGGTTATTTATAAAAAAAAGACGCTGTTTGTGTGTTTGATTTGAGGTTTAACGTCCCCGTCAACACTGTAAAGGTCATTTTGGAGACGTTGCTTCCAATTTTGCGGGACTTTTACCCGACATTGGGATGAAATGACATCTCAAGCCCTGTCGCCAAATGAAACCAATAGGGTTTATTAGCATGGACAGCCCGCCTCGCACCGCGGTTCCTGGACAGGCTTAGATCCTCTAAGCGGTTTACCAGTACTAGTGTGCGGGCCAGATTCAGCTCTGCGTGGAAGCATCATGAAGCCCATATATTTCTTCAAGCCCTTATGGGCGGGGGCCAAATTCTGACGTCACATCAACGTCGATACGTCATGAGCTTTTTCAACGTCACATCTACGTTGCACCTACGTTGATTTGACTTTTGCCACAGCGACTTGTGCCTGCACGGAGTGTAGACCCTGATCAGACGGCACAGAATGTGGCGTCTTATCTGGGTATATACTGTTTACCAAGCCCAACTCATGCTTCTAGAGAAAATGCTCTTACACAACACGTTGACCTCACAGCGGCTATTTTCCGCCCCGCCTGCTAGTGCTTGAATAAATAGATGGGCTGCATGATGCTTCCACTTACAGCTAAATTCGACCGCACACGAGTACTGGTAAACTGCTTAGAGGATCTAAGCCTGCCCAGGCATAGCGGTGCGAGTCGGACCGTCCATGCATATAAACCCTATTGGTTTCATTGGGCGACAGGGCTTGAGATGTCATTTCATCTCAATGTCGGGTAAAAGTCCCACAAAATTGGAAGCAACGTCTCCAAAATGACCTATACAGTGTTGACGGGGACGTTAAACCTCAAATCAAACAAACAAACAGCGTCTTTTTTTTATATAAATAACCGTTATTTCGCCAAGTAAGTGATAACCACAAGGACTTGAGCACTGTAGAGATTTTGTGCTTAGTAACTTTGGATCAATTGAATAACAATCGACCCAAAAATGGTCCTGAACTTGAATCAGAATGCGAAATGCGGCGGTGTCTGATCACAGTCTACAACGTTTGCTTAAAGAAAAACATAAACTTGACACCCCAAATACGACAATCGGATATGTCCTATGCTATTAGGACAATTATTCTCTTTTGCATTAAATAGTAAGTCGAAATTAACCCATTCAGTACCAGAAAGGGTACCTTGGCAAATAGTGCAGGCCCAAATCAGACGCCGCAGAACGCGGCGTCTGATTAGGGCCTACACTGTTTGCAAGAAGTCTAGCCATTTTCCAAATAAATTTTAAAGCCAACAAAACCTGACACCCCGTAAGTTTGAAATGGACTACTGCTTTATAGAAGAGTTAAGGACTATTTTAACAGCCTATGAAACAATCGACCTAGTGCTAAAAGCTTTACTACAAAATGAAGTATCTGTAACTTGGTTTTACGGCCCTTTCAAGATTATTTCACTCATATCGAGCCGATCGTTAATCAGAGGTAGGCGAAAACAGGAGTACCCTGAGAAAAACCACCTGACCTTCCGTTGCAGAACTTGGTGTCTCACATGTGACCCGAGTAAGGCACCTAATGATTAAGAGTCAGCGCTCTTATCCACTAAGCCACGGAGGCCCGTAGACGACACATTGAAGAGTAATTGTATAGTGATGAAGAAAATGGGTTTATGGAAATATCAGCCGGGGCACAGCATTACCTACAGTTTACATCTGCACACAGCGAAGAATCGGATCAGGCTGCGTACCCATGTAGTCTGACCAGAGATTATCTTGCTGCATGATGGATCATCGGGCACTTTTTTTTGTTCTATATTAGAGACAAGGGGGGAAACTTCGGCTCAATTTTTTTTTTCGGGGTGGGGGGTGGGGTGGTTACCTCATTTGACCCAGTGTATCTTTGTCGTAAATGCAGTTTTTCACTTGCTTATTATGGATTATACAAGTTAAATAAGTGCAACAATAATCCGCCTCTGTCTGTCACTTGCAGGAAACATGTTTTTCTCGCATGGAATAAAGCAGCAACTCAAAATTTGGCACAACCGCGTGCCAAAAATTTTCAGGTTTTCATCAATCACAAATGACCTAGTGTTACGGAGGGAACTTTTTTCGCTTTCACCCGTTGTCTTTTATTTTACTTAAGCTCTCTTGGCCAATTTGAAACCAAAAAGATGTATTCGCAGCTCTAAATTTAGATTTTGCTACTTATGCTTCGCTTTCCGCAGTGTTCTGTCAACGATCTGAACAGGACTTGTTTTAGAGCAGAAATAAGAAAAATAAGGTTTACCCCTGTAAACCCCAGTTTTACTATATAAAAGTGGGGTTTTCATTGGGATCAGAATCATGTAGGCGTGTTGTCGTGATGTTTAAAATAGCTGCGCCATACGAAAATACATCAACCTTCTTTATGGAGTTTTTCATTAGTTATTTTTCAAGACGTATATTTATTTTATCTACACAATATTTTAAGAAGGGTGGCACTTTTAGCTAAGACTCGCCATTTCTACCATGTGGCGCTCTTCTAGCATACATGTACTAAATTCCCTAAAACAATAAAAGGTCAAAAATATAACATGTACACATATATACATAGACGGCAAACATACATTCAAAATTGCAGTTTTATTTTAAATTAATTAAGAGATCAAATGCGGGTATAATTACATTAAAAGTCGTATGAAGATAAGATATATTATAAGGAACATTTATAAGGAACTTACACTTCTCATTTGTGATATAAAGCTTTTAAATGTTGGACTTAAAAAAAGTTAAAACTCTATATACAGAAGTTAAGCAAATATACAAAAGCGCTCTGCCTAAATAGCGGGACTACGAGGACTGTTCAAGTATGAATGCAAGGAGAACGTTTTCTCATGCACTAATGCGAAAATCTCCTGGAAATAAATATCACAGCGTAGAAAAACATTTTACCTATACATTGATACCAAACCTGTCAAAATCCGTTCACTTTAGCCATGTATATCGTTCAATAAACACTGTCTACTCTTGTATACTAATACAAAATATGGTTGGAAGAAGGTCAGAGTACGCCGTTGAAATACGGTCCTATATTAAGTATCGTTGTATTCTTGGTATACGGTGCAAAGACATTTTTGATGAAATATGTTCGGTTTATGGGCATAATGAAATGTCTTTTCCGACAGTTTTTCGTTGGTTTAAGAAATTCAGCTGTGGGCTAGGCTCAACAGAAGATGCACCACATGATCGTCGGCCGAAAAGAGCAACATCTGCCAAGATGGTTGCTAGAGTGAAAGAAATAGTTGCTACCGATGCACGATACACAACAAGGCAAATAGCTAGTATGGTTGGCATCTCATTAGGAGCAGCTCATACAATTCTGAAACGGGATTTGAAAATGAGAAAGATCTGTGCTAGATGGATTCCCCATGTGTTGACAGATGAGCAGAAAAAGACACGCGTTTAGTGCGCCAAGAAGTTGCTTAAAAAGTTTCCAAATTACAATGCACGGTCTTTCGCTAATGTCGTCACAGGTGACGAGACATGGGTTCACTTTTTTGAGCCAAAACGAAAGATTCAGAACAAAATATGGGCAACAAAGTATTGCAAAAGACCATGCATTGCAACGCGGACCATGAGCGTCAAGAAGGTAATGTATGCCATATTCTTTCCAAATCAGTGCCCTGCTATTCAGGTTGCTGTGCCTAAAGCCAAATCTGTAAATGCGAAGTTTTACAAGAATAAAGTTCTTCGAAAATTGAAGAAATACTTCAAAGAACGAAGACCCGCAACTGGTTTGGCCAATGTCAGATTGCTACATGACAATGCGTCATCGCATAAGGCGTTCATTGTGCAAGACTATCTGAAGCAGGAAAAGGTTGTTGAACTCCCTCACCCCCCCCCGCCCCCCGCCCCCCCCCCGTATTCCCTTGACCTTGCCCTTGACATTTAAATGCATTCAATGATTTGATCAGAAGACTGAAAGTTTGTATATCTGTTAAAGGGGAAATCTATCACGGAATCATTTTATGTGCTTAGTTGCATTCATATTTGAACAGTCCTCGTATCAACTCACCGGTGGACGGGCCAAGAGGTATCGACAAAGTTCACCGATGTACAGAAATGAGGTTGCGTTGTGCTTTCTGCAAATATTCCAAAAATTCGATGCTGAAAATTTCCGACAAAGGATCAGAGAAGCACCTGAAAATAAAATTACGAGATCAAGAGGCTCGTGGTATGCCCTTCACAGAACCATGAAAGATACAATTAGTGTACCAAATGGAATCTTCGTCCTTATATATATAACAGGAGTCAATCTCAAAATTTAGGGGTGTCAGGTTGTGTTTTCTTCAGAATGTGTTTGGAAAATGGCTTAACTTTTTGCAAACAGTGTAGGTCATGATCAGACGCCGCATTCTGCGGCGTCTGATGCGGCGGATGATCTGGGCCTGCACTGTTTGCCAATTACCCGTTTTGGGGTTGCTGGTACTGAAGTGGTTAAAACCGAGATCAGCCATTAAGGGGGTCTAATAATTGCATGCTTCAATCGGCAGCGACTTCGCCCCTATGAAATTATCAAACACTCACTAATTATGTTTAAGAAGTAGATCAGCTCTGGCAGTGAACTGTTCAGTAAACATCACAGTTTGTAGTAAATCAAATCATGAGCGCGAAGCGCAAGGGATAATTCTACTTAGCAGTGATTTATAACTCAACAAATCACACTCTAGTACTGATCTATTGTTTTTTATTCTAATACAGTGAACATCAAAAATAACTGTGTGGTTTCCTTCATACCCACCCCCCCTCCCCCCCCCCCCCCCCCACACACACACACATCCCGGTTTCGCAATTTATTGATCGATACTCAACTGTCCACTACCTCAAATTTTCCGAGACAGGTTTACAAAAATATATATATATTGTTGTCGAAAAATGGATGGAATAAAGTTTTCGATGCTTCTGAACTTTTTCGATGTTATTTCGATCTTTTTTCGATGTTTTTTCGATGATTTTTTTTTTCGATGTTTTGTCTTTCTTTGTTTTGTCTTTTCCATGTTTTGCTTTTCTATGTTTTGTAGTTATATGTTTCGTCATAGACCCTGTTTATAAGCGTGGACGGTCCGATCCACACCGCTTTGCCTGGGCAGGCTTAGATCCTCGAAGTGGTTTACCAGTACTCGTCCGTGGGTCAGTTTCAGCTCTGCGTGGAAGCATCATGCAGCCCATCTATTTCTTAAAGCCTCGACTTATATTTAAGAGCCTTATTGAGTCCACCATACCATGCAAATCATGAGTAATCAAAGCAACATTGGATGAGAGCTGATGAAAGAGATTGTCTCGTTGACATATCTAAATACTTACAATGCACAGATATAAAAACTTAAGACGTGAGCTGACCTTTCCAATAATAGGTTGACTATTCCCTCGCAATTACGGTGGTTGTCAATGAAAAGTCCAAGATATCTGACAATATTTTGGGACTAAATAACATAATATAATACGAAATTATGTCAACATTCTAACTTTAAAAAACAATTATGAATATGGACCTTATTTAGATATTATCAAAGGTAAGAAAGAAAGACATGCGTTGTCTGAATTAGGACTTTCTAACCATATAGTAGGGATAAAGAGTGCAATATATGGAAGAAACAGATTAGAGTAAGGGTCGTAACTAATGTTGAGAGAACTTGTGACCCAACCCCAATGCACACATATATATGTAATAGTTGCAATAAAATATGTTTATACCAACAGATTAGACAGACCGGTGAGATTTTGTTTATACTGCGACCAAAGAAAATTGGCCGATTGTTAAAACCTATTATTAACTGACTATCATGTATTACAGCAGGTCAACCAATATTAACCGGAGGTCAAAAATCATAAATCATGTTTCTTATTTGCGTCAATTAATAAAATCAAGTAATTTCGTATTGGCCATGTTACAGGTCATTGGTCAGCTGTATAAGCCTCGGTCTTCGGCCTCGGGCCAATACAGCAGACCTCGAACCTGTAACTGGGCCAATACGAAATTACTTAATTAATAACATCATAGTATTTCACTCGATGACCAAGTGTTTATAGCATTTGTAAACTATTTATGACAACAGCAATGTCTGAATTGCTGAATCATTGTAGATTTATCAAAAAGGAACTTTAGAGACGTCAGCTATTTTAGTTTTGGTTTTATGGCCCTATCAAGATCACATACCGTATATCGAGTCGATCGTTAATCAGAGGTGGGCGAAAATGGAGTACGCGGAGAAAAAACACATGGCCTTCCCGTTGCAGAACACGGCGTCTCACATGTGACCCAAGCTAGGATCGAACCAAAGCGGTGAGGGACCTAATGATAAAGCGTCAACGCTCTTATCCACTAGGCCACGGAGGCCCGTTGACGTCAGCTATTAGACATACGCGTATAATAGTATTATTATATATCCCTACAACACAGATACATACGAGTGTAGCCACACACTTTATTATTCATCATTTAAAAAAAAATCTTGTAACGACGAGAAATTATTCGGTTTAATTCTTCTTCTGCTTTGTTGCTTTTCTGACACAAAAAATGACACTTTATCGTCTAGTTAGAACGTCAACGAATCTACAAATGGCGTCGTTTGTTTGTTTGTTTGTTTCTTTGAATTTAGGTTTAACGTCCCCGTCAACACTATTTAGGTCATTTTGGATACCTTGCTTCCAATTTTGTGGCACTTTTACCCGACACTGAGATGAAATGACATCTCAAGCCCTGTCGCTCAAACAAACCAAACGGTTTCGCTTCGCCTCACTTTGCCTGGGCAGGCTAAGATCCTCTAAGCGGTTTTCCAATACTCGTGTGCGATCGGATTCAGCTCTGTGTGGCAGCATCATGCAGCCCATCTATTTCTTTAAGCCCCGTAGGACGGGGGCCGACAAATGGTGTGGTAAAACGGTGGCTTTTAGCGCCATTCTCTTCCGCCCAGAGATTTGTTACACATTCAAAAAAAGTTCGTTTACATTGCCGATATAGGCGCGCCGTGTTAGAATAAAGAAATAGATCAGCTCTAACTGTGATTTTTGAGTAATAAATCACAGTTTCGAGGTCAGTTGTAAAGCTACGCGCTCGTGATTTGTGTTCTTACAAATGACCGACAATCTGTGATTTATCACTTAACAAATCACAAACTAGAGCTGATCTATTTCGATTCAAACAGGCTGAAAATCGGCAATAATGTTGTTGTTTCCTTTTCAACATTCTTAGAAGAGATCCCGCTAAAATTATCGGCTGAAACACATGCATTTGTATCCTTTTCTAACGTTTTCGATGCGACAAAATGATGTGACACCGTCTTACGTCAAGGAAATCGACTGTTGACGTCATAAATTGGCAGTTTTCAATGACGTCACTTGTCACGCATTTCCGAACTGTGATTTGTCACAGATTTAAACACAGTTCCTTTACATTGCCTATATAGGCGCGCCATGTTAGAATTTACTTTTACAGACGTATGACATAAACCATGTACAGTGAAATTCCGCTTTTGAGACCACCTAAAGTTTAGACAAATTCTGCTCTAAAAAGCTTATTTAGTAGGTTACGGTTATTCTTTCTTTGTGTTTTCTGCATATAGTGTCCTCCGGTCAGAGACGACCTTTTGGACTGTTCAAACGTGGTCATAAAGACCACATTTGAACAGTCCCAAAGGTGGCCTTAATACAGAATTTTTTCTGTATATCGGACAAGATAAAAAGGCGTATTTAACCATTTGCGCTCAGCGATGTTCTAAATAAGTCTCTTTACAAACTTAGCATCACGGAAACGCGCATATATAATTTTGACCACCTTAAATCCCACATTTATATAGTAAAACTGGGGGATGGGAGGTATACCGGGATATACATTATTTTTCTAGTTTCTGCTCAAAAACATAGATTTGAGGGTACTCTTTAGAACCGCCTCGCCAACCGCCTCGCCGAGGCGGTTCTAACGAGTTTCCAAAATATATGTTTTGAGCTCTAATATGAAAAAAACTATTTTTTTTTATCAGGAATTTTTCATTTTTTGGTGGTAAAATTTTCAGTAAATTTGAATAGTCGTGTTTTCGTAATGGTTAGAATACATCCTTCACTGAAGCATGGAGAAGCTTATTTTAAATGGGCACCCACATGGCGCACAGCGAATATTCAGATCATCCTGTGCAGATTGATCCGAGTCTTCACTGGGCGCATTTGTTTGAAAACTCCTTTTCACCTGTCATTTCAGCTATGTCACGAGAAAACCTTTCTTCGGGATGTGCGACCAGTTAAGACACTGACAGGCCTGCTCAGTGACACAGTTGTACACTGTAAATGTCAGGTCATAGAAACCATGTTTCTCACAGTTTCTCAATGAAATATAGAGATTTCTCAGTGAAATCGAAAACGATATTGTCACTGTTTCAAACACTGAATGATATCAATCTTATTTTCACTGTTTGGAACTACTTTTTTCTCGAAATCTAATTCTGTGGTCAGTTTTTCCATTGTCAGATGATTAAAAATTAATGAACTGTATTAGAATTGACGCTAAGCCCATTCAAACGTAACGAGGACGTTAATGACGTCATTTTCGACGCTGGCGTCATGTATTTTGTCACGCGACGTTCGATCTGTCCGCACATTCTTTGGGAAACACATCTCTCAATTATTGCAGTAACCATTCATAGAAATGCCATCCCAGACTATTTCTAAGTACCCAGTAAATACGTTGGACACCACTAAATTGACGCGAAACGAACAGGAACAAAGTTAGTTTTCTCTGAGGGTGAGTGACGCGATTAGTGAAGCTAAGTATTGCCGTTTTGAAGCATGTAAGAAACAGAAAATTTGATTTTTTAGTGTAAGATCAAATTTTATTTCACTCATGAACACCAAAACTGGTATTTTCACTCGTGGCTTCACCGCTCGTGAAAATACCAGTTTTGTTGTACGTTCGGTGAAATAAAATTCGATCTTATACTGAAAAAAAATCAAATATCCTCTATATCTTACACTGAAAAAAGCTTGATATATGGTATAAGTGTGCTTGTTTTGGGGTTTCTAAATACTGGAAAGGTGGGTGTGGGGAAGCTATCCCAGCGGGGATATTTTGCACCCCCAGGGGGTGAAGGTAGCCCTGACGGGATATCTTCAACCCCCTTGTCACACACCACCACCACCACCACTCACAACTGACAGGGATATCCATAATGGTCATGAGCAAGATGTTGTATAAGAAGTGAAACAACGAGTCCACTATCTTACTTCAGTTACATATATGAACAAATTGGGCATTAAGAAAATAGTCTATCCCAAAAGTGGGGATGGGGGTCAAGATATCCTGGCCAGTAAAGCTTGCCCCCCCCCCCCCCCCCGGTGGCAGGATATCCCAGCCCAGGGTGGGGGTAAAGATATCCCGGGACATTTTACCCCCGGATGGCAAGCTACCAAGGGATAGCTTTACCCCCGGAGGTAAAACTACCCAGGCGTCAAGATAAACTGGGGCACCGGTAAGGTTACGGGATACTGAAAGGTTTGTACCCACCTGCTACTGAAAAGCGTCTACTCAACAGCAGTTGACAAGTATGTACACAGTAGCTACTGTCAAGATTGTGCTCGCCATCTAATTTTGTGAGGCAGAAGCCTCGTGTATCTTGCGCCGCTGGGGCGTTCAACTGATATTTGTTTTCAGGTTGGACAGACGGCCTCGGTAGCTCAGTCGGATGCGCGTCTGATTGGTGATCAGGAGGACGTGGGTTCGATACCTGCCGGGGTCGGCAACATTCTTTCGTGGAGATTGATCATTAAATCTTTTCTACGGTCATTCTCTCCCTTCCGCTTATTCAAGAAGGGCAGTTGTCAGTTTCTGGCGAAAGAATGTGCACTGTACTGGTTAACTGCTTACGTATAAGCCTGTTCAAGAAAAGTGTGGATAGGTAAACTGACCGGCTCGAAAATGACCCAAATATTGTTGACTGGGCCGTTAATTTACAGTGGACAAGACCTGCTGTCCTTGCAGCAGGTAAGGGTAGAGGCGGAATGTTATTTCTTGCACACCAGACAAGGAAATCAGTGATTTTACCCCGGGATAGAAATTTATGTTCTGACCCTGGTGTTCCGACCCCAAATCGAATATAATCCCGTGTTTGATAAATGCACTGGTTGTTTACAACCTCGTGCGCGGTGTCGTCATGCGTGACGTCACTAAACATTCCTGTTGTGTCATCACAAAATGGCGGACGTCGGTAACCGAAGTGACAGCAGCATTAAAAATTCACAATAGAAATGGAAGGTATGCTAGAAAAAGAATCCTATACGGGTGTGAGGGGTGGTTAGAAAAATCCGTCCCTCGGGATCACTGTCCGGCATCACTCGGCAAGCCTCATGATGCCGGACAGTGTCCCTCGGGACGGATTTTTCTATCCACTCCTCACACCCATAGAAGATTCTTATATTCTTGCACACCAGACAAGGAAATCCGTGATTTTACCCTGGGATAGAAATTTATGTTCTAGCCCTGGTGTTCCGACCCAATATCGAATATTCCTGCGTGTTTGATAAATGTACTGGTTGAATATGACCTCGTATGCGCCGTCGTAAAGGTTGGCGTCATTCACGTAACGCGACGTCACTGAACATTCCTGTAGTGTCATCACAATATGGCGGACGTTGGTAACCGAAGTGACTGCAGCATTAAAAATCCGCGCTAAAAATGGAAGGTATGCAAGAAAAAGAAAACTATATGGGTGTGAGGGGTGGATAGAAAACCCCGTCCCTCGGGATGACTGTCCGGATTTTTCCATCTAACCCTCACACCCTTATAAGATTCTTATATTCTTGTACACCAGACAAGGAAATCCGTGATTTTAACCTGGGATAGAAATTTATGTTCTGACCCTTGTGTTCCGACCCTAAATCGAATATAATCGCGTGTGTGATAAATGCACTGGTTGATTACGACCTCGTATGCGCCGTCGTTATGGTTGACGTCACAGCACGTTACGTGACGTCACTAAACGTTCCGGTAGTGTCATCACACTATGGCGGGCGTCGGTAACCGAAGTGACTGCAGCATTACAATCAGAGCTAAGAAATAGAAGGTATGCAAGAAAAGAATCCTATATGGGTGTGAAGGGTGGATAGAAAAATCCGTGATGCCGGATAGTGACCCTCGGGACGGATTTTTCCATCCACCCCTCACACCAATATAAGATTCTTATATTCTTGCGTTTCAAAACTTCCATTCGTTTTCTTCTTTCTCGCCCCCACTTTCATCTCCTCTACTCCCTCATATCTGTAATCTCCCTTTCTCTGGGAGACGACACAGAATAACCGACATGGGTTGACGTGTCGTTAAACCCAAACACAATCAATCAAATACAGCTACAAGTGTTTATACTGTAAAGTCGGTATTCAGCAGCTACCAGCTACTATCAAGACAGTACTTGCCAGCAACTGTCAAGTATGTACTCATTTGCTATAACGCCTACTGTCAGAGCACACGTATGATACAATTGCAGATGTATCACAAAACCCATATTTGTCCAACAAGCTGCTTTCAAGTGTGTATTCGCCAGCCACTAATAACTGTGCACTCCCCGGCCACTGCCAAATATGTACTCACGAGCTTTTATGACAGAAGAAATCCCTATCATCAGTCAACTGATATAATGTAGCGGCATTTAATGACATCTTTGAACAACCACCTATTGCCAAGTGTGTGTCTATCAACCACTGCCAAGCATGCACTCACCAGTCACTGCCAAGTGTGTACTAACCAGTCACTGCCAAGTATCTTTTCGCCTGGCACTGCCACGTGTGTACTCCACAGCCCTTCACGAAAACACGCTTATATAATTCTGACCCCTTGAACCCCACTTTTACATAGTAAAACTGGGGATTCAGGTGAATTTTTTCTTATTTCTGATCTAAAATATAGATTGTGGTTACTCGTTAGAACGGCATCATTGAGGCGGTTCTAACGTCTATCCACAATCTATATTTTTTAGCAAAAATGAGAAAACTATCACGCATTTTTTTCTTAAAATTTTACCTTTTTCAACGGTAAAATTAACAATGTATTTGTATAGGCGTGTTTTCATAATGCAATAACATATGTGTCAGCCACTGACAAGTGTGTACTCATCAGCCACTGACAAGTGTGTACTCACCAGCTATCATGACAATAGAAGGCCATATTATGCATGAACTGTTACGGTACAAAATTAGAGGTTTCAACGCGAATTGCCATCCATGACCAATCAGCTACTAACAAGTGTGTACTACTGTCATGGGTTGACTCACCAGCTTTTGGTAAGTGTGTACTCATCAGCTACTGACAAGTGTGTACTCCCCAGCTATCATGACAATAGAAATGCATATTATGAATGAACTGTTACGGTAGAAAATTAGAGGTTTCAACGCGAAATGCCATCCTTGACCAATCAGCTACTAACAAGTGTGTACTACTGTCATGTGTTGACTCACCAGCTTTTGATAAGTGTGTACTCACCAGTTACTGACAAGTGTGTACTCACCAGCTATCATGACAATAGAAAGCCATATTATGCATGGACTGTTATGGTACAAAATTAGAATTTCAACGCGAAATGCCATCCTTGACCAATCAGCTACTACAAGTGTGTACTGCTGTCATGGGTTGACTCACCAGCTTCTGGTAAGTGTGTACTCACCAGTTACTGACAAGTGTGTACTCACCAGCTATCATGACATTAGAAAGCCATATTGTGCATGAGCTGTTACGGTACAATATAAGAGGTTTCAACGCTAAATGCCATCCTTGACAAATCAGCTATTACCAAGTGTGTACTACTATTATGGATTGATTCGCCAGCTTCTGGTAAGTGTGTACTCACCAGCTACTGACAAGTGTGTACTCACCAGCTACTGTCAAGTGTGTACTCATCAGTTATTTTTAAGTATCTTCTTACCAGCTACAGACAAGTGTTTACTCACCAGCTAGTCCAGTTTGTATTCATCCGCATTTGACAACTTTATACTCACCAGCCACTAACGACTGTGTACTCTCAAGCTATACAAATGTGTATTTACCAGCTACTGGCAAGTTTGTACTCACCAGCTATTTTCCAGTGTGCATTCGCCAGTTACTTTCAAGCCTGTATTTACTAGCTACTCTCAATGTACACTAACCGGCTACCGACAAGTGTGTTCCCAATAGCTACTGATAAGTGTGTACTCACCAGCTAGTGTCAAGTGTGTCATCACCAGTTTGTGTCAAATATGTATTATCCATTCATCAACAAATGTGAACTTTCCAGCCAGTGACATTATATGCACTCACGAGCTAATATAACAGAAGAAAGCCATATCATATTGGCACTGGTATGATACAATCGCATATATGTGTTAACATAGTCTCATCTTAAAACAACCACCTATTGTCAAGTATGTACCTATAAACCACTGTTAAGTATGAACTCTCTTGTCACTGCCAAGTTTGTACTCACCAGCATCTGCAAAGAATGTACTTTCTTGCACACCAGACAAGCAAATCCGTATTTTACCCTGGGATAGAAATTTATGTTCTGATCCTGGTGTTCCGACCCCAAATCGAATATAATCGCGTGTTTGATAAATACACTGGTTGATTAAGACCTCGTATGCGCCGTCGTTAAGGTTGACGTCATGCACGTTACGTGACGTCACTGAACATTTCTGTAGTGTCATCACAATATGGCGGACGTTGGTAACCGAAGTGACTGCAGCATTAAAAATCCGCGCTAAAAATGGAAGGTATGCAAGAAAAAGAATCCTATATGGGTGTGAGGGGTGGATTAGAAAAATCCGTTCCTCGGGCTCACTGTCCGGCATCACTCGGCAAGCCTCGTGATGCCGGACAGTGTCCCTCGGGACGGATTTTCCATCCACCCCTCACATCCATCTAAGATTCTTATAAACTAGCCACTGTCAAGTGTGTACTCACCAGCAATTATGACGGAAACAAATCCTAATAGTGCACTGGAATGATACAACGGAAGAGGTATCAACAACACGTCATTTTTGGCCAACTTTGCACACCCTGCAGGCCCATGAAGGGTCTTCTTCTGAGTTACAACCGCTGCTTTTGGCAACCCTGAAATTTGGTTTACAATATTTTTCATCCATCTGAAGGATGAGCCATCTCATTAGGAATTACATTCGAACTTCAATGGCTCGAACACCTTTTGGACCTCGAAAATCTGTTCGAGACAGGGGTAGTTCGAGCCACTGAGGTTACTGTCAGGAGGCATAACGAGATACTTTTAGACATTTTTCGGTGTTCTATATTGAAAATGTATGCTGTGTGAACTCATTAGAATCGCCTCATCGAGGAGATTCTAATGAGTACACACAGCATACATTTGCAAGACTAAAGACTAAAATCTCCTTAATTATCCCCCACTATTTCTTATGTAGATTATTTCGCTAGGGCTCAAGAATGGGTTCGGCACATCCATTGTAAAAGAGCCATCGCTGTTCGAGCCATCGAAGTTCTATTGTACATAGATTGCCATTCTGGTTTAGTGACGCATGCAACACATACGCGTAAATAAGTATCTGTAACCGCGGATACACGGAAAACTCACAGGTGAAAGGGGTAGAATAAATAATGAAACAAGAAAGAAATACTAAATTCTGTATACAGTCAACCCTCTTTAAACCGACATTCGTTATTACGTAAAAATCGTTATAACGAAAATTTAAATGTAATGAATTCTTAGCTCAATGCTTAGCATCGTTTCCAATCGGCGCGTGGCAATGTCCATATCGAAAGGTTTTTGTACTCTTATACTCCAAAAATAATAAAAATAATAATAAAGATATTTTTTTGCTCCAGGGCGATTGTAACAAATGTCTATTACATTTGTTTCTTGGTGTAATTAAGGGGAAAAATGTCCTTTATGACCATCATACTCCTAATTGAGATATTTTATAGCGGCAAAAGTCTATGATAAAGGCAAAATATTAGGGAACAAATACTGTCGTTATAATGAGGGTCATCGGTACAGAACATATTGCAGATTTCGCCGATGTGCCAAAAACAACATGTGCGACCAGTGAAAACTCAGATCAGCCTGCGCTGATAAGAGTTTTCGCTATTCGCTTTCGACGGCCTCAACCCGTCGGGGGTCGAACCTGGGTCGCTGGATTGATAAGTAGAACGTAGTAGTAGCAGTAGTAAAAGTAGTAAAGTTCTGGTGTTTTACGTCTCCATGGTCCCACGGACTTTCTCCATAGTGGCACTGCAAGACGAAGTGCAAAAGTGTTCCAGGGCTGCAAATCGTGACAAGTCAGCACCCAATTTGTTTCGTGCTGCTTTCGCTGATTGTCGGTGCCCGATCAGAGAGGTACGAGTGCAGAGGAGACAACGGATGCAGTCTGGACATCGGGCAGGAGCACTTTTAATTTAGAATATAGACGCCAATCCGAAAATGTGCCTAAACCGACAGAGAGATCAGTGCTGGCGGGCTGCGAATCGCGGTCTCTCCGTCTTGCCCGAGAGCAAAAGAAGGTCAGGTCAAAACTTGTTGCTCTCTCTTAGGGTCGCGCTCGTATTTTGGCTACTGGTAGATTCCAGGCCAACCGAACGCCTTGTGCTATGTGATCTGACCGCCGGACTTGTTAGTGCGCGAAATCCAGTTTCAGGGTCGAGAGAAAAGGTCTGGTGACGATCAGCACTCGTCTGCTTGCTCATCTCCCGGGTCTTGGTCTCCGGTAGTTTCTACCGTTGCGATTCTGAGGTTGTTCAGCAAGCTTTCTAAGTCTTCTACTGGGTCTCCAATGCAAAATATAGACTTCCAGCACATCCAGTACTCGGGGTGGTGGAGGTTGAATTCGCGTCCCCTAATGAGGAATCCATATATGAAATTTCAAATTCTAGCATACACGTTTCTTAAGTTATGCTATGCATCAAAAGCGTGACCATCACGAAAACACGCCTATACTTTGACCCCATTGAACCCCACTTTTATATAGTAAGACTGGGGTTTACAGGGGTAAACCTTATTTTTCTTATTTCTGCTCTAAAATATAGATTGTGGGTACTCGTTATAACCGCCTCGATGAGGCGGTTCTAACGAGTACGACGGACAAACGGACGAATAGACAAACGGACGAACGAAACAGAAGCAATAAGCCCCTCCAACTTCTATGAAGTTGGGGCATAATGGTTCTACTGCGATAAGAAGATGACCACCAGAGCTAAAAAAAAAATAACTAGGCCTAAAAATATACCATTTTCAATTTCCGACCCTACCCAATGTCGTCTTTGCATTTTCCCATATCAATTTCGCGTTTTACGTACATTTTTTGTAGTATTTGGCATTTAGTACCTTACAGAAATACAGAGCTGACTTTTTGAACAGCTAAAATGAATTATGATATACAGTGCAAATCTCAACATGATAATTTTATCGACAAAAACCATGTACAAAAACAAAAACACACAAAAATACAGGGCCGAACTTTTTTTCGGGAGGAAAAAATAAAATAATAAAATAAAGTTTTCCTACATACCGACCAATTTTTTTCAGCATGTTAGTAGACACAGAGCTATTTTCACGCTCTACTCCTCCTATACACCTGGGCCAATTGGATTCAACCTCGCACGAATGTTGCATAGGTGACCCTCTACCAAAGTCGCTAAAACAGTTCCGCTCTGATGAGCAAAATGGTTGCCAGAGCTAATTATAGACAGCCGCCAACAATTTGCTTCATTCAAACTTCGCAAGATTGTTGCCAAGGTGACCGTCTATGGAAATGCAACAAATATGCTTCAATGAACTAGACAATCAAGTGAGCATATGCTCATTAATACCCCCGGCTACAGCCATCAGTAAAACATGAGCCAAAGAAACATACAGTTGAGTTCATACAACCGTCTTTTGAGCAGAAATGAAGAAAACTGTGAAAATTGTTCCGAGCGGAACGGTTAAAGCAATTTGGTAGAGGGTCACCCAAGGAAGATTCCTGTGAAATTATTTCAAAAACCGTCCCCCACGGGCCAGTTAAGGAGGAAAAGTAGTTTGATGTTATTTCTAAATTTAACTCTGGCCGCCATCTTGTTCATCCGAGCGGAATGGTTTGAGATTATTTTGCTAGAGAGTCACTCAATGAAGATTTCTACGAAATTATTTTGAAATTGGGAAAGAGGCCTTGGATGAGATGTCGTTTTAAGTTGTTTTTTCTATTTTTAGCTCTGGCAGCTGTTTTGATCAACGGAGCGGAAACATTTAGGCAATTTTGATAGAGGGCCCACAAGAAAAATTCCTGTTAAATTATTTCAAAATCCGTTCACAGGTTTAGGAGGAGATGCCTTTTAAGTAAATTGTTAACAGACGAGCAGATGTTTAACGGTTGTTCTCCTTTTAGCTTTGGCGTCCATCTTGTTCATCAGAGCGGAACGGTTTGAGCAATTTTGGTAGGGCTGGGACACCCAAAGAATATTCTTGTGAAATTATTTTAAAATTGGGCCACTGACTATCGAGGATATGTCGTTTTAAAGTTTCATTTTCTATTTTTAGCTCTGGCGACTATTTCGTGCAACGGAGCGAAACCATTTCGGCAACTTTGGTAGAGGTGGCCCAATCAAGGTTCGTTTTAACCAGTGGCGGTTTTAACCAGCGGTTTTAACCGCCCCGGTCATTACTCCGAAAGTGGCCAATACTGGTCAATACTGGTTGATTGAAATATCGAGTGGTCATTTGCATATTTTAGTGTTGAAATGCCAAAGCTACTGAAACTAGTTTGTTGAAGTTTTGGTCTCTTTGCTGGAGGCTGATCATTTGAATGAGTTTCAGGTTCAGATGTTATTCTTAAAAATACTTTTTGGCTTTTTTAGCCCTAGACATGTTTGCCTATGACTCATCAGTCTAGCACTAACTTCACTCTTTACACCTTGCACTGTTTTTTTTGTTAATGTTGTTGTTGTTTTTGTCTTCCAAAGTAGTGAGGAAGTTCAAAATTCGGTCTTTATCTTTCATGCACTTTTGACACCTTCAGTAATAGCTTGATGATAAGATACTATCTGGTTTGCAGAAAAACAAAAAAATCACACATCAGGAATAAAACCAGGTGTCAGTATGTAATACTCCTATAAGGGACATGTGGTTACAGATGAACTACTTCACGGGCCTAAAGATTAATGGCAGGTGTATTTCACGTTGGCAATACATGTATGTGTATGTGACAATTTTCTGCAAGTACATCAAAATTATACGTGAACTGCTTTTTCGGTAACCTTTAAAATTTTATGATCAAATATTATGTTAAATAACTGATATTTAGGCAGGGGGTGATGGAGAGAGAGGTGAGTGGTACAATCTGGAACAACAATTCTTCTATTCTGACCTTTCATAAATTGTTTAAAGTCCATGACAAATGCAGCTTATTCATGTCTGTTTTGTTTGTTTGCTTTGAGGTTTAACGTCCATGTCAACACTGTAAAGGTCATTTTGGAGACGATGCTTCCATTTTTGTGGGACTTTTACCCGACGTTGAGGTGAAATGACATCTCAAGCCCTGTCACCCAATGAAACCAAGAGGGTTTATAAGCATGGACGGTCCGACCCGCACCGCTTTGCCCTGGCGGTGAAAAATTGATCTAATCTATAACGAATAAAGGATAATTATAAAGATAGATTGAAAAGAACAGACATGTTTACAGTTCAGTGAGTCAATCCAACCTCTTCAGTTGACCAGCAATACTGTTTTTTGACTTCTGATCAAATTAAAAAAGACCTCAAATAATTACTGCTATTAATACAAGAGGGCCCAGAGGGCCCTGGTTCACTCACCTGCTCCAATGTATAACAAGTGGGCCCCGGGCAGGGTCAATTTTGGACCCAGGGCTATAATTTGAACAATCTTGGTAGAGGTCCACAAGATGAAGCTTCATATCGAATATGAAAGACCTGGGCTTTCTGGTTTCAGAGAAAAAGATTTTAAAGGTTTACCCTGCAAATAGAAGTCTATGTAAAACAAGATTTTCCCTATATAAGTCTATGTAAAACAAAAGGGCCCCAGAGCGGGGGCATTTTTGGCCCCAGGGCTATAATTTGAACAATCTTGGTAGAGGTCCACTAGCTGAAGCTTCATAACAAATATCAAAGACCTAAGCCTTGTGTTTCAGAGAAGATGATTTTTAAAGATTTTCCCTATATAAGTCTATGTAAAACCAAAGGGCCACATGGCGGGGGGGGGGGGCATTTTTGGTCTCAGGGCTATAATTTGAACAATCTTTATAGAGGTTCACTAGCTGAAGCTTCATAACAAATATCGAAGATCTAAGCCTTGTGGTTTCAGAGAAGATGATTTTTCAAGATTTTCCCTATATAAGTCTATGTAAAACCAAAGGGCCCCGGAGCGGGGACATTTTTGGCTATAATTTGAACAATCTTGGTAGAGGTCCACAAGATGAAGCTTCATACCAAATATCAAAGACCTGGGCCTTGCAGTTTCAGAGAAGAAGATTTTTAAAGATTTTCCCTATATAAGCCTATGTAAAACAAAAGGGCCCCGGTGCGGGGGCATTTTTGGCCCCAGCACTATAATTTGAACAATCTTGGTAGGGGTCCACTAGATGAAGCTTCATACCAAATATCAAAGACCTGGGCCTTGCGGTTTCAGAGGAGAAGATTTTTCAAGATTTTCACTATATAAGCCCATGTAAAACCAAAGGGCCACCGTGCGGGGGCATTTTTAGCTCCAGCACTATAATTTGAACAATCTTGGTAGGGGTCCACTAGATGAAGCTTCATACCAAATATCAAAGACCTGGGCCTTGCGGTTTCAGAGAAGAAGATTTTTAAAGATTTTCCCTATATAAGCCCATGTAAAACCAAAGGGCCCCGGTGCGGGGGCATTTTTGGCCCCAGCACTATAATTTGAACAATCTTGGTAGGGGTTCACTAGATGAAGCTTCATACCAAATATCAAAGACCTGGGCCTTGCGGTTTCAGAGAAGAAGATTTTTAAAGTTTTCGGTGAAAAAATATATTTTTGGCTACTGTGACCTATATGTGCAACAGACCGGAACCATTTGAACAACTTTGAAAGGGGGCCACCTAAGGATCATTCCTGTGAAGTTTGGTCAAAATCCGATCAGTGGTTTAGGAGGAGATGTCGTTTGAAGAAAAGTTTACGGACGGACGCACGGACGCACGCACGGACGGACGGACGCACGACGGACGACGGACAAAAAGTGATCCCAAAAGCTCACCTTGTCACTACGTGACAGGTGAGCTAAAAAACTATTTTGTCTCGTTCACTGATGAAAATATAGTCTAAAGTTGTGTACATGATATAGGGGGAAAGCTTTTAAGACCAGATAGCAACAGTATAGGGGCATATACTCCAGTGATTTAATTGACCCAATTGACCATCAATCGACCACTAATGACCGGTTAAAACCGATTTTAACCACCGGACCGGTCAATACTCACATTGACCGGCTATTTGCCCAGCTTGGTCCCAATGAATATTTCTATAAAAATATTTCATAATCCGTTAATCGGTGTAGGAGGAGATGTCTTTAAAGTAAATTGTTGACAGGCGATATGACGTTTTTTAGCTCTGGCAGCGATCTTGTTTATCCGAACGGAATGGTTTGAGCAGTGAAATCAGTTTGAAAATGGACCAGTTGCTTAAGCGAGGTCGTTTTAAGGTTTTACTCAGTATGTTTTTATTTTTAGCTCTGGCGACCATCTTGTTCAGCGGAGCAAAACCATTTGGGACATCTATAGAACATTTCTGTATGTTTTTTTTAAATCCGTTAACCGGTTTAGGAGATGTTTTTTAAGTAAATAATTGATGGACGGACGGCGCACGAAGGACGACCGCGATCAAGCGGTCACAAAATACTCATCATGCGCCTTTGGTTCGGATGAATATAAAAGTCATGAAATGTCAGGAATTTTTTTGTATTTTTAGGACAATGGCTCCATTAATGAGCGAATCCTGGGGCTTTTTATTTTATAATCAAAACCTTAACTTGCTACTAAACTCAGAATTTGTCGTTTATCTTTGCTTTTCTTTAAAATAAAAACATGTTCATAGGGTTGCGGGTTTTTCTTCTGTCATGGTTTATTTTTGTTATGGTTTGTCTTTGGGTGTTTGTGTCGCTTATATTATTTTATTTTGGATAGCCTATTGGCCATTTCGTGGGAAAGCAACTGTCCTTTTGGCTTTCCGCTATTGATGTTTCCATTAGAATCTGTTGTTTCATGTTTGTGTTTCTTTCCCTTTGGTGTCTCTGATGGGAGCTGTGGGTTAATTGTATCGAATCCTGATCATTGCCTCCACTTCTATTTTATGTTGAAGTCTATATAATTGTTCTTCTCAACCATGAAGGAAATATAGAGGATTGTGATGGCCAATAGAATTGGCCATTTTTGTCATTGAAAATGAGAATTAATTCAGTGAAAAGTCAGACACTTTCGATTTGATATAGTGATGGCAACGCAGCTTGCCGATGTTAATGCCCCCGTTTCATTTACCTGTGCTTCCTGAAGTGAATATGTAGCCAACAGGAGCAAGAGGTTTCAAACCGTCCCTGACCCCCTTGTCAGGATTGTCACACGACATCTCCTCCATTACGTCATGAAATGACTCAAAGTTCTTGGGAAGCTTGTCTTTAGGGCATCCCTGTACATACACTGGAGTGTCAGGAAGCTCGCCTATTACCTCGGACACAGCCTCGACCAAATCTGTACCTACATCGAAAATAAGAAGTCCCTAAATTTTAATTTTCTACGGAGTGTATTGCTGTATTTTGATTTAGAGGTTTAACGTCCACGTCAACACTATTTAGGTCATTTTGGAGACTTTGCCTCCAATTTTTGTGGGACTTTTACCCGTGACTTCGCGAAGAACAAAACTACTAGGAAAATGAGTTGCTGCGAAATAGTGGTTCTGGAATAATAGTTATTCGCTAAATTTCATTGTAGCAAACTGGTCAGAGCCGACAAATTACCTTAACATTTCGTTCCCAAGACAATGAATAGAAACCATTTTCCGGCAAAGTAAAGGACATAGTGTCATTATAATCTAAAGAAAAGTGCAGCGTAATTGCTTCAAGCTAGGCTTGTTTTCTGTTTTGTTATGAAAAAGAATGCATGTTGTCCCTTTATAAAAAATAAACAAACCGATGTTTTTGAGACGTTTAACTCTACCTCTCGATATTTGATTGATCTTTTAATATTGATATTTATTTTGCTCTAATGGTTGATAGATTTTATCCAAAAGAATTACAGTTAAATAAGTCTAATTCTGAGGACCATGAAGCCCCATTTTTGGAGTTACTTTTGACTGTTTCTGGTGGTACTGTCTCTTCCAAAATTTAGTATAAAAGAGATGATTTTAGTTTTGGAATTGTATTTTCCTTTCTTGGATGGTGACGTCCCTAATGATGTGTCTTATGGGGTTTATATGCCACAGCTTAGCTTGCTGTCAGCATTATTAAATCTATCCACAAGTATAAACTAGATACTACAGATCATTTATATGTCAACATGGGCTTATAATATATAGTGATGTTACAAGACAGAAAATGTTGTACTCTTTATGTTCTATTTATTTATTTATTTATTTATTTATTTATTTATTCTCAAACGTTAGGCTGTGTATACTGGTTAAAACGTTGAAACCCCTCTTGGAGGTTCTAACAAGTGCCCGCAATCTGTGTTGAGAGTAGATCTAACTATTCAGAACTTATATAGATATAAGTTCTAACTATTCAGAACTTATATATATATAAGTTCTAACTATTCAGAACTTATATAGATATAAGAACGAAATGTGTATACCTCTATTAACCCTCGTTTATTGGTACCTGGAGAAATAGACTGGACTGCATGGTGATTCCATACAGAGCTTAAACAGGCCAAACATGAGTACTGGTAAACTGCTTAGAAGGTCTAAGCCTGCCCAGGCAAAGTGGTACAAGTCGGGCCGTCCATGCATCTATATCATATTAACTCGTATGAGCCCAGTATTTACCTTCCCCGATAATGATGTAATTCGCATTGGCAATTTTGAGGGAATGCAACAAGGATTTCGCCCTCTGATTAACGTTGATAAACGCTACTATCACACCCATCTTCAAGAAACCTGAAAGATGAAGAAAACCATATGCTTAGAAGAAACATTTTACTTTGTCAGAAAATAAAACCTGTCGCTATTCTCAATATTAACCCTTGACCTGCTGAGCCCGGATATGTTTGATCTTCCAAACAATGAAGATCCAGATCAGATGGCTTCTGAAGAAGCCATCTGATCAGGATCGTCATTGTCATTCAGCTCATGAATTTGTGGCAATAATTTGCATCAAGTAATCTGATTGGTTGATAATCGGTAGTGGGTGTGGCATATATAAATATTAAGCAGGTCAATGGTTAAAGTGTATGGCAAAATAAACAGTCCATTACGAAAACACGCCTGTGTTCGATGTCGGTCATTTAATCCTTATCCTGCTGAGCTCAGATATGTCTTATCTTTCAAACAATGCAGAACCAAATCAGATGGCTTCTGTCTGATCAGGATCTTCATTGTTTGTGATTCAGTTTATAAATGTGTTGCAATAATTTGCACCAAGTCGTCTGAGCAGTGGGTGTGGCATATTTAAATATTCAGCAGGACAAGGGTTAATGACTGATAATCACAGAGAAGCTTTAACCCTTGTATCCGTGTAGACCGTTGCAGATCCCGAGGTGGAAATACAATGTACCTATGCAAACCTTGTAAATCCAGATAATACTGCACGTAGCGATCAGTCTCGCAAGAATGCTCATGTACACGGTTAGCATCATGTAAATGAACTAATCAGAAATATATATTCAAAGCTAGAATAGCCCTGTTCAGAAACTTGGGGATGAAAGAGTAAAATCTCAGATATATATAAATATCATCGGAAAGCGCGTAGAGAAGAAGTCCCGGGGTATTGTTTTCTTTTCAGAACTCGTCTTTCTGTGCCAATTTATTTGTATTTAGAACTTTTCCGAAGTCCTATGCTCATCACAGCACAGTCATGTTTGGTCTTGAGGACTATTTTTTATTAAGTGTATGTTCTAAGAAGCGTAGGCCCTGTCCCTGGGTCCTGTACCGGTAAAAGAACTGCGTTGACATAGAAACTTGATACAAGTGTCAACTTTCAAAAAGTAATAAACATCACGAAAACACGCCTATAAAATTTTGACCCCCTTGATTTGTTTGTTTGATTTGAGGTTTAACGTCCCCGCCAACACTGTAAAGGTCATTTTGGAGACGTTGCTTCCAATTTTGTGGGACCTTTACCCGACATTGAGATGAACTGACATCTTAAGCCCTGTCGCCCAATGAAACCAATAGGACAGGCTTAGATCCTCTAAGCGGTTTACCAGTACTAGTGTGCGGGCCGGATTCAGCTCTGCGTGGAAGCATCATGCAGCCCATATATTTCTACAAGCCCCTATGGGCGGGGGCGTATTGATCCCCTTGAACCCCACATTTATATAGCAAAATTGGGGTTAACAAGGGTTAAGCTTATTTTTCTTATTTCTGCTCTAAAATATAGATTGTGGGTACTCGATAGAACCGCCTCATCGAGGCGGTTCTGACGAGTACCCACAATCTATATTTTGAGCACAAATATGAAAAATATTACAATTTTTCATCTTCAAATCTCGTTTTTACGGCGGTAAAGTTTACAGTGTATTTGTATAGACGTGTTTTCATAATGACTGAGTGGCCACTTAGAACGTTTGGCTAGTATAAGAATTAATTCAAAGCACTTACAGCACTCGAGGCGCGATTGCCTCTGTGTGTGGTCTGTGGAAATATTCCTGAACCTGGCCATCGACTGTTTCATTTAACCAGTTCTATACAGTCAATCCTCTTTATAGCGGCATTCATTATAAAGGCAAAACTCGTTATAACGGCATTTTGAATGGAATGACTGCTTAGCTAAAGGCTTAACCTCGGTTCAAAGCGGCGTTGGATTCACAAATCGAGTCAATATCATATCGAGTTGGAAATGCACAAATCGAGTCCATATCATGAAATGGTCTTGTAATCTAATTCTCCAAGAAACAAATGTTATAGCTATTGTTAGAATCGCCTCACCGAGGCCATTCTATTAAATGTCTATAACAGTTGTTTCTTGGAGAAATAATGCGGAAAAGGCCTTTAATTACCTAACATAATGCTAACTGGAATTCTTTATAACGGCAAATTCTTCATAACGGCACAAACATATGGCATAAATATGTATACTGTCGTTATAACGAGGGTCCTCTGTATTAACTTTAGGTCGATTTCATGTATTGAAAAGCAATCGACCCGAATAGGTAGAACGTTTTTTGTAAACCTAGGCTTTAAACCTAGACATACTCTGCATTTGTAAATGTAGGCATGCTCTGCATGCATGGTACGAGTAGTTTTCCCTCTTTAATTGCACGCCGGTGGGTCAGGCCATTTTGGTCATGTGACCTGGACCCCATGAGCAAATTTTGGTTTCCCCCATCCCATAGAGGCTCCATATGAAATTTGACTTCAATCGGCCCAACGGTTTCCGAGAAGAAGCAGTTCAAAAATTTTCACATTTTTCGCCTCGGCGAGGCTATACTAAATGGAATGTAATATTTCGCAAGTTCATTGGTTAGATTCCATTGATATCTATCAGTATGCCAAAAATTGTGTAAATATTCCAAGCGGTTAAGTCACTATCACCAATTTTCACAAACGGGTTACGGACGGACAGACAGACTGACAGAATGACCGAATGACAGAATGACACGGTGATTTTAGGGCACTCTTAGAAAATCAACCGACTTCAGTCGGTCGCTTTTTCTGCGGGTCGTGCAATTTAATTTTAAGTAATTTCGGTTGGTGCCTGATGCTCTGTCTTTGGTCGGGCCCATCGGAGTCTGACTGTTGGTTTTCTTTTGCTCCAGCATTTCAGTGGTTTCTTGCTGTCGAGTCCTCACCGTTGTTTCGTCTCTGTGGTTATTGGATTTTTGTGTTCTCGGAGATGTTGCACTGATGAGTTAGGAGGCCTTCATGCGGACTGAACAAATTATTTGTCTAAATCGCGACGGAAGTAAGGGCGAGGATTGACCCTGTGTAAAATCGATTTAAGCGTTTTCACTGGCCGTTCCAAGGCGGCTCTTCTGTCGCGGTTTATTTTTGAAAGTTGATTTTTTAAATCAAGTTTCTTGGTTATTACATTTCTACTTCCGGTACTGGACCGCGTCGCTCCACTTCCGCTGTTCGTTCGCTGCATGAAATAGTACAAATGAACTCTTGAAAATTAATTTTGCAGGCGGGCCCCGCATGGAACGTCTTTCAAAATATTTCAGTTTTCGAGACTTTATACGGATTGAATATAAATTGGCACAGAAAGACGAATTCTGAAAAGAAAACAGTACTCTGGAACTATTTTCCTACGCGCTTTTCGGTGATGTAACTGGTTTGAGATTTTACTCTTTCATCCCTGAGTTTCTGAACAGGACTCTTCTAGCTTTAAATATATTCTTATAGAAAGAGATTTCCGATTAGTTCACTGACATGATGGCAGACAGTGTACATGTAGATTATGGCGAGATGTGCTAGCTATGTGCCGTCTTATCGGGATCTGCAAGTTTGCATAGATACAGTGTATTTCTTCCTCGGCGTCTGCACCGGTCTACAGGGTTAAAAGGGTTAGATCGCTTCTCCGTAACTAAACAACCCTTTACTGACCGACATCAAACACAGATATTCACCTGCTTTCGAGAGCTATAATTATAAAACATGTGTTGTAAGCTGTAAGTTTTAAATCAAGTTCCGTACTTTAAGTAAATAATGAAGACACCGAACAGACGCTAAATTATGTGGCCTCTAATCTGTCTTAATTGTTTCCGAATGTCCCAGTATTGAAACAATTGGCATTTATGGGTTAATGTACACGTTGGAATAAACGTATTTTAAGTTCGAAAAACGCGGCGTCTGATAAGGTTTATAATGTCTAAATCAAATGGTTTAAAAATGATCTTTTTTTCGTCAGTTATTCACCTTTTTATGTCCTGACGCACGAAGGAACATAGCTCCAAGCGGCTGCACAACGTATATGCATCGTCGTATAACCGCGATGTTCATGCGACGTTGCTAAGACGTCATGTGCCCGCTAGTAGAATTTCTCTGATTATTAGCAGATGGGACAAGCACAAAATGTACTGAGCCAACTTAGAAATTTATGGTTTTACCATGAAGAAATTAGCAGACACGTTTTCTTTCATTCTTTCTTCCTTTTTTTTTTCTTCGTGGGGGTAGTTGGGTGAGGCAAAGGTGATGTGTATCTTGTGTCACTGGAGAGTCCAGCTGATATTGACTTACAGTTGGGCAAGGCCTGCTGTCCTTGCAGCAGGTAACGGTAGAGTGGGGGTTGTTGTTATTTCTTCTGTTTCTACACTTCCGTTCATTTTCCCCTTTCTCTTCTGTCCCTCACTTTTATCTCCTCTACTATCTCTTCTATCTCTTTTCTCCCCTTCTCTTTGAGAAGACAAAATGATCCACAAGGGTTGACCTGTCGTTAAACTCAAAACAATCGATGAATCATTTTTTTTTTCTTCGTCGAATTTTTCAACCCTCTGGGACCTTGTTAACAAAAGATCTAGATAACTCAGTACGAAAACATGCCTATATAAATACATTGTAATCTTTACCGCCGTAAAAACAAACATTTTAAGATGAAAAATTGTGACATTTTCTTATTTCTGCTCAAAATATAGATTGTGGGTACTCGTTAGAACCGCCTCGATGAGGCGGTTCTAACGAGTACCCACAATTTATAGTTTAAAGCAGAAATAAAAAAAATAAAGTTTACCCCTGTAAACCACAGTTTTGCTATATAAAAGTGGGGTTCAAGGGGGGCAAAATGATATAGGCGTGTTTTCGTGATGTGCTTGATCTACGACTGACATTGTTATAATAATTATTCCTCATAAATCAACTTTCCTCAATACTTTCAGTACTTTGATTGTTATGATTTGTCTTTTGATTGTGTGTGTCGCTTGTATTATTTTGTTTTGGATAGCCAATTGGCCATTTTGTGGGAAAGTGACTATCCTTTTGGCTTCCCGCCGTTGATGTTTCCATTAGGTTTTAGTTATTTCATGTCTGTGTTTCGTCACTAATGGAATCTGTGGGTTAATTGTATCGATTCCTGATCATTGCCTTCACGACTATTTAGTTCGTCCGAGGAAAACTAAACAAACTGCCCTAATCCGCATACTGATCAAAGTCCACGATGATTTTGTTTGTTTGTATTGGAGTTTAACGGCTCAGTCAAGGTCAATTTTGAGCCGGTCAGTTTACCTACCCACACTTTTCCTAGGCAGGTTTATACGTACGCGGTTAATCAGTACAGTGCACATTCTTTCGCCAGAAACTGACAACTGTCCTTCTTGAATCAGCGGAAGGGAGAGAATGACCGTAGAAAAGATTTCATGATCAATCTTCACGAAAGAATGTTGCCGATCGCAGCAGGTATCGAACCCGTGTCCTCCTGATCACCAGTCAGACGCGCATCGTACTGAGCTGCCGAGGCCGGCCAAAAGTCCTCGCTGACTGCCCATGGTGATGATATGAAAACAAAAGACATGAGCCCGCGCGTGACAAAATCTACAAGAAGTCTTAAGCGACCAGCGAAGACTCAAATCAGCCTGCGCATTCGCGCAGTCTGACCAGAGTCCTCGCTGATCGCGTGTACCTGCTATAAGCTAATAGCTATATACGCATAGAAGCATAAGCAAAAGGTCTTATAATAGTGGATCCATGGGTGCACAGGTCGATTAGACTCGCTGCTGGTTGCACCAGTCTTATTGTAGGTTTTGTCATGCGCCGGCTTATGTTGCGCTTACCAGGCAGCGAACACTCAGATGCTGGTCAGACTGACTTGATTCGCAGGTTCATCTGCGGTTTTATTGTTCGCATTATGATAACACACCCGTGCGACAAAGCGCCTTTTTCACATCTCCAAAATGGCTACTTTTCGGAAAAAAATCCGTTATATTTTTCTTATTTATACTGCAAACATAGGTTGTGGGTGCTCGTTAGAACCGCCTCAAGGCGGTTCTGACGAGTACCCACAACCTATATCTAGGAAAAGAAATAGGAAAGATAAGGTATACCCCCGTAAGCCCCAGTTTTCTCTACATAAAGTGTGGTTTAGGGGAGAATGCGTATATGATAAACACGGATTTTCTTTTGACGCGGCTTGGCCGGCATCGGATTAACCCATATATGCGCAGCGTTCCATTTGTGGGGCATTGGCTAACAGTGTAGACCTTGATCAGACGCCGCAGAACGCGGCATCTGATCTCGGTCTGCACTGTTTGCTTATGTCACATGCATTTTTGTACAATTCACCACAAACAAAACAAACCTGACACTCCTATAATTGGACATGAGCCAGTTCAGTGGAAGATTCCACTGTCATATATTGGTTAAGAACGATACATTATATTCTTGGCTGCATGATGCTTCCACGCAGAGCTGAAACCGACCGCACACGAGTACTTGTAAACCGCTTAGAGGATCTAAGCCTGCCTAGGCAAAGCAGTGCGAGTCGGCCCGTCCATGCTTATAAACCCTATTGGTTTCATTGGGCGACACGGCTTTGGATGTCATTTCATCTCAATGTCGGGTAAAAGTCCCACAAAATTGGAAGCAACGTCTCCAAAAGGACGTATACAGTGTTGACGGGGGCGTTAAACATCAAATCAAACTAGAAATTGTGTTTGTGAAACACTATGCCCCAACCATATGCTTGTCCCTAAATGGAACAGTAAACGGTACCTCATGATCATTTGCATTAAAAATAAACCTGTCAAATATTAACAGATCTTAAACAATTCAGGTCAGCTATGCCTTAGTAGCAAACAGACTGCCAAATATCATGAGCCCAGCTCAAGTGGTTCTCCAGATATTTTGTTCACAAGGTTTCCTTATAGCTAAAATGTATAAGTCCAAAAAGGGGCATAACTCCATTAAATATTTTCAGAATTTCGTAAAAAGTTAATCAGGTCATCTACACGTTAGACCAAAACTGTATACCAAATATCATGAGCCTAGCTCAAGCGGTTCTCCAGATATTTTGTTCACACGGTTTCCCTATAGCCACAATGCATAAGTCAAGAAAGGGGCATAACTTCATTAAATATTTCCGAAATTTCGTCAAAAGTTTATCAGGTCATCTAAACATTAGACCCAAACTGTATGTCAAATATCATGAGCCTAGCTCAAGCGGTTCTCGTGATATTTTGTTCACACGGTTTCCCTATAGCCACAATGCATAAGTCAAAAAAGGGCCTAACTCCACAAGGACAAGTCCGAGGGAAAAGAAAAAACATATGGGACCGCTTAATTTTCATGCTCATGCCATATATGAAATTTCAAGATCCTAGCTCAATCCATTCTGTAGTTTACCTAGGTACTTAAAGCGTAACGAACGAACGGACGGACGGACGGACTGACGGACGGACAGGACAGAACTTTAATCAGGTCATCTAAACATTAGACCCAAACTGTATGCCAAATACCATGAGCCTAGCTCAAGCGGTTCTTCAGATATTTTGTTCACAAGGTTTCCCTATAGCCACAATGCATAAGTCCAAAAAGAGGCATAACTCCATTAAACATTTTCGAAATTTCGTCAAAAGTTAATCAGGTCATCTACACATTAGACCCAAACAGTATCCCAAATATCATGAGCATAGCTCAAGCAGTTCTCCAGATATTTTGGATTCCCAATAGCCACAATGCTTACGTCGAAAAAGGCGCATAACTCCCTTAATTTTTTCGGAATTTGGTCCAAAGTTAATCAGGTCATCCACACATTAGACCCAAACTGTATGTCAAATATCATGAGCCTAGCTCAAGCGGTTCTCCAGATATTTTGTTCACAAGGTTTCCCTATAGCCACAATGCATAAGTCCAAAAAGAGGCATAACTCCGTTAAATATTTCCGGAATTTCGTCAAAACTTTTTCAGGTCATCTACACATTAGGCCCAAACTGTATGCCAAATATCATGAGCCTAGCTCAAGCGGTTCTCCAGATATTTCGTTCACAATGTTTCCCTATAGCCACCATGCATAAATCAAAAAGGGGCATACATGCAACTCCGCAAGGACAAGTCCGACGGAAAAGAAAGAAAATACGGGTCCGCTTATTTTTCATGCTCATGCCATATATGAAATTTCAAGATCCTAGCTCAAGCCATTCTGTAGTTTACCTGGGTACTTAAAGCGTAACGGACGGACAGGGCAGAAGCAATATGCCCCTCCAACTTCTTCGAAGTTTGGGGCATAACAAACAAACAAACATTATATTCTTGTGGAGATTGATCATGAAACCCACTCTATGGGCAATATCTCCTTTCCGCTGACTCAAGAAGATTAGCTAGCTGTCAGTTTCTATAGCGAAAGAATGTGCTCTGCACTGTTTAACCGCTTATTTTTATAGTCTGCCCCGGAAAAGTGTTGTTAGGTCTGACATCTGACCTTAATAGTGTTACACCAAACAAGCAAATGAACTACGTGGCTCATATAGCGGCCTTACCCAAAAATGTCCAAAGAAAAGCTGGTTCATTGTAGATCACCATAGCAACCGTGTCTCCTCGCTTGAAGCCCAGTTTATTAGCAGCATGTGCAACACGGTTGGCCTGTTCATTGATAAATTCATATGTGTATGTCTTGTCCTCGAATATGACAAACACTTTCTCCGGATGTTCTTTAACCTTGTCTTCAAAAATATCAGCCAGAAAATAACAATCTTTACAGTACTTCCAGAGTCTAAGCCCGTGAGGCATTACCATTTTGATGTACTGGATGTCCTTTAGAACCCATGGATAGAACAACTTGAGTCCTAGGTAACCAACGCCGGCGACGCCTGCTAGACCAGCCGCAACAGCAAGCATGGTAGTGATAGCAACCTTTTTCAGAGCCCCAAACTGGTCTTGTTTTTATTAAAACTGAAAAGAGACCAACTGCGCTGGATAAAGAGTAACAATTTTATTTTGTTCGAGTCGAGGTTTTACGTCCCCGTCAACACTATTAAGGTCATTTTGGAGACGTTGCTTCCGATTTTGCGGGACTTTTACCCGACATTGAGACGAAATGACATCTCAAGCCCTACCGCCCATAGAAGCCGCTAGGGTTTAAGGCGCGGTCCGACTCACATCACTTTTCCGGGGCAGGCTTTGACCTAAGCTGTTTACCAGTACTCAAGTTCGGTCGGTTTTTGCTCTGCGCGGAAGCACCATGCAGCCCAATCTATTTCTCCAGGCCCCGATGGGCGGAGGGGGGGGGGGGAGGGTGGGCATAAAGAATAACAAAGATAATAAGTAGATTTTTTTCGTACTTCTTAATAAAACACAACTTTGTTGTGGATACTTGCTAGAATCTCCTCAACGAGGCGAGTCATACAAGTACCTAGAACAGAGTTTCTGAAAAGTAGAAGTCGTGTTTCTCATCACATGAACAAGTCCGTGAAATGAACACCCCTCTAAACCCCACTATATATATATAGAGAGAGAGAACACTGGGGTTTACGGGGGTATACATTATTTTTCTTATTTCTGCTCCAAGACATAGGTTGTGGGTACTCGTTAGAACCGCCTCATTAAGGCGGTTCTAACGAGCACCCACAACCTATGTTTGCAATACAAGTAAGAACAATTTCACGCGTTTTAGTCCTAAAAGTAGTCATTTTGGAGATGTGAGAAAAAATGCACTATGTCGTACGGGTGTGTTTAAATGAAAGAGACCCATAGCTCTAGGTATGAAGGAGTAACAGTGTTAACACAAGGAATTTTTTCATACTTCTTAAAAAACGTTTGTCGATGAAGCGATTCTAACAAGTACCTGAAAGGCAGTGGTCCTGTCAACTGGAAAAAGATCCAGGATAACTCAGTTATATTTGTTTCGTACTTCCGAATAAACGGCCCCCACCCAATGGGGCTTGAAGAAAATAGATGGGCTGCATGTTGCTTCCATGCAGAGCTGAAACTGACAAGACAATGCGGTGCGAGTCGGACCGTCCATGCTTATAAACCGTATTGGTTTAATTGGGCGACAGGGCTTGAGATGTCATTTCATCTCAATGTCGGGTAAAAGTCCCACAAAATTGGAAGCAACGTCTCCAAAATGACCTGTATAGTGTTGACGGGGACGATTAACCACAAATCAAACAAACAAAAATACCGTATAAAACCTTTGTTGTGTGTAGTTATGGCAAGCCAGGTGCACAATAAATCTACACAGTATCACCACGGTTTGAACTTGAAACCCCAGTTCTTGCATAAATATCTATGCGCATGGCGGTTTGAAGCCATTGTCAAATAGACAGAAAGCCGTGCTCAAACAGCATAAACCATGTTCAAATCATGAAATTCGCGTGCCGTTTGAACATGGATTTTAAGCTTGTGAGATCACAAGAAGGGCCTTGCTTTGTTTACGTTACGTTGAGTGACGTAACGTTATCGCCCTGAACGTAGCGTTTTAGGATTCTTTGATGACGTCAGAGGGCTACTGCATGACAACGTCATTGTTAACAATATTCTGAAATGGCCGCCATTTTGGTTTGCCGGTCGCATTTGAAGAGTTTATATGGAATTTATATGGAGCTTTTGGGCGTTTTCGTCAAAATTTGCGGTCGGATTCGTAAGTTATGCAAGAAAAACGATCATCCATGGTTATTTCATTGCATAAACATTTGCCGGATCCCTCGGAAGATATTTGAACATTCGGCCTGGCGACCTCATGTTCAAACAGCTTCCTCGGGGCCCGGCGAATGTTAATGCATGAAAAAGCATGGCTGATCCCTATATTTGAAGTTTCAAACTAGGGTCTGAAAACTTCTATCACGAAAACACGCCTATGTAATTTTGGCCCCCTTGAACCGCACTTTTATATAGTAAAAACTGGGTTTTACAGGGGTAAGCCTTATTTGTCTTAATTCTGCTCTAAAATATAAATTGTGGGTATAGTAGTCGCAGATAAAATTGACTAGGCGGAGCTTTTCAGGTGTTGTCAATATATGTCAAATTCGTTGAATCCACGAGTACCGTTCGCATGCTTTCTGCAACGGGCCTCCGTGGCCTAATGGTTAAGAGCGCTGACTCTTGATCACTAGTTCTCTCACCGCTGTTGTTCGAGCCTCGCTCGGGTCACATGTGAGACTATAAGAATCTGATATGGGGTTCTGTTGTAGATGAGCGTTTCCAACCCGAGGGATGACCGTGTTGAGCGGAACCGAGGCTACGCCGAGGTTCCGCTTAGCACGGTCATCCCGAGGGTTGGAAATGCCCATCTACAACAGAACCCCATATTGGATTCTTTTTCTTGCACAACACCTCCGGTTAGTTTTGACAGCTCGAACATGTATATTGTTTACAAAATAAAAGTAGTGCGGAAATAGTTCCGAGAGTTGAACAGAAGTGAAGCGCATTTATGTAAGTTGCCTGGGTTGGAACATCAGGGTCAGAACATTAATTTCTATCCCAGGGTAAAATCACGGATTTCCTTGTCTGGTGTGCAAGAAGCCAAGTTCTGCAACGGAAGGTCAGGTGGTTTTTCTCCGGGTACTCCGGTTTTCGCCCACCTCTGATTAACGATCGGCTTGATATGAGTGAAATAATCTTGAAAGGGCCGTAAAACCAAAACCAAAAAAAAAAAAAAAAAAATGCTTTCTGCAAGCGGACAAAATGGACATGCACGCGGCAGCTTCGTTCATGTTACAGTTGAATTCACACCACTGGGTGACTTGGTTTACCTTTTTGTTAAGAGAACATGCCAAAGTCAGGTACAAACGATAGCTCCGCCTAGTCAATCTTATCTGCGACTACTATACTCGTCGAGGCGGCTCTAACGTGCAACCACAATCTATATTTTGTGCGGAAATAAGAAGAATATCACAATTTTTCATCCTAAAATTTTCATTTTTCGGCGGTAAAATTTACAATGTATTTATATAGGCGTGTTTTCGTAATGAACGCCAGTTGCACGGTTTCAAAGAAAAAAAAACAGCACAATTATTCTTTAAACCACGTATCAACGTTCAAACTGGTGTTTTAATTGATGGTGCCTTCAAACTGCCATTTTAACGCCCGATGTACAATAAATGCTTAAACCCAAGTTTGAAAGTTGAAAGCGTCGGTTGAATCACTGATCACTCGTAAATAATTCAAACCCTAGATAAAAATTTTCAATTCGTGCGTTTCGATAGAACTTTTGTTTCTTTTGACCACGGTTTCAACTTTCAAACAGGGATTTTAATTTCTGGTGCCTTCAAACAGTAGAATGCCAAATCGGTGAGTGACCCTGCAAATGTTTACAAGTTTTTGGTTGCCCTCTAAGGAGCGGTCCGCCCCGCCCATCGGGGCTTGAAGAAATAAATGGGTTGCATGGTGCTTCCACGCAGAGCTGAATCCGACCGCACACGAGTACTGGTTACCCACTTAGAGGATCTAAGCCTGCCCAGGGAAAGCGGTGCGAGTCGAACTGTCCATGCTTATAACCCCTATTGGTTTCATTGGGCGATAGGGCTTGAGATGTCATTTCAGCTCAATGGCGGGTAAAAGTCCCACAAAATTGGAAGCAAAGTCCTCAATCAGGGCCTACACTATTTGCAAAAAGTTCAGCTATTTTCCAAATAAAATATTAAGAAAACACAACCTGACACCCCTAAATTTTCAAATGGACTCCTGCCATATATAAGGAGGAAGATTCCATTTGGTACAAAAAGGGTTAACAATTCATGGGGTATATGGTACAAATCACCCTTATCCTGCTGAACACAAACACCCCTACCTTTGCAAACAGTGTAGATCCAGATCAGATGCCGGCGTCAGAACAGACGGCTTCTGAAGCCATCTTATCGTGGTCATTCAGTTTGCGAATTTGAAGGAAATCAAATAATTTGATTGGTTGATAGTCAAGACATGAGTGGCAAAATTAAATTATTCAGCAGGACCTGTGTTAATACCTTATATGGCAATATTCGTTCCATCTCAAATATTAAATGGGTGTCTGGTTTGTTTTATTTTCATTTCCCATCTTGGCCCCGCCCATCGGGGCTTGAAGAAATAGATGGGCTGCTTGATGCTTCCACGCAGAGCTGAAACCGACCCGCACACAAGAACTGGTAAATCGCTTAGAGGCTCTAAGCCTGCCCAGGCAAAGTTGTGCAAGTCGGACCATCCATCTTATAAACCCTCTTGGTTTCATTGGGTGGCTGCATGGGCTTGAGATGTCGCAACGTCTCCAACATGACCTTTACAGTGTTGGCGGGGACGTTAAACCTCAAATCAAACAAACAAAAATAATTTCCCATCTTACCAACTTCTTATCGACGTCGACACCACATTATGACGTTGCATCGCTGCTGATGCGATACTGCAATGACGTCATTAACCCAGTGGTATGACACCGCTGTCATTTCATGAATTCCGTCATAACCTAAACGTTACATGACCATACCTGTAATAAAAATGGTTACTGGCGCCAAACGTCATGACGCCATCCGTAACCACCGAAAATTTACCACCGAAAAATGAAAGTTTTCAGATGAAAAAATTTGATATTTTTCTTATTTCTGCTCAAAACATAAATTGTGGATACTCGTTGGAACCGCCTCGACGAGGCGGTTCAAACGAGTACCTACAATCTATGCTTTTGATCAGAAATAAGAAAAATAATGTATACCAGTGCAAACTCCTGTTTTACTATATAAAAGCGGGGTTTAAGGGGGTCAAATCATACTCAAATGTATATAGGCGTATTTTCGTGATGACGACGGGCCTCCGTGGCCTAGTGGTTAAGAGCGCTGATTCTTGATCGTTAGGTCTCTCACCGCTGTGGTTCGAGCCTCGCTCGGGTCACATGTGAGACGCCAAGTTCTGCAACGGAAGGTCAGGTGGTTTTTCTCCGGGTACTCCGGTTTTCGCCCACCTCTGATTAACGATCGGCTCGATATGAGTGAAATTATCTTGAAAGGGCCGTAAAACCAAAACCTAAAAAAAAAAAAAAAGTGATGATTACACGTGTTGGATTGCGGTCGGTGCACCTTTAACTATCTAGATCATTATTTACTTGCAGCGCGCGTGTGTGTGTTTGAGTTTTACGTCTTACCAACAGCTAAGGTCATTCGGAGACGGGACCTCGTTTGAAAGACTCATCCGAAAGTGTGGCGACGCCGGGGATCGAATCTACGACCTCTGGTTTATTAACCTGCGTGTACATGGCTGCCATATTAGAAACGAAACGTGATATACAGAAACGTTTAAAAATGGCATGACAAGATGAAAAGAGATGAATTCACTCTCAGGCGAGGCAACTCTTTAAAAATTAATTTGTCTCCCTCATTAGTATACGGATTACTCTTAAAGGACTAGGGCCAAATTCTTTACTCTAAGAGTAAACACGCTGTAAGAGTAAAGCGAACACGCTCCATTGTGCACCGTCCTTCGGATCGGGACGTTTACTGGAGGCCCCCTGCACAGGGAGAGCCATCCCCTGTGCAGGTTAAAGATCCCTACCGTAAGTACATGATTACTGTGTAGGCTTTCATCCTGCAACACTTGGAGTGTATGTAAGATACACCTGCGGTAATGGTCAAATGTGATAGATAGATAGATAGATAGATAGATAGATAGATAGATAGATAGATAGATAGATAGATAGATAGATAGATAGATAGATAGATAGATAGATAGATAGATAGATAGATAGATAGATAGATAGATAGATAGATAGATAGATAGATAGATAGATAGATAGATAGATAGATAGATAGATAGATAGATAGATAGATAGATAGATAGATAGATAGATAGATAGATAGATAGATAGATAGATAGATAGATAGATAGATAGATAGATAGATAGATAGATAGATAGATAGATAGATAGATAGATAGATAGATAGATAGATAGATAGATAGATAGATAGATAGATAGATAGATAGATAGATAGATAGATAGATAGATAGATAGATAGATAGATAGATAGATAGATAGATAGATAGATAGATAGATAGATAGATAGATAGATAGATAGATAGATAGATAGATAGATAGATAGATAGATAGATAGATAGATAGATAGATAGATAGATAGATAGATAGATAGATAGATAGATAGATAGATAGATAGATAGATAGATAGATAGATAGATAGATAGATAGATAGATAGATAGATAGATAGATAGATAGATAGATAGATAGATAGATAGATAGATAGATAGATAGATAGATAGATAGATAGATAGATAGATAGATAGATAGATAGATAGATAGATAGATAGATAGATAGATAGATAGATAGATAGATAGATAGATAGATAGATAGATAGATAGATAGATAGATAGATAGATAGATAGATAGATAGATAGATAGATAATAAGAGTAGTACACATTTCTTAACAAATAAAAAACCAGTTGTCTCCCTTGAACGCATGTCGGAAGAAAATTACACGCCCCCGCCCATCGGGGCTTGCAGAAAAAAATGGGCTGCATGATGCTTCCACGCATAGCTGAAACCGACTGCACACGAGTACTGGAAAACCGCTTAGAGGATCTAAGTCTGTCCAGGCAAAAGCGGTGCGAGTAGTTTTATTGGGCGTCAGGGTTTGATATGTCATTTCATCTCAATGTCGAGTAAAAGTCCCAAAAAAAAAATTGGAAGCAACGTCTCGGAAATGACCTATACAGTGTTGACGAGGGCAACAAACAAACAAACAATCCCTTAACATTTACCTGTGTTTGGTGAATTTCCTCATTTACATACATGTATATATGCTGCCTAATAGATTTTACACACTGTATTATCATGTATGCTAACAGATTAGCAGATTCTGTATGTAAAAGTCAATATATTTTATAGGTCAGTCCGTGTGTGTGTGTGAATTCGAGTAGACTCGTTTTTCAGTGGGACAGGGCTTATAGAAAACCCAGCAGGCACTCAACGTTGAATTAACGTTGAAACAACGTTCAAAACGTTGTTTCAACGTTAGTTCAACGTTGAGTCAACGTTTTGTGCCTGCAGGGAAGCGAACAGGAAGTTTCGAAAGTTGTCCCTCTGAAAAAAAGGGCGGACAATGTGCCAGGTGTTCCCATTCCTCTTAAAAGCTTATCTTTTATGCTGGAGAGAACCATCAAGTTCTTGTAGACATGCTGGCAAATTTTATAGTAACCAAGCAGGTTTTGTTTGATTTGAGGTTTAACGTCCCCGTCAACACTGTAAAGGTCATTTTGGAGACGTTGCTTCCAATTTTGTGGGACTTTTACCCGACATTGAGATGAAATGACATCTCAAGCCCTGTCGCCCGGTGAAACCAATAGTGTTTATTAGCATGGACGGTCCGCTTCGCACCGCGGTTCCTGGACAGGCTTAGATCCTCTAAGTGGTTCACCAGTACTAGTGTGCGGGCCGGATTCAGCTCTGCATGGAAGCATCGTGCAGCCCATATATTTCTTCAAGCCCCTATGGGCGGGGGCGAAAACCAAGCAGGTGGAGAGAACCACCAAGTTCCTGTAAGTAGACATGCTGGCAAATTTAGTAACCAAGCAAGTGGAGAGAACCAGCAAGTTCTTGTAAGTATAGACATGCTGGCAAAATTAGAAACCAGGCAGGTGGAGTGAACCACCAAGTTCCTGTAAGTAGACATGCTGGCAAATTTAGTAACCAAGCAGGCACACGTCGCTAAGGGCAAGTAGACATGCTGGCAAATTTAGTAACCAAGCAGTAACCAGACATGCTGGCAAATTTAGTAACCAAGCAGGTGTAGAGAACCAACAAGTTCCTGTAAGTAGACATGCTGGCAAATTTAGTAACCAAGCAGGTGGAGAGAACTACCAAGTTCCTGTAAGTAGACATGCTGGCAAACTTAGTAACCAAGCAGGCACACGTCGCTAAGGGCAAGTAGACATGCTGGCAAATTTAGTAACCAAGCAGGTGGAGAGAACCAACAAGTTCCTGTAAGTAGACATGCTGGCAAATTTAGTAACCAAGCAGGTGGAGAGAACCAACAAGTTCCTGTAAGTAGACATGCTGGCAAATTTAGCAACCCAGCAGGCACACGTCGCTAAGGGAAACGTCATATTAACGTCGGTGCAAGGTCATGACGTTGCACGGACGTTGATGTTACGTTATATAATTTTCACGACGTTGTACCGACGTTGATGTGACGTCAAAATTACGCCATGTGCCTGCTGGGAAGGCATCAGAAAGTCAACAAAGTCATGGAAAAGGCTAACAGTAGGCTCGGTTTCCATGGTCAGGAACCCATACCAGTGAGATCAGAAGATGGTAAAGCAGAGGGATGTCCGTTTGGTGACAAAAACAGGTTCAGAGACAGGATCAGCGACTTACACATGCAACGCCAATCGGGGCTTGGAGAAATAGATTGGGCTGCACGGTGCTTCCACGCAGAGTTGAAGCTGACCACACACGAGTAATGGTAAACCGCTTAGAAGGACTAAGCCTGTCCTGGCAAAGCGGTGTGAGTCAGATCGTCCAATGCATATAAGCCTACTGATTTCATTGGGCGGCAGGGCTTGAGGAGTCATTTCACCTCAATGTCGGGTAAAAATCCCACAAAATTGGAAGCGACATCTCCAAAATGACCTAAATAGTGTTGACGGGGACTTTAAACCCCAATTCAAATCAAAGACATGCAACACGTACCCTATCTCGATGGCAGACGCATGAATCACGGAGAACAAAGCTGCAACTGGCTAGTTTTTACAATATTGTCCATTATCTGAAAGCCAGTCCACCTTACCAAGGAGCACCAAAACAAAAGCAGCCAATACTTTGCAATACCAACAGTACTCTTCGTCCAACAGACTGATTCATGTGTGGCTTCTTGAAAATAGTAGGGGATTGTTTTTTTTTTTTTGCAAAATTTGTCATATTTATCCATCATTTAGTGGCACGACTAATATAGATAAGTTTAAGTTGCTTATGACTGGTAAAGATTATGACTTAAATGTGCTGTGCATATCATTCATACATGAGCTATATAATGAAAGAAATGAGACTGTTAATATGCGTAATAGGGTAAAAAGTAATTAGTTAAGACAAGTCATCTCGCGAGGGCACGCCTGTATGATTTTCACCCCCTTCAGCCCCACTTTTATATAGCGAAACTGGGGTTTAGGGGGTATACAATGTTTTTCTTGTTTCTGCCCGGAAGTGTGGATCGTGGGTGTTCGATGGGGCCGCCTCGTCGAGGCGGTTCTATCGGGTCCCCGCGGTCTGTGTTCTGGGCGGGGATGTGGGGTGGGGGAATATCAGAATTTTTAGAAGAAGATTCTCATATTTTTTGTTGTTGTTTTTTTTTTTTTTGTTTTGTTTTTTGTTTTTTTTTTGTAAAACTTTCAATACATTTGTATAGGCGTGATTTCGCGATGTGCTTTTATGGCGTACTGCAATGCTGGATGACCTAATCAGTTATTGTTTTTGTGGATTTGAAATCAGATCTGCACGAAGAGTACTCGCCATGTTTGCTGTGTCGCCCGGTTCCTGGCTTGCTCATGGTGGTGTTGGGGGGAGGGGGGTGGCAGGGGACGGGAACCATCTGACCTTTCAAGGTTGGCCTGTGGACTGGCGCTGAATGTCTTTGGGCTAGGGGACGGCTGACAGTGCCAAGGGGGTGAATCTATTTCAGAAATCTTATTGTCCGTACTACTACATAATAAACCAAATATAATGCCTAAGGCCATATTAAATGTCATAGTAGATCTAGTAGGGGAGACCGGGGCTAGTTGGTCCGTGGGGCAAATTGGTCCGAGCGCAATTTCTCTGAACTGAGAAGGGTCATGGCAAAATGGTATGGTTCAATGGAATGCTTGGTCGTGACACACTTTCTGAAGAAAATTAGATGGCGATCAAAAAAGGCGTAAAAAGTTTAGAGAACAAAAACTGATTTTGTACCACAAAAGTGACTTTATCACACTTGGAATCATTTGTTTGTCATTTTTGTGTGTAACAAATAACATGCAAATGTTATACTTTTCCTAAAAGCTCATTTTCTAAGGCATTCAAATGAGTGTATTTGGTGTTTCTTAATTCAATGGCACTCCTGTCATTTGTGAAGATCTACCAGGCTCTAGGGTCGGGGTAAGTTGGTCCATTCGCGACGTGGTAAGTTGGTCCGTCGAAAAAGCATTAGTATATTTCCAGAACCTGACATTTTCTCAATGAAGAAACAGCGGCAAATTTTTAAACAAGTTACATAGTACCAAAATGGTTCTGAGAAATAGATATTGGCCCCAGCTGTTGAAGACAAATCATAATCTTAGGACCAACTAGCCCCAGTCTACACTACGGTAAGGCATTTAAATAGGGTTTCCAATCAAATCGGTGGTTTTTGAGAAAAATAACTCACAAAATGCACAGTTGGTTGATCATATAAGGAATTTGTGTTAAGATTATCGCCCGGGAGTCTGCTACATTGTTGCTGAAACCACGTAATTTCTCAGATCTTTTATCAAAAGTGGCATTTATCGACACATCATTGTTTAGTGATTTTCTCGTTGAATTCCAGTCGGTCCAACTTACCCCGCGGCTCGGACCAACTTCCCCCGATAGTGGGGTAAGTTGGTCCGTTTTACCTCGTCTTGGAAAACGGCTATATTTGTCAGAATATGTCATTTTCCGGACTTGAAACTATGAAATAAGTAGAGAGGATGATATTGGATGCATAATGTAAAAGGATTACAAGCTAATGAATATTTATGCCAGCATTTAAAAAAATTCTATTTTCGGACCAACTAGCCCTGGTCTCCCTTATCATATAGGTTAAAATAAGAAATTGTATTATGTTTGGTGACAATCCTGTGGTTGGATTTCTAGACCAATAAAGTATTTGTATTTGTATTTGTATCTTCTTTCGGACCATTCCAGTGCATAACAGCCTACTGACCACAGCTATTGGCGCAGCAGACACATGACGTAATTGTTACGTCACATCGTCGTCGGTACAATGTCATGACGTTTATGCAACGTCAAATCTACGTCGTTGCACCGACGTTGGTTTGACGTTACCCTAGTGACGCGTGTCTGCTGGGGAGGCTCCCTCTTTGGCATCCTGTAAGAGGGAGACTGGTCTGGTCTGACATTCTAAGAGTGATTTTCCTTTTCGCCATGAAAGGAAACCCAAATGATTAGGATCCGAGTTTTGTGGAAGGGCCTGGTGCCCAGGTAGCCTCATTTACGCTCAGATGGGCGAAGAGTGACGGAAACAGCTTTCTCCCTTCTTCTTTTAATTATCCTGGACTGACACTTTTTCACAATTTTCTTCGTTTTTGTCTCGCCTGCTATTAACATGGCGCGATATAGGCGTCCGTTCTTCCATCCATTTGTCCGTTTGTCAATCCGTCAACATCAACGACAACTCTAGCTTTCACCCAAATGGCCACGTTTACTACAGTTTCGCGGAATTCATGTTCTTTTTAGACTGTCTTATGCACCATTAACCCTGTTTGTATCAAATAGAATCTTGCTCCTTATATAAAGCAGGAGTCCAATTCAAAATTTAGAGGTGTCTGGTTGCGTTATCTAAATAGCTGAACTTTTTGCAAATAGCGTAAGCCCTGATCAGATGCCGCGTTCTGTGGCGTCTGATCTGGGCCTACTCTGTTTGCCATGGTACACGTTTTGGGGTTTCTGGTACAAAATGGGTTAAAGTACATGTATCGATAGATATGACAGTTTAATGCCCATATGTATATGTAGATTCGAGTGGTATTGGTGAATATTGTCCTGAGGAAATGAGCATGCCATTACGTGAACAAGTCCGTGAAATGAACATCCCATTAAAGCCTATTTTATATAGACAAAACTTGTGTTTACAGAAGTATATATTATTTTGCTTACTAAGGTTGTGGATACTCGTTGAGGCGGTTCTAACGAGCACCCACAACCAATGTTTGGAGCAGAAATAAGCACAATATCAATAATTGTCATCGGAAAAGTAGCCCTCAGAATCAGAATCAGAGTCAGAATTGTTACTGGTGACACGCCAAATGACATTCATACACCAGGACCTGTGTTATGGGAAGTTAGTCTCTACCTCTAACCAAAAGGGTAAACTTAGCTACACAAACATCAGCACCTTCAGCTGTCGAAATAATCGAATCGGGAAGGGAATTCCAATCTCTAATGGTTCGGGGGAAGAACGATTCTTTATCAATGCCATTTATTGTGGTAAGGGTCTGAATCGCCAATTAATTGTGATTTCTTCAGTGCCTAGCGGGAGGAAGAATGTCATCTGTTGGAATGCTGGCAACACCCTTTAGACGTTTGTATAAACGAATGAGTCTAGTGTCTTTTCTCCTTTCCTTGAGAGACACCTATATTAATTTTCCTAGTATTCCAGTCATGCTCCCAGTTTCAAAGCAGTTATTGCCTGTTACAAATCTAGGGCAGCTATATTCTGCACTTTTTCAATTTCTTCATTAAGGGCCACTCCACTGGGGTCCCCCAGATACAACTACCATATTCAAACATTGCGCGAACAAGACCTATACATGC